>OY728120.1:1355456383-1356706383 GCA_963277665.1 Viscum album
CAATGGATACCATAAAATACATATTGATGCTTCAATTGATCAAAATACTTTGATACATATAGTTGATTTTATCCCTATATATACATGATTAGAATTATTTGTTTTGAATGGGCATCATCATTTTACGATTTATAATGGATTTTGGAATATGAATTAAATCCATAAGAGTGTTCCGAAGAAGGAAATAATTCCTCCCAAAACGGGTGTGATGATCCTAACCTCCCATTAAATCAACCAAAATGAGTCCCAAAGCATCGTCAGAAAATACCCAGTGACCACTGACCTTTGTGCAAAATGTCCATGTTTTGGAAACATTGAATATTAGGTTATTTTAGTTCCTTGAATAATACCTATTAGAAACTGAATAATGAATAATCTACAAAAAACAATCATTATACCACATATTTTTATTTCTCATTCCCAATTTAATTCCGACAAACCACCATTATCATATAAAAAATAAACCAAAGAAATAAATCAGTCATTAAAGACCATCTAATGAAAATCCTCAATTCATAAATTTTTTTGGATGAAAATCATGCAATCCTCACTGAATTAATGTCCCTAATAAATAAACATTAGTTATCTCGATATTAATGAAACGCAATTGAGATGTGAAAAAATAATGGATCTTGTCCAATGGAAGGGGATGAACAGACTGTTAAACCACATAATTAAGGCATCCAAAAACACAAAAAGGACTACTATGACATGGATAATTATTACTCCCTCAAATAATCATTTGATTTATATAACATGGAGAAACCCTAAATAACACATAATCCTTGACCTAAATCTCTAATGGTGTGTTCATAAAATCAATATATTACATAGGACGGTCATACTCCACAGTCAAATATTTTATAATCATCTAGAAATTCTTGTTCATGTTGAAATATGATGTGGTGCATAGATAGTTCACTTTGAAACATTTTTCCTCCACTATAGTTTTCTATATTTCCTCATGTAGAAATCAATGAATATGGGGATACCAAATGAATATAGGAATCTATTTTTATTGTATATATCAACCATGAAAATGTTAATAACCTACATTTCATCAAAATTTAAAACATATGAACTAAAAATATCCATATAAGTTTGAATTATTTGGAAATTATCCTTTATATTTATCAATTGAATGATGTTATAAGGTATTTTATATTTTCAAAAAAATATACAAGACAAAACATATCAGTCATGGTTAAATGTAGATTGTGAAAATAGAGGATCATCTATGTTGACCAATAAACCATAAAATTCTTATTAATATATATCTTATCATCATTATCCATAACAACAAAATAATTTATTTCAATGAAGGGAGATGATATTAACAATATACTCCCAATTTTCTAAATAATTTCATATAATACTTGAGAGTGACACATACTAATGTTGAAATTCTTTGAAATATGTTCAAACATCAACTTAAGGGTTTCGAGTAGCTATATAAATATAATGGAACATGGTTATCTAATATCGATTATTTATAGCCTAAAATTTTTTATATGAGATCTTCCATGGAATAATTCTTCGCTATATAAAAGAAAGAGACCCTTCCTAAAAATTACATATTTTATAAACTAAAATGAAATAGATGAAAAAATATATTATTAAATCCTGAATCATGAAGGAAGAATTCATCCTCCCTCTAAGACATTAGGGATGTTGAATATCCTCTAACCACCTAATAGGAGGAACTCTATAGGGGCCATTATTTCGTAAAAACACCACATTCAACTATCACCTTTAGAATCCCTGAGATGATAAATACAAAAATATTTGAAAGCCATTAGGTATAATAATCATCTAAAATTATATAATTTTATATTAATATGTATAAATGCATACTCCATCATAAATTTCCCACAATCATTGGAATTCCAATCATTTCCACTTAATGTATTTCAAATCAATGAAACAAAAATTCATCGATGTTACCTATTGTGTATGAGATCATAAATCCATATTCTGAAAATAACTACAAGCACATTTAATATTATAGTTAAAATTATGGAAAGAGAAATTATTCCTCAATATTTTATAATCTACAAGGAGTAAAAAATTCTCATTGATGAAGAAATGTCTCCAAATTATCAAAGAAAACACCACCACTCCCATCATGTTTTCATATTGTACTTATTTATACTAATTAGGATGTAATTATATACACCCATATTAAATCACCAACCTTTTTAAATCATGTACCATCTAAAAAAAGGTAAGTTATGTGTCCTGGGAAATGATGAACATAACTATCTTATAGGGAATTCAATAAATTGGGACACGAAAGAACATCACCTATAGGTACTCAATATATAAATAATATATATGTTTATATATAAAATCATTGTCCTCCTAGGTCATTGATTTTAATAGTTAAAAATTTGAGATTAATCAAGCATGATTATATGTTAATAGTAAAACTCACTAAAGATACTACAATCTTCTAAAAATTTATTAGTATTCCAAAACAAACAATCACTTAAATATTGGATAGATCAATTTTCCATCATGGGTAATAAAAAAATGGAAATGAAAATTAAAGACACATATATAAAATAATACATTGGAAAACATATCACAGATTTGGTGTCTCTAATAGATTTTTAAAAAATCAACAATATGATACAAATTCTACTTTTCTAAAAGAGTTATATAATTATTCATGTGGGTAAAAATAATGAAAACTAAACCGAGAAATGATGATACAATCTGTACATTAGTCCTCGTAAAGTTGTAAAGGCTTTCAAAATGCATGAAATTCGAATTATAGACTTGAACATCCCATGGTAACTAATGATGGAAATATTTAGGAAATAATCCTCCTTCACTATAACATAATAATATTCTTATATGAAATAATTTTTTTTTAAAAAAATTTTCACACATGAAATACTTAAATAATATCATCCATTTCATTAGAGGATAATGGTTATTTATCATAAATTGAAATAACTGTTGGTTTTCTATCCATAAACTCAGGGAACAATCATCCTTCATGGTATAAAAAACTTGTTAAATTGATGGGAATAAAATATTTTAGGTGAAAGCCTTATACATCAAGTGATCATTATGATATCTAAACTCCTATAATTCAGAAGATTCAATACAATATTGAGAAATAAAAAGTCATCATGAAAATTGATAAAACTATATTCTAAACTAGATATCTCTTTGATTGGGTAGAATTACAATCTATTTAGGAATAACATCAAAAATCTCTTCAACATTTTTATGAAACTCACCCACATTAGACTACGTGAAATAAAATGAATTAATTTATAACTAATAATATAATGAATCTTGGTTCTTATAATTCATTTTGTGAAAAATAAAATAAAATAGAACATATCATTGTCTATCAAGTTGAATGAATAGAAATATAACTCCATAAAATTTTATAATTTCATAAATTTAATGTAACAAATGCATTCTATAGAATACATAAAATAGAAGTATTTCAATAATGTAAAAATCCAAAAAGGATTTGTTTTCTATAATATAAGATCACACCTATAAAAAATAATATTCATTGTAGTAAATAAAATTGTAACATGAACTCCCCAAAAATGAGTTCCATGATATGGATTATAGTGGGTGTAATAATGTAAATCATTCCAATAGAGTAGAATAAGGAACAAAAATTGGTAGTTGATAAATATATAGTACCTCCAAAATATTATCACCTTATCTAGCGTTTTTTTCATAATGCGAACTAATATATCATTCCATGCTACTCTACAATAATTAACTATTTGATGAAAAATTAAATAGACACAATTAGTATAGTGTACATGGGCTTGGTTAACATCATGGAGGTATCCTCTTTTTAATATTTCAACTCATTGATATACAAAAGCAAAAAAATAATTCTATAGTAGAGGAATCTAAATTAACAGATGTTTGGTAATTAATAGCTATTTATTTCCTAGAACTATTGGGAAATAGAATATTTAGAAACCCTAAACAATATATGTAAACCACATAAGTGTAGATATCCTAGTTTATTCATTTGATATTATAGATCTGGAGATACACAAGGGGGATAATATAGTCTAACTCCATTCTAATTGGGAGAATTATAGTCCCAATCATTTGAGATCTTCCATAGACAACACTCTTCCTTGGGAATACATGATAACATTCCTCTCTATATAATCCAAACTATATATCCATTTTCTCAATGACCGCTCACATATTATATACTACCATATATATAACAAAATTATAAACCATTGTACTTATTACATGGTATGAACTGATTCAAATTATGTAAATCCATCTATACCATTTCATAATTATAATGATTTTTTTGGACAGGTTCATGACTTGTTACATGGGGTGAATTGTGAGATGGATTGTGGAATGGTCCCTCACTGATGTGTTCAGGATTCACAGATGTCACTACGAAATGTTGTGAGAGAGGGAGAGGGTAAAATCCCATCCTAGGGTCCACATAACCCTTTCCTTGAGCAGGTGGGTCACATGGCCTCAAGCACACCTCCCCATATTCCAGAAGCTAAAAACTATTAGGGAGGGTGTAAATGTGGTACAATAGAGAGAATACACCCTCTTATCATAGTGGGACAATAGATTGAATCTGATATAATTAATAGTAGAAGCATAAATAACCTGACCAAATCAATACAAAAATATGGTATTGCAAACAGATAACTAAACAAGCAAGTAGAGAATGATTATAAACTAAACAACTGATAATATAACAAAATTCTATATGGTAGTGTCTAATACAAGGATACATGTCATGAATTAATATATAAATGAAAGAAGATAATAAAAAATAATATACAAAAGTACAAAATTAAAATTGTAAAATAGATCCAAGCATCATGAACATATGCTCAATCATCTAGTATAAACCTCCAACTAAGGGTAAATCATTTCAAAGACCAGAAGAAAGGTTCTTGAACTTATCAGCACCAGTATATAGAAAATATTATCAGTTACCATTGAAATCCTGCATGGCATGCGAGATAAAATCTATTTAGTTGAGAACCAAAGATGTCTACATTTAATCCATTGTGTGATCATAACTAAATAGTGTAGAAGCATATTTGTTCAATTAATAAAACTGCATAAATAAATTAGCAAACCACTCAGGATTGTATTGAATACCTGGAGGGTCTACCCCATTCATCTAATTATTATAAGGAATGTATGAACAGTCAGTATATATATTGTTGTAATATATATATATATGGTATATTTATATATATTGAATACACCTACATAAACTAGAAACATATAAAAATTTGTTGCCATATACCTAGAATACTAGTGATGGATACATTGATGAAAAACTAATAAAACAATTACCATTTTAATATGCCTATAATATCATCCCATTGGGTACATTTCTTACATCCCAATATAGTGATAGATGTCATGCAACAACACTCATCTGTGTGAGCGTGCCTTCATTTCATCACTATAATCATGGATCATGGTATGTCAATCCTAACTCCCATATAGTATCCCCGGTGAGACATGCCATACTCTACACCCAATGTAAGGGAGTGTTATCAAAAATCACTCTTAACACCACTTACCATATATAAAACCTCAATAAGGGTATATTATAATTATAAATGGAATGGGGAATTACCTTGGATCCATATCTTTTATCAAGCTCATATATATAGTGGAGGAATGAAAATTTATAAATTATTACACATGGAATAACCTCTTATGCATGTAATTAGCCATGCTCAATTCAATTTAATTCATTAAAAGTCACAATAAGCATTTTATAAAGAATAAATAAAAGGAATGACCATAAAATCCCTCAGAATCATTCCATTTAAAATCAATAGATTCATTTAATGGAATTTTAACCATCCTACATTATTAACTTCACTTGATCAAATCAATTTAACTCATTCAATTCATTAAAATATGAAAATGTCAATTTTAAGGCTTAATGGGGCCACTTAGATGGTGAATTATATAAAAAGCCAATTATTACTTGGGAAATTCTAATTAAAAGTTGTCAAAACACCTATTATGTTCCATTGGTTGCATGATATACTAATATAAGAGTGGAAATTCATTTAATAGCTAAGTTGGGAGAGACATGGGTCATCTATAATTTTAAATGAATTGTGCATAATGGAAAATTTCACTTTGATCACCCATAGAGTCAACTTGTAAGCTTCATACAACCTATAAACTAACAATTAATGACAAATTGGTGCATATTAAGATACAATGGAAAATTTGATATGACGAAACTGCATGAAAATGGACTCTTGGAAAATAATGGCATCTGACATAATGAAAGAGCTATGAGTTAAAAAATATCAAAGGGAAAACAACACGACCACCTACCTCATGACCATAAATGACTCCTCACTCAATATTATCCTTGGATTTAAAGTAGGTTAGATGAGGTCTGAGAAATGATCAAATTCCCTAAAAATAGGAAAATGATCCTACAACTAAACAACATTATAGATTCAAAGATAAAATTTCATATGAGGTATGTCATTATGGGTGCTTACTAAGACAAATCCATTTCCTCTAAAGGATCCATGAATGGACTCTACAAGGAGGATCTAGCTCAATTCCAAGATTGAGGTGTTCTTGACCTTAATAGAGGAGGAATCCTAGGCTATCAACTAGTGGGAGGGGAGGAAATAAGAAAAAATATTTAAGATTATATGAGGTATAAAAGGAAATTTCACCCCAAAATACCATGTCACATGGTTTTCCACAAGGATTTCTCAAACCAAAAGAAAACCATGTTCAGGTCACTACTACATGGGAAATAATTGAATGGTAATGATCATGTTTTGACTGACCAAGAAAAAACTATGAAAAATGGCTCTATCTCATATATGTAATGGGACACATGGTCATGCACCCTGGGTTGCATGGTTGTAGAAAAACTATGTATCCTAGTTTAGTGTTCCTATTTATGGTATCTGAGCACAAAAATGAGCCCGTCATGCACCTGTGTCCTCATTAGCATGACTAGGACTCAAATATTGCATTGTTTAAGGTATTGAAATTGAAAAATCTAATGAAATGTACCTTCATTGAAAATACGGGTTGTTACAACCTACCCAACTCAAATATACTTATCCACGAGTTTTCCTTCTTACGGTAAAGTGGTATTGTCTGCATAGAGACCCAACGATTGAACTCATATATTATCTTATCGCTTTCATGTATTATCTTGTACTCGACTGTAATGTAATAGAACTTGTACTATAGTAATGGAAATTCATCAGAGTTTTTTCACTCTTTGATACACCATATACACTTAACACACCTCGAAGGAAGTATGTTTGTCCAATTGAATCTCATATGAATGAACAACATGTGATGAGTCTGGATAGTTTCGATGAAGTTGAGATAAATGAATACAATCAGGAATATACCAGTGTCTCTAAAGAATTTATATCTTTTAATCCACTATATTTATCCATTTCAAAACCTCTAAGGGTCCAATGAAAATCAATGAGAGATTACCCTTCATCCTAACACATCTATTTCCCAACCTGTGTGAGAATATCAACAAAACATGGTCTCTTACCCCAAACTCGAGAGGCCGATGTTGTTTTTTTGAATCCCACAACTTTCTAGATTAATCTATCAACGTGAACTTTTTTATCACTTGTACATTATCTGAGGTATCCTACATGATACCTGGTCGAAGAATAAGTACCCCATTTTCCCTAGCCATCACTATTGTGAGTGGCATGGCCAACCATATAAGGCTTCTTAGGGATTCACTTCAATGGTTTCTAGAAACATCTTATTACCTGCAAACTCAATGTGTGAAATGTTTTTGTCACAGGAAAACCTAATGTAATGAACACATGCACAAATCATGTCCTCTAAAATCTTAATAGTACACTCTATCTATAAATCAGTCTATGAATGATCTTCAATGATCAAATGTAACTTCTTACCTAAGGTATTCTTCAAATACTAGCTAATTGGTGATGTAAAATGAACATATTTGTTAGATGAAATAGAATGAGAGCTACATGATGATGTAGAACATCTCTAGCATACATCTTTATTATCTTGTTCCCCATGAATATATCTCACATAAGTAAGAAGTGTGTGACCTTTCACAAACAATCAAACACAAATCACATTTTATCATTTCCACAAGGTGATCAGGGTAAACCACTAAAAAAATCCATAGAACCATCATCCCATTAAAAATCAAGAATGGAAAATAGTTACAAAAAACCCTTCCAGTCACACATTTTCTTCCTTCACCGACTGAGAGGTGGAACACATAGTGATAAATTTCTAAATCTCATGTTTCATGCCACAAAAAAATTAATGGATTCATAGATATCAAAAAATATTCCTGACACCAGGGTGAACTGACCATGTTGAGGCATGATATTCCAGCATCACCTCCTCCCTAAAGTCGACTTTCTGACATACATTCCCTTGAAATAATAATTAATCATCCTGTTCTATATTAATACAATAATATGTATCATTATATGAAATTATTTCCCTCTAAAATGACCATCATGGTCAGATTACTATCACATTGTTACCATTTTCAGAAAAGTAGAATTCAATGGTAAGGTGAGAGGATAGTCTGAAAATAGTCCTCTTGAACCTCAATGTGAATCTATGAAAATAAGTCCACATGATTCTATTTGTTACTAGATTATTCAACTACATGTGTCTTAGTATTTATGATCATATCAATGGCTATGGAATTACCCTTCTCAGGTGTGTAGGAAAGCACACAATAAAATGAATATAGGTACTCCAACAACCTGCACTATCTATTATTAAGATTCAACATTTTTAATTTATACTTGATGATTTTTTGATAAGTGAATATTGTAAATGCAATCCATTTAAACAGTGTATCCAAAAGCATAAACCATTTACAATAACAGTGTTATCGAGGTTCTATGTTGGGTAATTCTGCTTTTGAGGCCTCAACTAATGAGACCCATATGAGAAAATGCACTCATCCACCATTAGAACATATCCAAGCCTGATACCTTAGGTGTTAATGTACAAAGTGTAGCTTATGTTTGGATATGGATGAATCAGTATCGATGATGAATTCAAATGTCCAATCAACTTCTGAAAGTTTGCCTCAAATTCTTTCGACCATACAAATTTCAAACCCTTCTTTCACAAGATTGTAAGAGTAACTACATGGAAATTGAAATCCTCAAGGAAGAATCTATAATATCTATCGCACCCTAAGAAAATATGAATTTAAATATTTTCTTGGGATGCTCCCAAGAAATTACAACTCTCAATTTCTCTACATCTACTAAAATACAAGAATTTGAGATGATGTGAACAAGGTAGTGTTCTTTTTTGATATAGAAGTGGAATTTACTAAGGTTGTCATAGGGATGATGCTCTCTTACATTATTCATCATGTTCTATGGATGAGTTATTTGGAAATTTTCGGATCATGATTACACTATGATATCATCAAAAAATACAATCAAAAATGAATCTAGATACTGGTGAAAAACCAAATTCATAAGAGCCATGAAAATAACAGGAGCATTCACTAGTCCAAATGGCATGACCTTATACTCATATTGGACATACCTTATCCTGAAAGATGTGTGTGGTGTTTATCAAATCCTAACATATACCCTAACCTTCGATCTATTTTTTAAAAACCTTCTCTACTCATAGAAGATCAGTGATGTCATTTGTTCAAGTAAGTGGATTTCTGTTCCTGATCATGATTTGATTCATTCGATGGTAATCCACACAGAGCATGAGGGTAAAATCCACCTTCTAGAAAAAAGGAAAAGTGAACCCTAAGGATAAGTACTAGGGAATATTAATATGTTTTCTTCCATATCCTCAAATTCATTTTTTATCTCTAGAATCTTTTTAGGTGACATCCTATATAGAATAATGTTCAATGGTGATTCACTTTATGTATGCACAATGGTAAACTCTACCTCTAGTACCAGAGGTATACTAGATAAGTCATTAGAAAATACCTCTCTAAAATATTTCACTACAGGAGGAAAAAATTCATGTCATAACCCCTGGTAATTGATGAAATGACTAGTGATATGAGATTTCACATTACCCACTCTCTACTACTCGAGTCCAGATCATGTCACAATGACATCCCTTTCACCAATATGCAAACTCCAAATTTCCATTAGTGATATAAAATTACCCCTATGACAATAGGAGTCAATATGGGATTGATAGAGAACTAACATGTTTTTCCTAATCATTATGTCAAATCCCATCATGTTTATGTTGAATTAATTCATTATTACAAGGTAATTTCATATCTCACGGGGACAATCCCTATAATAGTGAACAACCTATAATGGATACGTAATGAGGATTCAAGGATCCAGACTCTATAGAAGTGTTCGATATTGAGGCACAAACTCTAAGTGATATCCTAAAACATAAAATAGTGATATTATCATGTATTAAATATAGAACACACTAATGTTTAGGCTGCTAGAATATTACCTCATATTGTATAAGGTACATAACTTTTCTCCTTCGGCATAGGTTGGACATCATGTAACCGGACTGTACTAAGGACATGAGTCACTTCCTAATCACACTAAGAAATCCCACTCTACTTTCATTGAGAATCATAACTCTTGCTGCCACTTCTTCGACTACCACTATAACATGGTCAGGTGGTGGTATTCTAGTTTTATGCTTGGCGTGATCCTATCGGTCTAACTCATGACCAAGGAGTAGGTGCATATCCCTACACACTAGGCACTGTAGGGAATTTCTAGTAGAAATTCTATATATGGACCATAATTTTATAGCCTCTTTAGTCGACTGGATCACACATGCACTGAGGTTTTGTATGCTCTGAATTCCCACACTGGTGACAGAAAAGAAAGCTATATTCACTAGAATCTTGACTATTTATACCACAAAGAGTTTCCTCAAAGTGACTCTTTCTCCCATAGGAACACCCAGTGATAGATCTTGGTGTCGAACCTCTCACACTCACACCATCACCTTCCTTGCAGTTCCACAATATAATATGGTACTAGTTGATGACATTAGAATTGGCAGTCAACCTGAATAGATTGACTTGCGATTAAATGGAATATTTCATCCCATCCTCAAATCAAATGATAGTCATAGGATCATCCGTAGCTAGAGTAGGAGTGAATCACTACTGCTATGTGAAATGACTAGAGTTCCACATAACTGACTTACACATATGATACCATTTAATGAATTCCTTAGCTCTATTAGCCCTCAGAGTATGAAGAAATATGTAATCATATAATATTATCTGAAAATATTTCCAGACTATATCATGATTCTGATCCATATTGGTTATAACTTCCCACCACCTCATAGCAGAATTAAAAAGCATATACATAGCTAGCTTGACCCTTTTCTCTATAGTAGTCACAAGATTCTCAAAAATAGATAAGATAATATCAAGAAAAGACTCCATATAATGAGGTTATCCATCCCCTAAGAAGGAGGGAGGATTCTTCTATTGGAACACATTTTTCTACTCTTCCATACTCAGGTAAGGTCAAATGAATCTTTTCCCATTCTGATTTATACATAGAAAAACCTCTTGAAACGAGGAATCAATACCCATATCAGGTACCAAAATAGGTGACAAAGGTGGAAATAAAGGTGTAATCACTAGTTTCTAAAGGATCACCCCCTCATGATCATGATCATTACCACCTTTTAGGGGTGAGACAAGGGTACAACGAAGTAGAAAGACACTACAATTCCAAATGAAATCCCATAAGAAATTTAATCATTTTAGAATAATGAAAACAAAAAATTAATATAGGAGTAAAGCCTTCCTACATGAATTATCACACCTCTCTACCAGATTCCAAATCCATGTCTATACAGTAGAAAATACAATAAAAATCCTTTATAACATAAGAGACACCCACTTCCCACTGCTAAGATCATGTTCAGGTTGATGTCCCTATATTGGACTAATATGATATGTGTGTTTTAAATTTAAAATTTATATAAATTTTAATTTTTTATTGTTCAAATATTTAATCTACATTAATATGGTGGAATTAAATTGTACAAAAAAATTTATCTCTAAGGGCCCATAATCCTTATTAACCAAAATATGATATTCATTGAAATCAACCTATATCATGTTCCAGGCCATGTGACAAATAGTTCATGGATAAACATTCCATAATTGAATGCTTAAGGCATTTAATTTATCCTATCAACAAAAACACTAATTTGATAAGGTAGAAACTTTATGTATCAATTTTTTTTACAATATCTCTAGGACGTGTTAGAATAATTCAATGCAAATTCAAGGAACTATCCCTATGAAATAGGAAAATGAATGCTTAAAATATACATGACATAAAAAAATGCATGGAATATTAGTTCGAAATTACCTAATAATGATGGATTCAACAATATTCGTTTCCCTTATATAATTAATCAAACGATGAAATAATTTAACAATCATAAAAATAACAATATCCACTACACCACATATGTGTCACCCAACGATGAAATTATGTCAACAGTAATATGAAAAAAATGAACACTTATTTTTAAAATTCAGGAATATTTGCTTTTATGCCTTACATGGGTCCATGCCACCAACATAATGCTTATGGCCATGTTACAGTCATTCCGAATCTCCAATCTATCATATACAAATACTATTGAATGAAAGTAATGATATAATACCACATTGTAACACCCCTATATGGGGTCCACCTAACCTGTTCCCCATGATGGTTTGTCACATGGCCTCAATAACACCTCCACACATATAAGAGGATGTAGAATAGGTGAAAGGGTGTAAAGGTGGTATAGTGGGGGAGACTATACCCTTATATCATAGTGTCACATTGGATAAAATCGGATAAAATCGGATAAAATCTATAGTATAATCATATATAATAGGACATAAACAATAAAATAATGCAGATGTATAATCACATAATTGAACAAGTAATTAGAAGAAGACAATAAACTAAACAACTAATATTATAACAAAAGCCACTATGAAGTGTCTGATACATGATAGAATGTATTCATATATTACAAAATTGAAATTGTAAGATACAAGTATGTTATTCAAAAGTGAAAAAGGATAAAAGGAAAAAGTACTCCAAAAAAGTAGGGCTTATTCCCAATCCCCTAATCCTAAGAACTATCTAACAATAAATTATATCAAAGACCAACAATAGTGTGCTATCCCTTATCAGTACCTACAGAAAAATAATATTCTGGGGTACCAAAGGTAGCCTGAGTAGGTTGTGAGATAATATCATAGTAGGCCACCAAAAATGAGGTCTATGTGTAATCCTGGGAGTGATGGAAACTAAAGTGTTCATGAATATGCATTTAATTAACAATGAAGAATAAAGTAAGAACAAGCCCGATCATGTTCCAAAAGAACACTTGGCGGGTCTATCTACATTGTCTCCATGTTAGAAAGAATGCGTAAAAAATTATCAAAAATATTGAAATAATATATATATATATAGTGTATATATAAATATTGAACACACCTATATAAACCATGTTTGTGTAAATTTTAGTGGACATATACTTGGAATACTAGTGCTGGTTGGACTAGGGTGTAACTCAGATATCAATAAAAAGTCAAATGAGAATATAAACTCATAAAAATGGTCACATTTCATAAATCCCAATGGAGTGCGAGAATTCAATGAAAAACACATGGGATGGTGATTGAGATATCATGGAATCAATCTAATAATTGACTGTGTAGTTTAAATATCGAACCCCATACAGGATCACGGGTGTGGGATTCCATACTCTACACCCAATTTAATGGATCATAACAATCCATCATGTTGAACACCTCTTACCATCATAATCTTCCTCAATAAAGTTCTATTATAATTATAACTGGAATCGAGAATTATCTCCCATCAACCACTTTTATTAATCCTATATATATAAAAGTGGTATAACCATTTATATAATAATATGTAAGTCATAATCTCTTATACATGTATTTATCCAAGTTCAATTCTATTTAAGTCATTTCAATTCAGTTGAAGAACTTCATATAGCACAAAAAATGGAATGGCCTTACTATATCTTTGATTCATTCCATTTAAAAAAAATTATTCATTTAATGGAAGGAATCCCATGATGGATTATCCATCTCACTTGTTCAACTCCACTTGACACATTAAATTCATTAAAACCTAGAAATACCATTTATAATACTTAATGGGGCCACATAGGGTGTGACATGGGAAACGAGTCGAATGAATACTTTGGGAAGTCTAATTATAATAGGTGAAAACAACTAACAGTTTACTTTGGTTCCATGTAATATACATATAACAAGGTAAAATTAATTTAATGGCTAAGCCAAAAAGAGACAATGGTGTTCCGTCATTTTAATAAAATTGTCCATAATGGCTAATTTCCAATGGATCACCCATAGAGTAACTATAAATTGTGTATTCAACCTATGATGATCCAAAAAATGTATAATAGGCGCATATTAAGATTAAATTTTCAATTTAATTTGATTAAACCACTTAAATTCAATGTTCAGAAAAGGATTTCATGTGTCCCAATGACATTGCTATGTGACAAAAATACTCAAAGGGAAAACTATGTGACCACCTACCTCATTCCAGTATGTGTCCCCTCACTCAATACCAACATAAAATTTGTAATAGGTTGGATTTGATACAATAAATGGTCCAATTACATGAAAATAGGGAAAATGAACATGAACCTAAATAGTTTTATGGATTCAATGATTAACTATGATAGGAGGTAATAGACTATGGGATCTTACCAAAAGGATCAAATGCATATGATGGATCGCGGATCAAACAACAAACATAGGATCTCGATTAATTAATAAATTGACGTGTTTTTAGCTAAAAGGTGGTGTAAACCCAGGTCTGGCTACTCAAGGTAGTAGACAAAATATGAAAATATATTTATGTTTCAGTGGAAAAAAGGATCATTTTGGCCCAAAATATCAAGGTCCATGGTTTGGAAACATTGGTTGTCCAAACTACGCAAACAAATGTTCATTTTAATGATACATGTTTCTCACCACATGTTTAGGTTAACTCTTTGACTAACCATATGAAAACAATTTAAAATTTCTATGTCCCATCTCTACGACTAGACGTATAATTGTGTGCCCTAAATCACATGGTTGTACAGAATCCATGAAACATAGTTCCTTCTTACCATTTATGGGATCTATGATCCCAATGAGCCTTAGACTCACATGTGACCTCCTTTTATTGACTAGGACTCATAATTTGTGCCTTTAGGGTATTCCAAATTAAAATCAAATGATATGTAACTTCTATGGATCAAAATATCATTAAAGGGAGGTTGAGTAATTTTGACCTAGTGGTCATGTCATTTAGTGTAGAACCCTAGATTCAATTATTGTGGATTAAAATAATTTAGATGGGTATTGTTTAAAACCATCACATTTTTTATCTCAGTCATGTATTTTTTATAGGGAAGGAGATGTGTAATGTAGAATTATTTTTAATAATCAATGCATCAGAGTAGTTTGGTAGAATGTTTGGGTAAACCAAGGATAGACTTATAGCTATTCAGAAGACACCTACTATATTAACATAATGAATTAATTTTTCATGCTATTAAAAATTATACCATGATTCTAGATTTTTATTTCCTTGAACAATAAATATGTGAATGAAAAGTCAACACTGTGGGTGGATATAGTTAAAGGTTTTAGTTATTTTAAAAATATGGGGCATGAATTTAAAACCCTTTATTTTATTCTGTCAACCACCTCTTGTATTTTAATTTTTTTCTATAATATAAAAGATCATATATATTTATTTCATAATCCTTCAAATATTCATTCATTTCAATTGAATCAAGGTGGAAATTTAACGGGTCTTTATACCCAAAAAAGATTTATTCTTATATATTTCACTTCATTACTTTCACGAATACTAATATATTTTTGTTAGGGGTGGTCATAATATTTTTATACAACAAATATTTTGGTTTGGGGTTCATGATGATTATTCTCTGTTATTATTACGGTAGGTGGTCAATATTTTTTTTCAACAGATATTATTCATTCTTACTGACTACATTTTGGGGACACACTGGAATACAATGTGTTCGACCCAGAATAAAAATACATAATTTATATAATGGAAATTATTCTATGTGAAGAGCCTTTGAGTAGTTTATTATAATACCCTTACCAAATTCATATGTTCAAGATAAATTTTTATATGACCTCTTTCATGCATCCCAATACACAAGAGGCTTATAACTAGTGATGAGGGCCTAAGACACAATATGGAGAGACTATACCATTGATAACTGATAACAATAATTGTGTAAAATATAATAACCATTAATCATAGGAAAAATAGCATAAAAATTAAGAATAAATAACAATAGTAAAATCCCATCCTATAATGGATTACATAATATACCCAAAACATTAGTAAAATAGATCTCCAAATGTGGATGATATATTTTTATATATATAAGGAATATAAAAGATGTGGAATATAAATAACTTCCCAATGTTGATCATATCTTTTCATTAACAAACCTAACCATCCATTACATCATCTGTACAATGAACTAAGAAATCGTATGAATTTTAAGTCAAAATAGTATCAATTCACAATGATAATATTATGAACAATTTCAATGTAAACCCCACTAGGATACAATAATTTCGACATTATAATAAGTTAATCAATATTTAAATATGTATTTCCTAATAATAAGTAATTGTGAATGTAATAGACAACATGTCTAGTCCACATGCTAAATCCAAGAAGTCACAAAAATGAGATATACAATCTATGGAACTATATCTAGAGGAAAGAAACAAGTTGTCCTTTCATGAAATATATCAGGACATCAGATCAACAAACCCCCTCAAAAAACACATCTTATTTTCAAATATCCAAAATTTTCCTTTATCGAACATCCTCATGTCCACCTTTAAGGAATGCCATGGTGTCCACTCATCGGCGCAGTTCATGATTATAGTGTGTTCTATGTTACATCCTGGAATCCCAATATCCATCTCTAGGAAATCCAGTTTCACATAAGTCCAACTAATATCTAGCTCAAGATAATTCTTCATTCCTATATTTCACTGAATAAATTGTTCAAGAGAAATTTATAAATCCACATGTCAAGTCTATTGGTGAAACCAAAAAAATAAAACCAAAATGGTTGTACTCATACTACTAGAGTCTAGCTATATAAGCATTGAAAATATGATAAAATAATGAAATTCACAGTGTGTGACATCCTGAACCTAGATTCCTATATACGGTGCCTCAAGCCTAATTAGACACATGGGCTCATGAGTATATACCTGAACTCTATAGGAATTTATCTTGCATCAAGGGCCTTGGGTGTGTCTATGGTGAGACTATTACCTCATCAAAAGAGTGTAACACTATATAATAAAAATAACATTAAATAGAAGTTGTATAATAGTCATAAAATAGATAAACAACAAAAAAAGATAAAAAATAAAAGGTATATATTTTATATTAATGATGATAATTATCTATGAAAATAATCCAAAAATAGGTACACAATATTAAATATAACACAAGAATAAAAATACCAAAAATTCCAAAAATAACTGTATACATATTGCATCACTATTCATAAATCAATCAAGTGATATCATTCTCATAAGCAAGGAACAAATTCATGAATCAATCTTTCGGTTATTCCACAGTCTATACTTGTATCAAAATAGTATGTTCGGGTACCATGTAATGACTCAAACAACGTGTGGGAGAAAATCCCATTAGGTATCCACCAAATTGTTTATAACACATCATGGTTATGACATATAATCCAATGAGTGTCTAATTTATATTACTAGTAAGATGTAATAAATAGAAAAGTTATCATGGAATGTGTACTATAATAAAGTGATCCAATATATCCCAACAAGGACCCATACAAATATGGGTCAAAATCTTATAACAAAAAAGATAAAAACAAAACATAAATAACTAACACAGCCTTTCCATACATCCATACATACCATGTCAACCACGAAATTGTCGTATAACCAGTGTATCAAACACCACAATCTAGATGTATAACTGAAAGTGTAAAATCATCCACAACCACACAGTATAACTAGATTTTTCACATTTACCATAGGTGTGATGTATAATCAATTTTTAGACCCCTTGGGGATGGAACCAATTTATAGTGGACTAAGGCATCCTTGTCGAGTCCTAAGAGAACTAGGATGGAAACTCGGTTAGGCATGAGTTGGGGTCCAATGAGCATGTCTACGAACAATGTATACTATGGACACCACCAAATTGGATCCAAGGGAAATCAAGGACCATGTAATCCCTAGGCATGAAGACCCATATATAAATATCTATCCAAGGCTTCCACTACATCCTTAAAGACTCATAGAAGAAATTTATAAGAAGTCTAATTGGGTCAAGATCAAATGTATTCCAATGAAGGCTTCCAATACGATTCAATTCATCACATTTAATTCCTCTATTCACATATTGGAACTATAAATTTAACCACTCATATCAAATTTCAAATTCCAAAGAATCCAATGAGTTTACACAATCATATAACATTTCCAAATTAAAAATTGAAAAATCACAAATCCATTATCACATTGAATAGGATGATGTACATATCCAAATCATGATTTTTAGTTAAATTCATTTATTATGAGGCTTTCTCAACTTGGAATGCCCCAAATCACCACATGGGATGTTTAATAGATGCATACACATAGGAAAAATACATGGCACACCCAATGCGTGGCCTTTGGTTAAGAAAACAACCGCCATCAAATCTCAAGGGAACTATATAGAATCCCAAATAGGTTCTGTTTCATATAATTCAATAAATCAATAAAACATTTTGGGTTGTGCCAGAATTATTGGCATAAGAAAAAAATGGAAACTAGCTTAATATATAACCAAATAAAATATTAAAATTATATACCATGTACTCTAGCCTCATAGCAGAGTTCTCATCCATTATTATCTTTTGATTACAATCAGACTAGAAGAAAAAAGAATAACGGATTAAGAACCTCATATTATGGAATATAATCTTGCACATAAATATAGAATCAGATACCGATTATAATTAAAAACAACACAAATGGAATTTATTACTCACGGACATAGATCCAATGAGACAATCAAAGCTTGAATCCAAGATCCAATAAAGAAATGTTGGGAAATCCAAAAAATATTTACTCAAAAGAAATACCCATGTTTGTAAATCAATCCATGAGGGGAAAAGAGAAATGGATTTAGGTTATAATATGAAAAAGGAAATATTTTTATTTTATCAAAAGAAACTAGGATACATGGTTTGGCCACACAGTTGGACAAAATGTTCGCCCACTGTGTGTCGACTACTGTAAATAGGGGATCCTCTTATGGTCTACTCAAGGGGAATGACTAACCATGCACAAACCACGCGTTTCACCTCTATTATAATCACTATAGTTTTTCATGGCCGTGTGCTCAAAATCACATGGTTAATCAAATTTGTTGATGTATAAGGAGCTTTTACATTTCCAAAAAAGTTTTGGGTAACTCTGCAGCCCAACCCATATAGTTTTTCCTATCATTGAATCCTAAATATTTTTTGCACAATGTGGAGTTCTGGTATCTAGAAAAGCCATGCACACCACCACATCATCCAAGACATCAAATGGTATTCAATGCAGGTTGTAAAAAATCATTTAAATTGAATGTAAAGAGATATTTACCTCATAAAAATAATGGTGTTTTTCCAATCTTACATAAATAATGAACAATTTCACTAAATTACCCTCTCCAGGGTGGTTAAAATGAGTATGAGAACAATTATGTACATTGAAAATGTAGGTCAGCTTCTCTCCCTTAAGTATCATCTTGTAAATGACTGATCATCCATAGAACTCATACTAGTGGAACTGATTGGACTCGGATAATATTCGTGATCCAACCTATGATATGAAGTAAATTCTCCTCAATTCATGAATATAACTATAAATTAACTTCTTGTTTTTGAAAATAATGATACGAGTTTGAATGAAAATGGAAGAGATGAGATATGTGGAAGTCATTGTGGATGGCTCAATACCTATGAGTTAACTGCAACTGATATTCTACAAGCTCGACTCTCTCAATAATATTGGATAGTCCAACATATCATAGTGAAATCTTACCCTACCTCCAAATATGGATATGTGACAACCTTAGTGAAATAAGTAACAAGACCTGATCCTTAACCAAGATCTCTAGAATCTATATGCAGTGATTAGCATAATATTTATGTTAAGAATTTGTTGTAGTCATCCTCATTCTGATCACCTCGAGCTACTCAATGGTATCCTCAACGATAAGATATTCTAGTAATGTTTCCTTAAGAATATCTATCTAGCACATGGTGATTAATATGACCTAACATACAATGCCTCAAAATGTTCCATCTTTATAGTCTCATAATAATTTTATTGTATAGAAATTAAACTAGGGTTATACACCTCTCCAAAGATCCCCCCAAATTCTAGGACACATTATCACAAAATTTCCTCAAGAACCTATATCATACTCTCTCATTTAATATCAGCCTATATGTGGAATGACATTCTTAGAAGAACATGTCCACCCAATTCCCATTGAAAAATCTACCAAAATTATGACCTAAACCAGGCACCCCAATCTAAAATGACAGTGAATGGGACCCCATGTATTCCCGCTATCAAATGGATGTTAAACATATCGTTCTCTTAAAAAATGGAGGTCCTCTTGATCAGTAGGAAATGTAAAACCATTGTGATCCTATCAATAGAAATCCTCACAACATTGGTACCCTAAGGTGATCTCAGTAAACCAGTCATAAAATCCATCGTGATATCATCCCTTTCCACTCAAGATTGTGTATCTACTGTAGATGTGTTGATGGTTGATTATGTTCCACCTTCACATAATGAAAGGTGAAACATCTCACAACAAAAATAGTTAATTATCTTTTATTACCCATCCACCAATACTAACGGTGCAATAAATGATACATCTTTGTGACAAAAGGATTCACTTAACAAACTATTTCATTAAAAACCTTTACCAGTTCCTCACATATGTACATTGGAAAAAAACACTTACATGGATACAAAAAACCTCACCCTATGAAACAATCAAAATCATAGGTGGTTCCTCACCTAGTACACTCACTCATAGGAATGGGCCATCTAAATCTGATAGATGCATCATCCTCACACTATACAGAAGGGTACAGATCAAAACTATGGGTGAATGAAAAGAATGCCCCTGACTATCCTGTACATCCATGTTTATCTCGGAGAATAAATCCATAATATTTAAATAAATATAGACATACTAATTTTAAATATTTATTTCCCCTTTCATAGCTAACTAGGCACAACATTTCCCTCTTTCAGGACAATAGGCTAACTCAATGTCAAAATATGGTATGTATTCACCCAACATTCACTACCTAAAATTGAGATCAATCCTCATAACTATATAATTAAGGATTATATGGAATGTTTATACTAAAAAACCCTCTCCTAGTAAATATTTTCTCTAAAAAATGAAATTAATGAATGACAAAAACTAACTTGGGATCATGTGTTAAATAATTCTTATTCTATGACCTTAGATGCGAAGACCCGAATGCCACCAAAATATCCAACTGATTATGAACATATCCTATCTAGATATCAGATTACTCACAATAAAAAAATTATATCCTCACCTTATCTAGCTGTATTTGGACCTGTACTGATCTAAATCACTCTTTGATCTCCTGAAACGATGTCTCACATGTTTTAGACGATAAAAACATCACACCCTTTTTAGTAAATCTCATCAATGGTTCTACTAAGAAGGGTAAGTCCTTTATGAATCATCCATAATATCCATATAGTCATCATAAACTATGTATATAGAAGAATATATTTGGTATACTACCAGTAAACTACTTCTCTCACCTTCTTTGGGAATAATGATACACCTCCATCTAAGATAATGTGCCCCTAAAAGTGAATTCTATCAATCTAGTAGTGGGAATTTTTTAGAATGGTTTATAAATAAATATATAATAGTGAATCGAAAACTATCTCAAGATTTTTGGCATGGTCATGTTGATTGTGATAATACATCAATAGATCACAAATGAAAACCACCACCACAAATACTAATATGGATAGAAAAAATGGTAAATCAGCACCATGAAAACTGTCGGCGTTTTCATGATACCGAATGACATAACCAGACACTCATATAGACCATACCTAGCAGAAAAATATTTACATGGTATTTCTGTAGGTCTAGCATGTATGTGGTGATATCCCAACCTCATGTCAATTTTTAGGAAAACATGAGCTACTTGAATCAAATCAATCATGTCATGTATCTATTGCACGAAATATTGATTCTTAACTCGCATCTAGTTCAATATATACTAATCTATAGATACCATAAGGGAATGATATGTCTTTTTCCTCCAAAAGAAATAGGGGAAGCCATAGATATTTACTGCATCAAATAATCCCATTTCTGTTCAAATCCATTGGCTGCCTCTTGAGATCCAAAGACTCTATCGTAGCTATCTAATAATGAGTAATGGATTACAATTAAACCAATAGAACAAGATCAATGGAGAATATAATTCCTCTCTCATTAGGTAAACCAGGAAATTAATCCATTTTTTTAAATGTATCAAACAATGGAGGAATTTCATCCAAAAATTCTCCCTGATCATCCAGATACAAACTAGTAATCTGGGATGTCATCCCACCCATCAAAAGAAGTGAATGTCAATATAGGATCTCCTGGACATCCCGCTAACCCTTTTGAATATAAAATTCACCTTGTGGTGATGTGTAATTCACTATACAATGATAATAGTCAACATAGGCTCAATAAGATACTATATAATACATCTATAGAATGATGTTAAGCCCGACCATCTCAATGGGAAAAAGATTCTAGACGATATGACACCCACCAACCTCATGTGGGATCTACCTGCACTGACGTGAAATCTGTGTTCTAATTTTGAATTTAGAATCATTTTTCATTAAGACAACATTAAACTGTATAAGGATCCCATGTCATTCCACCACATGTACATATATGATACTGTGTGGTGCACACATTTCAAGAAGGTAAAATACCAGTGTTGATGAAATAATGATTGTACCTCAAATTCAAAAAGTTATGTCACCCTTCTCCTTGGAGAAATTCTATACAGAGTTGATCTGGCCTAAAACTATTCAATGTGACACAACCTAACTACCCAAAGTAGTCTAGCTCTACAGTTATGGTGTAACTAGTTCTTAGATACATCAACCACAACCACTACTAACTCACCCTAGTCAAAACGTACTACTCTAGATCCTTTCCATACATAGTGATATGAAACATATTCTAACACTTGGTGATAGATATGACCCCTACTAGTCACTCATGGAGGTAAGATCCTACCTAAACATTTCTTGTGCCCCACACTCCTGTTTTCTCAACTCTGAACTTTGTCATGATCACAAAAATACTTCATCTGACCCCATATTATACACTGAGAAAAAAAAACTAAGGTACCAATAATCACATCCTGTATGGTATTCAACTCACCTAATGCCTCAAAAAAATGAATCCTACAACTAGTAGTCGAACTAATAGGTCATGAAACTACACTACGCTGCTCGTCCCTCCAGCTTCCCCCTCATTCCTCTCTATATTACATCGAGATTAACAATTTCTGTCATAGAGGTCAACCTAAAGACATATACCTAACATAAAAAGGCATTTCATATACCTAAATCAATGTTTCTACCCCTAGATAACTCATCAGCAAGGTACGCAAGTGAAAAATGCTATAACTTGTTAAAGTGTTCTGAGAATTCCATAAACGTCATAGTGCCTAGCACTAGTTGCAAGAAATTACTCGCCTTAAATCTCCTCATAGTATATAGGTAAAATTCATTATAGATCCTGGTTTGAACATCAGAGAAAACCCTATCTCATAGCTTGGTTCATAACATCCCACCCATTTTTGGCATCTCTTCAACGAAAATATGTTGTGAGATTCTCTCTCCTGTTAAGAGTTGTATCCAAATGCTCATAGAATGAAAATATATCCTCAAGAAATATTTTAGTATATTGTGGACTATCTTACTTCAAAAATATGGGAGGATATTCCCAATGGAACACACTCTTTTGCTCATCCATAGTCTAGGAAGTCTGCATTGCTCCTTGAAAAGGCTACATAAAGTGATTAAACAGCTCGTGGAACTATCCCTTAGCCCTTATGTTTGGTAAAAATACTACTGCTACAGATTAAAATAAATGGATATCAACTAATATCCCATGTACCACCACCTATAGAGTGTGGTTGTCTCCACCATCCATTCGTATGACTGGAGTTCATTATAGTGGAATGTCCCAACAATTAAAAACAAACACTACAAAAATGAATGAAATCTATGTTTATAGATCAAAAGTGTATTACATGTCCAAAAAATTATATAAACTAGTCATACTACATAACCATCTTCTAAATCCAACACTGTAGGAAGAAATAGTCTCAAAAGTCATCAAGGAAACTACCTCGTGTGCACTAAAATTCCAGTTCTAATTTAATTTCCCTATTAATCATTTAAATTTACATTTGAATTAATATTCATTATAAATTTAATATAAATGGTTAAGCCAATTTAGGTGTCACATGTGATCCATAAGGATCCATAATTCTTATGAACAAAAATATGGAATCCATATAAACCACACCATAACACATTCCATTCAATGTGACTCATGATCCATGATTCAATGTTCCACAATTGGATTCTCTAGTTATCTACTGTAGTATAGTCAAGAAAAAAATACTTAGGTTCTGGAAGATACTCTAAGTTGTAACCATGATTCATAATTACCTACATATAAATATACCACAATAGTATGCATATCTATCAAGGCAACCATCACAACTTCAAAAATATATTAAATTCATCCTTTTTATCTTGATATAATGTATGACATGTGATTCCATACAAGTTACTAAAATAGTGCATGGGATGGAATACCCTCATTACATCAGGTTTCAAAAAAATTATTCCCAAAATCATATCAACAGTAAAATCAAAATTCATGTTTATCAAATAATGGAATAATCAAATCAACTGTAATAGAAAATATTTATAAAAAACAATTTTCTTAGAGGAATTTTGACTCTCCTATATGTGGTTTAGTTATGCCAGACATGACTGATTAAATAAATAAAAATACCTTCCTATCCATGTGTATTGTCACCATAAAATAATCTAGAAATTAAACAATATATGATACTACCTTGTGTCATCCTAGACCAAGATTCCACACTACGGTTCCCCAATCTTGGTTGGCCACATAGAATCACAAATATAGACCAAAATTCCATAGATTTCTGTCTTGAAGTGTTGTACTATGGTGTGTCTATGGGGAGACTATGCCTTCATTAATAGTGTGTTACATAGTGGAATAGAAATAATAGAAAAATAGAGGATGAAATATAAAATATAGAAAGTAGATAAAATATAAGAATATATAACAATAATTGAAGGAATCTAAGATATAATTATAATGATACATGTCTCTAAAAAGTAGAAAAATTAGTTACCCAAAATTAAATCCATCACATGTTTCAAAATACCAAAAAATCCAAAAAATCACTATCTCTCAAAAGAATCTTGATCCTCAGCTCAGTATCACGCTCCCCCATAGCTAAGCATGAAGAAAATGCAAGCATCGAACTATGGATTCTTTACATGCTCCCTACTTGCATCGTAATAGTCTATATGGGTACCCAACAGTGGATCGAACTATATGTGAGATACAATCTATGTTGTTAACCACACAATGGTATATAAAAAATTTTGGATGTGGAATTTATATCAAAGGTAAGAATTAATAAATAGTAATGTTCCCATGGAATGTTTATTACAAAAAATGTGATCATTTATAGCCCAGAAAGGATCATGAAAAAACATGGGTTTAGATCATATAATAGGGTAGATACAAAAAAATTATAAACAACTAACATGGAATCACCATACTTCTATATATATCATTTCAACAATTGCCTCACCATATAACCTATGTATCAAACACCACAATCTCAACAGATAACCAAATGTCTCAAATCCACGATGGCCTTTACGT
This sequence comes from Viscum album, assembly GCA_963277665.1. Lineage (NCBI taxonomy): Eukaryota > Viridiplantae > Streptophyta > Magnoliopsida > Santalales > Viscaceae > Viscum > Viscum album. The sequence continues at coordinate 1,355,482,603 of OY728120.1, forward strand.
ACAAAAAGGAATATGACATTTACCATGTTCATGATTTATAATTAATTTTCAGAACCCTTAGGGATAGATCTATGGTATTGTGGACAAAGGGATCCTCTGTGAGTCTCAAGAGAGTCTTGATGGAATCTTGGTTAGGCTTGACATGGGGTCCATGGATCTCATCTACCAACCATGTCCATTGAAATACCAACTAAACTAGATCGAAGGAGTATCAAGGAACAATGAATACCAAATAATCATGACCTATGGAACAATTTATATATAAGGAGCCCACTTCCACATTCATGACCCATAGGAGAAACCTCTATTTCTTCTAATAGAATCATTTTACATGGTATACCAACCATGGAATTCACTACCATTTAATTCATTACATTTCATTCATCCATTTACATTCATGACCAATAAGATTACCCAATCATATCACAATTCACATTCACAATATAAAAATTAATTTACCCTCTCATATATCATTTCCAAATTGACAATTAAAATATTAAAGATCATGTGTCACATGGAACACCCCATGTATGGATTAGCAAAGGAATGTGTAGAAGAAAATTACATGGAACACCCCATGGGTGGAATTTTGATGGGGAAAAACCTCCAAAAAATATCAACAAAACTAAAGGTAATCACTAAAGAGTTATATTTAACATAATTCAATTAATCAATTAAATTTCAAGGCCATACCAGAATATCACGTGGGAGGCCTAATTGAATCTACCTTAATAAATCACCAAACCAAACTGGAATATTACAGAGCCCCTACCATAGGTCTATATTATAGTTACCATACAATATCATTTTTAGATTCAACATAGATTTGTATGAAATGATAAAAATATGAAGAACCTAAATTTAGGGAATATTAGGTTGCACCGAAAACATTCTACAGATAATAAGAAAATTTTGAAATGACAGAGAAGGAATATATTTTATAAGATTAATAAAGAGATATTTTTAATATTACCCAAAAATGGCCCACACATTTTGGCAGAATGTTTTGATAAACTATGTACCCAATACTAGAGGGTGGGGCACTTTACACCATATAAATTCATGGTTCGACTAGCCATGTACAATCTGTGAGTTTCAGCACTACTAAAAAATATGTAGTTTTTTCATGGTTGTGCATCCCCGAATAGAAATTTTTATAAAACCATGAAACTCCTTAGATCCTTTGGTGAATCCCTTCAAATATTTGGTTAATCGTTCAACCATACTAGAATAATTTCTCCTAACTGAGTATCCTGACAGTTTTATCCAATAAGTGGGGTTCTAGGCTCCGATCAGTCCTGAAAAACCCACAATTCACTAGTGACCTCAAAGGGTATTCACTAGAGGCCGCTAAAAAGAATTTAAACTGAATGTGTAGAGAACCATACCTCTTACATAAATCTTGTCTCTTATATTGAAAAATAAAAAATTAATACAAATACAATACATAATATAACAAGTAATAATATATCATATTCAACAAAGGTTCCACGGTCCATAATGATGTGGTAGTGCTTCACTATATTTTTCAACCCTTATACCGCCCTTTCAAATTTATTTTTTATGAAAACTAAAAAAAATTTACAATTTCTCATTATAGTTAAAAGAATAAATATATTTTTTTCACAACTAAAAATGATAAATTTTATTTGAGGAGTACTTCGTAAGAGGTGGTGATTTAGAGATCCCATGATAAAATTTATGAAACATTTTACAACTTTTTAAGAGAAAAACAAAAAATGTGAAATAAAAATACTACAGAAAATATGTTGATCTGTATGGGATAAAAATTTATTGGGCATTGAAAAACTATGGGGGATACATTTTCCTTGAAGATCAGGCAACCACATTTTATAGATTAGGGCCCAAATATTCCATCATTGGAAAGAATCTTCACTTTTTATTTACATTAGATTACTTCTAGAAATATATAATATCTCCTTCTTTAGTTATCTTAATGATTAAAACATTCAGTAATGATAGTAAGTATATCTGAAAAAATATGTTTAATTTTTTCCAATGTGAGAAAATGCTTTATTATATAGAAGATCAATGAGCTCAATGTTATTAGAAACATAGGGTAACCAATACCAAAATCCAAAATTCAAATAAATTATAGCCTTGGGAACCCTATTTGAATACAAGAATAGGGGGAATTGTTTTCTAATTTTTATATATATGTTATAAAGGGGAATTTGTTTGATTACATATGAAAAACTCACCACCACACCCAAACATGCCATTATTTTTTAAATATGATAATTTTAACCTTGACATTAAATAGGTCTATAATAATATGATTAGATATATAAGGAATTTTATATGATTTTATAACTAAATATAAATTTATTTCAAATTTCCATTAAATTAGCCAATCTATTTTTAAAAAGTCATTTTATTCACCGAAAATACATTTACTTCAAAAAATTATGGTTGTATTTATTTTTTAGAACATATTATAATTAATTTTAGGAAATTATAAAATTATTACTTTATTGAATTATAATTTTTTCTGAATACTTCATATTTATATAAACTTATGACAAAATAATGAATTATTTTAGAGAAAATAAATTTTCCAGTGAATAGTGGAAAATATAGATTTTGATTAAATTATCATTTTTTTAATAAATTTATTCTTTTAAATGTACAAGTAGTCATTTCATTTTTTTCAAATATAAACAATTTTTTTATTTATATTAAAAACAATTAATTAAATTTATGTCATCTTTATAATTGATTTTTGTATATTTTTATTATTATAGTGCTAAAAAAAGATTTTTTTTAAAACTATCTAATCGAGAATTATGTTAAACAATTTTAGTAAATAACAGTACCCTCAAAAGTCGAATGATTTATATGAAATTTAAATTATATATATAAATATTAATTTAAATTCATTTAATTTTTTTATATAGTGGTTACAATATCTTCTTATTAATGAAAAAATCAGCATTTTGAAAAACTATTTAATTTCAACACACCAAAAAGTTGTATTTTAAATTATATATTACCAATTATATGAGTTGAATTTCGATAATTGATTCCATATTCATAATCATAATTGTTTATATTATATAATATGGGAAACATAATTATTAAACATAATGAATACTACAAACAGTAAAAAATTATTACCGCATATATGGTAAAAATGTGTTTACCACAGGGGTAAATCAAAAGGTATAGCAATTAAAATTGGCCAAAAGTAGTCTAATTATTAGGTTATAGAAATATATAGTCATTGTGTATTCTATGGTTATAAAATGATCAGATTTTTAGCCTTTTTTATTTTGAGAAAATATTGTGTAATTCATTCTTTCAACAAATCCAACTATTTCCTCTTCCCAAAATATAAATGGATACCCACTATACACACATTTTTACACATAAAAAAACTATTTTTCAAATTTAAGATGAAATAGACATTCTTAAATTCCTATTATCATCATATAATCCTTGATTTGATAATTAATCCTTCCTTGAATGTATTATAATGCAATCTTAAAGATGTTTCCTAATGAAATTGTAATGAACCTAACTAAATGTTTTATATTATTAAATCTTACACCTCCATACAACGCATTTAAAAATGATGACATAATAATATCAATATATTATATATATTGATAATTTTGTATGTATAGTACATGACCAAAACCCTTATCATCCTCCCTGAAATGGTAAAAAAATCCATTAATCATGTGAACATCACACTACCGCCTCAAGAATAAACATAATTAAATTTTCATCACCACTTATCAATATAGGATATAATGATTTATATAAATATTATATATTATATTTATTATATAATTATTATTCATCAATTATTTTATCCCAAATAACTTCTTTCATTCTATTTTGTAGTGAATACGATAACATCATTCATGTGTTCGTCATAAAGTCACCTCATGAAATGATGTGATCAGTTTTCCACCTACACATTACTTTAAAGGTAATAAGTACTATTTTGATTTTTATATATGATATTTTTGAAATAATAGTATATCATTAAATTAAATATATCATATAATTTCTTACATAACAATCCATTGACTAAATAATAACGACGTTCTTGTATACGACACACTACTACATCACAAAGAGATTTGACTCAATTTTATTTCCATGTTACATTGATTATATATTTAAGGGTATTTAATTAAATATTATTATATTTATGATATAATGATTCTCCTAAAATTTTAAAATTCCACATTCCTTATTTCCATCATGATCGTCAAAAAATGGAAATGTTTCGTAGGCATACATATGACATATCATCTCTATGATTATAATGTAGTTCATTTTTAATAACCATAATTCATAGTTACTTTTAAAATTGTTATTCCCATATAAAAATTATAATTAATAAATAATTTCAATTCTATAGAAGATGAAATATTAATCTATTTGACCATAGTTACATTTCGAAGTTATTTTTTTACATAAGAACTGATTATGATAAAAACATATGATTTAAATTAATTAGTTACATAATTGAATATTTCGTTGTAAACAATAAAATAAAATGATCAATAAAAGTGAAATATGTTATTAGGAATATATATTAATAAAATATTATTATTATTTAGGAATATAATTGACACCCATGATTAATTGGGCTCAAGGATATGGATCTATTGAACCTACCAATCTATTTGGGTAAGGAACATGATGTATCTAACACACTTCTTCTATGTATTTGTTGTTATGGAATGATTCAAAATTAATTATATACTGATAAAACATATATTCAAATATTATTATTCCTTCTTTCATTGTGGTAATAAATTTATTATGATCATTTTTCTGATACCTTCATTATGAAATTTCCTTGGTTTATGATATGATGAATGATTATGAAAGTAAAATTCCAACATTAACTATTATTCTTGAAAAAATATGTGGGTGGGGGGGAAATCATGAATACAATAATGGGGTAATAAAATATTGAAGTCTGTGATCATTAGATCTCATAATATTAGAACACTTTTGGGGAGGACACTATAAACCCATATTCATTCAATGGGTATTTAGTTTGTTGTTAATATGATTTATTTCCTTTTTGTGTCAGATGTTGGTCATGAATATGTTAATACGGGTGAACCTGGATATCCATATAATTAATTAGGTAAATAATTAATCTCACGATTTGTTGTTAATGTGATTATGAATTAAACCAAATCCATTAATTTCCTTTCCACTATTTGATATTATTTAAGAAATTATATTATAATCATCGGTATATCAGGTTATATACTAGTTCTATATTTCCTATTATACCTTGATTTTATGATAGAATGATACTTTTATTATGATTCATTGATATTACTCGTGATACTTATCTTCTTGGATATATTGTTATGACATTGAATCACATGTTATGATTCTTTAATACGTGTTTTCCCTTACCATTCTATTTATCTCAAACCATTATTTATTAATTACCCATGATTTACCATGCATTTTTATGAGTTGAATTGTATTTTAGAAATTCACAATGGATAATAATATAACGATACCATGTTTTAATTACGCCTTAACTAATATTAAAAATGTTATTTAAATACACAGATCTACATAATATTTGGGTTTGTACTTGATGGATATTTATTTTTTAAAGTTATATTATAATATTTTTAAAAGTAATGGGTAAAAAGTTTTGGTGTCAAATAAATGGTTTTGTTACCCTATAAAATATATTATTATAAAACATTAGTGAAAACTCCAGATAGACAAATAATGATAATTATATACATGAAACTATGTATATAAAATTATCCTGGAAATTTGGTAAAGTATAGAGTGATTGGTTTCCAAGATTATAGATCTATATCTTGGAACTAAAATTGGATTTAACAATGGAATAAAGGTTCCTAGGGGTAATAAACCTGGAAAGGGTATATTGAGCTGTACTAGATCATCACCTTTGAAGAAAAAATGAATTTATTCCCACAATTATTGAAAAACTAAGTGGATATACTGTGGAGATTAATATTCCCTTTATGACCCATTATGATGGACAAGAAAAATAGTATGGTTAGAAATACTATTATGAAAAAACTAAAATTGATTACATAGATTAAAACAGGGAGGTCTTCAATACAATACAAAAATATCATTCATGAATAATTACTCTTATGATTATATTTTTAAAATTTTTATATTAATCTATGCTCAGCATGTATTCATATTTATTTTAGTTAATGATGGTATATAGGAGGTATCAATAAAACAATAATATTATAGGAATTGTGATGATTTCCCTCTTAATGTGAGTACCCTTTTGGGATAGGGATCTAATAACATCATTGTTTTACTAGAAAACCTAGGGATTGTTCCAAATAATAACATGTATCATGTTGAGCAAACTACTCCTATGAAGGATCACATTGTAGCAGAGTCTTTTATGTGCCCATATAATCCATACCAATAGTGGATATTTTGATCCCCTCACCCCAATAAAATGTATTAAATCCAATTATAAGTTATTATATACCATTTAATTAAAAACGAAAAATAATGTTGAATAGTATGTTTATCTCATTGAGGAATATTCATATCAATGGTGGAAACTAATCAAGAATACAAATTCCAAATAGGAAATTGATTTCATGGAATGAGATCACATGAACAATGTGTTTTCTAATTTTTTTCTGTGAGAATTCCATCTTAAAATAGAGAGTGACTACCTTATTATAAATAAATATGAGAAATATTATATCAAGTATTAAGAGAAAAAATTCAGAATTAATTCATTTTATGCCTCCATATTTATTATTATCAATGAAATTATGGAGGAAAATTTATTTCATGTGTTATATCGGTGTCTACCAAAATAAGTATAAATTTTGAAAATTATTATCAATAGAGATTATTTTTGTTTTTCTATCCATTCTTAGATGAATAATGATGAGTCCTTATGGTGTCAGGAAACTAGGGAGAAAATATATAATGGAGTTTCCTTGAAGAAAATAAATATATAAGTCACTGGTAGGAAATAAATCCAAACATCCCTCATGTCGAATGTGTGTGAATAATAATCCATGAAAATTCAAATGGGGGCTGCAAGATGATTTAATTGAGGAAAACTGATGCCTTAGTATATTCAGTATTGAAGGTAAATGAAAAATGAAACTAATGAGGAATAAAAAATATGGTTCAGATAAAAAAATATTCCTTATATAATGTGTTATAACTACCTGGAACATTGTAATTATGAATGAAAATTCCCAAATACAAGGTTCATTAGAGGCAACCAGTGATAAAAAATTCCAAGGAATTAATGATGGGAATATTCTATCACTACTATTTTATTTGGAAAAAAATAATGATGTGTTGAATGTAATTATAGTAGTTAATTCATGAATAGGATACATGATTTCTAATTTTGATTATATACATTCTTTTATATCATAATAGAATAATATAAATATATAAACACAAAATCAAAACATAGGGGTTAATTTATCTTTGAGAAAAACTAATAGAGCTATAGTTGAATCACATATATATTACTCTTCTATAGTTAATGTTTTTTGGAAATTATGTTTCATTTAATATAATATTACATCCATTAGTATATATTTATTCTATAATTTGAATGGATTTTGTATCCATATATTAATCCAACCACAATATCCAGGATATGGAGATCACTCATCACATAAAAATTCAACTTTTGATTCAATAAAAATGTATGAAATATAACAAATTTCTGAGGGACGTTTTTTCTATAATAGATATTATTGTATAATATGAAATAATATTAGTGTCAAATGACTGAGACAAAGGAGATAATCAAACCTAATACATTCCCATTGTGAGAGATTATGCCAACGTATTACCTAGATGGTTTCTTGGTCTTCCCTTTGACTGACATGTCATGTTCACAATCATACATTTACATGGATCTTTTCCCATATCATAGACACCATATAGGGTTCTTATCATTTATTTAGGATATAAAAAAATGTTATAGTAGAAACTTAAAAAGGGTTTTATACACTCATGTTCTTTTATATGGGGAAAATTGGTCCTCTATATATTGATGATGTATGGTTTAATTTTACTATTTATTATTTACCATGAACCAAATAAAATCATGATAATGAAAAAGTATAACCATCCATAGATACGTGACATATCTAAAAAAGAATGTGGATCACAATATTTCTCTATGTTAGATCACTAAAAATGATATCAAAAAATATTGTTAAGGAGGGAAGATAGTTCCAGAACTACCTTTGAAACCTAGTATGGACATTATGTGTTCATTATGATTCCATTATGACTCACTAATGCCGTATAAATATTTATTTACAATATTAAAGGAGTAATTTGATATTAACTTACATTTTTGGGTTGTCTATATTTATGATATTATGAATTACCCCAAAATTAAGGAGGATCATGCAGAACAACTGAATACAATGAAAAAGGGATTGATAAAGGATACGCATTAATTATTTCTTAGTAAATGGGATAAAGGAATGAATTAAGTATAATTTTTGGGGAATATTAGTACTATAAAATATATTTCTGTGGCCAAATATATGATAATAAAAATTGAATACTTACATAGACCAACCTTTATAGTGGAGACCCAACGTTTACCTTGACTATTAGGGTGTTATTTAAGATTTTTTTAGAAAAATATTATGGTTTCAATTCCATTTATGAATGATAAATATGATTTTAGTAATGTTTTTCTTGACAAGTTAATTTATGTTATATTTATGGAGAGGAAAAATAGGCATATAAAAATACTTTTTTTATTATTCTTTCAATTATTGGGAATTTTTTGATATATAGAGTTGATTCAATGAATGGGATATGTTGTGTAGTATTTTAGAATGATAAATTAATATCCAATGCCTCATGTTAGTTTGGAGTTCATTTGAGAGACTATTACTGACATGAAAGGGAGTTGCCCATTTTTATTTTTTCATTTATGATCCGAAAATATTATATTTATGTGGGGAAGTGTAAAATATATATGGATAAGAGGATCCCAATATATATGTTCAAATAGAAGGATCAAAACATTACCTATTGATAATGGTTATATATGATCAATGTATTTATATTATAAATCTAATACAATAATGGGGAAGAAAAAAATGGAAGGGGGTCTATGTAGAAAGGATTTTTCAGTGATATTAATGTTTTGAATTCAGAAGGATAAAATCATCTTTGTCATTCATGGAATGGATTGGGGAAAATTAAAAGGATATTAAACCTTCCACGGTCAAAAAATTATCATCCATAAACTATTTATTTTAACTTGTAGTCCTAGTTATATGATTTGTTCAACAGAATACGGTAACAAAGATTTCAGAGTTCAATCTTCTTAGGTACGGGGTTATTATTTTTTTAACCCAGATATGATTACCATAAAAACAAGATCTGATGATGGAGTATTTAAATGATGTCCATAGCTCACCCATATCAATTAATTTGTGAATACTTATAATGTATATATATATATATTTAAAAAACCCTTGTGGGATATGATGAATAGGTATATTATGCAATTTAAATCTAAATTCAATTTATGCCAACATCTCAGGTCTAAATGATATAAGTCTAAAGGTATGATTAAACCACTTCCCATAAAAATATAGAAATGTAAAAATATAAACATGCATTTATTAATAAGACTAATAAGGAAATATAAAATATATAATTCCATTGGGATTGTAATATATCAACATTCAATGTCGTAAAATTTCATTACCATCAAAGAAGATTTACTTATTAAATATATAACTATTATTATTTAAAATACGTGGTATGATTACATGGAGTGACACTCATTATCATATGTGATTGATATAAAAGGTTTAAATCAATGTTGTGGACAATACATTAGATGGTTTATGATATGGAACTTTTTTTCAGAATATGTTAATACCCTCAAATGAATGGTTACCATGGGAAAAGTCTCCAAAATCTATAGGATATGCTGAGGACTTTAAAACGGATATCCAAGAATGATGGGAGAATAACCATCCCCTAGTGGTGTAATTATATAAAAACTACTTACATTCTATAATTAAAATGGATCCTTATTACGATCGTTATGAGAAATTATGTCAGAAACTAATATTCTAAGATAATGTTAGTGATAAAAAACTAATGGGACAAGATCATTCCCTATATATGATAGAGAAGGTCGAAACCATTCATCATCACACAAAATTCATGAAATGTTGAAAAATGAGCTCTATGAAAAATCATTATTAAGACATAATTTTTGAGGTCATAGATAAGGTTATCCTCTATAGATCACCTTTGGAAGAAAGTCATTATGTTCTAGATGAAGGAAAATATTATACATAGATACATCTTCCCCTTTGATTTCTTCGACTTCATTGGAGTGGTGGAATACTGACTAGCACTCCAACTAAACCATTACCAAGTACATGATGTGTTCCATGTATCCCTCAAGAAGAGGAACATATAAGACCCCCCACATGTAATGAATACAAAGGTTTTACCTTTAGAAAAATTACTTCCATACATGGGGAATTTGTTGAACATGTTTGATCATAAAAGTTGTGTTCTATGAAAAAATATAACTTATCTTGGTAAAGTGCAATGACGAAAAGACAATTTTGAGGAAGAAACATGGTATTTGGTAGAGGTGATGAAGAAGAAGTACACTAACCAATTTTCAAAATATAGTATTATAAAAAATATCAAGAGGAAAATTAATTAAGGAGTGAATAACGTAACACAACATTTTTTTAAAAGTGAAAACTAAAGTTGATGGTGTTTGTGATATGCAACACTGAAGACAAACAAACAATAATTTTTAAAACAAAATAATTTTAACATAGTATTTAAACTATTTTAAATGAATATGATTGTCTAATTAATTAAATTTATATATGGTTTCTACATAATATTTCTTCTTATAAATTCTAATTAACTATTCCCCAATTTTATGGAAATTCATTTTATTTTTTGAAATAATGTTTTCATTCAAAATGATTATTATTGATTTTCTAAAAAAATATAAAATTATTTTTTTTATAAAATAAATGTAAATTTATAACATTAATATTTTTTTCCAAATCATCATATGGATATTATCATATGGGGAAATTTTGTGCTTTTTCAGAAAATATTATTTTTCCTTAAATAGTGAACAATATAGATTTTTTATAAAACATTCACTTATTTTAACACATTTTGTACATAATAGTACCATAATTAATTTATTTTTATTTAAAATAAAAATAAATATTATTTTTCTAATATTAAATCCAATTAATTACAATGATGATATCTTTATACTGGATTTTAGTATAATTTTATTATCAGTCTTAAAAACTCTTTTTGGATAATGGTTTTAATGTACATAATGTTACTCAATTTTAATTAATTAAAATAAACATAAATGAGAAATTATTTAAATTAAAATCATATATTTTATATCTACAAATATTAATTCAAAATAATTTAATAATGATTACATGTAATATTGTTATTGTTAGATCATATTAGACTTTATGAAAATACATCTTATTAAAAAAAAATTTCTACAAATGATGGTTTAATTTTATTTTAAAATATACCGCTTCTAGGAGTTGATATTCAAAAAACGGACTCTTGGTTTTTTTAATTACAATATATATTATATAATAATGGAGTCTTAATTTTTTATAATAATCATTATTGAAATCATTTAAAAATAATTACCATGATTAAGGAGAAAACAAGTGTACCGTGGATTAAACTAAAAATGAAATGTTTAAAAATGAAAAACAAATACAAGTATAATTACAATTTTATGAATATATATAGACTATATATCTTTTAAGGATAATCAATTTCCTATTTTTTGATCATTGTTTCATGGGAATAATATATGTGTAATTCAATTTTTGTAAAAATTCAATGTATGTCTTCTTCACCAATTATAAAAGGCCACCAACATTCCTATACTTTACAAACAAGAAAAATACCTTTTATAAACAATTATCTAACCAAATAAATTCCTCAATTCCATCCCCTCAACCTAGAATCCTTGGTTTGTCTAAAAATCCACCCTATACAGTCTTTTTGTGCCGACCTAAAGATGTTGTCTGAAGAAGATGTAACAACCTTGACCGAACAATTTATTTTATTTATTATTACATAAAATTATAATGTAATTTAAAAATATTTATACAATTACATAAGTATAATAATTATAAATATATTTTTAATGTTTTGTTCATGATCTACAACTATCACCTCCACCCTCAAATGGGAAAAAAATGCTTATCATGTGTATGGAAGACCACCTCCTCACGGACATCCATTATTTTCCTTCGATCACAGCCTCTCAATGATAGATATAATGAGGTAACTAAATATTATATATTATATATATGGAATAATTACTCTAATTTAAATTTAAGATCACATATTCCTTCTAACATTTCATTCCATAGGGAACCTTATAGTGTCGTTTATGTGTACATCAATCTACCAAATCATAAAGTGAAGTCATTCATTAATCACATACACATTATGTTGATATTAATAATGATTAATTTTTTTTATAGATTATATTAAAAAAATATTAACCATTATTTGAAATAAATATATCGTATACTTACGTATCTTACCATCCACTGATAAAATGGTAACGTTGTTTCTTTGTAAAGAAGACAACTTCCATACGAAGTGATGTTATTTTTTTTATCGCATAAAATAAATGATATATATATTAGAAGTTAGTGAAATAATTGGATACATATTATGTAATTATTTTTATATAATGATTAAATTACAAATAGGTTCTTTAAATACCGATCTTTGAATAATGGAAGGATTACTCATGCATACATTTGATTTATTGTCTCCATTATTGTAACACATTTATTTTTTCAAAATAATATTTATTTTTTGGTTTTAAAATAAGAATTTATTACCAAAAAGAAAATTATTTTTTTATTTAAATTTTGGATATGATTTAATAGTAATCTCTTTGAAACTATTCATCATTCCATGTGATTTGGATATATGAGTATATTATCATCAAAACATCTAATGTGAAATGAATTGAATGTGGAATTGAATTTTACAGGGTAAAAAATAAAATAAGTAGAATAATAAACCATTAATAGGTAATATAGAATTAAATCAATTTAGAAAATTTTAATATTCACTATGACAGGGAAGTCACATAAAAAATCAGGCACATAGAATGGAATATTTCTAACCCACCCTTTTATTTTGGTTATGTCCACTCTCTCTAAAAATAATAATTTATCTTTTTAAAATTATATAAAGAATAAAAATTATTTATATATTTAAATCTAAAATATATACCCAACTTATTATCCCTTCCATGGATAAGGTAATACATTCTTTATGTTAATATCTTAAATACCATCATTGGGAAATTTCATTTGATTAAGAAATGAAGCATGATTATTCAACCTATTTTCCATCTAGGCATAAATATTATGTTATTCCAAATGGTTTATTTCCATTATGTGGCACACATATATCATGAAGATGTTATGTTGGCTATTATAATATAGTTCTCCAATGCATTGGGAAAATAATAATTCTCACGATGTGTCATGTATGGTTATAAAGAGTAAACTTAATCTATTATAGGACCTTGAAGAAATGTAATATTTGACTAAGAAGTTATTCATGACTTATGTTAATGTAATATTATATTTATCTACTTCATTTTTATGATAACATGATCTTACGATACCATATTCTTTATGTTATCCTTCCACACATTAAATAATGATGTTAAAATTCTACGATATAATATTATAATGTTGATTCACATGTTATGTTTCCATACCATGGTTATACCATTACTGTGCTTTTTAGCATACCCATTTATTTTATTATTATCTATGTTATCCAATTGAATTTATGGATCAAAAATGTATTTTAAGATCCCACTGTGTAGAATAAAATAATTTTTACAAATTTTATATTCTCTTAATGTAATATAAACTTAGTCTTCCAAAGAGACTAGGCCTCACATCTTTTGGAGTTTACTTGTTGGGTATTTATGTTTATTAATAACATCATAATAAGTGAAAAAGGAATGGTTCTCTGTACTATATTCCAATTTGGAGACTCTAAGAGTTATTATCACCGCATTTTATGTTGTATAATTACCATTCCACAATAGGTTAACAAGTGTGAAGTCATAGTTCCACAAAATCTTCATAATCATTAGGATATGGGCTGAAATGATTGGTGATCATTGTGTGAGAGTAACACACATAATGAGATAGTTCCAAAACGGAATTATACGTTATTTTTAATATAATATGATTCAATGTTTTTCTTTAATATGTACTTTTAATTTTTTTTGTATTTAATTAACAAAATTATTTAATAACTGATCAGTGTGAACATTTATCCCAGTGAATTGTGTTGTTCTGATTAGAGAACATATTTAGCCTCTTCTATTGAAATAATTTTAGGTATAATGTATTTTGGAAGCAAATTAATCATGATTATAACTTTGAGCAAGATTAAAAGATTTCTATGACAATATATCATCTTATGTGAATCATTTATTATGTTTAAGGGTAATCAATACCATAGTTAAACCTAATCTGAAGAACTACAAAAAAATATACTATAAATTAAGAAAAAAGTATAGTTTCTTAGTGTTTAGTAAAAGGGAAATTGTCACATGCCTATCATATATTTTTGAAAACACATTTTCATTATCAACTACTAAACACATTAAATTAATATCATTTATTTTTAATCATCATATATACTCCCATCGACCCATGAAATCTATTTTTGGAAATAAACGTGGAAATTCATACTCAGAACTCATAAATCCTCCATGAAATATGGATTAAGGTCTTCCTTATATTACATTTATTATTTTTAAAACTTAATAAATATGACTATTCATGAAAACTATGATTTTTTTTCAGCGATGGGGATTACTTTGGATTTTATTGTGCATTTTTATAATAAAATTATGTATTTTATATATAGTTGTTTATTTTTATAATAAGATTTTTAATATAAGTTTTGTTTAAAACTTCTTGTTTTTTATATATTTATTCAATAATGAATTATAATTATAGTGATCTTCCTCCCATAAAATCTAGAAAATAGATGATCACACATCGGTGACAATGAGAAACACATGACATTATTTTTAAAGAATATTAACTACACCATTAGTCCATTATAGACCCCTCCCCATCTAGAACTAAAATTAAAATGAAGAATAATTTGTATAACATGATATAAAGTAACCTAACAATAAAATAACACACTGTTCTTGATTTTGTTATCCAACTAGAATATAACATTACACAAGGAAAATCACTATACATTAGACTAAAACTGAGTCTATTTCACTTATTACCACATTTCCATGGACTTTTGGGTGAGAAAACATATTATAATTTAATGGATGTTCACATTGTGTGTGAATTATTGGAACCAAAAAATGTGGATGAATAACATGTAAAACATAGTGACTTTCTATTTTAGTTTTTTAAATGTAATTATTTTTTATTATAAAATCCTCCTAATAAGTTAATGGGCACAAATGAAATGACTTTTCCTAAGGAAATATGTCCCATCTATTAAACTATAATAACAAGGAATGAAATTTTACGAATAATACAACCACAATGGGAATTCTTCCAAAATACATTGATCAAATAAAAATTTTTCATTCAAGATATCCACACTACCAAATAAGTTATATCATTTTAATATAATATTTTTATTATATATTTATTCTAGTGAAACATATCATGATTTATGCTACTACATGTCATACTATATTTTAATAAACCCTAATTATTACTTAGACCCTCATTAAAAATATTACACAAATCAAGTGAACATGGGTTGAAATTATGGTTCACCGGTTCATTATATCCTTATCTTTTAGAGTTTTAATGTTGATAAAAGGTTGGATATAATGTTTGAAGTGGTATGTTCCATACTCTATCAAATTTATTTTTCATGGGTGAAATAAAATATTCCTCCCACTGAAATGTGGTATCTATGGTGAATACAATAACTACTCTAACATATTTTCTAAACTGAGAGAGACATTAGAGAGTTCTGAAAAAATAATCATAAAACACACTAATAACTATTCTATTATTGAAAAACCTAATTTCCATCCAAATCTGGGAGGAATGACAACAATGCTTATTGGAAGTGGGGATATTCAAACTGACCCCAAAAAAATTGGGAACCACTTGGGGGAATGTAGTCAGCCTCCATAGCTACCCAAAGAACCCCAAACATAGTAAATAAATTTCAAAAAATACCCTCTAAAACCAAATATTATCCTAGATTTCATGAAAAACAAAAGGATATCAAATAATATCTAATTCCAAAAAACGCTGATTAATCTAAACATGTATAAAACTAAATTAAACCTACTCCACTATATGGTACATGAAATCCAATGAATATTTCCAAGTAAACTATATTATGAACCATTATTCCACCCTAGGTAAAAGTGAAATTTTAGTAAAAAATACCTTTAGAGTTTCACACTAATTAAAAAAATAATGACCCTCTATTAGAGTCATTTAATCTTGGGGGAAAAAAATTTAAACCATTTTTCTTTATCCAAATAAAAAAATACGTTGACCCCAGAGGCTCCATTACCATGGGAAGATAGTTTCAATTTATAAAGCACTAGAATGAACTATTCACCATTCATTTCGGCAAATGTACATCCAACCGATAAAACAAAAATTAACCTATCTTGATAATGATATACTTGAATCAATAAAAAAAGGGATTATTATATTTCACGTGATTGATTTTATGATGAAGATTATAGGATACAAAATGTTTCTAATAGACATGATTACACACTAGAAAATAATTCATGTAGGGTAAAGGGTAATACTTATGAGTAAAAAATCTATATTTATTTATCTATCATGTCCAACTAAATGTAATGATCATGATTCATTATCAATTATATTCACAATAGGGGATTATTTATTTTATTATTTTATTATTTATTTGTATTTTCATGTAACTGGGATTTCTATATCTATTTTCACTTCATTATATGTTGTGGGATAGATTCCAATAGGAATAGTAATTGAACTGAAAAACTAGAGTACCACACACCATGATGGTGTGCTAAATGATGTTCATAAGAGGGTAAGGAAAATAATTTTACCTAATGATTTTTGAGTCAATAAGAATGAATATTATTTGATGAATGAGAATCCCCCAATTTTTTTGGCATCCTTTGTTGAGAATATTCAACCCCATAATAAATATACATAATGGTACATTATTTATGGAGTTTGGTGGTGAAATTTTCCACTTTATCATCATTGGTAACATGATGAAACCCTTGGAAGAGAATTCATATCACTCCACTAATTTTATCAAAATAATTCTATCAAATTTAAAAGCATACTTTATTTCCACTGATGACCATTTAGAGTTTTAATTATTTATAAAATCAACTCAATGATCATTATATTGAATGTTATAATGGTTTAAAAAAATATCGTTCAATTTCATTAAGTAATAAATTTATTAGCCCCAAGGACATGATGTCCATTTATGATATTACTTATCTTTTAAAACGATACTCATCATCAGAGGATGTAACCATTGACTAGTTAGATAAAATCATTTAAATCTCACATTCTTGTTCACTCCCATGTATCTAAAATATTCAAAAAATGGAACTAAACCTATGTCTCCAAAATTAAAATATTGATATCTTTAGAATAGAAAAAAATTTAATATCTTCAATAATATTTTATCTCATCTTGAAATTTAGTTTTATTTCTTAAATATTTACTTTACTAAAAACAAATATTATGATAGAATCTTACTCACATGATTATTATAAGAACTTAAATTATCATACCTCATATATTGTAAATTTATTTGTACAAATGGGTGTAGTAGGACAAAAATTTACTAAACCCAAATATAAATTATTTTTTTAAAATGTAGTAACAAAATTATTTTTTATGGAATCTAATACCACATCATAGATAACGGCTAGTGTCATCCAGTGCATTTAACTCAATTTAATAATGGTCTTCTGGTAATAAAAATGAAAATATTGAATTAGATTCAACTAGAGTGAAAAATAGTTGGTGTGTCGATATGGATAATCAGAAACTATAAAATAATGTTACGAAGGAAATTTTCCGTTTATTATTCATTGCCTAAATGTAAGAGAGGATTGTGTGAAAGTTCCACTACAATTTTATTGATAGTTATTTTGGATAAATTTAGATATATATTATCCCCATATATCAGTAAAATAAAACCTTCATGTGACCTTTGAACATTTTCAGATACAATGATTCCATTTGGAAATTGAAATGATCTAAGTAAATTCTTGAAACCCTTGGATATTATTCACCCAGATTACTTAGATAATTTCATTGAAGTATTCATGAATTATTTCAATGTACATGGTTCCTATTTCGATGAGAGTTTGACCAGTATGGGATCTATCCTCTACTGATGTATTGAATGAAATGTTGTATTAAATTAGAATAAATTAAATTTTAGGGTTAGAAAAGTTATTGTTCTTGGAAAATTAATTCTAGGGTATGGTATCCATGTAGATAAATTAAAATTTAATATCATTATTTACAAACCATTCCCTGAAAATTTGGTGGATGTTATTTATATATTATTTAAAGATATATTTCATCACTATTTCATTCAATAATTTTATAATATTTCAGTTCAACTATCAAGCCTTCTAAAATAATAAATAAAACTTTAATATTCATATAAACTGTGAGAATTCTTCTATAAAAATTAATTTTAGTGTCATTTCACCTCATTAATCCATATACCATAGTGGTATTTACCATTTTATATCATTTTTGAAGCCCCTTACTATGCTATTGGGGTAGTATTATCACAACTGGTTGATTAAGCACCACATTTCATAAGATATTAGACCCTTCACATAAAAACTACACTAAAATTTAAAATGAAATACTTTCCATTTTAATCCATAGATAAATTATGTTCATACATTTTAGTGAACAATGTAAATGTTCTCTATAGTAAATTTTCTTCTTTGTATATCTTTAATAATGCATAATCCAAACCAGAACTCATTGTTTATATTATCCTTATTGATTAATATTATGTAGAAAGAGACAACATGAGTACATAATGCTGTCAGTGACTATATCATTAGGATCATTCTATTGTCTGACATTGAAAAATCTCCATGTAATACAATTAATGAAATATTTGTTAATTATTTTTTTTATTAATTTCATGATTATATTATCTGGTTGGATAACATTGTAAATTATTTGTAATCATCAGTAATTCATGCTATTTTGAATAGAAAAATATGATCTCCCTAAACATGAGTCTCATTGGTATGTTATGGATGGACCATACATTAGGATTACCTATAGTTATAAAAATATAGTGAGATGTGTTCCTAATAGGTAGTTTCATTTCATCCTTATGATATTTCATACTCATTCATGTAGAGGGTACATTGGTCCTAAAAGGACTTTTCTTTATATCTATCATTTTTTCACTATTTTGGCCACTACTATTTTGGGATTCCATAAATGTTTTTAAATATAATCATAATTGTATAAGGATTAGGAATATCTCTAAAATGAGTGAATTTACACAAAATCCCTTTTTCAAATAAATTTTTTATGAGGGGGGAATTGAATTGATAGGGCCACATTTACTTACACTATCAATGACCTTTGTATTGATTTATGACACTGAATAATGTAATTATTTTTTCATTAGTTTTGGTTTGTGTCTGTAGTTTTACTAAGAATCACTACCAAATCAATAGTTCATAAAGTATTTCAAATAAATAGGTAAAAACTTCATAAATAGTTCTATCCCAGTATAAAAGATATGATTATATGAATTAATGTTAAATTGTGAGTCGAGCATACTAAAATTAAATCTAACATATCCATGTCACATAATCATTTACATTTGGAAAATAAATATTGAAATATATAACATATAAAAATATGAATTTAAACAATGGAATTATAATATTTCTACTATAGGTGATCAAATGAATTTGAAGATACACGTGTTAGAAGAAATTTGTAGAGATTGATATATGAATTACTATATTTATTTGCAGAGAACCAAGGGTTTACATGACTTCCAAATCCTTTATCATCATTACTGTATTGAGATGATGCTCTAAATATTCAATGAGACAATGATGTTTCACTGAGATAATCTTCATTCATATTATTTACGCACATACAATATTACTAATATATATCCATTTTGTGTTCTAATTGATAAAAATGTTGATCCAAATATATAAATTAAATCTGAAACATTTAATGACCATTCATGAAATCATTTTAGACTCCCAAATGGTGGAACTCCATCTTTATGAAGCTACTTGTTAATAACACACACCAGGTTTAACCATAATTCTCACATTATATATTGTTATAGTTAGTAAAATGCACAATCTAGGTGTGTGTGTGTGTGTGTATTGGAGGGGTGTGGGGGTTAGTATATACAATGGTTTTTAGTATTTTCATTATATTTATTATTTTTCACATTTTTTCATTTCTCATGGTATTTTTAATGTTACCCACATTCCTAAGTTCACTAATTTTTACTCTCATATTTCATAATATTTAACTCATTCATTTCTTATTGCATCATATTTTTACTCACCTCCTACTGTCCAATAGTCATTTTACTTTTATGTAGGAATAAACATATTTTATTACTACATATTTGATGAAATTTTCTTAAATTAATGAACAATTACCCTATATCAAGTTGTATAAAAATTTAAATAATTTTTCTTATAATTTTATTGGAGTTTGGGAATAAAATTAACTTTGACAGGGTGATATTAAGTTAACATGGTTATTTTTCAATGAAATCAATGCATATATCTTTATAAACTATTGAGATTTTATTACATTATTTGTGCATTATTGATGGGATAAATATTTCAATTAAAATCTCCAAAAAACATTACACTAAATGTTGAGGTAGAAATATATTGTACTTAATCGATGTAAAATATACGAGATTTTATTGCCTCTTATAATTATGAAATTATTGTTCCATGTGATTATTAATTTTCTAATCTATATCATTCTTATAATAGAATGAAATATATGTGTATAATCATTGTTATAAAAATATATTCCCTAAAATGAAAAAATAACAAACTAAAACATATAAATAAGGATGGGGGTGGTGAAATGAACATAAAATCATATTATCTCGTCTTGAAAAATTAATATTGACATCCTAAAATACATATTTTATAGAGACATGAAATTATATTTCAAAGGTTCTATGTAAGGTTTGTAGGAAAGTAACATTTTTTAAATTATTTTTTAAATAAATAGCATATCGTTATAAGCAAAAAGTGGAAATAGTAGTACGAAATGGTTATTAAGATCACATATATAGAGATTTTATGGCATTGTTTACTTGTGATGTCTTTTTAGGACTAGTATCAAATATATCGTATAATTTTATTTTGATATAATTTATTAGAAATAATTTCAATTCTTAATGAGGATAAGTCTTTAGATTTATTCTTCCATTGAACACTATACGAACACGAAATGAACTTACTATGAATGATGTATATTAATAAAATTGGAAAAATCTTCATTCATTATTTTATAAAATGTGAATTTCCATGGTTGTTAAAATTGTTAGGTGTGGAAGTGTGCTCTCTTTGATATTCACAAATCATTTATACCCTTACACTACTATGTTAAAATGAATTATTATTGAAAATTAAAAATATAATATAATTTCATGTTATATGTAATTAAAAAATTAATTTTTTATCAATGGTAAAAGATTATTTTTACTTCTTTTTCATGATTATAATTTATTAGGAGAAGATATGTAGAGACCATGATGATATTAAAGAAGAATAGGATAACTATGCTAGTTCCCAATCACACATGTTACTAAGAAACACTCAAAAGATATTCTATGGATAAAATTGTGTTGAAAATTTTTTATTGAGAAAAACCATGTATCAAATTTAACTATAAGAATAGTCATCCCAATTCATCTATTCATAGGCCCAAAATATCGAATAATTATAAAGAATCATTATTGTTCACATTCTTGATTTGGATAATATAATTCATACATATCTGGTTATGCATAAAAACCCATGATTCCAATTTTTTCAATAATATAGAAATAATGTGGGGAAGGTATTTTTTCTTCTAATATGATTTATATATATCTATAATCAAATTAAATTATTTGTGTGTTTATCAAAATACAGGGTTCCAAAAACAACCTTTCACATTTCATTTAAATTGTCACATTTTCGATCACAATTATTTTTAAAATAAGCTAAATTTTTATCTAATTTATAGGTTCTTTAGGTTCTTCTCACCACTTTCGTTGTCCTAGAGTTCCATATTCTCATAAATAGAGAATAGATAATGTCAGAGTCTATATAGTATTTATCATCATCTCGATAGTGGAATAAATAGTGGGTTATCAATGTGAGGGATGAGAATACCTGATGAGGGAGTTATAAACATAATTCTCTTTTATATTGGTGTACTTTTTTTTGTAATTATTCATTTATATGTATCAGAAATTTTTTTATTCATTTAATTGAACGAAATTTTATTTAAAAACTAATCTGTGTTTAATTTAATGTGTTTGAGTTGAGTTATTTTGATTGGACAACATGATAATACACATTTATTAAAATATTGTATATTTTTGGTTTATTAAAAAACAATAATCATTCATAGATCCTATGAAATGAATACAATAATATTTTCTCAAGTACAAATATAATGGATTTCATTTTAGTGGCATTGTATTTATCCATGAAAACATTGAATCCTAACCCAATGTATTAGTAATAATAAAAATAATACATTATGAATATATAAAATTTGAATTTCTATAGTAACATATCAATGATTGAATAAATATAATTTATTTTTCATATAACACAAGAAATACCAAGTATTATAGTACATAAATTGATTTATATTATACAGAACTATCATTTACGCAACATGTTTTCTATTTTAGTTTTTAAAACATTTTTTAAATTAATTCTATAGAATCATAAAAACTAATTAAGAGATGACATAGGGTCTACCATATTCTACATATTTCCTTATAAAACAAATAATTTTTTTAATACATAGTTTTTTCTACTAGGACAATTGAAAAATCAAATTCTAATCATTTTGGTGAAGGTTCTCAAAGGATGTTTTAGATTATAGAGTTATAAGAAATACAATGTGAATCACATGAGAGCTCTCAGATATTTAAAGATAAAATCATGACATTCCTTGAATGCCTCAAAATCATAATAATTTCATGATTCTATAGAGAGTCTTCTAATTCATTTCATGGTATAAATTTGACTTAAGAATTCTTCATTTTCACTAGTTTTTCCTACATACTCTAATTAATGTGTATCTTTATGTTGATGTGGAAATATAAAATGATGAATCAAAACAGACATTCGATTTCAATTTGAAGTGGTTGAATTAATTTCATAAAACCATTTTATTCTCCCAAGTATAGGAAATTTATCATAAATATTTAATATTTAGATGACTATCATAAGTTTTTAGCAAATATATTCATCATTTTCTATTATTATAGTGAGGAAAATACACAATCTAGGTTTGTGTATATGTTGGGGGTTACTGGGTAACATAATTTGTTAGTTAGGATTATCATCATTATGGATCATTTGTCTATTTCTCTTATTTCATGAAAATTTTAATAGGACTTTTTGAAACCCTTCTTATTTTTTTTTCATTTTATCTTGGCCTATAGTATTTTAAACCCCCTACATTCACCATTTTTTATAATTTACAGAGCATTAAATTTTTTATACAAACTAAATTTTGAAAATTATTGAAAAAGAATGAATAATATACATATTTCAAATATTATTGACGATTACAAAAACAATTTCACCAATGTATGAGACTTTGGGCATGGAAATAATGTTGACTGATTGATGTAAAATTTTATATATTATAGTGACATAAATTATCATACCATTATAAATCATTTGAGATAATTTTACCATCTATATTAGTTTTTATGGGCAACTAATGTCATTTATCATCTACACACAACATTTAGTCAGCCCTGAAGTGTATGTTTTTTCTTCAGTAAATATGGGTTAATATATTTTAGGTAAATGTATAAAATCTTTCAAAAATGATTCATTCATATTTTTTTACCTGCTAAGTTTAATTAACATATAGTATTGGCCTAGGTCTATATTCCTATTATTAAGCTATTGTGTTCTATCAAAATCCTTATAATAACAAAAATAAAATAAATAAAAAATGTGTTTTGTCATTAAATTTACACTCGATTTGGATATCTATGTCATAAGATTTCATTTTTACATTTAGAAATTCATAATTATGAAGTTCCTATATTTTTATTGCAATGGGTGTAGGGCATGTTTGGTGGAGAGAAAAAGGATATTACAAATTTCATAAAATAAAAACTATATACAAGAAATAAATTATAATCAATACCATGAAATACTTATAATAAATACACACAATTAGAGAAAATATGTCATTTATTGACATGAGAAATCACCTCTATGAATTGTAATATATATCTTAATGATATATGCCCATATATAACATTTTATACACTTGTTTCCATTCTTACTGAGGGATTACTATTTGTTGTGATTCTGTTAATTAATCAATATTCCATCATGGAAAAAATTTACTACGAATAATATATATTCATAATCTCAAAGAATTCATTATTAAAAATTTTGTGATATTTTTTGTTTCAATGGAGTGAAAATGTTTACATAGGGGGCTGTGTTCAAGTAGATATTATCTATTTGATTCCAAAAATATTTCACTATATTAAAATAAATTTTAGTTTAAAAATAAAATTAAACAAAAAAAATTCACATCATATTTAATGAAAATATTTATTTATTTTTTCTTTTTTTAAAAGGGAAATATTACGTTTTTATGAGTACAGTGTATAAGGAGGTGTTTTGGGGATTCCATGATAAAATTCAAGTAAAATGGTACAAATTGATCGAGTTCCCAAGAAAGGATGTGGAAATAAATTAAAATACAGAAATTAAAGGGATCTAATTATGAATAAAATTTGTAGGATAATGATTAAACATATGTCATACATTTATATAAAATATCAAGGAGCCGCATTCATCCATTTTGAGGACCAAAATTTTCCCTCATTGGAGAGACTATCATTTTTTAACAATATCAAGGTCACATCTATAATTCGATAATACCCCTGGATATAGGGCTTCAAATGTTAAAAATTTTTGATAGGAGAGATAAAATTGCTGGGGAAACTTCATTTTACTTTTGTGAAATTTGAGATATTTTTATATCTGGTCAAAAATGTGTTATAAAAGTTTGTCTAATAAACTCGGTGTTCTCAAAACCACCATCTACATTACATAGAAATTGGATCCTTGGGAAGCCATTTTTTATTTTGAAAAAGTGGAATGTTATTTAAAATCTAGCAAGTAAAAGTATTATTCTCACCCCAATTGAGGTTTTAGAGTTCCCAATATATAAAGGGGGGGGGAATTATGATGTTATAGTTCCACGCTAGAATCATCGAACTCTCAATCGTGTGTTAAATGATAAACGATCATTAATAAGGAGCTACATACAAGAATAGGGATTTATGAAAATTAATTTTATTCTAGATTTTTATATATTTTAGTTTGGAGTTATTCATTTAGATGTATGAAAAAACTATTTTATTAATTTTATTGAAAGAATCTAATTTCATAACTGATATTTTGGTATTTTGTGTTTTTATCTGGGGTTTTTACAATTAGAAAACCTAATATTCTATTTATTTTAATGAAATTTAATATTTTGTTTTGAAAACTAATATAAATCATGATAACAGGTCGAAACATGACTATATTATATTTTGGTAAATGTATAGTCATATGTTCATCATTTTATAGTATTTCTATGTAACATATATAATAGTTAACCCTTATCCAAAGGATTACCCCAAAAACTAATAATCAACGAAGAATATACAATTTTTTATGTGGTGTAGATACATTACAATTATCAAATAAATATTTTTTTTAAAATACACATTTTATATCCACAATTAAACTCATTTAATTATGTTATTTTATTTATAATTTTTATTTAAACACCATTGTTACATATTTTTTAAAAAAAATTTATTGAAAATTCACTCTTTAAAATCATTAAAACTTCTTGATAGAAGATATAGGTTCATTCCTAAACTATATTTAGTACTTCTTGTCATTGTACTTATTTTTTTACATTTGTATTCTTATTTCATTTTAGGTTTTATTCTCCGTCACTAATTTGTATTTCCACTTTTGTTTCGTAATAATAATTTTTATACCCAAATAATCATGTATATTATTAAAAAAAATTATGAATTTACCAAATATTGTTTTTATATTGTGAATTTTTTTAATGATGAAATGTGAGTTTGTGCATGGAATTAACGTTGAAGGGGTGATTTTCAATAAATTGTTTATTTTTAGATAATATATGTGAATGTATCTTAATGAAACCGTAGATATATTATAAGTTTATGTGTGAGTGTATATATTTTAATTATGTATTTTCATATCTCTATAAATAATTTCACTCAGTATTAAATTGAAAATATTTATTTCATTATTTTTTGGTAATTATAAGTATCATTATTAATTATTAGTTTTCTGAGATTAATTTTTTGTATGTCCATTCCTTATTGGACATATGTCATTCACATAAAAAATTAACCATTGTTTATACATGTTATTAGAGAAAAGTTAACACTAAAAAGAGAAAAAAGGGAAAATATATAAAATAAATAATGCCAGGAGTAATTAAATTTAAAAAGTAGTAGTATTTATATTTCATTATATTCTAGTTTTACATACTAGATATACACATTTTATTAATGGATTTTTAGTGACATGGTCGACTTGTATATTCTTGGGTAGGAATAATATTGTATATATAAGTGACATTTTTTCTGATACAATTTATTAGACATTTAATTCCATGTTTTTTTGGGTTATATATATATATATTAGTGATTCATCCTTTTCTATTTATTCCATTTTGAAAGGTATTTTCTTGGAATTTAAAATCCACATAATATAGGGATAATATTAATGTAATATAGTATGAATTGGGAAATTTCACGTGAGTAAAAATCTATTGGCGAGGGAATGTGAATGAATAGTGATCCATTATTCAAATCCAAAATTATTTAAATACGTTAAAAATACTTTGTACTAGAAATATCAACTATTATTACTTGTTTTACTTTTCATTTAACTAAATTATTTAATTTTTATCACTATTAACGATATATATTTTACTTTTTTGAATATTACAATGTTAGTGGAGATGATTTCAAGTTCCCATGATAAAATTGAATAAAAATTGGCTAAACTACCCATGTGTGAAAGTATATATGTGGGATTAAATAAATACATAAAATTATACATTGATTTAGTTATATAAAACATTAGTTAATTAATGAAAAATTTGGGTATGATAAATTTATCTACAAAACCAGAGAGAACAATTTTTCCACATTAAAACCAAATTTGATCCATAATTGGAGAGAATATTCACTGTTCATTATGTGGAATCTACTTCTATAATTTGACCATAACCATAGATTTTTCCCCCAAAATTATGTTCCATAGAAATATTGAACCATTGAGAAGGGGTTGAATTAATGGTTTTATTTTTAATTTTTTTTTAAATTATGGAATTTATCCACAACAAAATGTTAGAGTCAATTAACATATTAAATTTTATATAAACATAACATGCATGAAATAATGAGAATGAATATAGGAGAACAATATTTACAACATTCAAAATGAGTGAGATAACTCAAATTCCTAGCATAGTGGCTCACATCTATTGATGAAAAATAATATTTAGAATTAAGTGAATACATTATTGATCTAACTCCTGTATACTCTTTATATCTCCAAATATTTAGGATTATAATAACACCCATAATTTTCAAATTTATTTCCTACTAAAATGGTTAATAATAAAATATTTTATACATTTAAAATTGGATTTTATAATATTGATTTGGAAATATCTGTGTGGTTTTATCTTCCTAAATGTGTTCACCTGGGGTTCCCTTTTCTACACCAGGTGAAAATCCATCTAGTATGCCTCAATAATTGATAACTATTATTATAAGAAAACTAACTCAATACCATATTGATTCCCCAAGATCCACCAAATTCCATGACACATGAATTTATAATATCCTCTATGATCTAAATATAATCCTCCATAAAACCATCCTTATGTGGATTTTATGATTTACTCTCTGTGACCTGAGTCCACTTCTCTTCCTAGAGACTCTTATGGAACATCAATGTAAGCCTAAGATACATATCATAATAAATTATAGAAGGAACCCCATATGGCCCCACATTATCATGCACCTGAAACATACCCATCATTATAAAATTTATTGTTTTTTAAGATTAAAATTAAATAATATGATTTTTTCATCCAATCCATCACCACCTAGATAGAATTACTCTCTTACAGAGTAAATTGTTATAAAATATAAAAACCAATGTAACCTCACCTGATTTTCAAACTAGAATAATAATTGTATATAAAAACCTACAATTTTTTAGATGTTATTCCATTATATAATGGTAGGTGAAATAGAAGGAAATATAATTAGTAATTTCATTTTTTATACCCAACCTCTAGAGTCACCATAAAATTTTATAATGAATCCTCATAGTTTAAATATTAAATTACCACAATTAACATTGATATTAAAACAAATTAAATATCTTTATAGATTCATGCTTGAAAGTCTAATCCCAAAATTGGTGAATTCCAACTAAAGAGTGAGGACAACCTAAAATAGTCTCCCTACCAAAAAGGGTTTCCCAAATTAATATAAAATCATCATATGGATACATAACCTATACTATAGGCTCTAGGATAGATGATGAGAAATTAAAATATCTTAGATCCATACCTTGAAAGTCATTCAAATATTATAGTTTAAACTTAGTGAATTTCCCAATGGGTTCTACTGATCATTCCATTCCAAAATACCTTGTGATGGTACATTGTTTCGATGAGAATATCCAAAGAGATTCCCCTTCCCCCTGAGTGTAGGAGATATCGAAGTCAAACATATGATTTTATTCAAAGAAAATAATTCATTTGTGATTAATTTCATTCTATGAAAATATATTCCTCACTCTTATAGTTAGAAAATTCAGTGAAACTCTCTCCCAAAAAAGATAGTTCTACCAACACATAAGAGCATGTGTAACCACATAAATATATTAATCATGAGTTTTTTAATTCATCTCATGTGGATAAAGTAGACATGATATGTTATCAAGCACATGATAATCTTTCAAAATAAGACAACCTAATATAGAAAAATAATAATCAAATAAATATAAATACCTCTTACGAGGATCATGTAAGATCATAATAATAGCACATGTCAAACGTCCTTTGAGTTCATAAAAAGAAGACCAACACATTGAATCCCATGTGATTTTGAAAAGTTCCTAGTATTACCCATCTAATTTGATTCCAACATTGAGAAATCCTTGATTAACCACTGTTATTATCCAACATGACCACATATGATCCAAATATAAAATATAATACATCATTTATCCATTAAAATGACAATATTTGATTTATTTGGATCAACTCATAAGCCATTCTCATAAATCTTATGCTCCAGGAACATCACTCCTTCCATAAATAAAGTTAATTTTTAATTTTTTTATATAATATTTATTCCTTATAATTTAAAAAATAAACTAAAATGGTTCTCGTTATTATGACCATAGTTAAAAAAACTAAACTATCATCCATGAAAACTACAAAAAATTGTCAACATTCTCATAGAATATCTAATTAAATATATCTAAATAAACAACTATAGGTTATTTTGACTAAAAATCATATTTTTATATTTTTAATACTCTTACATACCCTAGAAATTTAATTTGGAATATTAGAATCATGATCACTAAGCTGACGATTACCTGTCCAAAGATCGATCATTGAATACCAATTTTCCACCATTAACTTTACAAAAAATTCATTCAAAAGAGGAAAACTATACTTATTATTAGCCGTCAAACTGTTCAACCTCTAATTTTCAACGATTAATGACATTGTATATTTTTTACTCCATGGAAAATATAACTTGGGCTTCCGATATATAATCAAAAGGTAGAACAAAACCATTAATCATCAGGTCATCATATTGAATCCCGATCTATTTAAGTGTCATTGTATACATATGATACAATGTATCAAATAAAATGTGTACATAGAACTAGGTAAATCTTAAATCCACCTCTCTATAAGAATTATTGTTGAATAAGTAATATTGGAAAACATCATGATGGCCCTAAACAACTGCAGGAGGATACACAATAGAGGAAATACAATCACAATCAACTTCTAAAGTAGACAAAAAACTCCTAAGATATGGGTGGGAATGTCCTATCCATATATTCCATGAATAAAAATCTCCATGAAACAAATTATATCTCCCATAGTCCACCATAAACTAAAGAAAATGATAGTAATCATGCTCAGCATGATGTGTGAAAAGAAAATATATCCCAATAATGATGTCAAACAAATCCTGATCCAGAATGGGAGAAACACACATTAACAGTTTATTAACTATTGATAGTGAACAAGGAGGACTGTAAATACCATCCTCTTTTATATTATAGAGAATTCTCATCACGTCCATAATAAAGGAAATGATCTTCGAAGGAAGTATAATCCTATCAATAAAAGTATCCATTTATAAACAAGTAGTAGAAACTAATAGTGAATAATGTAATTGATACTGATGATATAAAAATGAATATAACTATCATTCATTAGACCAACATATAATGTCACTCACAACTCATATACTACATGAAGGTGTTTCACTCCTAAATCCATTGTCAAGATCACTGAATTCGTTGAAGCATCTGACCATGTCATTGTAACTGTTGGAGCCCATGATCTGTAACCATATCATGGTTTAGACATGTTGAGAAATTTATTCAACAAATGAACATTATGACCAATAAAGTAACACATATATTTAGGAACATGAAAAAAACTTATAGTGTGTTTGAAATTTCCACACTAATATAAATTCACAGTCACAATAATACCTATAACTAACAGTATAGTGAAGACCAGATGGAGAGAGATGGCTCAAAAACTCCTACAATGAACAATCAATTTTCACTTTGTCACTAATACACTACTTGTGGTTACATTTGATGGAATCCAAATAGAATAAAACCCATCATTTCCTCCCATTTCCATCCCATCAATCATATATCTATCTAATGTCCCACATTGGTAGAAATATTCATAAAAAAATTATATTATATAATATTCATTGACATTAATTTTTGGTTCTTCAATGATTTAATTGTTTATTATTGAATAAATATGCATAAGAATCTATCATATCCAACTAATTTGTGTACACTGACAAAAAATATCTTCCAACTAAAATAGAGGAACTCCTAGACTTTTCCATCATTAGTGACTATAGAAAAAATTTCATGATGAATATAATACTAAAATCTTTATAATATATTCCTAATTTCTTATCAAACTATAGCACAAAATAACAACATCATTTGAGGGGAACCTCAGGTTTGAACAATTCACATTTAATCTTGATAATAATATGTGTCTCCATGAAATCAAATATAAGATCAGTCTTGTCGAGTTAGTCCCCAACCTCTTCAGGTTTATTCATATCCTTAAATGATTTTGGAATCTCAATAACTAACTCACATGAATGATCATTTTATCATCCATATCCTACATGAACACCAACACCAACATTATAGAGTTGTGTTAAATTTTGTTGATACCATTTACTACTCACACGATAGACTCTATAAGGTACTAATCTATAGGTAGATTCACTTGATAAGAATATGTGGAATCCTCCCAAGGAACCCATCGAAGAGTACTCAGAGGCATACTACTACATGGAGAATTAGAATAAATGATATAACCACTAAACGTTATTAGTTAAAATAATAAAATATTAAGAAAAAAAATATTATGGTCGAAAATTCAATACATGAGCCACAAATACCGACATCCAATGGTAACGTGAGTCTCATCACAGAAATAACTGGCATGAAAGTCATAATAACCATTCTTTAATGTTATTTCAATCTTACCTATAGTATACCAAATGTCCCTGTAATAGGATTCATATGGATAAACCACCATTGATAACAAACTGTAGTGAAAAAAAATCATATATCCTCTTAGACTAGTACATAACCTGAATTCACACATACCTGAAGGGTACATCTGATCCTCACAAGCTGGAAACTAACACATAGGAATCAAACAATGACTAGAGAGAACTATATTTCCCAAAATATGGAAAGAACATGGAATAAATATTTAATAGTGGAAAAAAATATTACATGTAAATATAGTCCATAACTAAAATTAGACAACAAAAACAATACGAATATAAATAAGTTATAACATCACAAGTACATGTCCAATATTAAAGGACTTCCAAAATGAAAAAATAACTACACAATGTGATTGTGTGGGAATAATCCCTCCATCTCACCAACATCTACCCATACTGTATGAATTAAACCTCACCGCATCACTACAAAAATTTTCTATTCTATACACTGAAATATATACAAATTTCTACACATCATTGAAAGGGTGTGTAGTGTATGGGATAAAATTATCTATAGGATCCCACATAGGTGTTCCATAATAGAACGTCATACAAAATTTTGAACATTCTCAAAATTATTGATATAATGACATGGTAAATTATTTAATGGTTTTTAAATGAATAATAGGTAAAAATATTTATTTATCCGTTAACATTTCCAAATTTACCAATAAATCCCAGTAAGGAAATTTTAGACCATTCATATTTCACTCAACCAAGTACTCTTTGACAAATATTTTATCACATTTATTATGAAATCCATGGATATAAAAACTGATATAGTACCATTAAATGCATAGGTACCATCATGAAAAGGATCATAAGAGGTCATTATAGCTAGGAAACATGTAACATCTACATAGAAAATGGATCATATAAAGACTCCTGATATATCCATTGAATCTAGACAGAAGAGTAACACCTTATAAATTGGATATCCAAATAATTCAACCAATTCCCTAGAAGAACCTGACTAAGTAGAAGAGGAGCTCTAAATGAGTGATCATCACAACAATATCAATAGATGAGGCCTATTAATGAACCTTACAATTTAGCACCTAAGGCATCCCATGTGATCTGTTATCCAATCATATTCATCAAAACCATTATTTTGAATCCATTTTGGAAATCAATTTCACAATGTATTGAAAATAGAAATTTAATTTATAAAAACATGTTTAAACGATATTTTCTTAAAAATATTGGAAGATAAAATTATAATAATATGTCCTTGAATTTCATTTATGAAACAATCTATTAAATCCATTGAAAAGTTATCCATATAATATTGGGTATATATGTAAGTAATTAGATATATGTTGGGTTATAGATTCCCATAACATGATCCAAAAACAATGAATAAAACAATGAAAACAATGAATGACTTAAAATCAATTACCATATATCTAAATCGATTTAATTTTGCAACATGGATAGTGAATATGATGAAACAACCCATATCTCAAGAAACAAACATGATACACCACAAAAAACATCAGATCACCCCCTAGTACAAGATATCATGACATATCTAGATTGTAATCAAAATAATTATTATCATAAATAAATAGATCAAGATACATAGTAAAACAGTTATATAATGTTCAATGGTATAGAAGAAAGATAAGGAATACATAACAATAGATAAACAAAACAACTTCATTGATGATCAAATTCAAAATGATGTGTTCCAAAATAAAAAAAGGTATCCAAATTTACTCTAGATAGATAATATGTTATGTGGGAAATAGGTTGTTATGGAATGAAAATAGAAATAAGTCATTCAACGGCTTGAAAGCACAACTCATGACTTTTACACAGTGTAGAATCTCCATACACATTGAGAAATCCATGAAGGGAAAAAATATCGAATAAAATGGGATAAATCTACAATTTAATTAACACATTTATACATGGAATCCATATTGAAAAAAATCATGACCCACCACTAGTATTGTCTATCTGTATGAGTCTCACAGGAAATAGAATTAAATATGAGACACACCTAGAAGAAGGAAATATGATGATGTAGATATTCATAAGAATAATATAACAATTATCTGTCACATAATTTTTAAAAATCATACTAACAATGATATAATATAATCTAGTGGTATAATTTTTAATCTTATCACTCTTTACTAGGGGTTCATGACCCAAAATATTTCTATATTTTAAATGATTTCATTTTTACTAAAAATATCACAATATATTTCCTATAAAGGATCCATAAATTTGATCAAAATCCTTATAAATAAAATTAATCAGAAATTTCCACATAATTAATAATGGTTATACAAACCATTAAGCATAAAGATAGTCTATTATTACTAAGGAGTATATCATGTTGAACCTAAGGGTCACAAATAACTTTTCCAAACAAAACTTCATAAAAAATGTCATTAATCACATTAAAATTCCATCACGTAAACCACAAATGTTGTGTTTAAGAAATTAAAATTATGGTCAACCATTTATCCGAAACAATTGATAGTTTCCATAAATATAATTTTAGTTTACATAAATTCATATATGAATAAAACTTTTTCACAATCTATATATATTTCATTATTATTATAATAAAAACAAAATTTTTAATAAATAATGATACTACAACATAATTTTTGAATCACTATAGCTAAAAACATTATTCATACCACTGTAGTAATTATCATGGATTATTTAATTACTTGGTATATGAATTAACTCTTATGTAAGGGAACTAACTCAGAAAATTTCATTATTTATCACTCATAATTAATAAAAACACTTAACAATTAGTTTCTCGGTGAACATTTCCACAAACAAATCCTATTCCTATTACTTTGGGAAATTACATAGCATCTATCATTCAATATTTATGAAATGAATGTAATTGATTATTCTCCACTAAATGGTCTCAACTAAACACTCTTTCAACAAACTCTATATTTCTCTTCTTTAGCTAGTCATAGAGGTACTTATGGTGGTTTTTTAAAAATATAATATCATGATAACTGATAATGCATAATCCTATTATCCTAATCATTTTTCAACATCTAAATTGTTTTCTAATCATCAAAAAGACTTCATTCACTTTTTTTTATAAAAAATGTTCCACTTGGTTCCATATGTTAATATAAACCAAAAAGTAATTATTTTGGAAAAAATATTCATTGTGGGAAACCAAAAAATCCATTATAAATTATCTTGATAAAGACTTTCTATTTTGATCTTATCAATCAATGTAATTATCATTGTAAATCCATGGAAATCATCAATTGAAATTGAACATTGTGGTTTTTAAAGTGTTGTTTAATATAAAATACATATCCCATGAAAGTGTCAACCTATTTGTTAAGAAAGGAATGTTTTCATGTAATAGATGGTGATAATATTAATCCATTTTGATCCATTCTAATCGTTATTTATCATAAGTAAAATAGATCAAGATCCACATATAAATGTTTTATCAATAAATAGATATAATTTCCTGGAATCCACTCAATCAATATTTAACAAAAATTCTAGTACATTTTCCTAAACACAGATTTAAAATTTGGATTATCCATATAAATATCCGTAGTGATCGCACTCAATATTTATAATCATATTTTACAATGTTTAACTAATACATTCCTAATATACTATCTATAATTTCAGAAACATCTAATATAGAGATATTACAACTTAATAGATGAATGTTAGTTTAATCTTAAAAAAAATGCATGAGGATATTAATGGATTATTTTATTTTGAAATGACCATAATAAAAAAATACTTCATATGTGAATTGCATCATACCGTACTACATTCTTCATAACTAACACCATTCATAGATATATAATACAAGACAAATTTTTCATAACTATTAGAAAGGAAACAGAAGAATGGGTGAGCTCATATTATCACTAAGTGTAAACAAGTTAGATATTAACATAATATGAGTATAAGGGTATGAAAAATGGTAATAAAGTAGTAAGAAAATATTTGTGAATATCATAGACTAGAATATTGACTCATTCCCTAAATATTGGTAGATCATAATACATGAATCATAATTGAATGAAAGAACATGATCCATGATAATATAATAATAGTATAAGAAAGAAAATGTTTTCACACATATAAGTCTTAAAAATTATTCACTTAGTAGTCAAGGATCACTACCAAAACTATTTTAGTTTAATAGGTAATGTCCTAAAACAATTGTAGTAGTCATAGTTCCCTCCATGGTAAATCAAAGTAGAAAAAGTCCCATTCTAAATTGGATTCACTCATCATTCCAATCATGTTTTTCACATTAGATATCTATCAATACCCAGTTCATTGGATGTAGATATAGTTCCCCTATATAACATAATTAAAATAATGCAGATGTGTGTCACTATATAATGTCTTATACACTATAGCCCTTTAGTTATCAAAATATCTAATAAATGAGGTGTTGGGGGTGGGGGTGTTTTTTTAATTATTGAGACATTTTAGTCCATAAAACTATGTTTCGTTCAAACATTATTCATTTTTTACAAAAAATCTATAATGGTGATTCATTCCAATAGTGATTCATTCAAATAGTTTTCCATTTTTCCCAAAATCTCCAACATTGTCTCTTTCCAATGGTGAGCCTTTCCAATATGTTTTATTTTTTATTATAAATCTCTAATGGTAATATTTCTATAGGGGAGTGTTTCCAAAATTTTGTCCTTTTTTCTTAAAAATCTCCATCCTTGAATCTTTCCAATGAAATCCATAATGTAGAGTCATTCCAAATGTGTGTCTTTCCAATAGTTTTTAATTTTTCCAAAAAATCCAACTATGAGTATTTATAGGATTTTTTCAATTTACTATAAACATCCAATGATCTGTCTTACATATAGGGAGTCATTAGAATAGATTTCCATTTTTCCATAAATTTCCAATGGTTAGTCTTAACAAAATGATTTTATTTTTCCAGAAATATCTGATGGTGAGTATTTTCAATGATGAATAATTAAAATAATTTTCTATTTTTTCAGAAATATCTAATGGCGAGTATTTCCAATGGTGAGTCTTTCAAATAGTTTCCCATTTATCAAATAAAATTTCAGTTTTTCCATTAAAATGCCTTTTATGATAAAAATTCAGTTTAATGCCAGAACTAAGAGGTTTTAAAGTGATTTCAAAGATAATGATTCATATTTTTTATTTTCATTAATGTCCCAGTACATTTTAAATGACTGAAATTAAATGATTTAATATTATACAGCTTTAATCAACAATCTAAACCATTTAATATTCTGTAAGTTTCATATCAGAACATTCTAAATCGAATATCCTTACTTTGTTCCTCGCCCTATACATTATTTTGGGAGGGGATATTCTAAATACTTCTTACCATGGAGGCAGAGAACATTGTTTCAATATTTTGTTCTATTTTTGTCAGAATAGGTTCCCTCCAATATTTACACCCCACCTATTTTGGTGTAGTGAGTTGGGAAAAGATTCATTCTTCTAGGTAAGAATAACTTAATTTCTCTTTCTGGGTTTCATGTGGGATGATCATATTATTTTTTCATGTTGGGAATATAGTTTAATTCAACTTATCAAATATAATTAATTAGATTAAAAAAATTGAATTGGGAAGGGGAATTATATGAAATATTTTCTATCATTATATTTTATATAGTGATATTTAGGTCATCTATGATATTTTTATCAATGAATCTCATGTATTTTGGTAGACCCTATTTTGTGGTTCTTAATAAGTTGTTATTCCCCCATTTGTGGGATTTTTCTAACAGCAAAATAAAAAAGGTTAAAAAAATATCCTATTATTTAAATGGATTCCCAAGGATCAAATGGATTTTTTGATAACACCCTTATATAAATAAGTGACATTTAATAAGATTTTCCTCTACAAAATAGAAAATGGTGTTATATTGTTGTAAGTGATAGTATGGGAGGAATGCTACCGTTTGTTTTGTAGAGATGATGTGGTGTACTATGTTTAAATTTTAATGTGTGTAAGGGTTTTTATAAGATGTGGTTTTCCAATGGGGATACAATGGGTTTTACGGTCTAATGGTTCCATGGGGTTCTTATGGTTGTTGGATGGTGGTTATAAAATGGGGATTTGAAAGTGGATAGGGCTATAAAATGATGTGGATGTGTAAGGTGGGTTTTGGTGTTGTTCATGAGTGGTGTGGTTGGGTTTTTACTATTTAACAATGTATTAATGTAATTTAATCCATGGAATTCATTTCAAATGGCCATCTTTAATGACTGAAATGAAGACGAGATTAGTGGTTTAAGTGGATAATGTTTATAAACACACACTAATGGGATTGAAATATGACACAATGTGTCATCATAAATGAAATGAGATTATATGTAATGTTTAATTCATATATTTAAGGTGATTTAAAGTATAATTTATTGATAAAAAAGAATCATGAAAATGGATTTGAGACTGAAATATGCATTTATTCATTTGTGTTTTTTTGTGTCATTTTTATGCATTTAGATTTGGATTTCATTGCGTGGATTCTATTTGATGGTTAGTTATTCTTGAAAACATATAGGCTGGTCTACTGTGATATAAAAATATATTTATTTACACTATACGTTCCTATTATTTCTATATTCACCACCACCATTATTTAGAACTATGTACTGACACATACTAAGTCACCTATGGGGTATTTTCACTATCATACTGGTAAGAGGATGGATAGCAGGCTACCCTATTTTCCCCACTATTTTCCTGCACATGAGAAGGACACCAATAGGCTATAATAGCCATACATAAAAGGGCCACTATCGAGTTCTAGTGTGATTTTATGCTATGGTATAGGTTTGTACAATGGGATATGATTTTTTATGGACCACGTGTGTGTGGTAGTGATGTGATGTGATGAGATAGTATTTATAAGATTGGGGAGCAATGGGACATTTGAGGTTGGGGTGTGAGAGCAGAAAATTAGTGGGGAAATGGTGTGGGGTAACCAATCAAAGATGTGATTCATATTATATTGTTATAAATGGATGTGTTATTTAGTGAGTGTGCCTTGAAGAGGTTGGGGTTTTTGTTAGTAATCCTATTTAGGTGTTTTTTTTGTTTTTTTTTGTTTTTTAACTGGTTAATTTGTATTCAATTTTCACATCTTCATGAGAGGCATTTGTTTTTATATTGAGTATATATTTATGCTCACTCTACATATATAAGGACTATTTTTAGGATAATAGGAGGATATTGAGGATCATGTTTAATATTTATAGTTCGTACCATTAGAGTGGTTGGTGTTTCACCAAATTAGATGTTATTCATTTAGAGTTTCATTTTTGAGTATTTTAACAATATCTGTTTTATATATACCTGCGTCATGGGATGAATTTGGGTTTTATTATGTTATAAAATATTGTTTTTTTGGTTTATTCATTATATCTCCCGATCCTGTATTCTTATACAGCGTAATCCCCCCCATATTGTGATATTTTTAGAACATCAATTCCTATTTCCATCCTAGGGCAGACTATAGGTGGGACTCATGGGTCATTATATCTCTTTTTTCATAGATAACCCTTGAGAGGCACCTTTTTAGGGAGGGATCATGAAAGAATAATATCCGTGGTTATTTTCGAGTGAATGGATTGTGTTAAAAGTTAGGTACAATGAGGAATGCATGTGTTAGTATAGAAATAGTTACATTTTACCTTAGTGTGTGACATAGGATAGGGATAACATCTACGAAATAAGATTTTATATCCCCCATGATCTATTACATGGAATCCATTCCTATAGAATTTCTATGTTATGTGGCCTCGATTGGAAGAAAGAAACCTAGGACAGGAACATATATCATGATTGTTTGTCTTCATTTTGGAATTGTGTGATCTTGGAATTTTAAAATGAATATAATAAAATATGAAAAAATTGGTTCATTTTTCTAAAAATTTCCCATTTTTTTATATAAAATTATTATTATTTTTGAATAATACATATAACCTGAAGAAGAGTAAAACCATTGTTAAATCACATATACTATTTGATTAAAACCTTCTTGAGGTTTGAATGTGTTGATTCATTTCCTCTTATAAAATGATTATTAATTAATTTTAATTCATTTCATTCCGTAAACCATGTAACACCGCCATCAAGTTATCTTAATGTAATAAATTATTATAGGATCATTCTTAATGTATTTTTTTGAACAACTGTTTAATATTGAAAAACATTATCATGCATATTACATCAAAAAGGTTTCATATTGGCATGTTAAAATGAATTACTTTTAAATTATGCAATGATGTATTCTAGTTCTAATAAAGTTAATATAGCATATGTTTTTTTCAATTCATAATTTATTAGCATATTGTGTTGATTCATTATTTTACAATGTGTATTTTGTCATTTAAATTCTAAAATTCCTTAAAATTTATAGTATAATTATAGATAATTACATTGAATTTGGAAAACATGAGAAGAATATAATGATTCCTATTTTTTATTCATTGAATTTATGAAGTATTGATAAAACCATATATTGGAAGAATATGTTCTCTGAAAAGATCTTAGGACATTTATTTCTAAATTTTGGAAAATGGTAAGCATATTTTTTGGTAACCTTTTAATAATTAGAACTTTTAAAATGAATAAAAATATTTTTCTATAACTAATATGAATTTCTATTGATGAAATAAATTTTCCTATAATTTTATTTATTGATTACTTTTTTAATTAGAATAATTCACAATTCTTAAATAATTAGTGTGACAATAAGGGATATTATAGTACGAGATACATGATCATGTTTTATCTTTAATATGATGCATTTAAATATGTATATAGAAATATATTATCATTATTATTGTATATAAACATGTTTTGATGTGCCATTGAATGATTAAAGTATATTACGTAATAGAATGATAAAGAATGAAACATAGTAAAAAAATATGTTCATTTTTAATCTTTTTACATAAAGAATGTTTTATTTGGAGGATTATGATATCATTTATAGTATTTAATGTAGTATTATATTTAAACTAAAGATCTATGCATGCATATTTTTTTTCAAATTAATATTATAAGTCCATTTCCTTGATAATAAGATGAACCTAGAATATCTTGTTTAAGCATATTAAACATGGATTGTGGGATAACATGTGTTTTATTATGTTTTCCACATAAAAACAAGTTAGAAATATTTATATTCAATGAATGGTGTTTCAGAATAAAGGAATTGTAAATATTTAGTGTTATTGGTGGTTTCATTTTTTATTATTTCATTATAGTGTTGATATTCCATGCTTAAAGTAAAATTTGTTTGAAACCATTCTTGTTTCATGATTGTTATAGATTATGAGACCCTTGATATGACATCCATTTTATAGTCACCATTCATTAAAAGGATAATCACTTATATAAGGCTAATGAATAATTTCCCCATAGAAAATTTAAAATTCTATCAATGTGTCCATGATAATTAATGAGTTAATGTAATTTATGCCCCTGAATAGTTATTGAATTTAAAATGTGTTTTTACAATGTGTAATTATTCTTGTGGTGTTTCTTTATGTGATGTGTGATTAAATAACATCATGTATGAGAAGATGGAGAAACCTAATCAGTAATTGTGATGCATTTTACATTGATGATCTAAAAAACATGTGGGTAAGTGAGTGTATCCTAAGGAGGATAATATCATTAGAAGAGTTAGGGAGAATGATATGAGTTGTGTTCTTGGGGATTTTATGTTTGATGATAGTGGTGATTGTTGTTTTGCGAAGTGTGGGGGATTTGTTTTTATTTTTTTCTTGTAGATGGTAAGGTAGTTAGGTGATGTTGTTGTGTGAAATGACTACTCAATGATTTCATTGGTATGTAGGATTACCTAGTGGTTATGATATTCATTTGTGGTGATGTGTGGTGGGGTTTATGTATCGTTATAATAGTGATATGACTTTTGTTGAGTTGTGTTGTGATTAAATTTATGGAATACCAAACCTAAAATGAAACATTTACTCACTTAATTTCCATAATAAAATAAAATATTCTTTTTTGAAATAATGAAATGAATGAATATGTGAATTCCTCCCATGCCAATATATATTTTTATTAACAGAATTATGGAGATGTTTTGAAAAATATCTTGATGGTTTGGAAATGTTATGAAATTTTTTTTCATGAATATTCTTATAGTGAATAATGAATCATTAGAAATAATAGAAAATTCTATATCATGTTAAAATGTATTGTTTCTAACTAATGTTTTTTTATTGTGCTTTATGTCATATTTAAAATTTAGTATTCATGAAAAATATTATTTGAAATAATAAACATGTGTTTTAAAAAAATAATCAAGATTCTTAATGTTTGTTTTTTAAAAACATTTCAATTTTTAAATAAAACATTTTTTTTAAAGGATTTAACAATATTGGGTGAAAAAAATAATTAAACAAAATGTAACTTGAAG
Source organism: Viscum album (assembly GCA_963277665.1). Classification (NCBI taxonomy): domain Eukaryota; kingdom Viridiplantae; phylum Streptophyta; class Magnoliopsida; order Santalales; family Viscaceae; genus Viscum; species Viscum album. The sequence goes on from OY728120.1 coordinate 1,355,525,340, forward strand.
AAGTGTATTTGATGTAGGTTAAAAAATTATTATAATAAAGGGTTATTATAAAAGTCATACACTTGTTTAGAATTAGGAATGAGGAATTGTGTTCAAATGATTTTTTTGAACATAATGTGTTAAATTGATTTTCTTGATGTTCTTTTTGAATATATATGTTTCCATGATAAGTATGAGAGTTATATCCCTAAAAAAGATTTTTCTATAGTAATGTGTAGGTGATCACTTTTCCACCCAGTGGTTATTCTATAACAAATTTATCAAAAACAAGACATTAATGGAATCCAATTTGTTGTTTGATTAGTCCACTTATCTCTTTTCGTCGACTTTTTCAATTTATTCTCAAGGAAAAACCATTCCCATAGTTCATGATCTATTGATTCATAGTGTCATGGTAGAGACAACATGGGAGAATGAGACATAGATATGATCCCATTACCCATAGTTGTTTTTAGTTTTTCTTTACCCATTGACTTTATTATTTGATTTTCGAACATTGGTGTTTTATGAGATATCGTGTTTTCAATTTGATGTGGTCATTTTTGTGTGATGTTTCATACTGTTATGGTGTGGGAAAATGTGAAGGACTTGTCCCTAATCATGAATCATTTAAATATGTTGCGATTAATCCCATATGAGTGAGTCAGTGGTTCCAAGAGCGGATAGTATCTTAACATGGTTGATGGAATTCTGTGATTCATACATTTGGGAATGTTTATTATTTTAGTTATCTGGGAGTTTTCGATATCAGGTGTGGTTGATGGAATTGTTTCCAGTGTAATTATATCCTTTATAAGAATCTCATGGGATGGTTATTCAGACACTTTATCTCTTTCCATCATGGATGGTTTTTTATTCTTGAGGTTGAGAATAGTTTGAGAGGACTATCATGTATTGGGTCCACGATTTTGTGTGGTTACATTATAGGAAATCGTAAAATTGAGGTGTTTTGGGGAATTTGGTTAGGTTTTTTGGACATACATTTCCACCCAATGGTAAGTCTTTCATCATTTGACGATTTATATATAAATCTCAAATGATGATTCCTTCCAATGATAACTCCTTCCAACATTTTTACAATTTTTTTTAAATTGAAAATGATGTGTCTTCTCAATTTTGGGATTTTCCAATAGTCTTCCATTGATTAAAAAATTGATAAGGTTGATTCATTACAATAACGAGTCTTCCTAATTGTTTTCCATTTTTTCATAAATCTCAAATTTTGAGTATTTTCAATGAAATATTAAAATGGTAGTGCCTCTAATAGTTTTATATATTTTCAAAAAATTACCATCATTTAATATTAACAATGGTGAGTCATTCCAAAAGTTTTCTATTTTTCCAAAAATTTCAAATGTCGAGTCTTTCCAAAAGTTTTCATTTTTTCTAAAAACATATAATAGTGTTTCATTCCAATATTTTTCTATTTTAAAACAATTTCTAATAGTGATTCTTTCAAAAGTGTTCCATTTTCCATAAATTCCGCATGATGAGTGCTTCCAACACCGATTCATTCCATTAATTTTCCATTATTATAGAAATCTCTAAGGGCGTGTCTTTCCAAGATTTTTTAATTTTTCAAAAATTTCCATATTTTCCATTTAGATATATTTTATGAAGAAAAATTCGTTTCTGACCTTAATTAAGGGAATTTTAATCCATTTCAAATGCGATGATTCATACCTTTAGTCTAAAATATTTCCTAAGAAGTTTCAGATTTATAAACCGTAAGGATATAGATAGATCTAGGATTACTGGCCAATCTAAATAATTTCAAATCATGTTAGTTTTAGATATGGCCTTTATAAAGTGTATATCCTTTCCTATTTCCTCTCCCACTTCATTATTTTTGCATGGGATGTTCCAAATCCTTCTTCCTTAGGATTTGTAGAACTTGTTTCAGGTGGTTAGATCAATTTCCCCCTAAGGAGGTTTCATCCTAAATGGGTGCCTCCTTTTTTGATGTATTTATTGGGGAAAATATTTAATATTTATGGTTTGAATTCATTCACCTCTCATTATGTTTATCATAAATGGTTAGATTATTATGTTTAACTCATGGTAAGATAGATTCATTCAACATAACAATGATAATTAAATTGTTTATAACAAATGGTATGGGGTATGGGAATACATATTTTTATTTTCTAGCCTTTTATTTGATTTTGGGATATTATGGTTATCTTTGATTGTTGAATATATTAATGTCATGGATTTTGGTAGCCAATGTTTTATGGTTTTTAAATATGATGTGATTCCCCGGATTGTGTTATTTTTATTACACCACCATAAAAAAATTGTTAACCACATTAATTTTGTTAATTAAATGATCCTATGGGATCTTATGGATTTTTTGATAACATCCTTATATAATGAAGTGAAATTGAATAGTATCTCCCTCTGCTAAATCTAAAAATGATATGTGTTGTGGTATAAGATTTGATGTGTGGAGTGGTTGTGTTTTTGTGGGTGGGGATGATGTGGTCTACATTGGCCATGTTTATATGTGTTTGTGGGGGAGTGGATGAGATTCAGTTGTCATGTGGGACTGTTATGGTCTTTATGGTGCAGTGGAGTTATAGGGATAAGATGTTGGTTGTTTGGTTGTTTTACAAAAGGGAAGTTAATGTCAATGTGGTTATAAATTCATGTGAATATGGAAGTTGGGTTGTGGAGTTGTGCTCGTGTGGTGTAGTTTCTTTTGTTCTATTTACCCAAGTATTAATGAACTTTAATTATTGATAATGAAATTAGAAGGGAATGTTTAATGAGTGAATTGATGATGGGATTCATGTTTTAAGAGGATAATGTAAATATACCCACTAATGGGATATAAATATGAAACATGGCGTATTCTTAAATGAAATGGGATTCTAAATAATGGTGAATAAATAAATTTTTTGTGTTGTAAAAGTGGAATGTATTAAAAAAAGGCTCTAGAATATTACATAGAGAGTAATATATGAGTTATGGAATTTTTTTGTGATTTAATTGAATGTGGTGGGGGTAGTGATTGTATGGATTCCTTGAGATTTTTTGTTCTTATTAAAAACCCATAGGATTGACATGTGGGTTGTAACTCTATAGGTATATGCACTATAAATACTTTTAATTTCTATATACACCCCAACCTCATCGATATCTATGTTCTAATACCTAGATAGTCACATTGGGGGGGGGGGGGTTCCTCATCTCAATAGGGAGATGGATGGATGGAAATCCACTCTTCATTTCTCTCTATTGTAAGAGATAATAATGACATGCATGAGAAGTGATGGCTAAAAGTAAATAGTTCCAGAATCAAGTTATGATGTGGTGTGATGTGATGGAATACTTATGTATTAGAGGGATGTGATGTGTCTTAATGGACCAGGTTTTTGTGGATGGGATGTGATGTGTTGTGATGTTACTAAGAAGTGGTGGGAGCTACAGGACGTAAGACATTAGGATGTGAGAGAAAAAAAAGTTCGAAATAGGTGTGTGGTACTGTATCATTGATATGATTCATATTTTATTATTTTATTTAGGTGCTTTATTTACTGAGTGATTTTTGGTGAGGTTGGGGTTTTATTTTGAATACAAGTATAGGTGATATTTAGTTCTACTATTTTATCATAGGTTCAATAGTATGATATTTTTATATATGTATAAGAGACATTGGTTTTTCTATTATGTATACATGTATGCTCGATCTATGTATATAAAAACTATTTTCATGATTCTTGGAGGACATTTTGGATCACCCTAAAAATTTCTAGTTCGAACCTTTGGAGTTGTTTTTGTTCCACTTCCTTATAATTTATTTTGTTGGGGTTTCTTTTTTAAGCTATTATGTGTATCTATTTTACTTATAAATCCATTTTGGTTGATTTTGGGTTAAATTATATTATTTCATGGATTTTGTTTTGTGGTTGATCCATTCATTCTCTCCATATTGTTTTCTTATAGAGGGTAATGCCTCCCATATTATGTATCATTTATACCCTATTAGCCAGTCCCCAAACCATGTCCTACTAGAGTTTGGACTCCGGGGTCATCATCTCCAATTCATCATTTCTATCCCAGTAGTGTTTCCATTAGTGGGTGGGGATAGTGACACAATAGATCAATAAACATTCATTGTATCAGAACCCATTAAATTTAAATCGGTTTCATTAATATTTCATTATAGCATAACCCATGAAAATGAAATTGGTTTCATAAATGTTTCATCATTTAATCATAGAATACCATGTTTAAAAATGAATGAGTGTCCTAAATATAATTTCAAAATATTCCTAAAGCATATATAGATTTTATACTGAATATATATAGATAATATAATGAATAATTAATATGAAACAAGAATTTTTGTTTTTGTTGATAAATAAAAATTCCATATAAGTATCATTAAAACATTTTGTAGTAAAACATCATTTCAATTTTGTAACAACTTCTTCAAAATATTCAATCATTTCAAATAATAAAGGAAAAATTTTCATTGAAAATAAAATTTGAATTGTATAATTTATTTTTTAAAACCTTGAGGTATCATGAAATTATAAAATACTGTTCATGATGTACTTTTTAAAGAAGGATTAAATTCCTGTTTTTTTTAAAGAGATAAAAGAAACTCTATAGAAAAATAAATAAAATATTCTATTTAATGATTTTATAAATATTCCAGAACATGAAAAAATATCTTTGAATAATATTTTTAGAATTTTAAAAATGATAATTAAACCATTTCTGCAAACATAGAAATATAAAGGAATGGATTTTCGATCAAAGTGTGAAATAAAGTTAGTTTTACTAAAAATATTATTTTTAAATATTTATATTAAAGAGTGGAAAATGGAAGGAATACTTGTATTCCAAAAAAATACAGATTATATGAAAATTCATGAGGTTTAAATGTTATATATCATAAGATTTCATCATCTGAAACTAAAATGTAATTATTACTAATAAATGATGTTATTGTTACATAAATCCCCTAAAAATTTAGTAATATTTTAACAATAATCTCAATGAAATAAATTATCATATATGGATACATATAAAAAATAATTTTAATGAAAATAATCATAAAATTCATTTATGTGTATTTTATACCCCACAAAAAACCACTCGTCCATAAGTCTTTTTCCCCATACAATTATAAGTGAGATGAAATATATTACAATGTTTAAAACTTTTGATTCATAATCTATATTGGAGAGTACAATCATATGAATCATTATATATCATTAAATAATTTATAGTCATGGCATAACATATCATTGGGAAAATATAGAGACAACAATAAATAAATAAGTTATTGATAGAGAATATGTGTCCCAAAAAGAAAAGAGAGAATAAAAATCCATTAACACTTTTGATGCTTTTGAATATTAATTCAAAATTAATATTATTGGAAAAATTGAACACAAAATATTTTTAAATTAATTATATTTATAATATAACATGTGAATGGGTCAGTATATACACCACACCAATGAAACTAGTGGATAATATTACATATGTCTCCATGAAATAAATGGGTCCTTATAAATCCATTACCTTATGTTGTGAAATTGTTCATACATTTTAGACCTAAAATATTCCAAATAAAATTTTATTATAAATATATTATGAAATATTACTCATATATATCATTCCTTATGAGGTTTTCATATTTCATTTTATTAATACATTTTTAACAATTCCTTATTGAAATCATTTTTTTGGTGATATCTACTTCATATTTCACCTACGTTTTGGTTGATTATTTTCAGTACATCTAACCCGATCATGGTTTCAAATTATTACTAATATTAACTATTATATAATTATTATACATATAAAATATATATATATATTTTATTATTATTTAATTGTTGTAAATTGGAAATGAATTATTTTTTTCCTTGAGATGGTAGGCTATAATATACATTAACATTGTTTAAATTTTCTCAAAAGATAGAATGAATGAAAGGTAAATATTAATTATAATTTAAATGATAATTTTTATATCACACACGCACATAAATATATATATATATATATATATATATATTATTACAATCCTAATCAAAATAAAATGTAAAATGCATCACATCGCTTTGTGGAGGTAGTAGTCCACACGTACACGTGAGTGATGTTATTGTCTTACAATAGTTTTGATTGTAAGATGTTATATGTGAAATAATAATTTCAAAAATATTATTATGTCATAAATATAATATATGTAATTTTAATTCTTCATTATATCTTCTTGTGATAGGTGATGATGGAAAAGTAATTATATTATTTCGTAAGGTGGTACTCGATCATACACATGGTCAACAGTCTACTTTATCATTTTATGTAATGGAAATGGATATATGATATTCCATTAACATAAAAATATATGTATATTTAAGAAAGTGTTGTTACTATAAATTATTTATTAAAAAATTCATGAATTTTGTAAGAGAATAAGTGAAAAGAAGAAGATTAGTAATGATGATTTCTATTTCTTAGAAAAAAATCCTTTTGATCTCCTATTCATGAACCTATGGAAGGTATTTAGGGATGAAAATTATCTATAGAACATGGATAATGATTTTGGGTGAATAATATTTTAGGGTTATATTGATCCAAATGAATTAATTGGTGAGAAATAGTGAGGTGAGGATGTCCCGTTTTAGAATTATGGAAGCATTACATTTTTTAAATACATAATAATTTCAAATAATTGGAAGTCACTATGAATACATGTTCCAAAAAATCTTTAACAATGGTGGGGATAGATGGTATAGTCTAGCCAAACCTCTACTACAAAAAAGGAGAAGGTTTTAAACATTTTATTCATGTATCCATTAAGCTTACCCCTTTTAACATTTCAGTTTTCCCCACTAAAATTATTCTTTTATTATTTACCAAGGTAATTCATAGATTAAAGATAAAAATAAAATGGAACTCATTTGATATTTTCTAACAAAATAATCCAAATATTAAATAAGATAAATTAATATGAAAACCGTACTCTTTATTTAGAATTAATTAATAATTTGATAAAAAATTTACAAATAATAAAATACAGAATATTGAGAAGTCTAGTGGATTTTTAAATTAAACATTACATTACAACCTAAAATAGTGAATATATAAAATTTATTAAAAACATCCTTAACCTGATCATATATAAAACTGCACAGGATTACCTTGGTACATACATGTGGATGGGGTGAGATAAGAATCCTATTAAGGGAATAAAAACGGAATAATAAGAATAAATTAATACATGTTGGACAATATGAGCTTAAATGGGGCATAAAAGGAGGGAGAGTCATAAAAATTAATAATGTCCCACGATATAGAATGATAATCATAAATACAACATGGGAGATGTGGAAACAACATAAAACACTACATCTTGAACATTGTTGTTGGATAAAAACCAATAAATCATGATTGAAAAATACCCATGATAGACTATGTTTACTATATATTATCTTTTAGGATGTCACATTATTCTAAAACGTCACCCAATGAATTGAAGTAGTATATAATTTTAGGTTCTACTCATCACATTCATTTCATTAAAATTATCCAGTGTTCTACATATATTTTTCATGATGAAAAAAATAATCCATTTTAATTACAAAATCAAGGACTGTGGAATACTCAAATGTGATTCCACAATCATATAAATATAACTATATAAATGTTAACACACTTGATATGAATTTTGTATGGGTAATCAGTAGAATTTTTTTTGGCATTGAATCTCACATTGAAATTTAAACAACATAAGAAAGGAATATAAATGTTCATGGGAGTGATTAATGATAGTGAAAGGTGTATATCATCATTTACACATCTTAAATTATGTATGGGAAATGTTTAAAAATAGACTCCAAACATCAGGAATTAAAAATAAAATGGAATAAAATGAAGAAGATTATTCATAAAATGGGAGAAAGATAGGATCCCTTACATTAGAGAGGGTGAAACCAAATACATGGGAGGAATTCGTGTAAGATTTGGGGCAATATGGGGTGGAAATAGAGAGCATATAGGACAGTAAGAATGCGATTTATGGATTTTGAGGTAATAGATACATTATAATCGGTGGGTTTATATACAAAATGATTGGGGATTTATTTATTACATTTCTAATGTTTGTTTTGGACTCTATAAAAAAATAACCATAACCAAAACCCTTAAAATTCTTTTTTCAAGTTATATATTAAAAATGGGAGTGGTTTTCATTATTTTATTTTAGATAGCCCCAAAAATTATAAATTAATTCCATTTTTTTGGAAGTGATTCATACTTGTAAAAATGATTTTAATGCCTTAAAATATTTTAATAGTTTTAGAGGATTCACAAATTCATCAAAAAATTATTAAGAAAACAAAAAATCTCATAATTTTTAATTTAAATCATATATTTGGTCATGGTTTCCTTTTATTGTATATAATACATCATTTTGGGTCATTATGATGTCACAATACACATTGTATATTTATACAACATTTAATTTTTACCCAAAAATCCATAGTCCCAAAAAATTAGGAAAAAATAACAGTTGGATTATTTTGAAGGCCTGATTTAAAATAAAAAATTCATTTTATCTAAATAAATTTATATTTATTTGAATTTTATCTTTTGAAATAGAATTGACATTCATTAGAAAATGATCGTATTTTTGGATGTAACTGTTTTCAAAGAAAAATTACATTTGACTTTATAAGAATATCTGATCATTTATATTTAATAATCATTATTTTATAATAAAATTTTATTAAATTATTATTTATTTATATAATCCATTAATTGAAAAATTTAAATTCCTTAATTGAATTTGAATGTTGATGAAAACAATTTGTGTGTTATTCTATCAAAATATATTTTTTATCAAACTAATTTCTTAATAATTTATAAAGTAAAAATATTAAAGAATAAATCTAATCACAATTTTAATGAATATGAAATATAAATATTATGGTTTTTTTATTATATTCATTGATAAATTATTTTATAAACATTAATTAACCAGTTTTCTTTTTTCCATCGTAATTAATATTGTGTTCCTTTAAAATTCATATTATTCAAAACAAATTCGACCTTGAAAAATAACATTTACTATGATGATTCCAAATATGGATTCCATTTTTTAATAATAAATTCACTAATTTGTAATAATTTAATTCAATATAAAATATGTAAGCATGATGAAATATTTTTTTGAAAAATACATTATTGATTGAAGGGTGATTTCCTTCTAACTATACAACTAGTATTTATAATTATATTAACTTCAAATCATAGATATTGATAAATATTATAGATATTTTATTTATAAAATTCTCATTGGGGTTTATTTTAATTAATTTTAATGCAGATATATTGTGCATTTGAAAACATTTTTCACAAAAATGTGTTTTTAATCGTAAAAATATACCAATAAAAAATTATCTATAAAGATAAAGAAAAATTTACATAATGTATTTGAATATATGAAAATAATACTTATGGTAACTTGAAATATTATTAAATGAGTAATTTTACTTTTAAATTATATATTTTATCAAAATTTATGACATTTTCGCATAAAAATGGTAATATTCACTATTCAACGAAAAATTTATATGTTTATAAAATATTTAAATTTTTTATAATAGGTTAATTTTGATATTATAAAACCAGAAAATTATTTCCTTTTATAAAATATATTTTCTAAATTTTATAGAAAATAATTATTATATATTACTTTCATAAAAATAAATATAAATTTTTTTTCGGGGAAAACAAACTTTCAAGAAAAAAATTAAATTATAAATAATATATTGATTATTTAATAAAAATTTATCAATTAAATAATGAAATATAAATATTTCATAATGTATTTAATATAAATTGTATCTGAAAATTTAATGGAATGACTAAAATATTCATACTTAAATCATCATTGTACTTTAGGGAAAGGTGTTGCATATCATATATACTATCATACATAATTTTCTATTTAAAAAATACTCCGGAAATTACTTTATTCAACCTTTAATATATTAACTACTTTTAAAATAAAATTTATCCATTTATTAGATTTTTTGAAAAATAAAAATTTCATTACTAAAAACCCACATTGTTAAAAATATTTATAAAAAACTCTTAAAATGATAGAAAATTATGTTTGATGTAATCATGTAACTAGGTTTCGAAGTAGAAGAACCTTATTGGGAAGTTAAAAACTATAAATGGAAGATAAATCAAGAACTAGAGATAAAATTTAGTTTGATAAATATCATGGTTAGGATAAATTCAATTGCCACAAAACCATAAATTCGTGATGTGTAAAATGACTATCAATTCATCAGAAATTATCGTTTTATGAAACCATTTTATATTAAATATTGTTTTATTAGAGTTATGGAATTTCATTATATTAATGAATATGAAAAAAGGAAATATACATTCTTGAAAAACGTAATTTTACCCTATAATTAATTTCCACTACAATCTGAACTTTTCTCCAAGTTATTAGAACACGGAATAATTTTTTATGACTAATAACTGGAAATTTTTTTCTAACGGACAACCTAATCCAACAATGAATAACTAGATATTCCTTAGATTTCAGTACCTAAAATTTATTAATTTTAAAATTACTAATGAATAATTTTATAATTTTTAGATGTCATGTATTTCCTTGAATTTTTAATTTCTAGGCTCCAATTGATGTTATGCATGATCTATATTCTAACATTGAATATTATGTAAATTTATCGTCCATTAATAATGGTTCATAATTAGATTGTTAGTTGACTAAATAATATCACATGAGAGTGTCAAACTAGATGTGCAGTATGACCCATTGGCAAGAACACGTTTCTAGTTGAGTGCAGCTCATCATAATGTTTTCATGTTTTACACCATTGTAGATATTTTCTAGAGACACATATACTTGTAGTATATAGACATTGATTTATTTTATATACAAACCAAATACTATATACATAACCAAATTTTGGACATTTTATTTTACTTAGACTTCCCACTATGTTTTTATCAAGATTTATCTAATCCTAATTCCATAAATAAAAAATAATTACCTACGATACTAACTATGGAACCCCTCCTCTTTATATAACACTAATTCATGATTTATTATATAAAATTACACATCATACATCCCTAAAAATCATGAATTATACTTTATTTGGTAATTATTTAATTTATATAATAAGGTAGAATAGGGAATACATAATCCTTATTAAATACACCCTTAACCTAATCAAACTTAAAACTTAATTGGATATCTTATGGACATACATATGAATGGGGTGGACTATAAACCCTATATAGGAATAAACAAGGCCTAAAATGAATAATTTAATACATGTTATATAATATGAACAAAAATAGGCCATTAATGGAGTGAGAATCATAACAAAAAATAATGAGGAATTATATAGGGGAATAAAAATAAAGATAATAGGGGAAATGTGGAAACAATATAAATCATGTCATCATAAAGACACATCAAGGATAAATAGAAACAAATCATGATGAAAAATTTCATGTGATAGAATAGGATCACTCTTTAATACCTTCAATGATTTCACATGAGGATAATTTATTTCCCAAAACATTGTAGATATATATAATCCTAGACACACCAATTACATTCATCTCATTCTCATGATTTAGTGGTCCACATAAATCATACAACATGGAATAATTTTTCATCAATTTTTATTCTATGAAAATGCATTGTGGAAAATATAAATTTCAATGAGTAATAAAATAATTATATGAGAATATATTTTAACAACAATTATAGTAATAGGGTATGTGTATTCACTACACATTTTTTATCATGGAATCCTATAGTGACATATCTACAGCATAAGGCGGGATTATAAATTTTTATGAGAGGGATAATTGAGAGTGAAAAGTGTGTCTCATTTTTTAGAAATGACAAGGTATGTATGTGAAAGGTTTAAAAACAAAACCCAACATTAGGTATTGAAAATAAAAGGTTCTTAAATGACGATGATTTTTTAAACAGGTGGAGAATGAGGGGATCCATTACCTTGAGAGGGTGATTCTAAATGCTTGTGAGGAGTTTCTTCAGAGCATAGGGAAACATGGGAAGACTCTTGAGATAAGAGGGAATATTAAAGAAGTTATCTGATGATTTTGAGTGAAGATTACATAGATAATGGAAGGGTTTATATAGGAAATTAGTGGGATTTTTTTTATCGTTTCTTTAACAAAGGTATTTGACTCTATATTATAAAATCACCAATACCAAAATCATTCCCTTAGGTTTTACCCATGGTTTATATCATAGTGGATTTCTATTAATTATTTTATATCGAAAAGGGTCCAACATAGTAATATAATATCCATTAAGATATTGATATGAGTCATACTTTTAAGTAAATCATTTTAAAACCATAAAATATATAATTGTTTTTTGAGGATTTGTAAAGGATTAATAAAATTAATCAAATAAACATAAAGTAAAATTATTTAAATGGTTAAATATATATGTAGCTATGGATACCATTTATATTATATATTAAAACATTAGGGTCCTTATGATTTCATAATACAGAAAATATATTTATACCGTGCTTAAATTTTACATGAAAATTTGACTCTATCTGAAAATTATGAAAAATTAACCATTGGATAATTTTGGTGTTATCATTCAAAAAATAATATTAAATTTATCTATATAATTTTATATTTATATGGATCTTCAATTTAAAAATTAAACAGAAATTAATTGATAAATTGTGGATTTTTTTTTGGAATAAATGTTTTCTAAACATTATAAAAATTATATTTGACGTCATAAAATTTTCAATTAAATTTAAATTTACTAAATATTATTCAATTATAAATTTTTTTATAAATATAAATTTTTTAAAAAATCCATTAATTCATCAAAATAGATTCCTTAATTTAATATCTATATTACCATAAATACATTCTATTTTATTGAATCTAAAAAATAAGTTTAATCAAACTATTTACAAAATGAATTGTAAAGTAAATATAATAAGGAATAAACATAAGTAAAATTTTAATTAAAAAGAAATAGAAATATTTTTATTTTTTTCTCTTATTTATTATATTCTTATTTTTATCCATAATTTACCCATTTTAGTTTTAGTGTTGTAGTTATTATTTACTACAACTATCTTTCATGTTGTAAGAAAATTAAATTGATCATTTTAACAATTATTAATTATAATGATACCAAAAATGTAATCCATTTTATCAAAATGAAATCACATAGGTTTTGTATTTTAATTTTATATAAAACCTGAATACATGATGAATAGCGTGTTTGAAAAAAATATTTTTGTAAGAAAAGATGATTTCACATTAACTTTATAAATTGTAATCATAATTATATGAATTTTAATTCATTAATACGTATAAAAAATATAAGAAATTTAATTATATCAATTTTTATTCGATTTTATTTTAATTAAATATATGGAGATACATTGTTCATTTTAATATAGTTTTTATTAAAATGTGGTTTGAATCCTAAAAATTAAGATACATAAAAATCTCATATAAATATGACTAAAATTTAATTAATCTAATTAAAAATAAAATATTAATATTTGTTTATATTGAAATAAAATTAAATGAGTAATATGAATTTCATATTTATTAATTTATCAATATAAATTAATATTTTACATTAAAATATCATTATTCCTTATTCATTGAAAAATATATTTTTTTAAAAAACCAAAAAATCAAAATTTATTAATTAAGATATTTTGATACCAAAAAATGGTGTTCTTTTTTATGAAGTACATTTTGCAAAATTTCTAAAAACTAATTATAATATTTATATTTCATAAAAGGAAATAAATAAATCAATTTTGAGAAAAACATATTTTGAAGAAAAAAATGGTTTTACCAAAAAATGATTGGCTATTTACTAAGTGTTTATCATTATACTTTGGAAATATATATATTTCCAAAAAAATTTATTAATAATTATAATAAAAAATATAATTTAAATTATAAAATCACAATATTTAAATAATCATTGTTTGTTGGGGCACGATGTTGCTTATAACATACTCTATCTAACATATATTTCAATTTAAACAACATTGGATATTTCATTTTAAAAAATGTTCTACGTGTGTTTAAAATTTATTTTAATACATATGTATAAAATTTTCAAAACCATGTTATAACCTTAACCAAATGGATTAAATATTTTTTAATTTTTTTAATATTATTTATGTACAAGAAGTAATTTATCATTATTATAAAATATAAAATATTTTTATCAAATAAGAAATCCATTTTATCAATTTCAATTGAAATAATTGGAATAATTTAATTTAAAATATACGCAGCAATTTTAATGAAAATCAGTTATCCAAAGATGATGTTTTTATTCCAATAAAAAAAATTAGTACAAAACATCAATATTAAATTAATTTTAATCACATAAATTTGAAAAATATAATGTAATGTGACTAATGTTACTTTTGATATATTTTAAACAAAATATAACATTCAATATTATATAAACTAAAAGGTTGATATAATTAATGACCAGATTTTTTTAACTATTATAATAAAAATAAATCTTCTCTAAAAAAATCTATTCAAACAAAATATTGACTTTTTGATTCCAAAAAATGATGTTTCTTTTTTGAATTGTTTATCTTATATTGTAAATTTTTTTTAAGTTTTCATCCAAAAAATAACAACAATTTATTTTTCTAGAAAAATGTATTTTTGAAGTATATATTATATTGTCCAAATTTTGTGTTCATAATTGTCAATATATTTTATCAACCTACAAAATTTATACCTAATATTCAAATATTTTCTATTTTTATGAATCCCACCTTGTTTAACGGATCGACTATGAGGTTTAATAATAATATTATTAGGGTGTTGTGAAAACTAAAACATTGAGTCAGATGTAATGCAACCCACCGATGAAGGTAATTGTTTCTGTAAAAAACATATTTCATAAATTCATAAGTTTATACAAAAAAATATACTTATATATGATACATGAATCGAATGAGAAATTATTTTATGTAGTATTAAATCATGAATTATAGCATTTATGTCTTAGTAATGTTCATGGTATAACTAAATTCACTACCATACGACGGCAGGTGAATGGATAATTATCCAATAACTCTTGGATATTGATGCTTTGTTCACCTTTGTTCATTAAATTATAAGTACTAGCATACCATGAAGAATATAGGAATCTCCCTAAAAAGACAATATATTCTGGAATAACTCGTGTATACTTACGTAGGTGTGATGCTTCTATTTTCCACATATGCGATGTTCAATATATACTTATGGATATGGAGCTCATGCAGTGACTCTTCGATGCATGGTAATCCATATAAATGGTTTTTCATTACAGAATTTTGTGGGATGGTTTTGTATTTTATTACATTATGATCCTCTAAAAAGGGGTTTTAATCACTAACTATTGGTCATAAAAATGACATTAGTCACTAACAAAACCCTTATTTTGTATTAGAGAATCCACATTTCTGATTTATGAAATCATGTATGGAAAAAATGAATAAAAACATAATCAAGAATCTTGATTCATGTCATTCAAGAACTATGAAACTGTTTCTCATCAGAAAATGGTTCATGGATAACCATATATATATGTGTTATAAATTAGGGTCACACACTTTACACTTACATTTAGTATTAATATTTGATTACCCTTATGAAGGATTTCTACGTATGGGTAGAACGATATACCCCTTATATACAATATTGTTCCTATGTAAGCTTAAGATATAATGATTTCAATTTTTTAATATTATTTAACGATTTTATTTTTTTATAAAATGTTTATTAATAATTACAAAGATTGTTTTTTAATATTTTAATTAATAAAGGGTTTTATATTTTTTTACAATAATTTATTTATAATTAGAATAATGGTAATGAAACAATTAATTATTAAATATTAATTACAAATATTAATAATACCATTTATAATATGTAAAGGCCCTAAAATTTCAAGGAAAATTTTTTCTTAAATACTTTGGAATTTTATGAGTCTGTGGTTTCTGACAGGACTTGATTCCGAGGCCCAGTGTGCCTGGAATCAATTTCTAAAGTTTTGTTTGGGTATGTTCAGTAAATGTACGTGCGAGTTTTTCTATCTTTTGTACCGGTGCTCGTAATTGAAAACCGAGGAAATCAATTAACTTGTAGTGTCAGTATTCACTAAAGGGGACCTTCACCGCAGTTGTGTTTTATGTAGGTTGAAAGTTATATTTTGAGGAGTTCATACTAAATTAATAAAATTGTTGGTACACAATTTTATTATTTATTGGCGGTTATTTCCACCCAAGAGGAGTTACAGGTGGGGACCAAACCCACATAACCTCCCATGAGGGGATTTAGTGTTGTGGGGCCCACACGATCCCAAATCCTTTCATCTCCCCTAAACTCCCTTAATCCCTCTCATTTAATTAACTCCTCCCCTCATTATAGTGGAGCCTCTCAACCTCCCAAACATTGATGATGCCAACCCATTTAATTAATAACCTTATTAATTAATTGGTACCTCTCATTTGAATTAATTTGATATTCATATCAATTCTTTAAAATATGAGAATTATATTATAATATTTTCCTAAGAAAATATTTGGTGGGGAACCTTTGGAGAATTTGGGGAGCTTCATTCTTCCATGAAGAACATCATCCTCTCTCGGCGAAGAATACTCCATGTCTTATTCTACCTTCTTCTTCCTCCGCATCAAGGGAGAAGACACCATTCGCAAGAAACGTTGCCTACATCAACAACTCTTCCTCCAACGTTGATGGGATTACACTGTTCTCCGTGACACCATCATCTGCGACGCCCGACTACCACAATGCACGTCTACCGCGACATTTCGACTTGCGACGTCAATTACGAGGTAGGGGTTTTCTTCAATTTTAATTGAATAAAATTGTTCTTCGTTCTTCTATGAAACCATGTTTTATCTTCGGACATATGATACCACCCAACGCGGAGGGCATGAGCCAAACTAACATGGCCTGACGACCCTCCGTTGATCCTCATTTTATTTTGATGGAGGCGGTGACGTAAGAGGGGGCAGCGACCGGAGGAAGTGGTGGCCATATGCCAACCATGTGGAGAGGAATTGCGGCTCGCATCCGCGGGCTGCTCGGCCGAAGAAGAACCGGCTGGCCGGGTTGGAGGACCGCGACGCCTCTAAGGCGCCGTGCTACGGAGTACCACGACCAGTGCTCCGCGGGAGTCTTCGGAGGACGAATCGGCCATATCGCATGCGGCCGGGCTGGGAAGACCCTGGGGCACCCTCCTGGTGTTGTGCTGGGGGAAACAGCACCCCCCACGTGAGCCGCTCACACCGGGAAGACCGGCCAACTTTGACCGGTCTGACAGGAGTGTGGCACCGCTTGGCGCCGCCAGTTTGGGAAACCGGGGGGTGGCCCCCCGCAACGCCTGGCCATTTGGCCCGCGCTACACCCCCTCGGGCCGGGCCTCCCCCCTCAGGCCGGGCCGCGCCCCCTCGGGCCGGGCCGCACACCCTCGGGTCGGGCCGCGCCCCCCCGGGCCGGGCCGCACACCCTCGGGTCGGGCAGCACACCGTCTGGCAGGGCCGCACCCCCCAGGGCAGGGCCGTACCCCTCGGGCTAGGCATCCCCCCACTATGTCGGGCCATGCCACATCGGTCTGGTCCGACCCTCTGCCAGGTCGGACCCGCCAAACCAGGTCGGGCTGACCCGCCAGACCAATGGCCTTGACGGGCCGAGCCAGTTTCTCTTAAATGTGAATTAGATAAAGACCATGCGTCCGATCAACGCGCCGTCTGCATCACTAGGACCCTCGCAATGAAGTGGTCCTTTATTGATACTCTATGTGAGTTTTGGATGACTTTGGAAAATTGAAGGGTTTGGAACGAGTGTAATTCCAACAGGGCTTTTGGAATGTAAAATCAAATAAATCTCAGACTGGGTGTCTGATTGAAGCATTGTCTATCAAGTTGGGTTTCTTTTAATGAGACGGAAATTTGGGATACATTAACTCTAAACATAGAAATAGTTGATGTATCGACCCCTTGGCTCGAGGAGTGGACCCTCCCAGAATCGAGCATGCTGTGTGTGGGAACCCTAGAGCTGGCTGCGAATACGATGACTACTATACTAGAATCCTCTGTGTCTTCGATATCGACTTCTACGATACTGGAATCCTTCATGGTTTCGATAGAGATGACTACTAAACTAGAATCTTCTGTGGGTTCGTCATCAATGTCTACTGTACTGGAATCCTCTGTGGGTTCGACAGCGATGACTACTGTACTCGAATCCTCCGTGGGTTCGACAGTGACGTCTAATGTACTGGAATCCTCCGTGGGTTTGACAGCGACGACTACTATACTTGAATCCTCCATGGGTTCGAAAATGATCTCTACCATAATGGAATCCTCCATGGGTTCGGCGATGACACCAACTGTACTATAATTCTTTGTGGGTTCAATAGCTATGACTACTGTACTTATATCTTAAGTGGGTCTGACAGTTGACCTCTGATAACAATTTTTCCTGACCTGTCCTCGGGGCCCGTGTCGTGACTACCCCAAACCCACCTTCCATAGCCTAGGGGCTGGCGACTAGAACTAAAGGTGTAAATCCCTATACTGGGAAGGCATTGACTTTATAAAAGTAAACAAACAAAATAATGTTCCCAACATAAGTAATAACTAAGTAATACTGAATACAAAATTAAGTTCTGAAAGGAAAAGGGGCCGGAAATACAAGCCCAACAGTATGTACAGTACAAATGAAAATCTAGTATAACAAAAATAAAGTAAAATCAAAACCAATGAGTCGTCCGCCAGGAATCCCACCTGAAGGGTGGGTAAAAATGGCCTCCTCAGCACCTCAGGTCTGGTCAGAACCTCCAGGAGAGAACCTGGGAGCGGGAGGCTCAGATGCAAGCTCAGTACCCCCATTTGTTTTCCTAGTGTGTGTTGTAGCTTTACGAGGACATAAATACCTTACGTGGGAGAATGTAAAGACCTGGAAATTTCAAGGGAAATTTTTCATAAATAATTTTGAATTTTACGAGTTTTTGGTTTTTGACAGCACTTGATTCTGAGGCCCGGTGTTCCCAGAATCAATTTCTGATGTTTTTTTTGGGTACATTCAGTAAATGCACATGTGGGTATTTCTATCTTTTGAACCGGTGCTCGGAATTGAAAAAAGAGGACACCGATTAACTCGCAGCGCCAATATTCTCTTAAGGGATCCTTCACCGCAGTTGCGTTTTATGCGGGTTGATAGTTATATTTTAAGGAATTTATACGAAATTAATAAAATTTTTGGTACACAATTTTATTTTTTAGTGGTGGTTATTTCCACCCAAGAGGAGTTAGAGGTGGGGCCCACACCCAAATAACCTCCCATGAGAGGATTTAGTGTGGTGGGGCCCATAAGAGCTCTAATCCTTTCATCTCCCCTTAACTCTCTTAAACCCCCCCTTATTTAATTAACTCCTCCCCTCATTATGGGGGAGCCTCTCCACCTCACAAAAATTGATGATGCCAAACCATTTAATTAATAACCTTATTAATTAATTGGAGCCCCTTATTTGATTTAATTTGATTTGCAAGGAAATTATTTAAAATTTGATAAGTCTATTATAATATTTACCTTAGTAAATATTTGGGTGGGGAACCTTTGGAGAATTAGAGGAGCTTCATTATTCCATGAAGAACATCATCCTCTCTCGGAGAAGAATGCTCCATGACATCTCCTACCTTCTTCTTCATCCGCATCAAGGGAGAAGACACTGCTCCCGAGAAGTGTCGCCTACGTCAACGAATCATCCTACAAATTTTACGGGACGACACCGTTCTCTGCGACGCCATCTTATGTGATGCCCGACTGCCACAATGCTAGTATTCTATGGCTTGTCAATGTGTGACGTCAATTATGACGTTTGGGTTTTGCTTCAATTTTAATTGAATAAAAATTTTCTTCATTCTTCGTTGAAACCTTGTTTTATCTTCGGACATATGATACCGCCTATCGTGGAGTGTGCAGGCCGAACGAACACGACCCGACGACCCTCACTTGAACCTCGTTTTATTTCAATGGATGACGTGATAGAAGAGGTGGTGGAGACTGGAGGAAGCGGCAGCCATATGCCGGCCACGTGGAGAGGAATCGCAGCTCGCATTTTCTAGCTACTCAGCAGAAGAAGAACCGGCCGGCCGAAGCCAGACAGGCAGGAGGACTGTGGCCCGTGCTCCGCGCGCCGCTTCGGCGGATGAACCAGCCGGCTAGCGGCCGACCGGTCTAGGAAGACACAATGGTGCCCTCCTGGCACCACGCTAGGTGAAACAGTGGCCTGCCCATGCTGGCCACTCGTGCCGGGAAGACCAGGTGACTTCGGTTGGCTGGGCAAGAGGGCGATGCTGCTTGGCGCCGCCAGTTTGGGAAATCGGGGGGCTGCGTCTCCCCCAACCCCGCAGCACTCGGTCAGCCTGGCCAGGTCGCGCCGCACCGGGCCACGCCATGCCATGTCGGGCCAGGCCGTGCCATGCCACCTTGGGTCGGGCCGTGACCCCCCGGGCCGGGCCATGCCCCCTTGGGCCGGGCCGCACCCCCTCGGGCCGGGCAGCACCCCCTCGGGTCGGGCCGCACCCCGCGGGCCGGTGCACGCCCCCTGGGATAGGTCGTGCTTCACCAGGCCAGTCCAACCTTATGCTGGGTTGGACCCACCGAACCAGGTCGGGCTGACCCGCCAGCCCCCTGGGCTTGACGGGCCGAGCCTATTTCACTTAAACGTGATTAACTTAAAGACCGCGTGTCTGATCGATGCCCCGTCTACGGCACTGGGAACCTCGTGACGAAGCCGTCCATTTGCGATACTCTAAGTGAGTTATTGACGACTTTGGAATATGGTCAGGTTTGGAATGAGCATAATTCCAACTGGGCCCCTTGAACGGAAAAGCTAAGAACTCGCAGACCGAGCGCCCTATTGACGCGCTGTCTGTCACGTTGGTTTCTGTTGACATGAAGAAATGTCAGGATACATCAACTCTAGACTTCGAGATAGTTGATGTATTTACCCCTTGGCTCAAGGACTGGAACCTCACAGAATCGAGCATACTATGTGTGGAAACCCTAGAGCTGGCTGCGATTGCGACGACTACTATACTAGAATCTCCGTGTGTTCAACAACAACGTCTACTATACTAGAATCCTCCGTGGGTTCGACAGCGAGGAATACTGTACTAGAATCCTCTGTGGGTTCAACAATGATGTCTACTGTTCTGGAATCTTCCATGTGTTCAACAACGATGACTACTATTCTAGAATCCTCTCTGGGTTCGACAACTACGTCTACTGACCTGGAATTCTTCGTGGGTTCGACAACAACGACTACTGTACTAGAATCCTCCATGGGTTCGATAACGATGTATACCATACTGGAATTCTCCGTGGGTTCAATGACGACGACAACTGTAATGGAATCCTATGTGGGTTCGACAGGGATGACTACTATACTTGTATCCTAAGTGGGTCTGACAGTTGACTCTTGTACTAGTATCCTGAGTGGATCTGACAGAGTAGCTGGTCTAGTATCCTATAAGGGTCCGAAAGCTTAGATGGCCTAGAATCCTACATGGGCCCAACATCTATGATGAATCAGTGACTACATTTGATCATCTCTATCACTATATGAAAGATGTATACATGTGTGAGATGAGTCTTGACTTTCACTCAGTATCATCGATGAGATTGACTTTCTTTCCTGTGTGGACAGTATTATGCTTGGGCTCAAGAGTTGGAGTCGAACTGTCATTGATAAATTAGGTATATGTATGGGAATATACCTAATTAGAGCCGGTTGATACTTCGTGATTGAATATTTCGTTTGTGGTTTATCCTTCATGGATTCTGCGAGACCTTCGTGGTCCCTAATGTGTATCGTATACTCACCCCTGCACGGGCTATGCCTGCACTACATTGTGTTGGATACAGACAATGGAAAACACTGATCGAGGTATATCCTTGTGGAGATGGACGGTACCTGGAGGTGGACCACTTGGTGAGACGTACACGGAGCGGACGACCGGTCCCAAGGTGCAGAGGACGCCATCTATACCCACCCTTTTCGTGGGATTCCCAGAGGAAAACTCAGTGGTTGCTATTTTAGTTTACTGTAGTTGAACTAGATTTTTAGTTGTACTGTATTTACTATTGGGCTTGTATTTCCGGCCCCTTTTCCTTTCAGCACATTCTTTTGTATTCAGTATTACTTAGTTCTAACTTCTGTTGAGTACTCTATTGTGTTGGTTTACTTTTATAAAGGCAATGCCTTCCTAGTATAGGGATTTACGCCTTTTTTTCTAGTCGCCAGCCCCTGTCCTATGGAAGGCGGGCTTGGGGTAGCCACGACATGGGCCCCGAGGATGGGTTGTGACATAATATTACATGAAATGAGATATGGTTTTGAAATAAAAATTTTTATTTTGGAATAAGATGTGATAGTTTACAATGAGTTTTAAATTAATAAATAATGGAAAAATATAACAGAAAATTTTAAATAATGAATTATTCTTAATTAATTAATTTAAAATTTTCAAATTAAAATATCCTTATTTTGATATTATTTAATCCATTACAAAATTCCATTTTATTATTTATATAATCAAGGTATAAATAATAATTAAATATATGACTTATAGATTATGTAAAATATTTACATAATATAATTTAAAATATAAAATTTTTATAATTATTATAAGATGATGTTATTTATATATAATTATTAAAATCTAAGAGTTTAAATTAAAATGAATATAAATTATTTATATTTAATGTTACAGAATGTCCAAAATTTAATTTCAATATTTATATAATATTTTTTAATTATCATTTCTTTATTAACTATTGAAAAATATTTATGTCATTATTACATATATGAATTGTTTAATTATTTTTAAATATTTTCACTTGTATTTACATGATTATTAAATTTTTATCAAATAGGAAAATTTTTTATTTTTTTAAATATTATACTTATTCTTGGATAGAGTTGTTAATTTTTTGGTCGGATTAACTTATTAAATAATTTAGTTTTTCAATTACCCTGCATTGGTTTATAATTTAAGTGATGATACTAAACATAGTAATTGAATATAAAAATTACCTTTTTCCCATTAAAGTTATGATGAATTTGATAATTTCTTATGTAATTTATCCCTAAGTATAGGTACTTAGGGGTGACACTACTTACTTATATGTAGGCTTATTCATGGTCTTGGTTGGTGAATTAGGTTTGACATATACCTCCTCAGAAAAAAATATTTTTAATAAATCACTGCATTTATATGAATTGTTCATGAACCTTATTCATATAATTAATTTGCATATGTATTAATATGTACGAATTATATTTTTTAGTTATGTATCAAAAACAATTCTGCTTAAATAGTTACACATAAATATGGTTCGAGTATATTTATTTGTATGATGAAATAGGATTCCAAACTAAATTAATATAAGAAATTATATATAATAATAAATAACAATATAAAATATGGTTATATTAAATCCATTAGAAATACAACAATATATATTCCTCACAATGCGAAACTTCAGAGGACCTCAGTCAAACAACCAGATAGCTTCACGATTAAGCATAGATCCCCTAGATTATCTTTTGTATGGAAGGATTGTAATTAGTGATCATGGATCATCAACAGGAATTTCCATTCCATTTTGGGGTTTCACTTAGTTTTTTAAGACTAGGTAGTTTTGGATGTTTTCCCGTGGTTACAATTGTTGCGAAAATTGAAGAGATGAGATGCTAGAGGAATAACATTTTTCATTCATATATAGATTGGGGAAAGGGTTTTTAATTGGAAAATGAATTATTCCTATACAATATAATTTGGAATATCTACTACCAAAATACGTATTTTCTGGGTTTTAGACAACATGAGGTACATTTTTAGTTATATATAGATCTTCTCCCATTAATGGATATGATATATTTTAAAATTATGTCATTCATTTATTATAAGACAATGTAATAAATTTAGTATTAAAATTATTAAAATACATGATACTAATATAATAAAATAATTTGATTATAAGAATTAATATCAACAAAATCATGAAAATATGTCAAATTAATAATTTTAAGAGAACAATGATGTAGTTATGCATAATATATGTCACTTAAAGAAATATCATATCCAATATTTGTTATTTACGTAATGTTATCAAGGAAAATTCATCATTTCAGAACAATTCGATTATAAATAACCATGTGTTAATGATGTTATTAATGTGAATCTAAATGCCTATAAAATCATAGATTGATTTATTTAGGGTTTAAAATAAATTTTATACTGCATGATTTATGGAATTTTAGTCACATATACTATATATTATTTGGTATGTAAAATTATATTCAATACGATCAAATATGTTGGTAAATTGATGAGACTAATGGATATGTAAAATATTATTTAAAAAAAATAATTCCATTATTCTAATAGATATATGATATAATTTTTTTACAATATATTATAAATATAATAATATTTATTTGATAAGAAGTAATTTAATTCTTGAGGGTGATTTCTTCGTTCAGGTATTGGGGAAAAGGAGTTTTCACAGTGATAAATGGGAAGCTTCATGATTGGATGAACCCCGATAAAAATGTGTATTTTGAACTCATTTATCACTTTATATGAGAAAACAAGAAATAGATTATTATAAAAAATTAGAGGCTTTTTTTTACAAAAGGTTTATTATATTTTTTGGTCTATGAAAATATATAATTTGAAACAATATTCCTTGTTCTAGAATAAAATTATAATTTTTTTAATTCATGGAAAAATTTATAAAATTACAAGAAATTTAATAATACATTACATGTTATTAAGAATTTTTTGAGAATTGATTAAATAAAAATATGATTTCTACATTTAGGTACCCTATAGACTACACAAGTAGGTAGAAGTTCAAACTAAAATTATAAAACTATATTGAAAAGATCAATAATTATTCTAAATAAAACCATCCACGTTCAATAAAACCATGTATTGTTTTTGAGGAATAATAATAATTAAAAATTATTGTAGTTTCTAATCGATAAACCTAAAATAAATGAAGATAATTTATGGAATATTCATTTTATGTTTGGATGTTATAGAAATTAATTTATCAATTTTTAAGAGTATGTTATAGAAATTAATATTTTATAAATTGTTGTAAATATAAAAAATTTCAATATGAATGGAAGAATACATTGATCATGAAGATTATATTAATGATATGAAGTTAATAGTTTCTAAATTGAGGGTTTGTATGTATTTATTTTTCATCAAGATAAAATTAGTATAATTAAAAGACATTTATCATTATGTCATTTAACTTTTTTGATAATATAAGTATTATTATTGAAATGAGTGGTTGAGAAAATGTATAAGATGACTAATTGTATAAACATGGTTAATGATTCATAAATTTATATTACATGTTTTTACATAATTATTTTGATAAATGTATAATATAGGAAATAATTTTTTACATATTTATTTAATAATAGTGAATGTATTCCTTGAATCCATCTGTGGTATATTTAACAAAAAAAATATTATATAAATAAAATGGTCCAACCATGTAGAATGAAATATATGATATGGAATAAATGGTTTATTTGTTATATTTTTGTACCAAAATGTAATAAATTTTATTTAATAGTAGAAATGGTTTTCTATAACTTATAATAATAAAATGAATTTTAATTAGTGTATATGATATTAATTGGATGATGTATAGACATATTGATGTTAAAAATTAATAAATAAAGGATAACACTAATATTTAGTTAAATTATTTGAAAATAAATTTCCTAAACTGTATTTGTTATGTTATGGTAATGATAAATGATAAAATTCAAATTATATTTCATTTAGAAATTAGATATCAATACAATACCAATTTATGAATAATTGTTTTTAATCAATATCCAAATGCTTTTTAGGATATGTGATGATGAAATAATAAATTTAATGGCATACATTTAGATATCATGAAAAATAATGGAAACTATTTCATAGAGGGTTATATCTGTCAAAATTAAAAGTTAATTGTAATCTAAATCCTAAAAAAGTATAGTTTATGGAGGAAAATAATGAATGTGAAATATTATTTACATTAATAATGTGTTTGATAATTTCCCTAAAAGGATTTTGTGCATGGATTTTAAGTGAAACGAAATGTTTTACATTAGTTTACATGTATATGTTATTCCCATATTATCAAAAGAGGGCATAAGAGGAACAAAAAATTAAAACAAGTAAAATTATTTCCAGGAAAATATTGATGAAATGGTATTCCAAGGTTGATGATAGTGAATAGTGATATAATTTTAAGTATGGAAAAGATGTTTACAATATAATATTAGATGTTGTTAAGGTATTAAATATTAAGAGGTTCAAAGAATTTAAATTTTTGGAAAATGAGTCCAAATTGACACCATTAATCATATTATTGTAACGCCCCGACCCTAGTTACCCAGAGTTGGTGCATTATTACATAACATTGGCATGATCACAAGAAAGATCAAATCTTGAAAGACCGATTGATTTAGTAGCCTTGGAAACACTAGATATATTCATAAGTCTTACATTACATCGTAAAATGAAAAACTACTACAATAACATATTGTCTCCATAATCCACACTCATATCCCCACATAATATCCCTGCAGTTCATTCATAATTTACTTCTTCACTTCCTCGGAAAAATAAAACATAGAAAAGGGGTGAGCTCAAATGCCCAGTAAGGATAACAATATAGCGGAAACTTTCATAAATAAGAATAAACATTTAAGGCATTGTATAACTAAAACAAAAGCCTTTCAAACTTGAACTTTCAACATGGTATGGCATAAATAAAATGAAATAATTCCATTTACTTATTCACATGGATATTCTACTAATCGAATAATCACATGCAAAATCAATAACCACTTTCATAATGTTGGAATGCATAATGCCAGACTATCATAACCACATAGTCAAGGCCTCGTGCCAAGACTACAAATAAGATTTTGTCAAGGCCTTGTGCCAAGACACTAGTTTGTCTCATGAGACCTACTGATGCATCGAGGAGCTATAACGGGCTCCACCCGTCACATATTAAGTCCAATGCATTCCCATATGAAAAGGTTTAAACATAACATAAACATTCGTATTAAAAATAGCATACGAAATGTCAATAATTTCACCATAAACTATGAATGGAATAAAAATAGCACATCCACAGTAAAACATATCACAAAACCTTCAATACAATATAGAAGTTTTGTATCATAATAAATCAACTTCAAATAAGCGTAAAATCCATCAAAGGATGTTGACATAGATGAAATCAAAACACTTTTTGGAGAAATATCTCTTTCTATTTTTGAAATCATTTAAAAATAAAACATTTTCTTGAAAATATTCTTATAAGCTTGTAATGAAAACTTTGAAGATTTTATAACGGCAGAAAATAACTGCACTCGCCGTATAAGTTAAAAAAAACATTCTTACCTTAATTCTGTCGAAAAGGTTAAAAAGGACCTTGTTTTAAAAACGACGGAATGATTCCTATTATAAAAAGTCAAACAAGGGTATAAATGACTTTAACCCATATTCTTGTAAATAATAAAAATGTTTTGAAATAAATTTTGAAGAAACATGGATGTGGATGATAAAGATATCCCAGTAGATTATTACATATAAACAACCTCGGATAATGAAGAGATTGTGAAATAACCCTTACCTTGCACTTTTACTTGGATGGGGTAGGTTAACCTCCTGTATAATGGTGAAATAATTGTTATTAAATTATACAAGAATAATATATATATATATATGATATCATATATGATCTTTTATCATTGATTTGTTAATAATATCTTAGAATTATCGTCGTTTCGGGTGTTAACGTACTCGTTTTCTTTTATATGTATTGTTATATAAGACATGTTTGTAATGGATAGGTTGTATATTATTCATATCCAGAATGATATCAAATCCTTAAACATCATTTTTAAATCATCAAATGATAATTATACTTGAATGGATACGATGGAGAATGAATCTCATCATGTTCGTGGAGACGGTAGTCCGTACGTACGCACGAGCGACAATATCATTCTTTTGATATTAAAATAATATATAAATGGACGGTATATCATATATACAGAATCATTAACATGTTATATTTATTATTTACATGAGTTACACATCATTATTATACCCATCCAAATAATAATATATTGAATAACAATTACACCACGACGTGGAGACGGTAAGCCGTACGTACGCACGTATGGTGACATGTTAATCAAAGGGTGGATAGAATACTGAATATGGTTGTACCACATTTATAATAACATCACAGTATATGTAAGATACTGGAGTTATTATTTTATAATGGTAAGAACAAATAAAGAATAAGTGGAAGAAGAAAGGAACTTGAAAAGGGGTGGTGAAAACATTACCTCTTCTTCGGGTTCTTCCTTTTTATTTGATCAAAAGGGCTTCTTACGTTGGCTTTCTGATCAAACTAAGGCCTCTAGGTTGTAGTGAGGGATGTTGGGAGAGTATTTGGGCAGAGTTTGGCCGAACCAAAAGGCTTTTAAGGTGTGAAGAAATGAGAAGGAGGAGTGCCCTTTTATAAGAGGGGTGAGGGGCACCTTTGGAAAAGCTAGAGATATTAGTTTATAATAAATTCATAATAGGTTTCAAATGGCTCCAAAGTTGACTATTAAAAGGTTAAGGTGGGGATGGGTCGAAAACAACTCAACCAATAGAATTTAGACAGGTTTGGGTACTTATATTAACCTTATCTTTAAGTATTAACTCTAAGTTAATTAGTTTCACTTTTACAATGTCTCTTTGTATTTTTATATAATATGGTTAATAAACTTACTATATACATCCAAGTGACCCCCAAGTGGTCCATTAATGATGAACCTATCATGATATAAGTCTCTTGGCCGAGCCATAGTCTTTTAGGAATTTAATATCAATTAATAATATAAAATTTGTTTTAAGAACTCTTTTATGTCAATTTTGACACTATTCAATAGTTGATTTTTGTGAAACTCATAACAGATTGATTACTTCGAAAAAAGTAAATTAAATCCATACTAATATATCATATTATCATAGAAAATTAGTTTAATTCATTAAAAGTTTCATATTATTATTATTTGGGTATTTATAATATCAATTATTTTAATTTTTCACTATTTTAGTAATTACTGCATCATCATTGTGTCATAAATAAAATAAATTATTTAATGTCTAAAAATTATAAATAAAATATCATTATGTAGGAAATCCTTTTAGATTTCTAATTAATATTTATAATCTAAATTCCAACATATATAACCCTATGTAACAATTGTTTTTCTAAAAGATATATGCTTGTGTCATTTTTGTATTCATTTTAACTTAATTAAAATAAAGTGTCATTATCACTTACAAGTGGATCCATGGGGTCCCAAAATCGACCCAAATATGCCCATGGACGACCATGTATCAACCAATATGGTTAAGACACGTTTTAGGGTAATTTAGTATTATTATAATATTATTTTTTTAACCCTTATTTACCGGATTTACCCTTAACCACGGTAAATAAAATATTTACCGCAGTAATTATTCAAAATGTCTAAAAATAAAAGTTACATATTTACACAATTTGAAAATCCTGATTCCAAATATTGAATCCATTTTCCTAAATTCTAAACACAGAAGTGGCAGAAATTAATTTAAAATTAATTCCCGCTGTCAAAACAAAAAGCGTGTTTTTAAGAGATAATAACTATCAAAAGATTGACACTTGTTTATGTTCGGTAAAATTGTAAAATTATGTCCAATGACCAACATTATATTAAATGGTAAAAATATATTCTAAATATACTTTAAAACTACTAAAATTCATAATTTATCACTATTAATAATTTTGATTAAAAAAGTTGTTTTTATTTAAAATTTAGTAATTTTCACTATTCATCAAAATATGAAAGTTATCCGAAATGTACCAAAATTTCACCTTAGGCTAAATTCGATATTACGAATCCAAAAATGAAGTCCATTTTGAAATATAAAATATATATAATTTCAAAAATTAGGTATTACTATTCATAACGGCTAGTTTGATTGGTTGTGGTGTGTGTTAAAATTCAAGGTTGCGTACAACACACGCTACTGTATTATTCAAAGAAAACGTACCATGGAAGCTTGGGATGTTTCATTTTAAATTTTTGATGTCCCCATTTAGTAAAAAAGTTTAAAATATTGTATTAAAAAAAGGTTCACTATTAAAAGTTGATAAAAGTGCAATACTGAAAATGAATTTATTCTTGCATTATGTCTAAGATACTCATAATAAAGTTTAAAATTTATTTAATACTATTCATAACCTCTTTTGAATGGATTTTTGGTAAGTCATTGTGCAAGTGAACTCGGTGTTGCGTGTAGTGCAAGTTATTGAATTATAACACATTATGAATTCTTGGGGTGTTAAATTCTCCCCTCCTTCAATAAATTGCGTCCTCGCAATTTGAATTTGTTCATCGAAAATAAAAGGTTGAAAGTAGAAAATATATTTGTGGGAAAACCCACATTGGAAATTGGGTTACTAAAATTTAGTCTTAATATTAGGAAAAGAGAAATCAAAGGGTCACCACCAAATTATGATCTCGATTAGGAGAACTTTGGTGGAAATTAGAGACATATAATTGGAGGAAAAACGTAAATATTTTTAGGTAGTGACTGAGGTCATCAATCACAAACAATTGTAAAATTGAGGTCCTTAAATTCATCAATCTATGATGATTTGAAATACCATTGGTTCAACAAAACATAGGGTATTAGGATAACACATTTTTGATGTTTCAAAATATCTTAGTTGAAATCCCACATCGAAAAATGAATTAATGAGGCCTCTATTTAAAATAAAGAGTCGAAAGTATGAAGATTACCGAAAATAACACATACTAGGGTTCCATGTAAGAAATTATGGATATGGAAGAAAAATCTAACCATCAATTATCTGATGGAGAGTGGTAGAGAACATGGCTATGAAAAGGCCAACAATCCCAAAGCCATAAATTAGTGATGATTTAAGGTACCATCTAGGAAAACATTTTTGTTCTAAGATTCTTTTCTTAATGTTGAGGAATTTATTTATGAGATTGGCTAAGATCATAAGGAGATATACTTACTTTATAATTAGAGTTTTATCCATTAATAAATTTCTACCACAAACTCATCTTTCACTCTAAAAGATAATAGAATGTAAAAAAATTCTATTTACACTATTCGTATAGGGTTCCAAAATAAACGAATTTATAATTCATCTACAAGATCTTTTAATAAAAACTACATTATTTAATCCAGGACATCTCGACGGGTTGCTGCCCGACCTCCGGGTTGTCCTTTTATGGCAATCCAAAATAATCCAAACTAGAACTATCCAAAATACTTCTGTCCAAACTCACAGTCCAACATTTATAAGGAAGGTAAACATAATATAGATCCTTTTTACCCTGTAATAGCATATGAATACCTTCATCATGTATTACCATATTCCTTATTGATTACATTCATGCTCCCTTATTCCATATAGAATGCTGGATATACGTCATCAATCCAAAAATGTTTTAAACCCCAACAATGATGGAATAGACAAATCATTAATCAGCTTCAAGGTAGTCAATAATATCCAATATAATTTATCCAAATCAATCATGTATTATTCTAAAATCACTACCTCGGTATCAGAACCATATTATGGTTTATCTTTCTCTCAAACATATATTTTCCAAAAAATTAACCTTCTATTGAGTCACTTTTCTTTGTTCCACACAATCTCAAGTCCTTAATGAAATAGTAATGCAGTACAATCCTTATATACTCCATAATTATTATAACAAGTGGATTATTGATACAACACTCAATTGAAATAATCAACATAAAAACTCTAATCATTCGTCTTCATCTATGGTAGTATCATAACTTGATTATTATCCAATAACATCATTTGCAACATAGTCTGAAGACTGGGACATAGGTTTGCGTAGTGTCCAAACTCCTTGCAAATGAAGAATTGTACATTTAAAACCATTTTCTTACCCTTGCAGTCACGTACTTTGTGCCCTTTTCCTCCACACTTATAACAAACTCCCATTCCATTCAGGCAAGTTCCAGGGTGTTTCTTTCCACAGTTACCAAATATGGGAAAATTCTTCTTTTCCCTCTTCCCTTTATCCATCTTTCTCTCTTCCATCCTTTTCTTCTCTTGCTTCCCTTCAAAGCCATAGGACTCAGTAAACTCTTTACTTATCTTATCAACACATGATAATATTTCTTCATATGATGATAATACATGGGAGACTATTTCTCTTAGAAATTCTAGCTTAAGACCATGAAAGATATGATCCTTCCTTTTCTTTGGATCATGTGCATTTCTGGAGTTCTCATTCCTTCTACTGGGCGCCATTTCTAAAAAATGGCATACACTAGATCAATTTATGAATCAAAATACATAATCCCATACTTATAAAACACTTAACATAAATTGAACTATTTATGGATATAATCCATAATCATAAGAATGTTTTCTTTGAAGATGTATATACTCATAATCCCTTCAAAATGATTTGTAAAGAAAATGAGAGTTATCCTAAGCATATCCCCTGGGAGTGTCGTAACTAAGAGTGCAGCAAGGCCCGTTGTCGTGCACCAGTTCCCGTTCGAGTCTAGCTCAAAGCGGTGTTTTCGGGTTTTACCCCTAGGTACATCTGTGCCAGAGCCGCCTCTACCTGCTCGTATCCAGACAGGGATGTATTTCTCGGAAAACTCACAAAATCTCTACAATACCAAAATTCTAGGAAGTTCTTCTATACTAATCCTCAAAGTTCATCTTAGGTCTACGTGCTCTAATCAGAGTTTATCTAAATCTAGCTTCCAAGGTTTGTACTAAACTTCCTCTGATACCAACTGTAACGCCCCGACCCTAGTTACCCAGAGTCGGTGCATTATTACATAACATTGGCATGATCACAAGAAAGATCAAATCTCGAAAGACCGATTGGTTTAGTAGTATAAGGCCCCATCCTTAAACCTTACTTAATCTTGAGTTATTAAAAGATTACACATTGAGGATCTTTTCGGGTTTAGAGTTTTAGAGAATTAGATCATAAAACTTGCATTACATTCCACATATAAACAAAGTGGTTACATAAAGATAGTATTCTTCATTCCCATCAATGGAAACACATTTAAAATAAAACATGGATTATTTCTTGACACATCCTTGACTCTATCATCTTATCATGTACCTTTCCCTTGACCTGTGAAAAACATTTCAAAAACATGGGATGAGCATAAAAATGCAGTATGGGTTATAAAAAAAACATGGAAAGGAAACATGAGTTCATATATACATAAGAATGAAATCATACTTTACACATAAAACATAGGCACTTTATCATACCTCATAAAATCATGAATAAATCATAGAAATCATAAGACATAAAGGTAACTTCAGCCATTCATACCATTCTTACGTAGGGAGTAACCCTCTTGGTTACGTTTGGAATACCCATCACAGTATATTCCCTAAAATCTCTTCGAAGAAACCTTAACGTTTCACTCCTTCGCGTTACACAATGCATTGGAGAGCTATAACGGGCTCACCCGCCCTTAGTTTATCACGGAACCACCCGTCTTCATAATAATGCCCAAGAACCATAACATAATCATATCACATAAAACATGCATAAAGGAAACATAACATTTCTACATTTCAATCACGAGATATCAATACAACACATTGATATAATAAAAACATTATGAAAACCATTTTCAATACCAAAGTAAAACATGGTATTTATTTTTCTTTTAAAAAAAAGAAGGTATGGCTTGTAGAGGAAGCCGAAACTTAAATAACGGTTACGACGACGGAGAAGTCGTTGTCGCCACATACGTACGACAAAAACATTCCCTTTTGTCGTTTAGTAAACTCTTCGTATAAAAAAAATTCCTTTTGAATAAACGTAAAAGTCAAAGGGGTTTATACACCGTATAAAAGAAAGTTGTTTATGAAATAAAATACGCCTCAATGAAAGGAGATTGAGACGAAGTCCCATACCTCGTATCCGACTTGACCCGATCGTTCTTTAATCTCCTGAATAATAAACTTGAGTTAATCTCTAATTGATTATGAATCTTTTTGAAGTTCATTATTCCTTTTATACCATGTTATGAACATCATGTAATCAATTAAGTTAATAATGTTCATTTTGTCGGTATTTGGTTCTTAAGTCAAAAATAGTCTTCTTACACTTACATGTTGTTAATTTGGTCAAAGGTTCATTATATCCAGAATTATATTAATTATTTGGATAACATATATATCATATATATTCATCATATACATGTATTTATAATATTACATCACATTTAGAAGTAAGAAATGAAATGCACCGTTCATGGAGACGGTAAGCCGTACGTACGCATGAACGCTACTTCCATTTCTATTTCGTATTTTATGGAATGGAATCATAATGATATAAAGATATATTATAATTCCAGTATAATATCATAAATAATATCATAGTTCCATCCTTTATATGTCCCACATATGGTATTTAACGAATCAAATCACTTTGAGGGGGCGGTAGTCCGCACTTCCTAAAATGAAGATATCGTGTTTACCCATAATGGAAACCATAAAGGTATGCCCAAAATGAAAAAAACAGAAGCTTAAGGAAAACATAAACATATTATATATCATATATAAAAATAGTGACATCATAATGGCGACCTTTGAAGGTGTTAAATGAGTATTGAACAATCATCGTTTCGGGAGGCAGAATTTCACCATCCACGGAAACCGTATGTTCTTTAACCATTTGATGAAGTTGTGTGAGAGTGAAGCTCAAATAAATCTTATAAAAAAATCCTATTATATTGAAGATACTGTTGTTGTTACAAAATAATTAAATAAAAAGAGTTTAGGGGGTTGGAGAAGCAAAATAAAACCAATGAACATGAGAGAATGAATTACCTTAAAAAGTGTAACTCCTTTTCAGTTGAGCCTAAAGGATTCATTTGAAAGGATTCGTCCCAAAGGTAATCCTCTAGGATGAGGAGAGGGATGTGTAGAGATCAAATGGGAAGGGGTTGGCCGAGCCAATGGCTTTAAGAGTGTGTGAAATGAGGTAGAGGTGGGGGCCTTTTATAAGAGGAGAGGAGGGGCACTTTTGGAAAGTAAAGAAATATTACATTATTTGAAAATGTGTTTCGGTTTTAAAAGGTCCCACATTGATATAATTCGTGGATAAGGTGATAAGGGTTCGAACTACACTCATCCAATTGGTTTTGGACATGTTTAGTTCATAGATTTTACATTATCTTTCTATTTTATTTAAATCGCCAAATAATGATGTCATCGCTGCATAATTATTATGTCATAAATAATTAAATTTATTTAATGTCTAAAAATTATAAAAAAAATACTATGATATTGGAAATCTTTTTAGCTTTCCAATGACTATTTATAATCAAATTTTGGAATTTTATAACCCCACATAAACATTTTTTTTCGTAAAACATATTATGTTTGTGTCATTTTCACTTTAACATTAAATAAAAAGTAATTTATGTCATTTCCAAACAAAAGTGGATCCATGGGGTCCCCAAGTTTACCCATGGCATGTCAGGGTCGGCCATGAAACAACCAATGAGGTTGGGACATGTGTCTAGGTCATTTCATTTTATTAAAGTATTATTTATACCTTAAACTACCCTAATTAGCACTATTCGTGATTAAGAACTTAATAAGTTACTATTCACCAAAAAATTATTATAATCTCATTGAACCACATTTTACTTCTTAATGACAACCATGTATGTAGGATTTTCAAAATTCAATACACATTAGTGGTAAACTTTCATTTAACTGAAAAATTAGTTTGCTTGATTATCACTTAGTGGTTTCACTATTCATCAAAAATTGAAGTTTTTCAGAAAATTACCAAAAATTCACCCTAAGCTATATTTGATATTCTGAATTCAAAAATGAATTCTATTTTAGAAAATTCAAAACATATAGGTCACATTAATTAATTTAATAATTAATTCCCGCTGCCAGAGCAAATAGCGTGTTTTTACAAAACAATAAGTATCAAAAGATTGACACCAGTTTAAGTCTAATTTCAATGTGAAATTGATTCCAATGACCACCATTGGATAAAATGGGAAAAATATATTCTAATTTCACTTCAAAACCAATTCAAAACATAATCTAATCATATAAATAAATTAGATTCAAAAGTAGTTTTGATGTAAAATGCAGTATTTTTCACTATTCATTAAAAAATGACCATTGTCAGAAAAATACCAAAAATTCACACAAGGTAAATTTTGATGTCCCAATCATAAAGAATAAGTTTATTTTGACAAACAAAGTTTATAAAATTGTCAAAATATAGATTCAAAAATGGTTTGCCATCAAAAGGCAGTAAAACAATCTTTTAAGAATATTAGTGTATTCCATGCATAAGATTGTATTTATTTTCATTTTAAGCCTCTATAATACTATCTTAATCATTAATAGACATAGATAAAAATATCTATTATTCATTACTTACTTGGGATGTTCCATCCTTCCCCCCTTTAGAAAATTGCGTCCCCGCAATTTATTTACTTATCGAATAAATGGGGGTACTTATCCCTCGTTGTATTTTCAGATTCCCATGTTGCCTCTTCAATCATGTGGTTTTTCCAAAAAAAACCTTTACCTGCTTAATCACCTTATTCCGTAACACTTGCTCCCTATGGTCAAGAATCTGGACCGGTTGTTCCTCATAAGATAGGTTCTCTTCCAGCTGAACTACCTCTGGACTCAAAACATGAGATGGATCTGGCATATACTTTCTCAACATCGAAACGTGAAAAACATTGTGTACCTGAGATAAAATCGGAGGTAAAGCCACTCGGTATGCAACTGATCCAACTTTCTCCAGAATTTCGTATGGTCCAATGAACCTTGGACTCAACTTTCCTTTCTTACCAAATATCATCATGCTTTTCCAAGGAGAAACCTTGAGAAAAACATGATCACCTACCTCGAAAGATAGATCCTTCCTCCAGTTATCCGTATAACTCTTCTGCCCGCTCTGAGCTGTTCTCATGTGTTTCTGAATCAACTGAACTTTTTCTGCCATCTCTTCTACCAATTCTGGTCCCATCAACTTCCTTTCACCCACTTCATCCCAGAAAGCTGGAGTTCGACACCGCTTCCCATATAATGCCTGAAATGGTGCCATCTGTATACTAGAATGGAAACTGTTATTATATGAAAATTCAACCAAAGAAAGATGTTGGTCCCAACTTCCCTGATAATCCATAGAACAAGCTCGTAGCATATCCTCCAATGTCTGAATTGTTCGTTCTGACTGCCCATCTGATTGAGGATGGAAAGCTGTACTAAAATTTAATTCAGTACCCAACGACTTCTGAAGGCCTTTCCAAAAGTTAGAAGTAAACCTTGGATCACAATCCGATACAATGGAGAGAGGAACTCCATGTAACCTAACTATCTCTTTAAGATCCAAACGAGAAAGTTGATCAAGAGAGAAAGTATCTCGTATAGAAAGGAAATGAGCAGATTTGGTCAAGCGATCAACAATAACCCAGATTGCATTATTACCTCGAGATGTCTTCGGTAATCCAACAACAAAGTCAATGGATATATTCTCCCATTTCCACTCTGGCACTGGTAAAGGCTGAAGCATCCCTTTCGGTAACTGCCGCTCTACTTTAACCTGCTGACAAGTCAAACACTTCACAGTAAAATCAGCAATGTCTCTTTTCATTCCATCCCACCAGTAATACTCCTGCAGATCTCTATACATCTTAGTACTGCCCGGATGAACTGAAAACGGAGAACTATGAGCTTCACATAACAGCTCTCTCTTCAACTGTGAATCACAAGGCACACACAATCTCTTCCCAAATCTCAAAACACAATCACTATCAATGTTGAATTCAGGCAACTTACCTTTCTGAACCAGCTCTGCCTTTTTCTGCAACTCACTGTCTTGCTTCTGTGCTTGCTTGATTCTATCTAATAGAGATGATCTCACTGATACCTGAAACAAAACAGAAGGACTTCCGGCACCAACAACTTCTATGCCAAAGTTCATCAAATCCTTAACCAAAGGATCATGTTCTAAACGCAACATTGTTAATGAAGCATTACTTTTTCGACTCAAAGCATCAGCCACTTTATTTGCTTTTCCCGGATGGTAATGAATTGTACAATCATAATCCTTGATTAATTCCAGCCATCTCCTTTGTCTCATGTTTAACTCTTTCTGAGTGAATATATACTTTAAACTTTTGTGATCGGTATATATTTCACACTTTACTCCATACAAATGATGCCTCCAAATTTTTAAAGCAAAAACAACAGCAGCTAATTCCAAATCATGTGTAGGGTAATTTACCTCATGAGTTTTCAACTGTCGTGAAGCATATGCAATTACCTGATCATTCTGCATTAGGACGCAACCAAGTCCTTTCAATGAAGCATCACTGTATATAACAAACTCACCATTCCTGGAAGGTAGTGGAAAAACTGGAGCATTCACCAATCTTCTTTTCAATTCCTGAAAACAATCATCACATTCTTTTGTCCAGATAAACTTAACACCCTTACGAGTTAGCTTAGTCATTGGACTAGATAACCGTGAAAAATTTCTAACAAACCTTCGGTAATAGCCCGCCAAACCAAGGAAGCTACGAATCTCGGTTACATTTGTGGGTCTTGGCCATTCTTCCACAACTTTTGTTTTTGCAGGATCAACAGTTATTCCATCTTTAGAAACAATGTGACCAAGGAAAGAAATTTGTTGTAACCAAAACTCACACTTGCTGAATTTCCCATACAGTTTCTTTTCTTTTAAGGTTTGCAAGATAACCCTTAAATGTTTTTCATGCTCCTCTTTACTTTTAGAAAACACCAAAATATCATCAATGAAAACCACCACAAACTTATCCAAGAACTCATGGAAAATTCTATTCATTAAGTCCATGAATACAGCAGGTGCATTGGTTAGCCCAAAAGGCATTACTACAAATTCATAATGGCCATATCTCGTACGGAACGCGGTCTTCGGAATATCTACCTCCTTAACCTTCAGCTGATGGTACCCCGATCTCAAGTCAATCTTTGAAAAAAACTGAGCTCCCTGGAGCTGATCAAACAAATCATCGATATGAGGCAAAGGATATTTGTTCTTAACAGTGATATTATTCAAGGCTCTATAATCAATGCAAAGTCTCATAGAACCATCTTTCTTTTTAACAAATAAAACAGGAGCACCCCATGGTGATGTGCAAGGTCTAGTGAAACCTTTCTCTAATAAATCTTGCAATTGCTCCTTCAACTCTAAAAGTTCAATTTGTGCCATTCGATAAGGGGGTTTTGAAATTGGCTTAGCATCAGGAACTAAGTCAACAGTAAACTCAATTTCCCGATCTGGTATTATTCCAGGGAACTCATCAGGAAAAACATCAGGATACTCATTTACCACTGGCACATCATTAATCTGAACAGTTCCTTTATTTTCAACGACGTGTGCAAGGTAACATTCATTTCCATCTTTTACAAGTTTCTCGGCCTCTTGATATGTTATCAAAAGTAAGGGTTCATTCTTGTAAACAAACTGAAAGTCTTTCTGAAAAGATACTTCTTTAGATCTACAGTCAATCTTAGCATGGTAAATAGAGAGCCAATCCATACCCAGGATAACATCAAACTCTACTAGAGGTATAACAATAAGGTTTGCAAGTAGGTTCTTTCCACAGATAAGGATAGGAAGATTCTTATAAATTCTTTTTGCCTCGACACTTCCCCCGTGTGTTTTTACCAAAAGTTCAGGAGTCATTTCTTGAGATGGTATTCCCATTTTACTAGAAAAGGTTTCAGAGATGAAAGAATGTGTAGACCCCGAATCAAACAACACACTGGCATAATCTGAAAAAACAAACAAAGTACCTGATACAACTTCATTTGATGGCCCGACATCTGCTGAAGTAGTTGCAAAGGATTTCACCACCCCTTTCTGCTTGTAGTCTAACTGCTTCCCATCACTCAAGCTCCTTGTCGGACACTCGTTTGCATAGTGACCCATCTCATTGCACTTATAACACTTCACTAACTGTAAATCAAATTTGTTCTTACCTTCAGCTTGATCCTTTTCAGTGCAATCACGAGCCTTATGTCCCATCTTACCACATCGGTAGCACTTTCCAGAATTCAGAAGACATTCCCCAGCATGCCTTTTTCCACATTTATCACAAACTGGAAACTTAGTTTTCTTACCATCAAACTTTTTTGAAGAATTCTTACCTTTCTCCTGCCACCTCGGTCTCTTCTTCTGCTGGTTGTTATAGAAAACATGGTCATCGGCAAACTCCATTTCCACCTTCTCAGCACATCGAACAAGATTTTCATAACTTTTAAACTCACGAGAAGCTAATTCCCTTCGATATTTTGGCTTTAATCTTGAGTAAAAACGATTTATTTTACTATCATGGTCCCGGATAAAATTTGGAGCATACCTTGCCAATCGAGTGAACCTTTCTTCATAGGCAGCCACTGAGTCTTCCTCTTGCCTCAATTCCAAGAATTGCTTTTCCATCCTAAGTCGAACAGCCTTAGGAAAATACTTCTCAAGAAACATACCTTTGAATTCATCCAAGTCAAGAGCATCAATCTCATCGGCGTCCCTGATATTTTTAACCATAGACCACCACTGATCTGCTTCTCCCTCCAAACGGTAAATAGCAAGACTAACCTTTTGATTGTCTGAACACCCCATGACATCAAAAATCTTCTCCAGTTCTTTAATCCACCCTTCATCTAGCACAGGGTCAGATGATCCTCTGAATGATGGTGGATGTTGCCTCATGAAATGTTCCACTACTGACATGTTCCTCTGCGGTTGATCTGGCTGATCTCGTGCATGGATACCACAACCATTTATCGCTTGAGTCAACTGCGCCATTACCGCAACAAACTGTTCAGTTCAAATTCTGACCATTTCTGGATGCTGATACGGAAGGTTATTTCCTTCTGTATGCCTTCCTAGAACTGCTTCCCTGTTTCCTCTACGGAAAACCATTCTGAACAAACATGTCTTAGATGAAGCAACATGGTAATCTTTAAATGCTATATCATTTCAAAAAAAAATATATTTTTGGATAATCATTTAATAGAATTCTAACTCCTAAAGTTATCTAAACCGACCTCTGATACCAACTATAAGGCCCCAACCTTAAACCTTACTTAATCTTAAGTTATTAAAAGATTACACATTGAGGATCTTTTCGGGTTTAGAGTTTTAGAGAATTAGATCATAAAACTTGCATTACATTCCACATATAAACAAAGTGGTTACATAAAGATAGTATTCTTCATTCCCATTAATGGAAACACATTTAAAATAAAACATGGATTATTTCTTGACACATCCTTGAGTCTATCATCTTATCATGTACCTTTCCCTTGACCTGTGAAAAACATTTCAAAAACTTGTGATGAGCATAAAAACTCAGTATGAGTTATAAAAAAAACATGGAAAGGAAACATGAGTTCATATATACATAAGAATGAAATCATACTTTACACATAAAACATAGGAACTTTATCATACCTCATAAAATCATGAATAAATCATAGAAATCATAAGACATAAAGGTAACTTGAGCCATTCATAACATTCTTACGTAGGGAGTAACCCTCTTGGTTACGTTTGGAATACCCATCACAGTATATTCCCTAAAATATCTTCGGAGAAACCTTAACGTTTCACTCCTTCGCGTTACCCAATGCATTGGAGAGCTATAACGGGCTCACCCGCCCTTAGTTTATCACGGAACCACCCTTCTTCATAATAATGCCCAAGAACCATAACATAATCATATCACATAAAACATGCATAAAGGAAACATAACATTTCCACATTTCAATCATGAGATATCAATAAAACACATTGATATAATAAAAACATTATGAAAACCATTTTCAATACCAAAGTAAAAAATGGTATTTATTTTTCTTTTAAAAAAAATAAGGTATGGCTTGTAGGGGAAGCCGAAACTTAAATAACGGTTACGACGACGGAGAAGTCGTTGTCGCCGCATACGTACGACAAAAAAATTCCCTTTTGTAATTTAGTAAACGCTTCGTATAAAAAAAATTCCTTTTGAATAAACGTAAAAGTCAAAGAGGTTTATACACCGTATAAAAGAAAGTTGTGTATAAAATAAAATACGCCTCAATGAAAGGAGATTGAGACGAAGTCCCATACCTCGTATCCGACTTGACCCGACCGTTCTTTAATCTCCTGAATAATAAACTTGAGTTAATCTCTACTTGATTATGAATCTTTTTCAAGTTCATTATTCCTTTTATACCATGTTATGAACATCATGTAATCAGTTAAGTTAATAATGTTCATTTTGTCGGTATTTGGTTCTTAAGTCAAAAATAGTCTTCTTACACTTACATGTTGTTAATTTGGTCAAAGGTTCATTATATCCAGAATGATATTAATGATTTGGATAACATATATATCATATATATTCATCATATACATGTATTTATAATATTACATCACATTTAGAAGTAAGAAATGAAATGCACCGTTCATGGAGACGGTAAGCCGTACGTACGCATGAACGCTACTTCCATTTCTATTTCGTATTTTATGGAATGGAATCATAATGATATAAAGGTATATTATAATTCCAGTATAATATAATATATAATATCATAGTTCCATCCTTTATATGTCCCACATATGGTATTTAACGAATCAAATCACTTTGAGGGGGCGGTAGTCCGCACTTCCTAAAATGAAGATATCGTGTTTACCCATAATGGAAACCATAAAGGTATGCCCAAAATGAAAAAAACAGAAGCTTAAGGAAAACATAAACATATTAGATATCATATATAAAAATAGTGACATCATAATGGCCACCTTTGAAGGTGTTAAATGAGTATTGAACAATCATCGTTTCGGGAGGCAGAATTTCGCCATCCACGGAAACCGTATGTTCTTTAACCATTTGATGAAGTTGTGTGAGAGTGTAGCTCAAATAAATCTTATAACAACATCCTAGTATATTGAATATACTGGTGTTGTTACAAAAGAATTAAATAAAAAGAGTTTAGGGGGTTGGAGAAGCAAAATAAAACAAATGAACATGAGAGAATGAATTACCTTAAAAAGTGTAACTCCTTTTCAGTTGAGCCTAAAGGCTTCCTTTGAAAGGATTATTCCCAAATGGAATCCTCTAGGATGAGACGAGGGATGTGGAGAGAGCAAATGGGCAGGGGTTGGCCGAGCCAAAGGCTTGAAGAGTGTGTGAAATGAGGTAG
This sequence comes from Viscum album, assembly GCA_963277665.1. Classification (NCBI taxonomy): domain Eukaryota; kingdom Viridiplantae; phylum Streptophyta; class Magnoliopsida; order Santalales; family Viscaceae; genus Viscum; species Viscum album. The sequence goes on from OY728120.1 coordinate 1,355,568,876, forward strand.
AGGTGGGGGCCTTTTATAAGGGGAGAGGAGGGGCACTTTTGGAAAGTAAAGAAATATTACATTATTTGAAAATGTGTTTCGGTTTTAAAAGGTCCCACATTGATAGAATTCGTGGATAAGGTGATAAGGGTTCGAAATACACTCATCCAATTGGTTTTGGACATGTGTAGTTCATAGATTTTACATTATCTTTCTATTTTATTTAAATCGCCAAATAATGATGTCATCGCGGCGTCATTATTATGTCATAAATAATTAAATTTATTTAATGTCTAAAAATTATAAAAAAAATACTATGATATGGGAAATATTGTTAGCTTTCCAATGACTATTTATAATCAAATTTTGGACTTGTATAACCCCACTTAAAAAATTGTTTTCGTAAAACATATTATGTTTGTGTCATTTTCACTTTAACATTAAATAAAAAGTAATTTATGTCATTTCCCAACAAAAGTGGATCCATGGGGTCCCCAAGTTTACCCATGGCATTTCATGTTCGTCCATGACACAACCAATGAGGTTGGGACATGTGTCTAGGTCATTTCATTTTATTAAAGTATTATTTATACCTTAAACTACCCTAATTACCACTAATCGTGATTAAGAACTTAATAAGTTACTATTCACCAAAAAATTATTATAATCTCATTGAACCACATTTTACATCTTAATGACAACCATGTATGTCGTATTTTTAAAATTCAATACACATTAGTGGTAAACTTTCATTTAACTAAAAAATCAGTTTGCTTGTTTATCACTTAGTGGTTTCACTATTCATCAAAATTGAAGTTTTTCAGAAAATTACCAAAAATTCACCCTAAGCTATATTTGATATTCCGAATTCAAAAATTAAGTCTATTTTACAAAATTCAAAACATATAGGTCACATTAATTAATTTAATAATTAATTCCCGCTGCCAGAGCAAATAGCGTGTTTTTACAAAACAATAAGTATCAAAAGATTGACACCAGTTTAAGTCTAATTTCAAAGTGAAATTGATTCCAATGACCACCATTGGATAAAATGGTAAAAATATATTCTAATTTCACTTCAAAACCAATTCAAAACACAATCTAATCATATAAATAAATTAGATTAAAAATTAGTTTTGATGTAAAATGCAGTATTTTTCACTATTCATTAAAAAATGAACATTGTCAGAAAAATACCAAAAATTCACACAAGGTAAATTTTGATGTCCCAATCATAAAGAATAAGTTTATTTTGACAAACATAGTTTATAAAATTGTCAAAATATAGATTCAAAAATGGTTTGCCATCAAAAGGCAGTAAAACAATCTTTTAAGAATATTAGTGTATTCAATGCATAAGATTGTATTTATTTTCATTTTAAGCCTCTATAATACAATCTTAATCATTAATAGACATAGATAAAAATATCTATTATTCATTACTTACTTGGGATGTTACAAGTAGCCTTGGAAACACTAGATATATTCATAAGTCTTACATTACATCGTAAAATGAAAAACTACTACAATAACATATTGTCTCCATAATCCACACTCATATCCCCACATAATATCCCTGCAGTTCATTCATAATTTACTTCTTCACATCCTGGGAAAAATAAAACATAGAAAAGGGGTGAGCTCAAATGCCTAGTAAGGATAACAATATAGCGGAAACTTTCATAAATAAGAATAAACATTTAAGGCAATGTATAACTAAAACAAAAGCCTTTCAAACTTGAACTTTCAACATGGTATGGCATAAATAAAATGAAATAATTCCATTTACTTATTCACATTGATATTCTACTAATCGAATAATCACATGCAAAATCAATAACCACTTTCATAATGTTGGAATGCATAATGCCAAACTATCATAACCACATAGTCAAGGCCTCGTGCCAAGACTACAAATAAGATTTTGTCAAGGCCTTGTGCCAAGACACTAGTTTGTCTCATGAGACCTACCGATGCATCGAGGAGCTATAACGGGCTCCACCCGTCACATATTAAGTCCAATGCATTCCCAGATGAAAAGGATTAAACATAACATAAACATTCGTATTAAAAATAGCATACGAAATTTCAATAATTTCACCATAAACTATGAATGGTATAAAAATAGCACATCCACAGTCAAACATATCACAAAACCTTCAATACAATATAGAAGTTTTGTATCATAATAAATCAACTTCAAATAAGCGTAAAATCCATCAAAGGATGTTGACATAGATGAAATCAAAACACATTTTGGAGAAATATCTATTTCTATTTTGGAAATCATTTAAAAATAAAACATTTTCTTGAAAATATTCTTATAAGCTTTTAAGGAAAACTTTGAAGATTTTATAACGGCAGAAAATAACCGCACTCGCTGTATAAGTTAAAAAAACATTCTTACCTTAATTCTGTCGAAAAGGTTAAAAAGGACCTTGTTTTGAAAACGACGGAAAGATTCCTCTTATAAAAAGTCAAACAAGGGTATAAATTACTTTAACCCATATTCTTGTAAATAATAAAAATGTTTTGAAATACATTTTGAAGAAACATGGATGTGGATGATAAAGAGATCCCAGTAGATTATTACATATAAACAACCTCGGATAATGAAGAGATTGTGAAATAACCCTTACCTTGCACTTTTACTTGGATGGGGTAGGTTAACCTCCTGTATAATGGTGAACTAATTGTTATTAAGTTATACAAGAATCATATATATATATATATATGATATCATATATGATCTTTTAACATTGATTTGTTAATAATATCTTAGAATTATCGTCGTTTCGGGTGTTAACGTACTCGTTTTCTTTTATATGTTTTGTTATATAAGACATGTTTGTAATGGATAGGTTGTATATTATTCATATCCAGAATGATATCAAGTCCTTAAAAATCATTTTTAAATCATCAAATGATAATTATACTTGAATGGATACGATGGAGAATGAATCTCATCATGTTCGTGGAGACGGTAGTCCGTACGTACGCACGAGCGACAATATCAATCTTTTGATATTAAAATAATATATAAATGGATGGTATATCATATATACAGAATCATTAACATGTTATATTTATTATTTACATGAGTTACACATCATTATTATACCCATCCAAATAATAATATATTGAATAACAATTACACCACGACGTGGAGACGGTAAGACGTACGTACGCACATATGGTGACATGTTATTCAAAGGGTGGATAGAATACTGAATATGGTTGTACCATATTTATAATAACATCACAGTATATGTAAGATACTGGAGTTATTATTTTATAATGGTAAGAACAAATAAATAAGAAGTGGAAGAAGAAAGGAACTTGAAAAGGGGTGGTGAAAACATTACCTCTTCTTCGGGTTCTTCCTTTTGATTTGATCAAAAGGGCTTCTTAGGTTGGCTTTCTGATACAACTGAGGCCTCTAGGTTGTAGTGAGGGATGTTGGGAGAGTATTTGGGCAGAGTTTGGCCGAACCAAAAGGCTTTGAAGGTGTGAATAAATGAGAAGGAGGAGTTCCCTTTTATAAGAGGGGTGAGGGGCACCTTTGGAAAAGCTAGAGAAATTAGTTTATAATAAATTTATAATAGGTTTAAAATGGCTCCAAAGATGAATATTCAAAGGTTAAGGTGGGGATGGGTCGAAAAAAACTAAAAAAATATAATTTAGACAGTTTTGGGTACTTATATTAACCATATCTTTAAGTATTAACTCTAAGTTAATTAGTTTCACTTTTACAATGTCTCTTTGTATTTTTATATAATATGGTTAATAAACAAACTATATACATCCAAGCGACCCCCAAGTGGTCCATTAATGATGAACCTATCATGATATAAGTCTCTTGGCCGAAACTTAGACTTTTAGGAATTTAATATCAATTAATAATATAAAATTTGTTTTAAGAACTCTTTTATGTCAATTTTGACACTATTCAATAGTTGATTTTTTTGAAACTCATAACAGATTTATTACTTCAAAAAAAGTCAATTAAATCAATACTAATATATCATATTATCATATAAAATTAGTTTAATTCATTAAAAGTTTCATATTATAATTATTTGGGTATTTATAATATCAATTATTTTAATTTTTCACTATTTTAGTAATTAATGCATCATCATTGTGTCATAAATAAAATAACATATTTAATGTCTAAAAATTATAAATAAAATATCTTTATGTAGGAAATCTTTTTAGCTTTCTAATTAATATTTATAAACTAAATTCCAACATATATAACCCTATGTAACAATTGTTTTTCTAAAAGATATATGCTTGTGTCATTTTTGTATTCATTTTAACTTAATTAAAATAAAGTGTCATTATCACTTACAAGTAGATCCATGGGGTCCCAAAATCGACCCAAAGATGCCCATGGACGAACATGTATCAACAAATAGGTTTAAGACATGTTTTAGGGTAATTTAGTGTTATTATAATATTATTTTTTTAACCCTTATTTACCGGATTTACCCTTAACCATGGTAAATAAAATATTTACCGCAGTAATTATTCAAAATGTCTCAAAATAAAAGTTACCTATTTACACAATTTGAACATCCTGATTCCAAATATGGAATCCATTTTCCTAAATTCTAAACACAGAAGTGGCAGAAATTAATTTAAAATTAATTCCCGCTGTCAAAACAAAAAGCGTGTTTTTAAGAGATAATAACTATCAAAAGATTGACACTTGTTTATGTTCGGTAAAATTGTAAAATTATGTCCAATGACCAAAATTATATTAAATGGTAAAAATATATTCTAAATATACTTTAAAACTACTAAAATTCATAATTTATCACTATTAATTATTTTGATTAATAAAGTTGTTTTTATTTAAAATTTAGTAATTTTCACTATTCATCAAAATATGAAAGTTATCCGAAATGTACCAAAATTTCACCTTAGGCTAAATTCGATATTCCGAATCCAAAAATGAAGTCCATTTTGAAATATAAAATATATATAATTTCAAAAATTAGGTATTACTATTCATAACGGCTAGTTTGATTGGTTGTGGTGTGTGTTAAAATTCAAGGTTGCGTACAACACACGCTACTGTATTATTCAAAGAAAATGTACCGTGGAAGATTGGGATGTTTCATTTTAAATTTTTGATGTCCCCATTTATTAAAAAAGTTTAAAATATTGTATTTAAAAAAAAGGTTCACTATTAAAAGTTGATAAAAGTGCAATACTGAAAATGAATTTGTTCTTGCATTATGTCTAAGATACTCATAATAAAGTTTAAAATTTATTTAATACTATTCATAACCTCTTTTGAATGGCTTTTTGGTAAGTCATTGTGCAAGTGAACTTGGTGTTGCGTGTAGTGCAAGTTATTGAATTATAACACATTATGAATTCTTGTGGTGTTACAATTATCATACATCATAGATGTTTTTATATGAATAGTTTAATATAATGGTTTTATCAGAAGTTCACATAGATATGTGAAGTGGTCAAAAAATAGATATGACTTTCAATGCATAAGATGTAATGATTTAAAAACCTCATAATTCATATCAAACCTATGTAAAATAAATAATTTTATCATATATGGCCTTATAAACCACTATTTATTTGGTTTTTGTTATAATTTTTTAACTATTTTAGTAATATTAATATATTTCCAAATAATAACATTAATTTTTTTCACTAATAATATAATTTTAAATGTGAATTTAAACCTTCATATTTTTATACATTCATTTTGGATACATAAATTTAATTTTAGATATACATTACATGATGTGTAACTATAATTGACCTCCCCTAGTACACATTGAGTTTTTCCATAACTTATGTGCACAATACAATATTATATTTTTTGAGGAAATATGATGGGTAGTGTTTGTAAGACACTTATAGAGAGATATATAATATTCCAATAAGGCAAAAAAAAGAATATGATATTTATATTGTGTGTTGGATTACCAAATAAGAAAACCATATAGAGTGACATAAACTGATTGTTTTAGAATACACTAGGTGAATGGATCATATTTAAGTCCCAACTACTACTATGGATGGTGATATACCTAGGGTGACAACCTCTATACATTAATATATTACTTTTTCATGTCAATATTTTTACTTAGATAATATGGTGTTTGATGGGTATGTCACTTATAATGCTTATTGTGGGATCAAACCCAATATGGGATTTTTCATCTCATATGAAGAGTGTGAATTTAGGGTCCTTAATTGAGTTACATTATTTGAGTTTTAATCCACTCTATGATATGATATATTTGTTTTTTCAGAAATATAATTTTATATATTTATCCTAAGAGATGAATGTAACGTGATGTAATCATTAATCATATCAATCAAAAAACAAAAAAATGATATTAGATGAGTTGGTTACTTGGAATTAACATGATCAATGTCCCATGTCCCTTGATGTCTTTGAAAAATGGATGGTATTAAAATTCATATTTTTATATTATCAAAACATGTCGTCATCGGTATATTGATAAATGTTATTGATTTTGATAATGTAAGATAACATTATAGATTGATTAGAATTTAAATTTTTATAGAAGCTTCTTATTGTTTACAAATTTGAATATATAGATTCACATTTCTTGATTAATTCTATAAAATCAAACATAGTCACATTACAAGGTTTTACAAATTTGGATTGAGCATGAACAAAATAAATACTCTTAAATTGATTTAATGATAATCCAAAAGTGTTTTGGATGGGGGTTTGTTTCCTCTGTAATTGGGGATAATCTCATTGATTTGAGATTCAAACATTCCAAGCGGTTTCTAACGGGTTTGTTCGTAGAACCGGAAACATCCAATGATTCCATATCCATTTGGACCTACTTTCCAAAGGTAGGTGCTCATTAGTTGCGAACTGATGAGAATTAGGAATTTTAATTGGTCATGAGTACGGGAGGGCGGACTCATCACATCTTTTTGAAGGGAATTATTGTCTACTACAACACTCTCTTTATAGATTTGAGTTATGTTCGTGAATCCTTATTACATTACCAAGTATAAAATGAGCTTTTCTTTAGATCTGACAATCAATGATTAAATATGTATGATATTTAGAGAATATTTTATATGTAATCGAGGTTATTCATTGATATAGAATCATCTATATTTGTTAAGGATTCTTGGTCAATGGTATCCTTCGACACATTATATAAAAGTCTCTTGGTCATTATGATGACCATGCTAGTTTTAAAGCCACTCAGTGGGGCACATGAAGTTTATTGTCATTTTGAAGGACATGGATTATTTCAGAGTTGGGATCGTACCCGCAGATAGGCTACCTACGTATCCTTTGTTTTGGAAAAGGAATCAGAACCCACGTAGTTCGAGTAAGGGAGTATGATTTTGTATGCATGATTGATGGCTCAAAGAAAAATGACATATTTTGTTTTACACTCTAAGATCACGTGAGTCATGATCGGTGTGAGAAATAACAGGTATTGGTAAAACTAGACAATTATGCCATCATAAGGAATGATGTGGGGCTTATTTATGTATGACTGCCCAAATAGATGAAGATTAGGATTTTCTTCAGGGAAGAAACCCGGGAACAAGGTCCATAAAGGTATATTTACTTTATGGATATTTGAATACTCTAATATTGGGGCTTACTCCCGAGGATGATTCCCAAATTAGGGGGGAACTTATGATTAGGTTTTACTCCTGAGAAGGAAGCCCAAATCAAAAGTAAATTAAGACTAGTTAAGAGAAATTAAGACTAGGGCTTACTCCAAAGGAGGCCCAGGTTAAAGGGATTTGAGAACTGGGGCTTACTCTTAAAGAGGAGGGCCAGATTAAAGGACTTGGGGCTTAATCCTAAAGAGGATTCCCATATTTGTAGACTTTGAGAGTGGGGCTTAGTTCTGAAAAGGAAGCCCAGGTTAAGAAAATTATGGTTGGGGCTTACTCCTGAGGAGGGTTCCCATATTTGGGAACTTGGAGACTGGGGCTCACTCCTAAAAAGGAAGCCCAGTTTAAGGGACTTGGACTAGGGCTTACTCTTAAGGAGGATGCCCAAATATGGGGGACTTATGGCTTACTCCTAAGGAGGATTCCAAAATTTATGAGAATTTGGACTGGGACTTACTCTTGGAAAGGAGGCCCAGGTTAAGGATTATCTCATCTTAAAAGATGAGGTTGAATGAATGAAATATCTAACCATAGTGACATAAAGATGTGTAAATCACTAGGTTTTGAGAGATATTCCACAGAATTCCTTTCAGATAAGGAATCCAGCAAGGAAACCATGCCATGAATGGCATTGGAGAGAGTTCTGAAGGCTTAATCTTGAAGAGGAGAGGTGGATAGGCATAGGAGGGGTGAAATGGGGATGAAGGGTACCAAAAAATAAGGTGGCACGCAAGTCCTGCGTGGGTGCGCAAGTCATGGTCACACAAGTATACTTGTGCGACACATGGGTACTTGCACGCCGGTCAATCCTTAGAGTAAAACTTGGGTGAGGCTTGGATCAAGCCCTTAGTGATATCCTTGGATGCTTTCAGAAGAGTGGCGTGCAAGTTTTGTTAAATGGGTAAGGCAGCGTGAAAGTGTGGCAATTTCCCTTAATGGATGGCCACTTAGTTGTGCAAGTGTTGATGAGTTTCAACACTTGGGCCTTCCTCCGCCTCTTTAGATCTTCCGTTCTAGGTAAGAAATTACCTTAGAAGTGTTTGGAAGCTTTGAGAAGAGACTAGGGCATCGGGAGCTCAAATATGAGGGTTTGTAATTTTTCTTCCCTGAAATGGGGGGCCCACATAGTGTATTTATAAGCTGGAGAAGACCCTGGGAGAATTTTAAAGAAGTCATGCAAGTCACCTGCATGACCAATGGGCGGCACCCAAGTATACTTGCATGACCTTGGTGGAACATGCGCAACCCAAGTGCATTTGAATCTTGGTTCATGCCTTGGTAAATTTTTTGATGTTTCTTCAAAGGATTAATCACTTTGGGTTCAAGGTATTTCCCTTTGCATTACTTTAGACTATGTGATGGAAAGGAGCATCAACAAAAGTCCCACCATAGAGTTTGATCCAAAAAAAATGAGGATGTGACTCTGAGGAAAAGAAGAAAAACCAAGGAACATGCGGTGTTCAAGTTCAATTGAGGGCGTAGATTTTCAGCGTACAAGTAGGAGCCACACATGCATTTAGGCACACAAGGTTGCATCCTAGCATATATATATGTAGTCATTCCTCGCGGAAAGCACCTAATTTCAAAATTTCGAGATCTCGCCGCACAAGTTCCCTTCACCGCGCAAGTTGCTTTGTTTTTCACCGTTTCTTTGTTGTCGCGCTGCTGTAGATGTATTTGGACTTGTGCGATGATACTTGCTCACAAAAAAAATTGTGAGACACATCCATACATGCGCGTCAAATTTATACTTGCGCACATTAACTACTTATCCATTTTTTCAAATTTCTTCACAAATTTTATGAAAACTCAACTCACTTAAGAGTTAATTATTCGACCTTTGTGCAGATTCAATGGCTCTTAGAAGAATCAGAATGGTTGATGAAATGGCTAGCAAGTGTATTGATGACATGATGAACGTTGTTGGCCATGATTTCTATGATATATGCGATATCACTCTCCCGGATTTGGCTAGCTACTTGATGAAATATCATGTCAATTTTCCACAGAGCATCTACATGGCTCTATATGGCCATGGTCATCTATAAGAAGTCAACGTTCCATATGAAAAGAACTATATTCCAGAGATGCTGCTGCACTGCTACTGCTCTATTTTGGTTATACTGTGCCTTAAAAGCAACAACAATGGTGTGAACTTTCAAAATTTTCCTTCATTCAATTTCCTTGAAGATATTAAAATGGAAAACCATGGGATGATATGTTTTTCGCTACCGGTTGATGCAGACAAGGCTATTATGACCTTAGAAACAATATCTTAAAAGAGTACTCTCTCCAAATGGCTATTTACTTCAAATGATCCATTCTCAAATCTATGTATCCATCTTCCAAGTCACTTGAGTAGAAAGAGAGTCACTATTTGATCATTAGAATGTTTTCTCAAACTGCACTCAAGAACATTCTTTTACAATTGTTCCAAGAAGAGCTGGTATCATTACATCTCTTGTTGTATCCAGTTGAATGAATGAATTCCAGGTGGTTGCTGATGAAACATGGGATGTCGTAAATCAAATGAAGAGTTATGTTGAAAGCCTTTTATAATTCTTGAAAAAGAGAATAGACTCCAGTCTGTGATTTTCCTTCTAAATCTTGTGCATAAATGAAAAACACTTTCATCGTCAATCATTTGTTCATACCTTCTTTTTCTATCTTCTTAGGATTTTTACCTAAGACAATGCGCCTAGTAAGCATAGTTTGATTTTTGATAGGATTATTATAAATAAACCTACAAACATTGAATCTTTTAATTGATCAATATTACCTAAATAATACAAAATATATGTTTAGTGAGCTGGAACATGACTTTTGTTCATATTTCCCTTGTCTTTTGTGGGCAGTTTAATGTCATGCATGTTGGACATAAAAAAGGATAATGTTTAAGGTCAAAATAGCTTTGACCGAATGGATTAAAATTGACTCAATTCCTTTAAATTTTTTCTAAAAACATATTACCATACTCAAGTATTAGGGAAAAAATGTAAACCATGTCTTAAGAAATTTTGAATCTGAGGAATGATACAAAAAAGGGACAAAAGGCATTAGAATAAGTAGTTCCCATGAATGAAGTTACCATTATTTAACGAACCGGTTAGGGGGTTGAATTATGCAGGGACACCTAATGGAATTGGATGCATAGTTAAATAATAGAATCTTTTGGCTAACAGGTCTTTTATGTAGACTGTTTATGCAAGGCCACCTAAGGGAAACTGCTGCATAGTTATGAAAAAGAACTCTCAGAAATTTACTTTTCTACTGGTAAAAAGCCAGTGGAAGTTTATGGGGAATCAAATATTCCAAAGAATAGAGTTTGCTATATGGAGATAGGTACTTGAATATGGAGAAGATATTTCCAATCAAGATCATCTAAGAACTGGATGAATGTCACTCCTATGAAGGTATGACCCAAACGAAGGGAAGAGAAATATAAACCATAGACTTGAATATTTTCAGATAATGAAAAAGAACATGATACAAATATTAAGGATGAGTATTTTTTTTGCATATCCTTACATATTCTTGTTAAGACAACTAAGGAAAAATGATGTTTTCTTCCCATTAATGTAGTTACCATTATTTAAAAACCCCATTATGGTGTTGAATTATGTAGGGCCACATAAGGGGATTAGCTTCATAGTCAAATGATAGTATCTTTTGGATGAAAATTCTGTTATGCAGACTATTTATGCAAGGCCGCCTAAGGGCATGTGCTATATAGTCAGGAAAAATAACTCTTAGAAATTGGGCATTTTGTGACCAGAAGTCAAGAAAAAGTTTATGAAGATCTGGAAGAATTAATGGTTAGAAGTATGACACATAAAAATGGACATTTGTTCAATGCATGTAGAGATACACAGACCAATGATAACCATAATCATGTTGTGGCTGGGTCCTCAATTGAGATATTGGACTTCACTACGTATCCAATAAGTATGGAAATCAAGCCATACATAGTTTTTGAAGTACAGTTTAATGTCATGTGGGATGAAATTATGGGAGATCTTAGTTTAGGGTCATAGTACATGGACCATTATAATAAATACACAGTGTGTTTTGTCAGATGGATTTTTCATCCAGGGGACTGAAAGTGGAATTTGGGGTTATGCCCAAAAGACTTGGGGCTGGGTTCGAGGGACACTCGAACATTCCTACATATCCCATAAGGATGGGAATCAAGCCCTAGTAGTTCTATAAATACCCTATGTACATATTTGATTCATACATGTGAAGGGTGAAAGGGGACTTTAGTGCAATGATGGTTTGACCCAAGATAAACGGTTCGGGCATTTCCATGTATGTACGTAGTCTTTGGAATGTAACATGATTGTAAATAAATGTAATGAATAATTCCCTCTTAGTTAAGGGTATTTAAGAATGTTGTAGTTTATTTTCATATAGGACAAAAGTGTTGTACATTTTAACGTCATATAACAAGGACAAAGGTGAACCAATGTAATGATATTGATTATGGGGATGGCTTCACGAATCAACATTGTATGAGATGGAGGTGAACCTATGTGAAGAGATTGGTTTTGGGCTTGAACCGTGAGAGGCTTCCTATGTACCCAGTCCAAAAGACAAGGATCAAAGTCCACGTAGTTCAATTAAAGAATGAATTGGTGATCAAGTTTTTTTGAGGAAAACGATCTAAAAAGAAAGTGTTATGGTTGGAGTTTACTCTAAGCTCACGTGAGTCATACACGGCGTGAGAAACAGGAGGTAGAAACAACCTTAAAGGTGCACATTTTAATTTCATGTAGGACATATGATGTGACTATACAGTTTAAAGTCTTGTAGTTAAGACTATTGGTGCTGCACAGTTTACTGTCATGTAGCAGGGACAAAATACAGTTCAACGTCATGTAGGACGTATTACGGGATTTCTGTACAGTTTAGGGTCATGTAGTTAGGACGATGGGGACAATAAAAAAATGGGGGTTGTGCAGTTTAATGTCATATAGTAAGGACAAAATAGGACACAGTTTAACGTCATGTTGGACGTATTAGGGACTTTTTCACAGTTTAACGTCATGTTGGACGAAAAGGGACGATACAGTTTAGCATCATGTTGGATGATGGTGCAAATAATTTAAGGTCATACGCATGGACCATTGATGGTATAGTTTAACATCATATAGGATGATGGAAGGGACACAGTTTAACGTCATGTTGGATGATGGTGTGAATAGTTTAAGGTCATATGCATGGACCATTGATGGTGCAATTTTATGTATTGTTGGATGAGAGTGCAAATATTTTAAGGTAATATGAATGGAACATAGATGGTGCAATTTAACATTTTTCTGGACGAAAAGGGATGATACAGTTTTAGCATCATGTTAGACGATTGTGCGAATAGTTTAAGGTCATATGCATGGACCATAATGGTGCATTTTAACATCTTGGTAGAGACGAGTCATGGAAATAGTTTAAGGTCATATTCATGGACAATTGTAGTATAGTTTAACGTCATATATCAAGGATGATGAAGGGGACACAGTTTAACTTCATGTCGGAAAAAAGTGATAATAGTTTAAGGTCATATGCATGGACCAAAGATGGGGCAGTTTAATGTCTTGCTGGATGAGAGTGCAAATAGTTTAAGGTCATATGCATGGAGCATAGATGGTGCAATTTAACGAATTGCTGGATGAAAGTAATACAGATAGTTTAAGATCATATGCATGGACCGTAGATGTATTTTTTGTTTATAAAAAATATTTCTTCAGAAATATGGCATTGGTTGGAGTAGTGATGAGTTCTCCATCCATTGAGATTAAAGAATAGGATCCATTGGAATAGACCTGATGTATTGAGTAAGGTCCTTCCCATTTTGATTCATGCTTGGGATGTTTCATTCCTGGTATCATTTGTGTTCTGAGAACTAATACCAATTCTCCATAAACAAATGAATGAAGATGAACTTCTATGTTGAAAGCTCATGCTATTCGATTCTGATAAGCTTCCAAGTGGTGCAAGGTGCATAATCTTTTCTCATCTAACCATTCCAATTCACCCAATAGCTTTTGAGAATGTTAATCTGTAGACGATTGATCACAAATGGATAATCTAAGAAAAGGTAATTGAACTTCAATAGGAAAGACAACTTCTGTTCTATATACCAGTCAATATGGAGTTGATCGCGTTGCAGTGCAGGTGGTGGTCCGATAAGCCCATAAATCATGAAAGAGTTTATCAGGCCATGACCTCTTATCTTTATCCACCATATTTTTTAGTATGTTTGAAATAGTTTTGTTGAAGTCTTCTATCTGGCCATTTTCCGCTACATGATACCGATATGAATGGTTGGATTTGATGTTGTATTCTTGACACAACTTCTTCACCTCGGATGAACAGAAGTTGGTTCCATTGTCCGTCAATATGGTATGAGGGACACCAAATCTAGTAATGATGTTAGACTTGATGAAGCTAACAATGATTATAGAACTACCTTCTTTGATAGGTATTGCCTCTGCCCATTTGGAAAAGAAGTCAGCAGTAGTAAGAATATACTTAAACTGTTTGGCTGTAGCTAAAGGATAATGTCCAACCACATCCATTCCCCATTTTGAAAATGGAAATGAGTATTTATCTGTATGAAGCAACTCTAGGGGCTAATGAATGAAGTTGGCATGTACTTGGCATGAATGACACTTCATTGTGAAATCAACACTGTCTTGTATCATTGAAGGCCAAAAGTATCCAAGCCTTCGAATTTGATCAGACAGTCTATGTCCAGACTGATGGGCACCACAGACTCCTACATGCACATCTTTAATGAAAACCATTGTCTATTCACCATCAATGCATCTAAAAATAACTCCATCAAAACCACTCTTTTAGAGAATTTTCTATAAGTGATATGGGCTATCATAAAGACTAAAATTGACCACACATCGCTGAATTTGTTCTTTCCCAGCTCAATCTGGTAGAAGTGTACCATTTTGAAGGTATTCCCTGATAGGTGTCATCTATCATGTAGTATGACCATATGGTTTAGGAATGGGACTAATTTCATTAATTTCCTCTATTATGATTTGATCATAAGGTGAAATTGTACGACGGTGGGCAATACTAATGGTTGTCCTATCCCGATTTGGATCTGCCAGAGCTGTGGCTATATTAGCCAGTGCATCAGCTTGGGCATTTTGTGACAGTGGGACCTAAGAAAGTGTTGGCTCCAAAGGTAATTCATCCATTAATTATCTGATGTAATCATAAAAAGGGATTAGTTATTCTTTTCTGATGGCATAATCCCCATTGACTTGTTTGATTACCAGGTCTGAATCACCTTTCACCTTTAAGTGATTCACTTCTACTTGAAGCGCTAACTCCAAGCCTGTGATGAGATGTTGGTATTCTACTTAATTATTTGTACCGCATCCCAATAATGAGAAGGAATAATCTAACACTGCCTTTTATGGAGAAATGATCACAATTCCTAAGCCAACTTTTCTGAATTTAGGATTTTCCATTTTCCTCCCTGTTGGACTTCTGTAAGCACCATCAAAGTACATTTCCCATGTTTGAAGACTATATCGAATAAAGAAGACTTCTTCATCAGGAAGTTCAATATCAGAAGATGTATCTTCAACTGAAGGGTGTTTATCAAGGAAATCAGCCAGATCTTTGACCTTTATTGCCTTTTGAGACACATATTGAATGTCAAATTGTTGAAAAATAACATCACACCTTGCCAGACGTCCTGTAAGCATTGGATGACAAAGGATGAATTTGAGCGGGTTATTTTGAGATACCAATTGGAACTTGTGATGTTGCAGGTAGTTTCTCAACTTCTAAACTGTAAATATTAATGCTAGGCAGCCCTTCTCAATATTTGAATATCGGGTTTCTGCTTCAAGCATAGTCCGACTGAGATAGTAGAGGCTATTTTCATTCCCATCATCATTTTTCTGAGCAAGAAAGGCACCCAATAATCTCTCTAAAGCTGTCACATAGAGGATAAGTGGTCTTCCTTAAACAGGTGGCATTAACTCTGGTGGATGCAAGAGATACTTCTTAAGAATATTGAATGCCTCTTGACATTCTTCAGTCCACTTGTAAGTGACTCCCTTCTTCATCAATTTGGTGAAGGGTAAACTTTTTCATGCCAAATTGGCGATGAAGAGCCAAATATAGGCTAAGTTTCCTTGAATTCCTCTCAATTATTTAAAATTTCAAGGAGGTGACATACCAAGGATTTAATTTCTCTTCTCAGGATCGACTTCGATACCATGACGGCGTACAACAAAGCCGAGAAATTTTCTTGAGGTTACCCAAAAATCACATTTTAAGGGGTTCATCTTAAAATTATGTTGCCGAACTTTGTGGAATATGATTTCCAAATCGGACATGTGATTAGAACGTTTCCTGGATTTGACCACCAAATCATCCACATAATATTCAACGAACTTCCCCAAAAGGGATTGATGATACGATGCATGGCACGCTGATTTTTTGCGCCTGCATTCTTTAGGAAAAAGGGAATTACCCGATAGAAAAACACACCCAGAGGGGCTCTGAAGGCTATAGATTCTTCATCTTCTGGAGCCATTCGGATTTGATTATAACTAGAATATCAATCCATGATGGAAAGTGCTTCATAGCCAGTTTTTGCATGAATTAAGAGTTCTGTAATTGGTATAGAAAATCATCCTTAGGACAATTCCGATTAAGATCTATGAAATCAATGCAAACTCTAATTTTCCCATTCTACCTTTTCACTGGGAAAATATTATCCAACCACTTGGGATATTGAACTTCTCTCATGAAGTTAGCTTTGATGAGCTTATCTACTTCAGCTTCAATTTTGGAAGCTTAGGTTGGGTGTGTTCTTCTAGCGGCTTGTTTGAATTCTCGATGTTCGTTAGGAAAACCCAAATGATTAGTGGAAACATCAGGATCAAGACCTAGAATCTCTATATAGTTCCAAGAAAAAATATCACAATTTTTCTTTCAAAAGAAAATATACATCTCCTGCTCTTCAAGAGTCATGGATACACTAATTAATGTGAGGCGTGGATCTTCTTTTGTACCCAGATTTATTTCTCTATGTTCATCCACAATGGTAGAGACACCCTCTTCAAATGCTGGAGGGGAATCTATGAGATCTTCCTCTTCTTCTTCAATGTGTGTTTTTTCTTCTGTTTCTACATGCATAGTTGTTCATGAAGCAGAATTTTCATGATCATAAGAGATGCTAAAATTTTCACATCTTGAAGAAGAAGTTTCCATTTCTGACTCGATTGATGATGAAGGGTCTTTATTGCGTAATAAAGAGGATATGATGGATTGAGAATCGAGATCATCGTTCACCTCTAACCTTACTATAAATTCTTCAGGCCGGGTTGGCGAAGTGTAGACTTGCAATATTTCAGCAGATGAAATGAAGAAATCACCATTTGAGCATTCATCATTTCTTGGTGGACCACCACTTTCTCCCATGCTTTCTAGATTGATTGCCGTAATTGACATTATGGAGGTTTCCATAAGAGTATTTTGATTTGGTTCTATCCTATCAATTTGACTGATAGGAAATACATAATATGTAATCACATGTGCTAATGGGTTTACTAGAATCTTTTCCTGACCATATGGAGCATTATCATTGGTAATATCCTTTGTTGTGGATTCCCCATTTCCCTTCATGTAATATAATTCCACCTCTATGTATTGAGATTCACATTTCTTGAATGGGGCCTTATCAGCATAAAATGTACCAACATGACCATCGAAACAATATTTGAGACATTGATGGTATGATGAAGGGATAGCCGCATGTTGATGTAGCTAGGGTCTTCCAAGCAAGATGTTGAAGGGTGAGTCTTGATCAACAACCATGAAATCTGAAGTAGATAGATGATCTCCAAACTGAGTTCTGAGTGTAATAGCTCCTAGTGGTTCTTGTTCATTTTTATCATACCCTTCTAACATAATAGTAGAGGGAGATAAATCAGATTCCCTGAGGCCCAATCGACAAAGTGTACGAATGGGCATGAGATTGACTCTTGAACCATTATCAATGAAAGCTCTTCAGATGTCTACACCATTGATGCTTCCATATAAATACAAAGGTCTAATATGTCCATGCATGACATTATCTTCATCTACATCTGTGAAATATATCACTGCATGGCATTCTGTAGGATTATTCTCTACATGGTAGGCTTCAGCTGCAACAATTTCAGTTTCAAACTCCTGAGGACATGACAAAGCCTCAATGAGTGCCTCCCGAAGATCCTTTGATAAATTCAAGGTATCCAGAATTGATAACTTGGCCGGTAGTAGGGCCAGGTGTTTCAATATATCATACTTTTTTATCCAAAGGTCTGCGTTTCCCAACAAGAACATGTGGTTTAGCAGGGGCCTTGGAAGTTAATTCTTTGGAAGATGATGCATCTTGTATAGGGATAGGAGTTGGTAATACAGCTGAATTTGGAAGATTATTCTGATTTGTTCTATTTACTTTCTGGGAAGAAGAAGGTGGATCCTCCAACTAATCTTCCAGAATAACTATTCTAGGACAGAATCTGCCTTTTGTGGAAGAACTTTCTTGTTCTTGTTGAGATCATTAAAGGGTTCTACCATGAGTTTCTTCCGCATACACCATTCTAGTAGGGGTAGAATTCGAATAGTGACCTCTAAAATATCCACATCTTCCCCTATACCCTGAGCCTCTAGAACTTCATCTGATTCCTCTATTTAAAACAGGGACCCCAGGTTCATCGAGTTCGAAATTGTGATTGTCATAAGGATTTGTTATGTGAATCATATTAAGAGAACTAATTATTAACTCTTCATCCGATGAAGACTCTGCCTGACTAGCCAATTTAGTTTGTTCCGTTTGATGGGGCGGTGCCCATTGCTTCGAAGTAGATGGCATGAAATTTTCCAAAGTCAAGGACAACTTGGGATTTGGCACACACTCATCTTCTTCTGATTCTTCTTCTTTCTTTCAATTTGGTCATTTCTTTGAGTATTTTCCCTCTAATGAAGAGGGTTTTTCTACGGCATTCATGGCAGAAGACACAATTGGTTTCTTCAATTGTGTTCTCAAAATAGCATGAGTCTGTTTGATCGTATTTCTAACCATCCAATCATCATATTTTTGTACATTTTTGTTCTTGACTTCTTACCACTCACCTTCCTCCTTTGGATCTGTAGCAGTAACAAATTCTACCTGAGCTGAAGAACCTTTCAGTTTGACTTGTCCCATGTCGACCATTTTTTTCATGAGGTTGTTGAAAAAAAAACACTCCTTAATTGGATGCCCCAACATTAGATGAAACAAGCAATAGTTGGGACGGTCTTCATCGCCTTCATTGTTTGGCCTCTTGGGCCTTGGAAATTGATCCAAATTATTTTTCAGAGCCGAAATGATGTAACCAGGAACATTTTCATTTCAAAAAGAGTATACTTTTCTCTTTAGATCCTCAACTTGTTTCCGCCTTTGATCTCTTTGATCATATTGAAGAAACATCTTCTATTGTTGATGATCAGGAGGTGGATCCCTTCAAGAAGATGGATGTTTTGAAGTAGAAGTAGGTACATGTTCTTGTTTAAGAATAACTGTAGTAGTATCTTCTTTACCCATTATCCTTCCTGGATATGATTGAATTACACAATCTTTATCCTTAGTCTTTATAAGAGAATATTCAATTTGTTGAGCGATTGAAGTAAGGTCTCAGAAACCTCCTGTGTATTTCACAGGGATCAGCAGTGTGCACAACTCATCACGTAAATTTTCAACACAGATTGGAAACAATTCCTCTTGAGGGAGTTCTATGCTTAGGGAATATGTTAATCCCTTCTAGCGAGAAATGGAATCTGAGACCCTTTCATTTTCATTTTTCTTACAGTTTGTAAGATCAAAAACTATTGTCTTTGGAAATGTTGAGTTGAACTGAAGAAGGAATTTTTGGCAAAGATCCTCTGATCTGGTAATAGTCCGGGATTGCAAGCTTGTATACCAGAAAAAAGTATGTCCTTGTAATGACTGTTCAAAACACCTTAGCATAACTTATTCTTGTAGATGAAGGATTCCCATCATAGGATTGCAACGAGAAAAAAAAATGTTTTTACATTTTATCTTCATCTCCCAAACCATTAAATATTCGGAATGTGGTACTTTCAAAATTTGATGGAAGAGGAATTGCATCAAACCATTCAGGATAAGCTCTCTTTTCTGGTTGAATTTGATCTTTTTTTCCCTCCATAGCCTCCAACTAAGCTATTAATGATTGAATAGTAGTTATTAACTTTTGAGAAACATCCTTTAGAGCTTGGACCTGAATAGGTCCCATAACTAGAGCTTGGACAGATGTGGGATCTGGTACTGCAACTGATGGTAGCACCGCCAATTGTTTTTTCAAATGACCTGTAGGGTTAGACCTATGAGGGTGTAATGATAGAGGTGGATATTCTTGATCTATCTTAGTAGACACAACAAATTCCTTTGACTGACTGACTCCAGCATGCTTAGGAGGAAGACTACCTTGAAGTAGTTCTGCATTCACCCTCTTCAATTCCTTCATTTCTTCCTCTTATTTTGAAAATCATTGCTCTAGTGAGAGCGATTGGACTTCTCCAGAGGAAGGTTATGTAACTTTATTCCTTCCTTTCCCCTTGTTGGATCCCTTTTGGAGAGGGGGAAGTGGGTTACTTGAAGGAATACCCAAATTCTAGGTAAGCCTTTGATTTCGTGTACGCACACCTTCTTCATTTGTTTCTATGCGTACAACTTCTTGAGCAGGAACCTCTTCAGCTGATCCCTTTGAGTAAACCTCATCTGGTGGATTAGTAACAATATAATTGATGACATTAATTGATGCATAATGAATTTCATCCCTTATATCAGAATTTCTGTGATATTGTCTTCTTCCATGTCTCTGATGAGACATTTCCTTTTATTTATTAGATCCCTCAGGAATTTCTTGACGAAATGTAATTTGGAGGTAATATCCTGATAATTTGGCTCTTCATTCCTATTGAGGCTTCATCCCTAATTGAGAGAAAACTGAATTTCTCTGAGGAAGAGGTTTAGGATTTGTTAAAGTCCACAGTCTGGTGGATTGTGGTTGTTCCTGCTATTCCTGCTCAACTCCTTGAATCCTATTTGTTGATTTTGAAGGTTGGATTAGAAGAGTCCCCAGTCGAGAAAGATGGGGTCATTCTTGAAATGATATATCTGAGACATTATTGAAATCTCTCTTGATCTTGCAGACTTTAGTATGGAAATTATTTGGATGCCTCAACCTGCATCCACTTTTATCACCCAGCTCAAAAGACCATTGGATGATTTTTGACACTTCTGTCACTTTGGGATGTGATTTCTCCAAATGAGACGCCTGTTAAATATTCTCGTTCACTTGATGCAGGAGTAATTCAACAAATTTTTCTCTGTAAGCTTGATTTTGAGAGGAACTAGTTGAAGAATGTTCTTGAGAATGCTTTTAATTACAAACAAAACCCATTGACTGTGGCCGGCCGTGGGCAATAACAATGCATGAGACCATTTTTGGCGGGCTTTGCTGACTGGAGAGCACATTGAAATGTAGTGCTCCATGAACACCCCATCCCATAATATGAATACTAGATGGGTCATTGCCAATTAACTAGTGCAATTTTCTTAGTGCTCCAAGGCATGAACACCGAAGGGTTCTCGGCTTCTTTTCAACCATCGGATATCGAGAAATTGAGAGAGATACCAAGTCAGTTTGGCATTGTAACCATTCTATTATCCTGATATGATTTTCATATTCATTATAAGATAATATTTTATTTTTCAACTAATAAATATTTTTCCATATGTTAAGATGAATATCATGAATTCTATCTTTCGTTAACATCTATGGAAAATCATACTGAGAGTTGGCCAAAGGCCAAAACATGATTGGAACTTCACCTTTTGCTAGTTGTTTTCTCATATTCAGTAATTCCTCATAACCATTAAATGAAGATTCTTCTACTTGATTAGACCAGAGCTGGTTCTTCCTTGTTGCTTCATCAGATTCAACAGGATTGGTAGAGAATTCATTTAGCAAACAAGAAGATGAATGACCTAGGGGTGGTTCGGAGAATGACCTACAGCCTGGGCTATCTTCTAACTGAGAAAGTATTTCACCTGTTAGTGATAAAGCATCATACATGACTGGCTGCACATTTTCATGTGCCTCAAGATAAGAGGGCTTTCTCATTAGTGCATTATACTTTGAATAATTCTCCAGGCAATGTGAATTACTACTTTGGAGAGGACATTCGCAGCTAAATTCATCATAATGGGGAGGACCACCAAGGTAGGTTACAGCAAAAGATGAAACATTTTTCTCCTTGGTCTTTTGACCACACAGAGGGTTCCTGTGGCTCTCATCTGAAGATGAAACTTCGAGATCGACCGCATTGTCATGAAGCAATCCTTCATGAGAAATTATCTGATACATACCTTAGGAATTAATGTTCCCACTATTGGGAACTGAGATAGTAGAATCTTGAGTTCCAAAAGATAAATGTCTGAGGGATTCAATAACTCCAGCATCGAGTAAAACCTAGTTAGAGATTGGCCTTTGATTTCATGACTGTGCTGGGTGGGTCTTTTTCTTAGACGCCTTCTTACTCAATTGAGGAACCACTTGTTGATGAAAGTGGTTATTATGTGCAGGT
Source organism: Viscum album (assembly GCA_963277665.1). NCBI lineage: Eukaryota > Viridiplantae > Streptophyta > Magnoliopsida > Santalales > Viscaceae > Viscum > Viscum album. Next base: position 1,355,591,193 of record OY728120.1, read on the forward strand.
GTATGTGCATACTCAGGATAAATGATCAGGTTAGTCTGATTATCTCCATTCAAATCAGGTGTATTAGCTTGACTTGTTTGTCCATATGATATGGGGGAGTACGCCCCACAACCCTCCTGGACTGGAACAAATGTGTGTGTCAGTTCTGGAGTGAACTGTTGATGTGTCACTCCACTAGTAGGGATAGATTTATTTGTCTTTCCCTGACATGCTGCTGAAGCTGTTATAATATCATGGCAGGCATCCAGAATATGAGCAGATATTTTCTTCTCCTCTTTCACCATTGATAGAATATGCTTGGTGACTTCAGCTACCGGAACGAGGATATACGTCCATTCCGTTCTAAGAGTAGGTGTGTGTTCCTTCTCCTGTCCCCCTTTTCATATCATTGAATCCTGACAATACTCTAGTGTGGGGGCAGAGAGTTGATCTTGCCTCATGTTTATCATCAGAGCTTTCCGACTGACTTCTCCAAATTCTACCAAACGATAATTTTGGTAGGCTTGATCAATACTAGAAGATGTATGTGCCTACTGATTGCACTATGCCGAACATGGTTGAATAGCTTCCTTCAATACTGATAGACAAGGATGCTGGTAGGATTAGTGAGTGTAAGCACGTGTATGTGCCTGTTTACCAGTTGTCAACACATTGGGTTGGCGGGATCTATCATATGTAGTCAGATGAGCCTACTGAATAGCTGAAGATTTATAAACAGGTGTATGTTCCTGTCTATAGTACTCCACTGGAATTGCTTGGCGGGATTGGTGTGCTGCTGCCAGACGAGTCTGCTAGACATCGAAATTAAAACAGACGGGTGTGTGTGCCCGCTCATTGCTTTCCACAAAGCTATGTAGGGGGACTTCTCCGGAGATTTCAGAGATGAGAACCATCTCACTATTGACCGGATTTTGTCTCTGGCGGTTCTTCTTGCCTACTCAGGTTCAAGGAACCTAAGCCGAATTCCTGGAGTCGATACCCTCATCATGTTGAGAGCACACTGCCACACGATTCTGGCAGTGATTGTTGATGGGAGCCCTCAGGAAGGACTCTTGTCTCCTTTAATTAAGGCCATGAGGGACCTGCTCATTCACCTCCAAAGAATATGGGAGTGAATGGTGATTACATTCCAGGGATAACGACCCGAAACAATTGGAGATGGTGGTTGGCACCACCTGCATCTTCGTCACTGGTCATCGTTGTCTGGACGACCAGGGTAAATTGTTCACTTGGATGGCTTGTCAAGAAGCCTCCAGAGTTGGAATGGTAACGTGTTGATGGTACTCCTTAACTAGTGCATTCGATACCCAGCGTTGAAGATGCTGAGTAGGTGATGTAGTCCTCAGAGCGGATGATGATCCATCAGGAGTAGCAGCAGATGCATTCACGGCAGATGCATTTACAGATGTGAACTTAAGAAAAGCCATTCTTTTAATGTAGAAGATCTTGAAAAAGAGTTCATGTTTAATATAATAGACGTAATCAAGATAAGTTCATCCACTACATCTTTTGGATGAGCACATATGTTATTGATTGTTTTTTGGCCCACTCATTCAGTTTAAATAGGGGCCTAACAAATAAATAAAACATCATTTTAACTTGGTTAAGGATTCACGTTGGGTTCACCATTTTTTTCTTCCTCTGGAATTGGGGATGATCTCATTGATTTAAGATTCAAACATTCCAAGTGGTTTCTAACGAGTTTTTTCGTTGAACTGGAAACATCCAATGATTCCATATCCATTTGGACCTACATTCCAAAGGTAGGTTCTCATTAGTTGTAAACGGATGAAACTTAGTAATTTTCATTGGTCGAGAGGATGAGAGGTCGGACTCATCACAGATTTGTTAGGGGAATTACTGTCTACTCTAGGACTCTCTTTATAGATTTGAGTTATGTTCATGAATCCTTATTACATTACCAAGTATAAAATGAGCTTTTCTTTATATCAGAAAATAAATGATTAAATTTTTATGAGATTTAGGGAATCTTTTATATGTATTAGAGGTTCTTAATTGATAGAGAATCATCTGTATTTGTTAGAGATTCATGGTCAATGGTATCCTTTGAAACATTATATAAAAGTCTCTTGGTCATTATGATGACCATGCTAGTTTTGAATCCACTCAGTGGGGAACAGGAAGTTTATTGTCATTCAGAAGTACATGGATTATTTCAGAGTTGGGATCGTACCCATAGATGGGCTACCTACATATCCTTTGTTTTGGAAAAGGAATCAGAACCCATGTAGTTCGTGTAAGGAAGTATGATTTTTTATGCATGATTGATGGCTCAAAGAAAGATGTCATAATTACTTTTACACTCTAAACTCACGTGATTCATGCTCGGCGTGAGAAACAATAGGTATTGGTAAAACTAGACAATTGTACCCTCATGAGGAATGATATGGGGCTTATGTATGTATGACTGCCCAAATAGATAAAGATTAGGATTTACATCAGGGAAGAAACCCGGGAACGAGGTCCATAACGGTATATGTACTTTATAGAGATTTGGATTCTCTAATGTTGGGGATTCCTCCTGAGGAAGATGCCCAAATTAGGAGAGAACTTATGATTGGATTTTACTCCTGAGAAGGAAGCCCAAATCAAAAGTAAATTATGACTTGTTAAGAGAAATTAAGACTGTGGATTACTCCTAAGAAGGAGGCCTAGGTTAAACGGATTTGTGAACTGGGGATTACTCATAAGGAGGATGCCTAGGATAATGGACTTGGGGCTTACTCCTAAGGAGGATGCCCATATTTGTAGACATTGAAACTGGGGATTACTCTTGAAAAGGAAGCCCAGGTTAATAGAATTATGGTTGGGGCTTACTCCTGAGGAAGGTGCCCATATTTGGGAACTGGGAGACTGGGGCTTACTCCTGAAAAGGATGTCCAGTTTAAGGGACTTGGACTGGGGCTTACTCTTAAAGAGGATGCCCAAATTTTGGTGACTTGGGGCTTAATCCTAAGGAGGATTCCCAAATTTATGAGAATTTGGATTGGGACTTACTCATAAAAAGGAGGCCCATGTTATGGATTCTCTCATCTTAAACGATGAGGTTGAATGAATGAAATCTCTAACCGTAGTGACATAAAGATGTGTAAATCACTAGGTTTTGAGAGATTTTCCACATAATTCCTTTCAGATAAGGATTCAAATAAGGAAACCATGCCATGAATGGCTTTAGAGAGAGTTTTGATGGCTTAATCTTGAAGAGGAGTGGTGGATAGGCATAGGAGGGGTGAAATGGGCCGGAAGGGTACCCAAAAAGAAGGTGGAGCGCAAGTCCTGTGTGGTCATGCAAGTATACTTGCATGACACATGGGTACTTGGACACCGGTCAATCATTAGAGTAAAACTTGGTAGAGGCTTGGCTCAAGCCCTTAGTACTATCCTTGGATGCTTTCAGAGGATTGGTGTGCAAGTTCTGTTGAAGGGGTAAGGCGGCGCACAAGTGTGACCATTTCCCTTAAGGGCTGACCCCTTAGGCGCGCAAGTGTTGATGAATTTCAACACTTGGTCCTTCCTCCCCCACTTTAGATCTTCCGTTATAGGTAAGAAATTACCTTAAGAAGGGTTTATAAGCATTGAGAAGAGACTAGGGAACCTTGATCTCAAATATGAGGTTTTGGATTTTTTCGTCCCCGAAATGGGGGGCCCACAGGGGGTATTTATAGGCTGGAGAAGACCCTGGGTGAATTTCAAAGAAGGCGCGCTAGTCACCTGCATGACCAATGGGCGGCGCACATGTATACTTGCACGACCTTGGTTGAACTTGCATGACCCAAGTTAATTTGAATCTTGGTTCATGCATTTGTCAATTTTTGATGATTCTTCAAAGGATGAATCACTTTGGGTTCAAGGTATTTCCCTTTGCATTCCTTTAGACTCTTTGATGGAGAGGAGCATCAACATGGTTACTAGTGTATATCATATAATGTTATAGTGGTGAATCTAATAAAATATTTTCAAGAGTTTTTAGAAGATATCCAAAGTGATTTTTTGAAATGGTTTCATAAGTTATTGTATATGTCAAAAAAAAGTGAAATGAATGAAACTCTATTTGGAATTTTTTGAAGAGTGATATTAAAGGATATATTCCATAAACCATTGTATATATATGGAATATACATATTTCATGAATAATTTTATTTTAATTAATATAAGAGAATATATTTTAGAAATATAGAAGTTTATAGAAAAAATTTTAACTATAAGAATTTTTGTTTCACCCACTTAAGAAGCCATTAATAATTTCATTTTTATACTTGATTTAATAGAATTAAAATAATTAGTATATGTATATGTATCATTAGTTGTACAAATAAATAAATTATATATATAAATAGTTGAGTTAAGGAATGAATGACCCACTAATTCCCTTCATATATATAAATGAAATTGTAAAAATGGAAGTTTTATGGATATTCATCCAATGAATCTAAGATCATGATTATATTATCACCATAAAAGTTTTCGAGCATACCATATTGAAAATAGTAATACCTTTCAAATTTTGAGTGATTTTGGTGAAAACTATGAATACCTATAGTAGTGAAATGCTTATGTTTTTTACTTCTATGATAACTAAAAAATTCATATATAGTTGAGATTATGGAGTGTCACTTTAGTGAAAGGTTTTTAATTTTAATGGTTAGTTATTTTGCTACTTTTTTCTATAGGTTCATATTTTCATTCATGGGTATCCTCAACAATGTGTACATAATCAGTTTCACTTTTATAAACAAATGTTATTATATTCCAAAAAAACCATCCACATAGTCCATGATAGTGGTATGTGTTTGAAGATATTGCACCCCAAGATATCTCCTTATATTTAGATCCCATATATAGAAGATAAATAATATACACTTGTGTTCCATTTATAGAAACAAAATCTCACTGAATGTATATTACTGCAACACTTCATGGGATATACCACAACTGAAAACTCTATGTCATGTATTAAGTAGTTTCCCTCATGGATTCAGAGATGAAATTACCCTTAAGAGACAACATGATATCCATTAATCAACACAAATCCTTACCCAAAAACTGATTAATTACACTATACGATGCATCCAATTCCATTATTTTAAAGAATCAAAATTTGGGCTATAATTAGTCTCCTTTCCACTAAATATAAGCATCATAACATTAAATAGACCACTAAAACATTAGCCCTTTTCATTTGTTCTATCTCCAATGCGTCCAAATTAGATAATACCTAGATGAATCATCAATGGTATCTAGTATATCTATGGAATATCATAACCTTGGACACATTCTTGATATGAGGTCAAAATATCATGAACATTACCTTTCCAAAGTTTATAATAATTAAATCCTCAGAAATGAAATTTCTATGGGAATATATGACAAAAATCCATAGTCGAACATTGATAATTTTTCATATAGATTATGTAATCAACATGTACATAATAGAATCTCCTACTCCCTATCATATATATATAAGGTATTTTAATATAACAAGATATAATCATTGAATACAACTAATGAAGAAGTTAAGATATGAAGGAAATTTAAAATTCTGGAAAAATTGAAAAAAAATATGGAATTTGTCTTCCTAGAAGACTTAAAAACGTATTTGTACAATGACTATGTAGTCCCCTATTCTTTCATGGGAATATCCTATTCTATAACTCATGGATGATTTTATCCTGAAGAACTATCAATATTTGGAAACCTATTGTCTACCCATAACTAATCATTTCACGAAGCGTCCCCCATGGCCCGTGCAGTGACTACCCCAAGCCCGCCATCCATAGGCTAGGGGTTGGTGACTAGCACTAGAATGGTGTATCTCTAAACCGGGAAGGAATTTCCTTTAAACCTATACAAACATGCAGTCTAGAATGCTACAAGATGCAACCAAGAAGTTAAACTTCTATAGTAAATGTGTGTACTGAATGTAAGGGGCCAGAATACATGCCCAACTAAAAAGATACAACTACAATAGAAAACATAAAATAGCTTTTGAGATCGTCCATTGGGAATCCAACCTGATGGTTAAGTACAACCCATTTCCATATATAACCATGTCAATCATCACCTCTGTCCACCATAAGGTCCTTGCTCCTCAAGACCCAGTCAAGGATGCCCGTTGTCTACACAAGACACAACAAGGTGTAGGTGAAGCCTGTGCATAGGTGAGTATAACAATACCCAGTAGGGACCCTATGACCCATAAAAGAATCATTGAATTACACAATGGAAAACCACAAGAATTATCTCAATCACAAGGCACAATATAAAAGGCACAGCTCAAAGCAGATATACTCGTCTCATCCACAAAGAAACATAAGGTCCCAACCTCAAGACGTTTCATGGTTTTCTAAAGAAGGATCAAAGCATAACTCAAGGATCCTGAGTACATGCTCAATGATCTAGCCATCCCTAATGGAACCCACCTGAGAGATGTACTCCATTAGGTACAACTCAACCATTCTGAATGGAACATCAAAGAGGTCGTGCTCCATCGGGAACTTTCTCATAGAACTACCTCTAGTTCCTGACACTAGAGGTCTAGAAGTCACAGTCTTGCATATGATGCAAGAAAAAGGGAACCCAAGTGAAGGCACCCACTCCTCGACAATGTGTCCTATAGTTGAGGGATCTTAAACTCCCCTGATGGACCCACTCCCTATCGCTACTCAGAGACGGGGGAGCAATACTCCATATGTGAGGACCCACACCCTACCTGGTAAGGGAGTACAACTAACGTAGTTTTTTGTCTATGGGGGACCTTCTCCCTTTTATGTCTGGGGAGTACTGACCCTAGGCTAGAGGACCTGCACCCTGGCACAGTGTGGGAGTACCAAATCTATATGTGAGGGCCCGCACCCTACCCAATAGGGGAGTACAACTCTGGTAATATGTTCACTGTGGGGGTACCCATGCCATAGTATGTTAGGGTAGTACCAACCCCAGGCTAGGGGACCCACACCCTGGCATGATAGGGCAGTACTGAATCTTCTGTAGAACTACATAAGGAGGACCCACACCTTGGGTTGACAGGGGAGTACCTACTCATCACATAGAGGACCTGCATCCTACCCGATAATGGAGTACCTAAATCTATGTGAGTTATGTTTGTAGGACCGACACCCTAGTCCTATAGGGGAGTAACGACTCAAAATATAGAAAAAACAATTAGAGTAAAACAAACCTTCACTCATAACATGGGGAGTCCTATATCTACTGAAGTATAGGAGTAAGGAATACCCACGCCTTGAGTCATCAAGGGAGAAACCATCCTAACTCTCACTACAAGAAACAACCTGGTTTTTCTATTCCAATTATTGACCATACCTAAACCACCATGAAGTTCCACAAGGAAGTATCCTGATGATATGTCATTTCATAAGGATTCCAATGCAATAGACTACGCGTCAATCAGAATCCCGGTGTGTAATCATATGCGTTTTATTCTAAGGGACTAGATGGATTTGAGTACGATACAACCCATCCAAACTCCAAAATTCTATAAAAGTCACATGGTGTATCTCAAATGGAACATATCTATTCAAGGATCCCAGCACCATAGACAGTTTGTGAATGTCATAATTTTGGGTGCTTTCAAATGATATTCAGTTTTAGGTTACTTAGGTGCAACAGAGTGGCTGACCAAGGTCGTCTCTCAAATGAGGAAGTGAATTTAACAACTTTTTAGTGGTATTATAAAAATAAAATAAAAGATAACAAAAAAAATACATGAAAGGATGGGGGTTGGTTATATTTTATAAATCTAGAAGATGTTTTCTAGACGAAGGTTGTATTTTTGTTTGTTTTTAATTTTAATATGAATTTCGATTAAAATGACACAACAAGAAAATGTTTTTTTAGAATATATTTAATTGATATAATATATCTAACTCTAACTCTTAAATAAATTATTTATCAATATCATTTAAATGAACATCCACTTAATTATGATCCCTTAACTTGTTAAACCTCGAATCCTACGAGAATTAACTTTTCCACAAAGATTAAGTGAATTAAACCCTAGGCTATCTTTGGAACATGTAATTGTAGCACCCTGCTTTGATTAATGTTCTAAGGATCGGGTATGGATGGTGGTAAATTAAGGAACATATCCACTCTGGAAATGAGTACTAATTGAGTTTAGGGATTATTTTTGAACTCAAAAAATTAATCCCATGTGGGTTTGAATTATCGATTAAGGTTGAACTCTCAGAGTTCACACAATTCCCGACCTCGTGTGTTTTATGTTAACTATTCAATTCCTTGGTAAGTTTGATTCAAATTAAGAACTAAATAATTTGATCATATTATGTGAAGTAAAGTATATCATTGATTCAAAATAAATTAATGTAGAAGGTATGTGATAGATTGATTACTAAAAGACTACTCTTCCATGGTTGGCGTTATCATCATAGAAGCGAATTGCATTTGAAACGGTTTATAATGGGTATAACCCAATAACGATTCTACTAAAAAATTACAGCCAAAATATGAAGATTAAGAGAAGAATAAAATTTAATAAAATAGAAGAAAATGCAATAAATAAAACAAGTACAAAGAAATTTATTACACAAACAAAAGCATTACAACATGAATGAGAAGAAGAAGGCTTCATCGACGTGATCCTTTCTTCAAGAGATACCCTTATTGAAATGGTTGGAGAATTGGAGTGGATCAACTTCGTCTCTGCCCTAAAATTCCCAATTCACGTCCCAACCCTACCAAATGAGAAACAAAACAATTTATAGAGTGGTGGGGAGGATAGGTTCAATGTGGTTTCAATTGTGAATGGGGAATCTCTGCCAAATATTTTATGCCAAATTGCATTGCCCATTTGACCACCAAAACTCCTAAATCAGATGTCCTTATAGAAGGATTATCCATGAGAAAATTAGTCATGTATCTCCTCTCATAATATGGGCCTGATCCAAGCACGGATGACGAGGTTATGACCCAAATACAAACCCATGACCATTATGCCGAGTCCAGACCACCATTGACTTAACAGCCCATTTACTCTCTCCAAATGAACTCTTTAGCTCTAGTATACTAAATAAACTTTCTAGAAAATTAAGTTAGTAACACTGTTTCAGAATATTATGTTCAAATAATAAATATTAAAATATTTATCTTGAAAATACTACAGTACATTTTAAATGGGTAAAACTGGAATTTTCATCAAATTTTCAAATGAATGATATAATCCCAAATATTTCATAATTGAATATATTTAGCAAAATGGGAGGAAATTATATCATTTATTATCAATAAAATATTCAAAAAAATATTGTTTTGTCAACTCCCCCACACTTACCATTTTGCACTCCTGGGAAAAACCTCATATTATGTAAACACCAATATCAAATCCAAACCAATTTTAAAACACATATCCTTGAGATCAAACAATTACACACCAAGAAATAAAAGATATCATGCCTCATAAAAAACCATTATTTAATTTTATTAATTTATATCATTCAATATATTTCAAATTTATTTATCCTCCCATGCATAAAACACTTACCTCACTTGAATTTTCTTTTATCACACAAATGTCTATTTTTTTGCAATGACTTTATCATCCAAACTCATACAAGGGTCACCATTGGCTTGATAAATTCCTACACCACTAATCGATGTGAGTAGAGGACATATGTTTATCATGAGGACTTTTCAGGGTTGTTTTGTGGCTTTTGGTTGGTATGATTTAGATATGAAAAATTCTGAGGCTGGATGAGGAGTGCTTTTTTTTTAAGAAAAATTGCATTAATCTAATTTTCACATAAATATGGTCTCCTACTCAATCGACATAGTATTGATTCATGTTCATCATCATTAAAAATAAAGGAATTTTCCCACCATTCAACATTTCAGTAGTAAAAATGTCAATCTTCTCGAACATGATTTTCTTAGAAGCTCCAAATAAGCATAGCTTTCCCCCCTCTATTAGAAGCTCGAGAAAGGCACAACTTCTTTTATCTTGAATGCTCCAGAAAGGCACAAATTTCAATATAATGTTTTTATTTAGTAGCAAACACATCTCTTATGAATTTAATTTTTCACCCGAGGTATCACAAAATGTGGTAGCACAGCACAAGATAGCTTCCCCCACACTTAAGCTCAACTAGATTATGCAATTTCACTTCAAGAGATTGTTGGATAGAGAAAATTGGATTTTAATGTAGCTAAATGAATAGGATGTTCCTGTCTTCTAAGGGCTAAAATAATTATTTGTTCAAGGTAGGCCATTATAAAAAAGGATTCATTGAAATAGGGGCATTAATACCAAACAAATTCCTCAATCATTGAAACATAAGTACATCAAACCCTCAAGTTTTGACCGGAATAAATCAAATTCTGGTTAAATAAAGCATGGTTTGGTTCTCTCAATAATTGAGGTGAATGTAAAGAATATGAAAATAATGGTTCATATGCCTCACAAGAAAGTTATTTCTAATATAAAGATAGTGATATGTGGCATATAATTAAAAATTCAGGGTACTTTTTGTGAAATTACTAAAAATTTTAACTTGAAACAAAGTAATTTCAGCATTCATTTAAGCTTAGTTTCAATGGATAAATTGTTTCACTTATTGAAATGGATTTCAAAATAGTGATTAGAATCATTTCAGCTCAAAAGTTTCAAGAAACACAATAAATTTAAAAAAACAAAATTTGAAAAACACACAATTTTTTTTGTTTTGTTTTTTTTTCATCAGGAAACAATTGAAATTACTAAACTAAAAGGATCCCTCCCCCACACATAAAATATTTCATTGTCCTCAATGTGAACCCATGAGATGATATATGCACATGAAATGTATAATTTTAAATAGGACAAAGAATAAAAAAACATAAAGGGTTAGGAACAACCTGATGTGCTCAAGTGACGATGGGGTCATGAAGTGTGATAAAATCCACTACATCAATAGGAAGTCCCTAAATGTATCTCTTCAAACGTTTCCCATTGAATATAAAGCTCCATCATGTGTCCTCTTGTGTGATATCCACTACACCATAAGGAAAAAAATTAGAACAACATAAGGACCTAACCATATGGAATGAAACTTACCAGGAATCATTTGTAGTCGTGAACAGTAGAAAAGGACTTTCTCTTCAACATGACACTCGTTTTGTTGGATCATTATATCATGAGATGCTTTTGATTTTTCCTTATAGATCATTGAGTTCTCATATGATGACAATCGAATCTCCTCAAGCTATTGAATTTGCAGCTTCCTTTGGATTCTATCTTGGGCCAAATCCATGTTGCATTTCATCATAGCCCAATAATCTCGATGCTCAACTTCCATGGGCAGATGGCACGCTTTTCCAAAAACAATCTGAAATGGGGACATACCAATGGGTGTCTTGTATGCTGTCATATAATCCCACAATGCATCATCCAAGCACTTTCTCCTATCTTTCCTATTTTGATGCACAGTTTTCTCCAAAATTTGTTTCAATTACTTATTTAAAACCTCAGACTGACCATTTGTTTGAGGGTGGTATGGTGTTGATGTTTTTTGTGTCACCCCATACTTCCGAAAAAGGGAATCAAAATTCTGATTGCAGAAGTGTGTCCCTTGGTCACTGATGATGGCCTTCGATACTCCAAACCTTCAAAAAATCTATGCTTTGACAAAGTTCACCATAACATGAGAATAATCAGTCCTGGCGGCCTTATCCTCAACCAATTTACTCAAATAATCAACAAAAACCAAAATATACGAAAATACAAATGAACTAGGAAAAGGACCCCTAAAATCAATGCCCCATACATAAAAAATCTCACAGAATTGAATTGGTTTTTGGGGCATATCATGTCTCCTAGGAATTCTCCTAGTGTGTTAGAAATGAGAGCATGAATAACAAAACACATAGCCATCATGGAATAATATAGGAAAATATAATTCAGACACCAAAACATTCCTAGTTGTTCGTTGGGGTTGAAAGTGTCCACCAAAATCATGTGTATGAAAGAAATATAAAATATAATCCATCTCATGATCATGAACACACCTCCTAATAACATGATAACTACACATGTGCCTGAGGTATGGATCATCCCAAACATTTTACCAAGAATCACTTTTTAATTTTTATACTTCATGTTTCTCAAAACTGTCTGGGATTTCAGAGGAAACAAGGTAGTTAACTATATCTGCATACCAAGGATGCGTACCTGAGATGGAATAAAGATGCTCATCGGGAAAAGTGTCCCGAAGGGGTGCCTGGTACAAGGTTTCATCCTCTAGTGTGTTAGTAAGCCTAATCATGTGGTCCGCCACCAAGATTTCTGACCCCTTTTTGTCCATTATCTCAATATCAAATTCTTGAAGAAGGAGCATCCATCGGATCAGCCTGGGCTTTGCATCTAGCTTCTTCATGAGGTACCTCAAAGATGCATGGTCAAAAAAAAAACTACTTTAGTGCCCATTAAATATTAATTGAATTTAGAGAAAGCGAATATAACAGAAATAATCTCCTTTTCCATGGTTGTTTAATTTAATTGGGCTGAACCTAGTGTCCTCGAGGCATATGAAATCACATGTCAATGTCCCTTCACCCTCAGAGATAAGACATCTCCAACCACGAAGTTGGTGGCGTCACACATATGATGAAAAGGATTATCCCACTGTGGGGTCTGTATGATAGGTGGTGTGGTCAGACACTTCTTTATCGCATCAAAGGAAGTTCTACAAGAATCATCAAACATAAAATCAGAATCCTTTTGAAGTAATCGTTACATTTGAAGGGAAATCATACTAAAATATTTGATGAAGTGCCGCTAAAATCATGCATGCCCTAGGAAAGATCTAACATCATGCACACAAGAAGGATAGGGTAGTGATGAAATACTGTCTATCTTAGATCTATCAACCTCTATCCTATGTTTTGACACTACGTGCCCTAAGAAAATGCCATGCTCTACCATAAAATGACACTTTTCAAAGTTTAGGACCAGATTCTTCTCAATATAACAATTCAACACCTTTCCCAAACTAATTATACATTCATCAAAAGAAGACCCATACACTGAAAAATCATCCATAAATACCTCCATTCAGGCCTCAATAAAATCATAAAAAATACTCACCATGCAACTCTGTAAGGTACCTGGGGCGTTGCAAAGACCAAATGGCATCCTTCGGTTGGGAAACATTCCAATGGGATAAGGGAATGTAGTCTTATCCTGATTTACCAGAGCTATAAGAACCTGAAAATATTCAGAAAATCTATCCAAGAAACAATAGTGTGTCTTCCCAGCTAGTCTCTCAAGCATCTGATCAATAAATGGGAGGGGGAAATGGTCTTTGTGAGTGGAATGATTTATTTTCTTATAATCAATACACACACGCCAACTGTTTTGTACCCTCATTGGAACTAACTCATCTTTCTCAATTTTGACAACAGTAACACCAATTTTCATAGGAAAACCCTGAATCGGACTTACCCACTGAGAATATGAACTGGGATAGATTATACCTACATCAAGAAAATTTTCAGCCTCTTTTTTAACAACCTCTAGAGTGGTTGTATTGAGTCTCTTTTGTGGTTGCCTCATCGTTTTATCCCCATCTTCCAAAAGAATCATGTGCATGAAAATGGATGGGCTAATACCTGATATTTCAGCCAAGGTCCACCCAATTTCCCTTATGTTCTCCCTCAGAATATTCAAAAGTTTTTCTTCATGTTCAAAAGGGATATTGTTAGCAACGATAACAGATAATTTTTCACCACATAACAAGTATGTGTATTTGAGATTTGGGGGTAACGGCTTGAGTTCCAATGTAGGGGGGGTGGTGTATGGATGGAGACATACAAGGCAACTGAAATATGTGCACAAAGAGCATCAATATCAGAATATAAATAATCACAATCAGAGAATAAAGCATCAAATCCATTAGCATTCTCAACATCAATGCCATAAATAGATTTCACATGATCAAAATCAGAATATGATTCCATTTCAAAATCAAATCTTAGAGAGTCTTGTTGTTTAGAAATGGGTGTGGAAGTTCTCTTAGACATTAAATCATAACCAATACTCATAATCTCACTAAGAATAGGACAATCAAATTCCATGGTGTTTTTATTTGGTGGATCAAAATGGGAGATAACAAATGCAGAATGTTCTTCTGAGGGGTACTTCATGGAATCCATAACATTAAATATCGCAACTTCATCCCCAAATTCCATGGAAAGTGTACCCTCATTGACATTTATGATAGTTTTTGTAGTTTTGAGGATGGGTCTACCTAAGATAATGGGATCATGAGAACTTACCTGATCATCCTCTATGATAAGAACATTGAATTGTGCTAGAAAGATCATGTCTCTTACCCAGAAAAGTACATCCTCAAGGACTCCCACTTGATATGCCGTAGCTCTATTCCCCAACTGCACCACTACTCTCATCAGTTTTAGCACACCAACCTGGAAAGAAGAGAATACAGAGTTCGGCATCACATTTATGGAAGATCCCAAATCACAAAGTGCATAGTAAAAGAGAAACTCCCCTATGGTTCATAGGATGGTTAATGTCCCTAGATCCTTGCACTTTTTCGGCATTGCTAGAGTTGGTTTAATGAGTAGTGACACATTCCTTCCAAGATTTATCATCTCATTTCCCTTGAGGCCTCTTAAATTGGTACAAAGATCTTTCAAGAATTTCTCATACCTTAGTATTTGCTTGATGACATCAAGTGGTGGAATGTTGATCTCTACACACTTGAATGTGTCCAAAACCTCCTTTTGCATTACTTCTTCAGACATATTTTTGATTTTAACAACCCTATTTGAAAAAGGAAGGGGTTTAGGAGGAACATCATTAATCTTTTGCTTACCTTTATCTTTCTCCTTGGGTTTCTCATCAGTTGATGTGAAATTGGGCTTTTTTGGAGTTGAGGTGAATCCAGGTTGAAAAATTGTTGCTAATGTATCATTTGTTTGCTTCCCACTTCTCAATGTGATGGAACTAACATTCCCCATGGGATTTGGAGTAGGTTGGTATGGTAGATTTCCATAATTCCTACTTACCAGTTCATGGAGGGCAGTGGCAATATGGCTCCTTTGAGTATTCAACTCCCTCAGCTCTGACCCTTGACTCTTCAGCTCATTCGGTTGATTATGAACAATTTGATTCAAAAGGTCATCAGTTTTAGAATCTACCTTAGATGAGGGATTACCTTGGTTTTGGCTTGTTGATGCTTGATATTCAAATCACCTTTGGGGATGTTGGAAACCCTGCTGGTAAGGTGGAGGCTTCTGGATGTTTTGTTGAAAGGGTGGCCTTTGTTGTTGTCAAGAGACATACCTCATGTTTGATTGATCCTTACACACTTGGTTGTATGTTGGATCACACTTATTTTGGGGATATGGTTGTTGTTTTTGTTGCTGATATGGTCTCCTAGGGAACACTGCTGCACAATCTTATGTTTCTTGGAGTTGTGGGAAACAGTCAGTTGGGTGGCTTGTCACAGTGCAAATACCACAAGGCCTTGAAGGAGGGGGTTGGGATGTCTTTTGAGCCAAAGTAATATGTCTCACCATAGTTGTCAACTCTTCAAGCATGGTCTCAATCAAATGAATTTCAAGAGAACCACGACTTACCAGATATACTCCCCTAACATGTGGTGTACCTCGATCTCCAGATTGTTGGAAGTTTTGGGCCATTTTGTCGATCAACGCACGTGCAGCTACTAGTGTCTTGTCCACTAGTGCTCCTCCAGCTGCATCATCCACCATTATCCTCTCCATAGGTGTGAGTCCTTCATAGAAGTACTGAATGAGAATTTTCACACTGATTTGGTGATGTGAACAGCTCGCACACAACTTCTTGAATCGCTCCCAGTACTCATACATTGACTCCCCTTGTGCTTTCTTGATCCCTGAGATCTCCTTACGAATGGAAGTGGTCATCGATTCTGGAAAAAATCTCTACATGAAAAGACGTTTCAAATCATTCCAAAATGTTACATCTTCAAGTTGTAAATAGTACATCCAATCCTTTGCAGCTCCATCAAGTGAAAATGAGAATGCTCTTAATTTTATTTGATCTTAAGAGACATTTTTATCTTTTAGGGTTGAGAAAACCACATTAAATTCTTTCAAATGTTTATTGGGATCCTCACCATAGAGGCCATGATACTTTGGAAGTAAGTGAATTAACCCATATTTTAGTTCAAAGTCCGATTCAATATTTGGGTATACAATACAATTTGTTTGATAGTTAATATTAGGAACAGCCAATTCTAGAATGGTTATATTAAGTTAATTTACATTATTTTCAGCCATTGATTCTTTTTTATGGTTGAATTTTAATTTCATCCAATTTCAATGTTCCGAAAGTGGAGGTATTCTCCAACTTATTGAATATTGAAACCTCCCGTAGACTGAGAATGTCGGATTCAAGCCCTAAGGCTACGTTCAATCTCAGGGTAAATATCTAAGAGATCATTGGGATTATTTCGTGTCATAAATCAAATAAAAATGAAAAGAAATAAATTGGAAAATTGTAAAATAAAAATAATATGTTTGAGTTCATGTTCAAAAATAATTAGAATAAAATAAAAGAATAAGAGAAAAAAGTCAGATTGGGTAAAGAAGGAAGAAAGAATAGTGGAAGAGAATAAAATGTAAAATAAAATAAACACCACTAATTAGTTGAAATAGTTACTTACCTCCCCGGCAGTGGTGACAATTTTAAAGGCATAGTCGTGGGAACATTCAAATGATATTTAGTTTTAGGTTACATAGGTGCAGTAGAGTTCCTGACCAAGGTCGTCTCTCAAAGGAGGAAGTGAATTTAACAAATTTTTAGAGGTATTATAAAAATAAAATAAAATAGAATAAAAACACTACTTTAATGGTTGGGGGTTGGTTATATTTTATAAATATAGAAGATATTTTATGGGAGAAGATTGTATTTCTTTGTTTTTAGGTTTAAAATGAACTTCGATTAAAACGACACAACAAGAAAATGTTTTTTGAGACAATATTTAAAAGACATAATAAATCTCTCTCTACCTATTAAATCAATCATTTATCATTATCATTTAAATTGACCTCCACTTAATTATGATCCCTTAACTTGTTAACTCCCAAACCCTAGGAGAATTAACCTTACGACAAAGATGAAGTGAATTAAACCCTAGGTTATCTTCGGAACATGTAATCGCAACACCCTATTTTGATTGATGTTCTAAGGATAGCTTATGGTCAGTGGTAAATTAAGGCACATATCCATTATAAAAATGAGGACTAATTGAGTTTATGGATTATGTTTGAAATCTACAAATTAATCCCATGTGGTTTTGAATTATCGGTTAAAGTTGTGCTCTTACAGTTCACACAATTCCCAACCTCACGTGTTTGGTGTTAAATATTAAATTTCTTGATTAGATTCATTAAAATTAAAAAATCAATTAATTTATCATATTATTTGAATTACAATATATCATTTATTCAGAATAAATATACGTAGAAGGTATGTGATAGATCGATTACTAAAAGACTACTCTTCCATGGGTGGCGTAATCATCGTATAAGAGAATTGAATTTGCAACAGTTTGTAATGCGTATAACCCAATAACGCTACTACTCTAAAATTCCAGACCAAAGAGAAAGATTACGAGAAGAATAAATTTCAATAAAATAGAAGAAATGACAATAAATAAAAAAATTACACAGAAATTTATTACACAAACAAAAGCATTACAACCCGAAGGAGAAGAAGAAGGATTTATCGGGATCCTTGCCTCAAGAGCTACCCTTATTGAAATGGTCGGATAATTGGAGTGGATCCACTTCTCCTCTGCCCTCAACATCCCAGTGCACGACCCAACCCCACCAAATGAGAAAAAACCAATTTATAGAGTGGTGGGGAGGCTAGGTTGAAAGTGGTTTCATGTGTGAATGAGGAATCTCGGCCAAATATTTTATGCCAATTTGCACCGCCCATTTGACCACCAAAATGCGTGAATCAGTTGTCCTTAAAGAAGGATGATCCACGAAAAAATTATTCATGTATATCCTCTAAACATGTGGGCCTGATAAAATCAGTGATAATGAAGTTATGGCATAAATACAGAACCCATGTCTATTCTGCCAAGTCCAGCCCACCACAGAATGAATGGCCCATTTACTCCATTAAAATGAACTATTTTGCTCTAGTGTCTTGAATAAAAGATGTATAAAATTACATTAGGAACATGGTTAGAAAATATTAAGTTCAAATAATAAATATTAAAAAATTTATCTTTAAAATACTACAGTACATTTTAAAAGGGTAAAATTGGAATTTTCATCAAATTTACAAATGAATGATCTAATCCCAAATATTTCATAAATGAACATATTTAGAACAATGTGAGGAAATAATATCATTTATTATCAATAAAATAATCAAAACAATAGTTTTTTATCAGTTTTTCAAATGGATGTCTGGTTCACAAGGTGCGATCATTTATGCGTAACTAGGCCCAAATGGGGATGGGTCCGGTTCAACTGACACGACCCAACCATTCATGGGCTGACCTGACCAAATTTGGGTCTGAGTCAGCTCAGCCCAAACCATCCTAGGCCATTACAGTACCATCCCATTGATCCTGGGACTGGGACGACCCACCATCTGTGCGTGACACACTGGGCAATGCAGCACGGTGCACTGGCGCCGCCCCCCAGCTGGGTGGCTGCCAGCTCCCCAAACAGCTAATGAAGAGCCATTCAGATCTTCAATTAGTGGCGCCACGTGGAACCAGTACATGGTCCAGGGGTCCCATGTCGTGCAGGTCCCCCTACATCCATGACTCTTTCTCCATGGTGCTTGATGGCACACCACCTTGCCAATGTGGCCTACAGATTGCTGGCTACCCCTGCAGGTTCGCCCCAACGCCAGGCGGCACTGCCCTCTTAGAAAACCAAAAAGCACTAACCGCTACCTTTTCCACTAGAACTAGTCACCGATGCCACACCAATGAATCTTATGCAAGCCACTGGGTGTGATATGTGGTCCATTCTTTCTTCTAGACATGCGTAAGCTCCTCTCGGGATGATGTCGTCAATGCGCACAACTGGTTTCATGGTTCCATCAAGTTTGAAAAACCCACCTCCAAAGAATAAAATAAAAATCATGCGGTGGAGGGTCTAGGCCTTGTTCGTTTAGCTTGCTCCCTCCATGTTAATTTATAAAAAGTGGGAGTAATTTATTCATCACATTAAAAAATGATAAACCCCATTAAAATCCCTCGCAATGACCACCCACTAATTCAATGATTATGAAAATAATTGTTGTAGTTTCTTGAATTAAATGAAAACCCCTACCTCAAGAATCATTGGATTCGTCGGCGTGGTGGAAGGAAAATCTGTGCATTGAAGAAGCCGCCCGCGTTTGTCGCTCCTGGTTCGTTACCATGCAATCTTCCATCTCCGTCGGTGGAAGGTGTCACGTCACATCGCCAGAGGTTCCTCACTTGATGAAGCCGTGTCAAACACTCTAACCCAAGCACCATTTAAATATAGGTGGAAAAGGGTGAGTAATGCCCTGAGGAATTAATACGATTCATTAATTGATGTAATCAATGTCCCAAATTAATTAAACAAGGTGTGGTTACACAACCAATGTATAACCAGGAAATTAATATCCCATATTTAAAAGTATGACCACCACCATGGTCCCCGCCATTTCCACTCAATAGGTGGTAGGAAAAAAATAAATAAATTAACCGTTCCTATGATATTTTATTATTTTGTTAAAAAGTAATAAAAACTATATTTTTCACCTGAAAAACTGAAGTCGAAGTTAAGCCTCCTTTAAGGTAATCTCGTTTCTGCGGATTCAATGGTTCCCTCAGATTTTTAATATGAGCACCATTTACAAAGATAGGAAATTCTACACACACGTTTACTGAACATTACATTAAAAAAAGATAATTTATTTAACAGTCACCCTCAACCCATGCCAATAATGGTTAGGCTCCACCTATGGTGAACACACCCTCACAAGCTCAAAGGTACCCTCATATATTCAATTCGAGTTACCGTTTAGAAATTAAGGAATTTACAATAAAATAATAATCACATAGATATTTTATTTATGGCCAAAAACTAACATCCACTGGTGGCCCACGCAGGCCAAAGTTGGTATCTTCCTACAGAAAGAATAACCTTATGAGTACCTCAGCGGTCTCATCTTATTAATTTGAGTCACTTTTCGTGATTTATAAGCATTTGAAAAATAAAATAAAATAATTTAATTATTTTATATATGCTTATGCCATTTTTAGGTTTTCTCATTGGAGTCCAGAACCTACTAAACTTAGGACACGCCAAGGGTAAACCCTCCGTCATGAACTCAATGGTGCCTTCATATTTCTAATCCAGGATCTTATTTAACAGTTATTCCACGTTTTCAGTAAATCTACTCATGTGCAATATTTTCATCTTAACACTTTTTGTTGGATCATTCTTGGAACATTGGGCCTTAGAATCATGTGTCGTCAGATTTCATAGTCTCGTAAAAATTCCATATAATTAAAAAATTATATGGAAATTTTCGGGTCATTACATTCTCCCTACCTTAGGGATTTACATACCCAAAAGCCAAAAAAAAGTCAAATGAAATAAATAAGGGTACTAAGCGCAAATCGGAGCCTCATGCTCCCATGTTCTCCCCTAGAGGTTCCCTTGTTTCCCCCAAACTCACACCGGAGGGATCAACTGTCCATGAAGGAATCACTCATATCAATCCTCCATCTCCAATGTTAACTCCCTAAAAGTCTCCCCATACTCAAAGTCCATCATTCCTTAGGTGATAAAATAAGATTGATAATGTAGGTATCCTCTCATCTATGACACATGGAAAACATTATGCACCTGGTTCATCTGTGGGGGAAGGGCGAGGTGGTAATCCACCATGCCAACTCTGCTGAGAATCTATAACGGTTCGATGAACCTTAGAGATATTTTGTGGAACTGGCTGAATCTCCACAATCCTCATTGGGGTAATACCCATAGGAAGATATGTTCTCTTTCCAAGAACTGTAAGGGTATTTGTCTCCTTTCGGCATAAGAAATCAACAGGATCTATGTAGTTTTATTCCCTGGCCACCAGTACAAATACCAGATGTCCTGGTACATCTTCACTACACCAGGATGTACTTCCAAAAGGGGATGTGTGGAACTCCATCAACACCTCCTATCATAACTTCACCATAACCATGGTGTATCCTTTGATAAGGATGATTTTCTCCCTACCTTTAGAAAATTATTTCAGGAGACTGTCTTGAGGATATCTGAGCACATTGGTATTCATAGTCTACATCCCCAAGTTGTGCCTTCTGAACATGCTGAAGGTGTGGGGGAGTGATAGCTATGGACTGGAGGTAAGATACTCCTTCACAATCAAAAAAGTGTTTCTGTAATGCAACTAGCTGCTTTTTCACTTCACTCAGTAGCTGTAAACCAGAACTCCTATTGAGTGCATCTGCCACCACATTCCCTTCTAACTCTCAACTCTAGGAGCTATGCGGGAGCCACTAAATATGCTATTGTAGATATTGGTGTCGTCGCTGGGTACAAGAAATTGAAGAAGTCCCTCTCCCTGTAGGGAGGCAATTCTGAAAATATCTTTTGAAAATTTGTTCCCGTACTCTGCCACTAATGTTGGGAACTAAAATCTCAAAACTCATGATTCCACGAGGGTAAGGCTAGCTGACTCAAGAGTGACCGACTACACCCTCCTATGCTTGAGTTTTACCCGTGCTTCCTAGGTATCCTTTTTTTCGACCAAGGAAAACCCCATTCTAGCGCTATAGATATACCACAACATTTTTGACTAAAACAGTCAATCTGAGCATGAACTGTGGATAAACAGTCCACACCCAAACTAACTTCGTAAGGCATCGATACTTCCACCAAGATGTTCAAACCAAGACTCCTGCTTCTAGGTTCAAATCACATCGTCTACGTAAGTGTGATTTTCGAGTCTCCTCCCAAAGGTATCACCAAATATATGGGTCAGGTCAAAAGTTTTACTAGAAACACTTGGTCTTGAACAAGATTCATGAAAAAAATCAATGATTAGTACCTATATCTATTAATATAGTTGTGATTAGTAGACACAGATCATAACTCGAATTATTCCTCGATTCCTTTGGTCACACTCCTTGACTGCATGTAGCTACTCCCTTCCCCTATCCTTTAGCTCCCGAATCATGGTGTAAACAACATTGGGGTGGTGGTTGTAACATGTCAACATGTATACCACCTCCTTCTGCTCTCCTTGCTAATATTTTAAATTTTCTACCCTTCAGATTCATCTATCCGTATAACTTCTTCTTCCCAATAAATTTTTACACATATATGCTTCCATGATCAAAATCAGTTTCCCCTTTTCACACTACAGACATTCACTAGCTTTATATACTCATCCAATAAAATTTTCAACCACAAAGGTTCTCTCTAGCACCCTAACATAAGTAGGAATTCATAGATAAATATTTATAGCTCGGATGTTCCTATAAACATCTCACTTAGTGGTATGAGACCCAAATCACTGGTCATATTGTTTTCATCGACTACCTAGATTGGTCAGTATGCCTTGATGAATACTCAGCTACCGAAATGTTGTCCTACTGAAGCTGTAAAAGATCTTGGGAACACATACCACTTAGATTTTTTTTCATGGAAAAAGATCCCATTCTCCAAGGAAGATTCTCAATATCCGTCCATGGAAAAAGTCACCTCATCATACGATAGAGGACATCTAAACCCTACCATTTCCCTAATGAGCCACACTGAATGCTCACTAGGAGGACCACCATATGATATAATGTTGACTTTTCTTGTTGGAAACTTAGTCACCACTATAGTCTAGTCCATAGCCAAATGTGATTCAGGATGACCTCGAAACCTGAGGCGTATCGGACACTAAAACTCATGAAAGTCACTATGCCTAAATGTGTCCTTTATCGGTAGCACTGGTAGTAAGTGCGGACCAATGGGAAGGGGTATCACTTGCACACCACCTGAAGCTACTATCTCGGGAAAACTTCCCTGTACTATTGCCTCATCACTCACCAGACCATTCTCATGGTCACACATTGGAATCCTTGCTGGCTATATTTATGGGGTCATCTTGAAAGAGAATCATGATGAACCAGAGTCAGTAAGTTATACTTTATAAGATGACTCAAAAGAGATCAATGTAAAAAAATTTCTAAAACACACGCAATCAGTGTTTTTGTGCACTGAGTCGGAAGTTAGAATTCAAGGTGCTTGTGTATGGATACATCAGATGCCGCACCAACACTAGACTCTCCTAACTGAAAACCACACCCAAAACTCTTAACACTATTGCTCCATTAGAAAGATCAGAGTCCTATTTCTTCAATAAAACTGACTCCTTTGATACCACTTTGTCACGACTTGTCCCCCAGGGTCTGTGTAGTGACTAACCCAAGCCCTCCTTCTATAGGCCAGGGGTTGGCGACTAGCACCATAAAGTCATTTCACTAAAATAGGATGACATTTCCTTTACACTTTTACAAAAACACAAACTAGAATGCAACAAGATTCAACCATGAAGTAAAACTATTGCAATAAAAATGTTTACTGAAAGTAAGGGTCCGAAATACAAGATCAACTGAAAAGATACAACTACAACAGAAAATAGAAAATAGCTCCTGAGATCGTCCATTGGGAATCCTACCTGAAGGGTAGGTACTACTTGTCTCCACAACATTCCATGTCTACCGTCACCACTATCCACCATCGGGTCCAAGCTCCCCATGTCCCAGTCAAGGATGCCCGTCATCTACACTAGACACAGCAAGGTGCGAGCAAATTCCGTGAAGGGGTGTGTGTAATAACACCTAGTAGGGACCCCGAGACCACCAAAGGCCTCCCAGAATTCCACAAAGGGAAAAAAATAAATATATCAATCCAAAATCATAAATAAAAAGACATAGATCAAACCAGATATACTCATATCATCCCCAAAGAAACATAAGGCCACAATCTTAGGCCATATCTAGAATTTCCAAAGAAGGCCCAAAGTGTAACTCAGGGATCATGAGTACACAATCTATGAACTATCTATCTCTGGAGGAATTCGCCTGAGATATTTACTCTAGCAGGTACAACTCAACCATTCCTAATGGAAAGTTCAAAAGGTCATGCTCAATATGGAACATTCTACTAGAACTTCCTCTAGTGCATGACACTAGTGGTCTCATAGTCACAGTCTTGAACCTGAGGAAAGACCAAGGCAAACCAAGTGAAAAGACCCACTCCTCAACAACATGTCCTATAGTCGAGATATCTTGATAAAACACTATTTTATTAAATATTTTTTTGATAATAAATGATATAATTTCCTCAAATTGTGTTAAATATGTTTAATTAGAATGTATTTGGGATTAGATCATTCATTTGAATATTTGATTAAAATTCTAGTTTTACCCTTTATAGTCCACTGTAGTATTTCGAAGATAAATATTTTTATATTTATTATTTGAATTTTCAATTTTGTAAATGTGTTCAAAACATAATTATCTACAACTTTTTGTGAGGAAAGTAGAGCTAAATAGTTCATTTGGTTGTTGTAATTGGTCCATGAAATCAAAGTTGGGCTGGTCTCGCTAGAATAGAAAAGCTTATGTATGTCGGCCATAACTCCTTCATATGGGCCTTTATGGATCCCAAATTTGGAGATAAGATAGACAACCCATATCTTCACATTTTATCCTTCTGGAAGGCCGGACAATTCATGCGTTTTGGTGGTGAAATGGGAGGTTCAATTTGGCATAAAATATTTGGCCGAATTTCCATATTCACACTTGAAACCACTTGTAACCTCTCCTCCCCTCCCTTATATAAATTGGAGTTTTTCTCATTTGGTGAGGTGGGGAAGTGCATTGGGAGATTAGAGGCAGAGTAGAATTTGTTTCACCCAAATTCTCCAACCATTGTAAGAGGGGTAGCTCTTGAAGCAAGGATCCCCTCATCGAAGCCTCATTCTCTTCTTCATTTTGTAATGTTTTCATTTGTGTAATAATCTTCTTTGTTATTCTTTTATTTATTATCTTTTATTCTGTTTTTTTTAAATTTCTTCGTCTTTTAATCTTCCTATTTGGGCTTGAATTCATGAGTAGAAGCGTTATTGGGTTATACCCATTATAAACGTTTACACATGCAAAACGCTTCTACGATGATTACGCCACCCATGGAAGAGTTGTCTCTTAGTAATAGATCTATCTTCTACCCTCTTCATTTAATCATTTTGAATCATTGATCTACTGTAATTCACTTAATATGATCCATGAATTGTGTTTTTAAATTGTAAGAAACTAAGAAAGCAATTGAACAATTAACACAAAAACTCGCGAGGTCGGGATTTTGTGTAAATTGTGAGAGCGCGATCTTAATCGGTAATACAAGACCACAAGGGATAAATTTGTAGAGTTCAAATATAATCCCTAAAAACAATTCATCCTCATTTCCTGAATAGATATGAGCCTTAATTTACCACTGACCATAAGCTAATCTTAGAACATCAATCAAAGCAGGGTGCTGCGATTGGATGTTCTGAAGTTAGCCTAGGGTTCAATTCACAACATCTTCGTGGTATAGTTAATTCTCGTAGGGTTCGGTATTTAACAAATTAAGGGATAATAATTAAGTGAATGTTAATATAAATGATAATGATTAATAATAATGTGAATAGGTAGAGTTAGATCGATCACACCTATTAAATATTGTCTAAAAAAACATCTTTTTGTTGTGTCATTTTAATCGAACTTCATTTCAAAACTAAAAACAAAAAAATTATAAAATCTTCTTCCAGCAAACGTCTTACAGATTCATAAACTATAAAAAAAACCCCAATCCTTTAAATTAGTGTTTTTATTTTATTTTATTTTATTTTATTTTTAGAATACCTCTAATAAGTTGTTAAATTCACTTCCTCCTTTGTGAGACGACCTTGGTCAGCCACTCTGCTGCACCAAAGTACCCCAAATTACACTAATCATTTGAGGGCGCCCACGACAGCGCTCTTTCATATTTGGCACCATTGCCGGGGAGGAAATAGTTCTCTCAATAAATTAGAGGTATTTGTTTTTTATTTCATTCTCTTCTTCCTCTGCTCACTTTCTTCTTTCACCTTTCTCAATATTGGTTCATTTTTCTCTTCTTCTTCTTCTTAATTTTTTTAGACCATCAATTGAACTCCATTCTCAAGATGTTGTGGTCTATTATTTTTCTTCATTTATCTATTTTTATATGATTTATGACACGGTCCTAACCTGAGGATCTCTTTGATCTAGACCCCGAGATTGAACGCAGCCTTAGGGCTCGAATCAGGCAATCTTGATCAACGTGAAGTGTCGACATTTACCCAAAAGGAGAACTCCTCCATTTTGGAAACACTGAAATTGTAAAAACATCTAAATCCAAACTAAAACAAGAACCAATGGCTGGAAACAATGGAAATGAACTTAATAGAACCATTCGAGAATTGGATACACCTGATGTTAACTATCAACCAAATTGTATTGCATACCCAAATCTCGAATCAGACTTTGAACTAAAATCTGGGTTAATTCACTTACTTCCAAAGTTTCATGGCCTCTATGGTGAGGATCCTAATAAGAATTTGAAAGAATTTAATGTGGTTTTCTCAACCCTTAAACCAAGAAATGTCTCTGAAGATCAAATAAAATTAAGATCATTCCCATTCTCGCTTGACGGAGCTGCAAAGGATTGGATGTACTATTTACAACCTGAAGACGTAACATGTTGGAACAATTTGAAACGTCTTTTCTTGCAGAGATTTTTTCCAGCATCAAGGACCTCATCCATTCTAAAGGAGATTTCGTGGATCAAGAAAGCACAAAGGGAGCCAATTTATGAGTATTGGGAGAGATTCAAAAAGCTGCGTGAAAGCTGTCCACATCACCAAATCAGTGAGAAACTCCTCATTCAGTACTTCTATGAAGGACTCACACCTATGGAGAGGAGCATGGTGGATTCCGCAGCTGGAGGAGCATTGGTGGACAAGACACCAGCAGCCGCACGTGCATTGATCGACAAGATGGCTCAAAACTCCCAACAATTTGGTGATAGAGGTACACCACATATTGCATTGGCTCAAAAGACATCCCAACCCCCTCCTTCAAGGCCATGTGGAATTTGCACTGAGACAAGCCACCCAACTGACTGTTGCCCACAACTACAAGAGACAGAAGATTGTGCAGTAGTGTTCCCTGGGAGACCATTTCAGCAGTAACAACAACCACCATATCCCCAAAAGAAGTTTGATACAATATACAACCAAGGGTGGAAAGATCAGTCGGACATGAGGTATGGCTCTGGACAACAACAAAGGCCCCCTTTTCAACCAAACTTCCAGCAGCCTCCACCTTACCAACAGGGTTTCCAACAACCCCAAATGAGATTCGAAGCTCAAACATCAACGAGTCAGCAACAAGGGAATATCCAACACAAGGTAGACTCTAACACTGATGATCTTTTGAAACAAATTGTTCTTAATCAACAGAATGATCTGAAGAGTCAAGGTTCGGAGATGAGAGAGTTGAAGACTCAAATGAGTCAGATTGCCACCGCCCTCCATGAACATGTGAGTAAGAATTATGGAAATCTACCTTCCCAACCCACTCCAAATCCAAAGGGGAATGTTAGTGCTATAACATTGAGAAGTGGGATGCAAATGAATGATACATCTGGACTTACCATTCCACCGGGATTCACCTCTACTATAGAGAAGCCTCATTCCATACCAACTGATGAGAAATCCAAGAAGAAAGATAAAGGTAAGAAAAAGATTGATGATGTACCTCCTAAACCCCTTCCTTTTCTAAACAGGGTTGTTCAAACCAAGAAGATGGCTGAAGAAGCAATGCAAAAGGAGGTTTTGGACACATTCAAGTGTGTGGAGATCAACATTCCTCTACTTGAATCCATTAAGAAAATTCCAAGGTATGCGAAATTCTAAAAAGAACTTTGTACCAATCGAAGAGGGATCAAGGGAAATGAAAGGATCAACCTTGGAAGGAATGTCTCAGCACTCATTACGGCAACTCTTGCAATGCCAACAAAGTGCAAGGATCCTGGGACATTCACCATCCAATACACCATAGGGTAGTTGCACTTCTCTGATGCTCTTCGTGATTTAAGAGATTGAATAAATGTTATGCCTCACTCTATATTCTCTTCCTTGTATGTTGGTGAGTTGAAGCCAACAAGAGTAGTGGTGAAATTGGTGAATAGAGCTATGACATTTCTAGCAGGAGTTCTTGAGGATGTACTTGTTCGGGTAAGAGACATGATCTTTCCAGCAGACTTCTATTTGCTAAACATGGAGGATGATCAGGTAAGTTCTCATGCCCCCATTATCTTAGGTAGAACCTTCCTCAAAACTGCAAAAACTATCATAAATGTCAATGAGGGTACACTTCCCATGGATTTTGGTGATGAAGTTGTGATATTTAATGTTATGGATTCCATGAAGTACCCCTCAGAGGACCATTCTGCTTTTGTTATCTCCCATTTTGAACCACCAAGTAAAAACATCATGGAATTGGATTGTCCTATGCTTAGGGAGATTATGAGTATTGGTTCTAGTTTGATGTCTAAGAGTACTTCTACACCCATTTTTAAGGAACAAGACTCTCTAAGATTTGATTTTGAAATGGAATCATATTCTGATTTTGATCATTTGAACTCTGATTATGACATGGCTATTGAGTATGCTGATGGATTTGGTGCTTTATTCTCTAATTGTGATGATTTTTATTCTGATATTGATGTTCATTGTGTAGATATGTCTGTTGCATCAATTTCTCCATCCATACATCACCCACCTACATTGGAACTCAAGCCATTGCCCCCAAATCTCAAATATGCATACTTGCTCAGTGGTGATAGATTACCTGTCATAATTGCTAACAATCTCTCTTTTCAACATGAAGAAAAACTTTTGAATCTTTTGAGAGATAACATTAGGGCAATTGGTTGGACATTGGCAGACATATCAGGTATTAGCCCCTCCATTTGCATGCATATGATTCTCTTGGAGGATGGGGTTAAACCGGTGAGACAGCCACAAAGGAGACTTAATCCCACCCTCCTAGAAGTTGATTAGAAAGAAGTTGAAAAATTACTTGAGGCTGGTTTCATTTACCCTATTTCTGACTCACAATGGGTTATCCCTGTTTAGGTTGTACCAAAGAAAACTGGTTTCACTGTTATAAAAAATGAAAATGATTAGTTAGTTCCTGTGAGAGTACAAAACAGTTGGCGAGTGTGTATCTATTATAGGAATCTAAATCAATCCACTCATAAGGACCATTTCCCACTTCCATTCATTGACCAGATGCTTGAGAGACTAGCTGGGAAGACACACTATTGTTTCATGGATGGATTTTCAGGATATTTTCAGGTTCCCATTATAGCAGAGGACCAGGAGAAGACAACATTCAACTGCCCATTCGGTAGATTTGCTTACCAAAGGATGCCATTTGGACTTTGCAATGCCCCAGGTACCTTCCAGAGATGCATGGTGAGTATTTTCTCAGATTTCATTGAGACCAGCATGAAGGTATTAATGGATGATTTTACAGTTTATGGGTCCTCATTCGATGAATGTCTCTCTAGTTTGGGTGATGTGTTGCATCGTTGTATTGAGAAGAATCTTGTCTTAAATTTTGAAAAATGTCATTTCATGGTCGAAAAGGGAATTGTCTTAGGTCATATAGTCTCACAACATGGCATTGAAGTTGATAAATGTATGGTAGACATTATTTTATCCCTCCCATATCCTACATGTGTGCGTGATGTTAGATCTTTCCTAGGGCATGCAGGATTTTATCGGCGCTTCATCAAATACTTTAGTAAGATCGCTCTACCTATGTCACGATTACTTCAAAAAGATTCTGATTTTGTGTTTGATGATTCTTGTAGGACTTCCTTTGATGAGCTAAAGAAGTGTCTGACCACTCCACCTATCATACAACCCCCATGGTGGGACCTTCCATTTGAGCTTATGTGTGACGCCTCCAACTTCGCGATTGGAGCTGTCTTATCTCAGAGGGGGGAAGGACGTTCACATGTGATTGCCTATGCATCAAGGACATTGAATTCAGCCCAATTAAACTACACAACCACGGAAAAGGAGTTTCTTGCTGTCATATTTGCTTTAGATAAATTCCGTTCATATTTATTGGGCTCTAATGTAGATGTTTTTTCTGACCATACAGCTTTGAGGTACCTCCTGAAGAAGCCATATGCAAAGCCACGACTTATCCGTTGGATGCTCCTTCTTCAAGAGTTTGACATCGAGATAAAGGGAAAAAAGGGGTTAGAAAACATGGTGGTGGACCACATGATTAGGCTTACTCACACACTAGAGGATGACACCTTGGATCAGGTACCACTTCGGGACACTTTCCCTGATGAGCATCTCTATACCATCTTAGGTACGCATCCTTGGTATGCTGATTTAGTTAACTACCTTGTTGCTTCTAAAATCCCTACAAATTTAAAGAAAAATAAAGTCCAAAAATTAAAGAGTGAGTCAAGATTTTATGTTTGGGATGATCCATACTTATGGTGAATGTGTAGTGACCAAGTCATTAGGAGGTGTGTTCTCGATCATGAGTTTGATTCTGTTTTGCATTTCTGTCATACACTTGCTTGTGGTGGACACTTTGGACCCCAACGGATAGCTAGGAAGGTTTTGGACTCTGGATTATATTGGCCTAGATTATTCCATGATTCCCATGTGTTTTGTAAGTCATGCTCTCGTTTCCAACACACTGGGAACATTTCTAAGAGACATGAGATTCCCCAACAACCCATACTATTCTGTGAGATTTTTGATGTATGGGGCATTGATTTTATGGGTCCTTCTCCAGTTTAATTTGGATTTTTGTATATTTTGGTTGCTGTTGATTATGTGAGGAAATGGGTGGAGGCCAAGGCCACCAGGACTGACGATTCTCATGTTGTAGTGGATTTTGTCAAGGCTCAAATTTTCTGCAGGTTTGGAGTACCAAAGGCCATCATCAGTGACCAAGGGACACACTTTTTCAATAGGAATTTTTCTTTCCCTCCTTCAAAAGTATGGGGTGACACACAAAACATCAACACCATACCACCCCCAAACAAATGGCCTGGCTGAGGTTTCAAATCGTGAGTTGAAACAAGTCATGGAGAAAACTGTGCAGCCAAATAGGAAGGATTGGAGCAAGCGCTTGGATGATGCATTGTGGGCTTATAGAACAACATAAAAGACCCCCATTGGTATGGACCCATTTCATATTGTTTTTGGGAAAGCATGTCATCTCCCAGTGGAAGTCGAGCATCGGGCTTATTGGGCTATAAAGAAATGCAACATGGATTTGGCTCAAACTGGAATCCAAAGGAAGCTGCAAATTCAAGAGCTTGAGGAGATTAGATTATCATCATATGAGAACTCAAGGCTCTACAACGAAAGATAAAAAGCATCTCATGAAAAAATGATCCAACAAAGGGCGTTTCATGTTAGAGAGAAAGTCCTTCTCTACAGTTCACGACTAAAGTTGATGCCTGGTAAGTTGCGTTCAAGATAGTTAGGTCCTTATGTTGTGACTAATTTTTTTCCTTATGGTGCAGTGGAGATCACACAAGAGGACACTGGAAGGATCTTTACAATCAATGGGAAACGTTTGAAGAGATACATTGAGGGACTTCCTACTGATGCAGTGGATTTTATCACACTGCATGACCCCATCATCACTTGAGCACATCAAGCTGTTCCTAACCCTTTCACTTTTATATTATTTGTCCTATTTAAAAATTCTTCATTTCATGTGCATATATCAACTCATAGGTTTACATTGAGGAAAATTCAATATTTTACGTGTGGGGGAGGGAAACTTTTAGTTTAGTAATTTCAATTGCTTTCCTGTTAAAAAAAAACCAAAAAAAATTGTGTTTTTTAAATTTTGCGTGTTTATTTTTCAATTTTCTTTGTGTTTTTGAAATTTTTGAGGTAAAATGATTCTCATCACCATTTTTAAATCCATATAAATAAGTGAAACAATTTACCCCCTGAAACTAAGCTTAAATGAATGCTAAAATGACTTTGTTTCAAGTTCAAATATTTATTAATTTCATGAAAGTATGCTGAATTTTGAATCCCATGCCAATCTCACTGTCTTTATATTTGAAATCACTTTCATGTGAGGCTTCTAAAACATTATTTTCATATTCATTACATTCAAATCACTTCTTGAGAGAACCAAACCATACTTGATTTAACCAGAATTTGACCTATTCCTATCAAAACTTGAGGGTTTGAGGTACTTATGTTTAAATGATTGAGGCATTTGTTTGGTATTAAAGCCCCTATTTCAAAGAATCCTTTTTTATAATGGCCTACCTTGAATATTTAATCCTTGTAGCCCTTAGAAGCCATGCACAACCTGTTAGGTTAGCCACATTACAAGCCAATTTTCCCTATCCACCAACTCTTGAAGTGAAATTGCACAATCTAGTTGAGCTTAAGTGTGGGGGAATCTATCTTGTGTTGTGCTACCACATTTTGTGATACATTGGGTGGAAAATTAATTTTTGAAGAGATGTGTTTACTGCTGAAGAAAGTCATTATATTGAAAGTTGTGCCTATCTGGAGCTTTCATGACAAGTGAAGCTGTGCCTTTTCTGGAGCTTTTAATTATGGTGGAAAGCTGTGCCCATTTGGAGCATTCAAGAAAATCATGTTTGAGAGGATTGACATTTTTTATGCTGAAATGATGAATGGTGTAAATCGTTCATGACTTTTCATGATGATGGAGCTGAATTGATACTATGGGGATTGAAGAGAAGACCATATTTAAGTGAAAATTAGATTAATGCAATTTTGTTTCAAAAGAGTCAAGCCCTCCTCATTCAGCATCAGAGTTTTTCACATCTTAATCCTACCAACCGAAAGCCACAGAACAACCCTGAAAAGTCCTCATGATAAACATATTTCCTTCACTCACATCGGGTAGCGATGTAGGAATCTATTAAGCCTATGGCGACCCTTGTATGAGTTTGGATGAGAAAGACATTGCAAAAAGATTGATATTTGAGTGATGAGAGAAAATTCAAGCGAGGTAAGTGTTTTCTGCATGGGAGGATAAATGAAGTGGAAATATATTGAATGATATAAATTGAGAACTTGAAATAACGTTTTCAATGAGGCATGATATCTTTTGATTCTTGGTGGGAAATTGATTGATCTCAAGGATATGTGTTTTAAAATTGGTTTTGATTTGATATTGATGTTTACTAGACATGAGGTTTTTCCCAGGAGTGCAAAAGGGTAAGTGTGGGGGAGTTGATAAAACACTATTTTATTGAATATTTTATTTATAATAAATGATATAATTTCCTCACATTGTATTAAATATGTTTAATTAGAAAATATATGGGATTAGATCATTCATTTGAATATTTGATGAAAATTCCAGTTTTACCCTTTATAGTTAACTGTAGTATATCGAAGATAACTATTTTTATATTTATTAAATGAATTTTAACGTTTCTAACAGTGTTCCTAACTTAATTATCTACAACTTTTATTCATGACACTAGTGCTAAAGAGTTCATTTGGTTGTTGTAATTGGTCCATGAAGTCAAAGTTGGTCTGGGATCGCCAGAATGGAGAAGCTTCTGTATGTAGGGAATAACTCCATCATATGGGCCTGTATTGCACCCATATTTTTAGAGGAGATATAGGACCCATATCCTCACATTTTATCCTTCTATAAGGCCGGCAAATGCACGCGTTTTGGTGGTCAAATTGGCGGTTCAAGTTGGCATAAAATATTTGGCCGAATTTCCACATTCACACTTGAAACCACTTGTAACCTCTCCTCCCCTCCCCTCTATAAATTGGAGTTTTTCTCATTTGGAGGGGTGGGGACGTGGATTTGGAGATTGGAGGCAGAGGAGAATTTGTTTCACCCAAATTATCCAACCATTGTAAGAGGGGTAGCTCTTGAAGCAAGGATCCCCTCATCGAAGCCTCCTTCTCTTCTTCATTTTGTAATGTTTTCATTTGTGAAATAAACATCATTGTTCTTCTTTTATTTATTATATTTTATTATGTTTTGTTTAAATTTATTCTTCTCTTAATCTTCCTCTTTGGGCAGGAATTCTTGAGTAGAAGCGTTATTGGGTTATCCCCATTATAAACCTTTGCACATGCAAAACGCTTCTACGATGATTACGCCACCCATGGAAGAGTAGTCTCTTAGTAATCGATCTATCTTCTACCCTCTTCATTTAATTATTTTGAATAATTGAGCTACTATAATTCACTTAATATGATCCATGAATTGTGTTTTTAAATTGTAAGAAACTAAGCAAGAAATTGAACAATTAACACAAAAACACGCGAGGTCGGGATTTTGTGTAAATTGTGAGAGCGCGATCTTAATCGGTAATACAAGACTTGTAGAGTTCAAATATAATCCCTAAACACAATTCATAGTAATTTCTAGAATAGATATGAGCCTTAATTTACCACTGACCATCAGCTAATCTTAGAACATCAATCAAAGCAGGGTGCTGTGATGGCATGTTTCGAAGTTAGCCTAGGGTTAAATTCACATCATCTTCGTTGTAAAGTTAATTCTCGTAGGGTTCGGTATTTAAAAAATTAAGGGATCATAATTAAGTGAATGTTAATCTAAATGATAATGATTAATAATAAAGTGAAGAGGTAGAGTTAGATCTATTACACCTTTTAAACATTGTCTAAAAAAACATCTTTTTGTTGTGTCATTTTAATCGAACTTCATTTCAAAACTAAAAACAAAAAAAATATACAATCTTCGTCCCACAAACTTCTTCTAGATTCATAAACTATAAAAAAACCCAAATCCTTTAAAGTAGTGTTTTTATTTTATTCTCTTTTATTTTATTTTTAGAATACCTCTAAAAAGTTGTTAAATTCACTTCCTCCTTTGAGAGACGACCTTGGTCAGCCACTCTGCTGCACCTAAGTACCCCAAATTACACTAATCATTTGAGGGCGCCCACGACAGCGCTCTTTAAGATCTCTAAATCCCCTGAAGGACCCGCTACCCGTCACTCCTCGGAGAAGGGGGAGTACAAATCCATATTTGTGGACTGGAACCCTACCCGGTAGGGGACTACAACTTTGGTTGTTTGCTATGGGAGACCACTTCCCTAGAATGTCAGGGGAGTACCCACCCCATGCTAGAGGACCAACAACCTAGCATGGTAGGGGAGTATCGAATATATATGTGTGGACCCGTACCCTACCCAGCAGGGGAGTACAAATCTGGTAGTTTGTTCGTTGTGGGGGACATGCGCCCTAGTACATTAGGGGAGTACCAACCCCAAGCAAGATGACTCACACCCTGGCATAGAAGGGGATTACCGAATCTACTGTAGTACTAAATAATGAGGACCCACACCCTGGTTTGATAGGGGAGTACCTACTCCTAACATAGAGGACTCATACCCTACCTGATAGGGGAGTAACTAACTATATGTGAGTTATTTTTGGAGGACCCATGCCCTAGTCCAATAGGGTAGTAACTGCTC
Source organism: Viscum album (assembly GCA_963277665.1). NCBI lineage: Eukaryota > Viridiplantae > Streptophyta > Magnoliopsida > Santalales > Viscaceae > Viscum > Viscum album. Next base: position 1,355,626,836 of record OY728120.1, read on the forward strand.
CAATGATATAAAAACCAATCAGAGAGAAACAAACCCCCACTCATGATGTGGGGAGTCTCGTATCTACCGATGCGGAGGAGTAAGAATACCCACACCTTGAGTCATCAAGGGAGTATCCATCCTCACTCTCACTACAAGAAACACCCCGGTTCTTCTCCTCCAGTTACCAGCTATACCTCAACCTCTATGAAGTTCTACAAGGAAGTTTCCCAATGATCAGATGTGTAATAAGGGTTCCAAAGCAACATGAGATGCATCAATCAGACACTTGGTATGTAAGCTAAAGGTTTATTAATACCGAGGGCCCGGTTGGATTCAAGTACAATCCAACACAGAAAAACTCCAACATTATCTAAAAGTTATTTGGAGTATCATAAATGGATCTTCTCACTCCAAGGATCCCAGTGCCATAGATGGTACATCAAATGGACGTTCAGTTGGCAAGGTACAATCATTTATGTGTAACTAGGCCAGAATAGGTCTGGGTCCGGTGTATCCCAGCTTGGGATGACATGGCCCATTTCAGACCGACCCAACCTGAACTAGCCTATGTTGGCCCATTTTGGCTGGGCCACGGCCTAACTCGGTACGTGGCCAGGCCTAGTCTACCAGATGGGTGCAATGCAGCCTAGTGCACTGATGCGGCTCACTAGCCGAGTGGCTTCCAACTCCCCAGACAGCTCAAGAAGCGCCATTTGACTCTTCAATTAGTGGTTCCACATGGCGGCGCCACATTATCCATGGGACCCATGGGGCGCAGGTCCCCCTTTTTTGGTAGCTTTGATGCTGCAACTCTTTCTCCACTATGTGCAAAGAAGCGTCGCCATGCCAACACAACTAATCGGTTGTTGGCCTCCCCTTTGGGTCTGCCACGACACCACCCTCTTCCGCAGTCGGTGAGCACCGGCCGCCACCTTCGTTGCTGGCATCGGTCGCTGATGCCACATCGACGAATCATCATAGGGCCACCGGGTGAGCTCCAGTGGTCCATTATTTCTTCTGGATACACCTACGGTCCTCCTGGGATACCACTGTCATTTCATGCCTCTTGGTTCCAAGGTTCCGTCAAGTTAGAACGACCTGCCTCCAAAGGATGCAATAAAAATCAAGAGGCAGAGTGTTCATGCCTTGTTCATTTGGCTCGTTCCCTCTACGGTAGCTTTATAACAAGTGGGAGTTGTTTATACATCATGATAAAGTAATGATATACCCCTTTAAAATCCCCCGAAAAGAAAACATGCTAATTCAAGAATGGGGAGAAGAATCATGTGAATTTATTAAATTAAATGACAAAATGTACCTCAAGAATTGTTGGAGTCATTGCAGTGGTGGAAGGAGAATCTGGGCTTTGAGAAAGCCACCAGCGTTCGTCGCTCCCAGATTGTTGCCGCTCGAGCTTCCATCTTCATTGGTGGAATGTGTCATGTCACGTCGCCAAAGGTTCCTCACATGAAGAATTCGTTCCAAAAACTACACTCTAAGCCCTATTTAAATATTAGGGGAAAAGTTTGAGTAATGCACCGAGGAATTAATGAGATTCAATAGATAAATTAATTAATGTACCACATTAATTACAAGAGGGTTGGTTATGCAACCAATGTGTAACCGGGCATTTAATATCCCATATTTAAAAGTATGGACACCATTGTGGTCCTTCCACCATCGCTCAACTGGTGTTAAGAAAAATAAATAAATAAAATAACCATTCCTATGTTATTTTATTATTCTTTTTAAAAGTCGTAAAAACTAACATTTTCACCCGACCAACTGTTGGCAATGTTAAGCCTCCCTTAAGAGAATACCAGTGCTTCAGATTCAACAGTTCCCATGTATTTTTAATCCAATCACCGGTTCAAAATATATAAAACACCACCTGCGCTTTTATAGAATGTACCATTAAAAAAGTTCAAAAATTATTAACCGTCATTCTCACCCCATGCAGGTCGAGGATAGGCTTCGCCTAAGGGGAATATGCCCTCATGTTCTCAATGGTACTCTTGGATTTTCAATATAAGATTCTATTTATAAATCAATGATTTTACAATAAAATAATTTCCACTTAATTATTTTATTTGCTGCCCAAAAATAAATTCCACTAGTGTCCCGTGCCAGCCAAAATTAGTATATTCATAAAGAATGTATACCCTTATAAGTTCATTTGTGGTCTCATATTTTTAATCTAAGAAACCGTTCATGAGTTATAATCATTTAAAAAATAATATAATTTCACTTAATTTTCTTTATGACGCTTATTAAATTTTCGGGTTTTCTCAATGGAGGCTTGTACCGACTGAACTTAAGTTGCGCCTAGGTTAAACCTGCCATCCTGAACGCAATGGTTCCCTCTAATTTCTGATCTAGGAACTCATTTAAGATTTAATCCTCTTTTTTAGAAAAAATACTCATGTGTTCTATTTTAAGCTTACATTTTTTTTCGACGGATCATTCCAGGCACTCTGGGCCTCGGAATCATATGCCGTCAGATTTCGTGACCTCGTAAAACTTCCATATAATAAAAAAATTATACAACAATTTCTTGCTCATTAAAAATTGAAAAAAAATCATTAATCCAAGGTATGGGATACTATTAATAATTTATACCTAATTCATATTCCTTTAGTATATACAATTAAATAATAGAATATCTACGTTCATGAAATATATTGAGCACCCCTAGATACATTCTCTATCTGATAGAAAACATCACCTCAAAATCCACTAAACCCTCAAATATTTTGACATATTTTGTTCCATATAATAAATTATAATCAACATCATTTAAAACATAATCATATTACCAATATCTTACTCAATTCATAGATCTAGAGTAAGAACTATTAAATAATTTGGGATGATATCCTAATAATGACCCCCAATAGTATAAATGATGGAATGGGGATAGTGCTGATTATTTAGTAAGAGACATGCCTATATTTATTTTATGATAGATCTAAACATTATCATCTCTATTACAATCCTTACTTCCCCAAAATCCCACTCACCAATTAAGAAAACACTATATCCACAATAAATAAAAAATGATACACGTCTCATATAATTGTTTATATGAGATTGGTGACATTTAAATGAGTCTATTATCAATATCACATCCAAAATTTTCATATCTATGATAATGTTGTCTCAAATATGTCCATATCTTGGAACTATACTCGGTTATATATGAAATTTTTGTATAATTGCATGTTTTCATATATAATGTTGGTCATGGGAGAGTAACATTGAAGATAACGTTAATGGTAAATCTTAACCGATAATAACATGAGTAGATATAGAGGAATGGGATCGTACCATATTAAAATATGTAGCAGATTGTATACAAGAAATTAATTCCATAACATTAACTATAGAAGGACCCTCCATAGTGATGGAAGGAACCTTATTTATCACATAAAACCATTCTATCTCTATTAATTATCTTCTCAGTATGGTCAATGTTTCACCTAAGTCACTGATAAATTTTGTGTCTTGGTCTACTATTGGTAACCATTTCCATCTCCCATAACTATTTTTTAGTGACCTGACCCAAAACTTCCCCAGTCAATGTATACTTACATTACATTGAAACAATTATAAATAATCAAATCCCGATGGACTAAATAGTTTAATAGTCTTGGTAAACAAGATATATACATGAGTATTATGTTTAAAATGAATACAGTAATTGAATACTAATTTTTCATTTGAGGATATATTTATTCAATGTATTTTATCATTTAAAATAATTATTAGTATACATATTGGACTCTTAGGGAAAGAAAGCTTAAATAAGGTGAGATCAAATGCCTATTTAGTTTAAAGTACAACAGATGAAATAATAAAAAAATGAGAATAATAAATATGGAGAGGTAATAATCAAATAAAATTTCCATGTAATTAATAAACTATGAAGGAAGTGCATAGAAAATATAGAATGATAAATAACTAAAAAATCATTACATTTAGAAAAATATATAATGTAAAAACAGTACGGAAAGGTAATAAACTAAAGACATATTCCACTTAATGAACAAACATATAATGAAATGCATCGATGGATATGTTGACATAAAATCTCACGGATAAATAATAATTAATTCAAAATGAAGGAAATTATTAATTTTTAGATTTAATTTATCTATCACATTAACCACCACTATCATGACAATTCAAAATTTGCATTATGTATATGGGTAGAAACTTATATATTGTACATGGAACCAAACTCTAATGTGTTTTTACTAACTAATTTCATCTAATGAGACTACATATTCATCATGGGGATTTAATTAACTAGTCCCCAACATATATGGATTTCCTTATATGTTCCTCAACCCATGTATTTCATGTCCCAAGAAATACTAATATTGAATGACCAATATACCTTATCAAATATTAGTTTTGAATAAAAGATACATATATATCAATATTTTCCAAAATAATCAAATAAATTTCAAATTAAAATATATAATAAATATGATATATGGATTATCCAATGATATTATTCATTAATTAATTATATGGGTAATTAGGATATATTTGTAGTTCCATTGTAAAAGGGAATTGAATATTTCAAGAGGAGTAACAATGGAATCAAGGAAATGAAGGCCAATAATATACTTTTCCAAATCATAAATCATCTAGAGTAACAATGAGGATGGTACAAATTAAATATATCAAATTTTGAGTGAATAAATGGGGGTTTTCATACATGAATAAGAAATATATAAGAATATCATTTCAAAACATTATTGAGGATAATATATATTTTTGTAAATAAATTTCATTGATAACAACATCTAATTTTTTATTATAAATAATAATTTAAAACATACAAGGCCATATTCAAAGAAATGATAGTGAGTAAATCATTACATATCGTGTGATTTAAAAGATCATTCTTTTTATAAGGTAAAATCTTTGGAATGTGTGATGTTCATAAAGTGACAAAAAGGTCCCTCTCAAAACATTTATAAAAGTGAAAATTGTAAAAATATATATAGTAAATAAGTTTGTAAAGGTAATTTTTTAGAATAATTTTAGAAAACTATATTTATTGAAGAAAATTAGTCCTATGACTAAATCTTGAATTAAATTTAGGTTTTAATAAAAAACAATTTCTAAATTAATTTGAGTACAAACGAATGAAAGTAATGGTACTAATATTAGAAAAATTGTCATTAATGTCAATTGGATAATAAAATAAAATGTTCTATTATAGAATTATCAAATAATTACATATGATGCAAATTAATGTGTAAAAATCACCATATAAAATGGGATTGTGAAACAAACCCTTGAAAAGTCCATAACGTTGAAGTGATAATCAATCAACAAATAGATTATGTGCATCAATTGTAAATCCATAAAAGAGAATAATAAAAACATAAAAATATAGTAAAAATTCAATATAAAAATAATCATTGAATATTAACAACAATGAGGAAGTAGTATGACCTAATGAAAAGTGATTGGATAATTGAAATTTCATTAAAATAATTTTTGAGGGAAATAATCATTAAACATTCCGTAGTGTCCCACACAATGTAAAATTAATTGAATAATAAGACTCATGAAGGAATACCATCAAATTAATTCTTTATATGACATTATGATAATATAGTACATGTTATATTATGTTAAAATGGACCATATATACACCGCACAAATTAGTAAGTGGTTACATATGACATTTATCACACAGATGTAAAAAGTGAGATGAGAATCCATTAAATTACCCTTTATTTTTGTTTTTTGGTCATAATACTACATTATAGTAGTTTGAAATATGTCAGTAAATTATACCCAAACCAAAATATCATATATATATATATATTATAACTAATATTTTTACAATCATTTATTATTTTCAATATTTTGGATGTTAATTTCCATTTATTTTCATATATGTTCTGACTTATTACATGTTCTTACTGTTAATTAGATCATTGTTTCATCAAATACCGAAGGTAAAAATTGATTTAAATAATATATATTTTCATTATATATTAATTTAAAATAAACCATTAAAATTTGAGATTGGAAGTGAAATAAACTATTCAAAGAGACAGCAGTCTATAAAAAAAAATTATTTTCAGGTTCATTTATTTTCTGTATTTAAAATAATGAAATGTAAATGATATATATGTATATAATTATTTATATATTATATATATGTTATATATATAACATATATTCATTAAAACCAACCTTTATACATTCTGTGTAATCTGTGAATGTATCACATCACATCGAGGAGGTGGTAGTCCACACTTCCACAAACGATGTTATCGTATTTACAAAAAATGGAACGTATACTGGTTTGTGTTATAAAATAAATATGAAAGTATATAGAAATCATAAATATCACATTTATCTTATATAAATAGTGTTTCCATCATAATTCCCAACCATGAAATTTGGTAAAGGAAAACTGATGAATCATCGTGTCGCTAGGTGGTAGTTATCCGTACATGAACGGTATGTTTATTACCCATTAGATAGAATTTTGTGTATGTATAGGTTGAATTATAAAAATAAACAATATTTATATTTAGTATATTTTTGTTCTTATATAATAATTTATTTAGGTCTGATGAAATAGTGTTGAAATATATAAAACGAATAATCTTGAGAGAGGATATTACCTCATTTTCTCTTAACTAATTTTGAATTTCTCCAAATGGATTCCATTGATGGATTTTATACAAAGGCCAATATTATTGGATTATGGTAGGTATTTCTATGATCTATCTCAGTAGTTCATGGTCAATCCAAAATTACTTGGGAAGTGTGTGGATGTTGGAGGTTTGAGTGCCTTTTTATACTGGAAAGGATGTTCACTCTTTTAAACTTTTAAAAAAGGTAATTACACCCATTGTTTTAACATATAATGTGGTTATAATAATACAAAACATTAGATACATGGTATTATAGGTTATTAATGATGAAATAAAATTCATTTTTTACAAGAGTCTATGTCATTTAACTAGTATTTTTAAATTTTATTCATTTTTTAAACTAATTTTTCCCTTAATCATTGTAAATTATTTTAATAAAATTTACTATTATTTATGGTCACAAAGTGTTTTGAAATTATTATAAATTCTAAATTATCCTAATACAAAATATGGAATACATTTTCCTAAATTAAAATCCCAAAATATGAATAAAAAGGTTAATATTAATCTGCATATGGGATGATAATGTTTGTTTTTAAAGTAAAAACGTCCAAATGTTTAATAAGTTTTTATACCCAATATAATGGAGAAATCGATTCAAATTGAATAAATTGGAATAATTGAAAAATATTTTATATAATTGGAATTTAATAAGAAAATTAAATATCCTTTATCTATTAAAATAAATTACGTGAAAAAGTAGTTTTGAATTAAAATTCACAATTTTTCAGTAATTATCAAAAAAATAAAACATCATAGAAAAATACCTAAAAAGTACCATAAGATAATTTATATAATTATAATTAAAATATAGTGTTTATTTTGAAACATTATATTTATAATAGTTACAGAATTTTGATTTAAAATAGGTTCTCTATTAAGTAGAGACAAAACTGGCTTTATAAAAATATTGGTTTTTATGTGTAATATGGGGTTTGTTCATTGCGTGTATCCATATTTTTAACAATTTTAGTTAATAAAATAAAAATTTGTAATTTAATGGAAAAATTATATCTAATAATATTAAAAAATTAATATTTTAATAATTTAATTTCTTTCCATAAAACTCGATCTTGCGTGTAACCAATCCTATCAAAGAAAATCACTCTTACGTGTAATGCAAGGTAACTATACTTTTCATATATTTAAATATATAGAATATATAAAATATATTTAAAATTGAAAATGTATTTTAATGTACTAGGATATCATCTTCCCTTACACACTTTGTTTTTCCTATTATACACATAATTGAGTATAATTTTCTTACATTATAATTTCAGGGCGTTACAATCCACCACATTAATTAAATTATATCCCCCCAATTTAAACTCAATATGGGTAATATATTGATTGATACTTCCAATGATTAAATTCTATATTAATAAAATGGATCATATTAAATCCTCTAAAATAGAGAGAATGAGAAGTACAAAGGTCACATGCAATAATATACAACTAGGTCTCAAATTGGGAGATAATTAGTTGAAATTAATGAAATGTACATTGAGTGAAAGTAGAAAAATTTATAGGTTGTGATTGATGTCATCATTTGGAAATAATTTAATGATCAATGGAACATTTCAGACCTCAATGAAATAAATATTTTATGATTTATCTGACCATCGAGTAAAACAAAATGAGATATTAAAAATCAAAATATTAAGACACTTATCCTCATGTTAAGAAATTTTTTAAAACATAAAAATATAAGGAAATTTACATAGTTGATAAATATTTATTTCATGTAAAAAAATTTAATATTTTGGTTGTTCTTAAATTAAATTCCACTTCACCAAAGAATTCAATAAATTTATATCAAAAAATTAATGTGGATGTTTGATGTACTAAAATAAACATTTAACAGATCACATGGCCTATAAAAGTGTGAAATATATATACATCTATGTCTAAGTATTCTACAAATATATTATGGTTATGAAAATTCATCACTAATAAAAAATATAAACTATAATGGTTTATCATTATTATTTATTCATCTAACCTTTTGATAAAATAATATGAAAAATTAATCATGACATTACGTTGGTCAGTGGATGTTCTTTTACACTTATTGTCCTTTGAACATGGGTTGATGTCCCACAACATTTCTATATTTTATGGGCTGTCACTATATATATAAGTTTTTTGTTTTTAAAAACATATAAATTTCCAAAATAAGTATTATATATAACCTTGAAATTAGGTTAATCACTAAAAAAATTTATATTAGATTTTCAATAGAACCCCAACACATAAATAATTCATATATTATACTTCAAAAGAGGTCCTTCCATTGTATATGGTCTAATGTAGGTCATTAATTTTATTTCTATATTAAAATAATTTGTAATGTGCAGTAAATAAAATCTGAATTGTCCATATCATATCTCTTGGGAGTGTCAATCCGGATTCACATTAAGTCCCATTTTCATGAACCAGGTTATGATGTTTTAGGCCTTTCACAACTTTTCAGAATTGTTACTCAAAGGTACATTTGTTCTATAACCATGTAAAATTTTGTATTTAGTGATATATTTATTACTATATATACCCATATAAGCCATTTTGTACCAAAATTTTGTTTTTCCATTTATTCTCATCCTCAAATTCTACCATAGTACTTTGTTATCTAATCTATGTCTTCCTAAATATAATTCTCAAGGTTTCTACTATACTTAATTAGATACTAATTGTAGAAACCTAAACCCAAGAATCTTAGTGCCAGTGTGTAATACTATTACACTTTCATGATTACAAGGAATCAAATCCCAAAAGATAATATTGTTTAGTCATCTTGGCTAACAAGATAGTGATATGTGTATTTTGTTTCAAATGAATACAATAATTAAAATATTATTTTATTTATTTTGATGATAAATTTAGTCAATCTAGTGTATCCATGTATATCATTATTGTTATAATTCTTGTATTCGTTGGGAAAAGATTCATATTTAGGGTGAGCTAAAATGATCAGTAAGGGCAATATATAATAGAAGAAATAACGAATCAATGAGAATAAAAAATATGGAAATGAAGAAACTAAATACACATTAAATAGAAATAGGAAACTAATAAATATGTGCGTAAAAAACATATATAATTAAATAAATAGAATCTCATGCCATTATATAACAATGGAAGGTAAAATCAATATTGAATGGTAAGAAAAAGAAAACACATTCCATTTAATCAATATATATATAATGAAATGCATCAATTGATATCAAAAAAACTCATGGATAAATAATAACTGAATCAAAATGAATGAAATGAATAATTATTGGATGTAATTCACATGACACATGGACTACTACCATGAATAGCATTCACAAGATTGTTTAATTTTATGTTTATAATCCCAACTATTCTTCTTGGAAAAAAACTCGATGGGTTTGTTGCCAACAAATATCATCTAATGAGACTACCAATTCATAATGGGGATTTCATTAACTAGTTTCAAACCTATAGTAATTTCATTAAATGATCTGAATCAATGAATTTCATGTCCCAATATTTCATCATGTCAACTAAAAATTTTTACCTATTAAATATCCGTTTTAAATAAAGGATACAAATGTATCAAAATTTACCAAAATAATCAAATAACATATAAATTAAAAACTATATATGAAATAGTATATGGTTTTGTAAATTAACATATCCATTGAAAAATTGTATGGATAATTATGTGAAATTCAAGGTTTTCTAATCGCAGTAATTAAATATTTCAAGAGTACTACCAATGGAATTAAAGAAGATAATTTCAATAATATCCTTATAAAAATAACATACCATAAAAAATAAGAATAAGTATGTTATCAATATAACATATCCTAAGTGGATTAAATATTAAGGGTTATTTTCATTGAGTAATATAAATACTATAAAATGATATTTTATGAAAGAAATCATGAAAAAAATTTACTTTTTTGTTTTGAATAACAATTTCAAAATTAATATTCACTGAAAATCACTTATGAGAAAATATTATTTAAAAATAATCCTTTAAAAATTAAAATTTATGTTTGAAATAAATTATGGTCAGAAAATATGTACATGTCATATGAGCCAAAAAAATATTCATTTTGAATGAAAAATGGTTTAAAAAGTGTCCTGTTTGGAATGCGATAACAACATGTCATAGAAAAAAATTTAAAATGGAAATGGTCAAAAAATTATTTAATAAATAATTTTGTAAAGGATTAAAATATTTTTTGAAAACCATTTTATAAAATAGGCTTTTTATAAGAAAACCTGTTCTCCGACTAAAGGGGGAAATGAAGATGTGTTTTTATTAAAAACATCATCTATAACGTTTGGAGTACCAAATATTGAGAAAATGGTACTAACATTTGAAAATGTTATTGAGTATCTAGAGGATAATAAAATAAAAGGTTTTGTTACAAAATTATCAAATAACTTCCTCTGATGTATATTCAAGTGTAAACAATTATGAGAAATATTTGATTGTGATGTAAACAGTTGAAAAGACCCAAACATTGAAGTTAGAATCAATCAATTAATATATCAAGTTTATAAACTATAAATGCATATAATAGTAGTGTAAAAATATTATTAGATAGTAAAATTTACTTATATACATAATCATGGAATATTAATGACAATAATGATGAAGTTAAATCGAATAAAATGGATTCAGACCAATGACAGAACATTAATGTTATTCTTGAGTGAAATATTATTTCAACATTCAAAAAGTACCATAAAACATTGAAACATTTGAATAGTAAGCCACATAATGGAATAAAATTAAATCAAAATATTTAAATACATTGATGATAACTAAATTCATGATATAATACATTAAAATGAAGAATTGATACACCACACAAATATGTATGTGGTGAATATAACATTTATATCATAGATGTAAAAAGTAAGATAGAAATCCATTAAATTATCCTTTTTTTGTGTGACATATTAATCCTACAAAATAGTTTTTTAAAATATGTTAATTTTTCATAACACAACCAACATATCTTATATTAACTTCTTATAAAATCTTATTCATCATTCTTTATAAATATTTCATTATTTTCACTATTTCTTGTGTTAATTGCCTAGTTTCTTGAGTATGTTTTTAGCTTTTACTTATTGTTCCTATTAATTAGATAATTGTTCAATTAACTAAAAATAATTAAAAAATAATTTAAAAATTATATACTTTTAGTATATATGAATATATAATAATCTGTAAAAGGTGTAGTTTGGAAATGAAATGAAATGTTAATGGAGACTGTAGGTTGTATGTATGCATGAACGCTACAATTATTTATTTCCCATATTTTAAAAATTGAAATGTAATATATATATGTAGATTATAATTATAGTACCATATCTATGTAATATATGTCATATATATATATATATATTAAATTCATCTCTTATACATTCTATATATATTGTGAACATGTCTAATCGATTGGAGGAGGTGATAGACCACACTTCCACATATGATATTATCATATTTCCAAAAAATGGGAAGTATAAAGGTATTAATTATGAAATAATTAAATAAGTATAAATACATAAAAATATCATATATATCATATATAAATAATTTTTCCAGAATAATTTCTATCGAAAAATAGTTGTAATGGAAAAAAACAAATCATCATGTCGTGAGGCGGTTGTTCGTTGTACACAAATAGTTTGTTTGATAACCATTAGATGTTTCTATTATTATGTGTAGGTAAACACCATATCATAAAAATATATTAGTATATTTATTATAATATTTTTATTATATAACCACATAATATGGAATAATTAATGACTATATAAGTAAATTAAACTAAATTGATTGAGGAAGGATGTTATCTCTTATTCAGGTAACCCCATTTGGATTGCACCAAAAGGGTTTCCATGGATGGATTTATACCAAATGTGAGGAATATAGCCTTATGGGTGGGATGGTTAGGAGAAATTGGAACATATAATTTCCAATACAATATAGCTTGAGTGGTTTGAGGAAGTGGGAGTGTGCGTGCTTTTTTATAGTGGAGAGGAGTGGCACCCTTGTTAATTATTTGAATTGGAATTCCACCAACATATTTCCATTGTCATATGGCTCCAATAATGTACCAAATTAGAGATAATATATGAAATCACTGAAATATTTCATGTAAATGGATTTTTGATAAGTTTATATTTCATTTAATCCAATAAGATCAATGTTTAGTCCTCTAGTAAGATAATTTTTCAATAAGTCATTTGTAATTAATGTTAATAAAATTCTCTAATCATTTTGGTAAAAAAACAATGTTAGACTTATTATAAATTATAAATAATTATTATTACTAATATATAATATATTTCTAAAAATTTAAATCACATATGTGGTAGAAAATAATTTAAAAATGATCCCAAAGATGGGATAATAATGCATGTTTTTACTGTAAAAATATCCAAACAGTTTCTATGTAATTATAGCCAAATTATAAGTGAAAGTAATTAAAATACCTAAAATGGAATAATTTATAAATTATTAATATTACATGACTTAATAACCAATATAAATTATCATTTAACCAGTTAAATAAATTAAAAGGAAAAGATATTTTTAATTGTCATTTAGTATGTTTTAATATACATCAAAAAATGTAACATCACAAAAAAATAAGAAAAATTTACCCAAACCAAAATTTTATGATCCTATTTAAAATAAAACATTTATTTTGAAATATATAATGGCTAAATGTTTGAATATTGGATTTAGAATTACTTTTCCATTAAAATGTGATAAAAGTGCTTTTATAAAAATAGAGGTCTTCATATGTAATGTTCAGTTTATTATTATCATATAACTAAAAAATCTATTTCCTAATTTTTCTAAAATAATAATTATTATATAAAAGTTTTATTTAATTATTATCATTCACTAGTTTCAAATAATTTAATTTATTAGGATAATATTTAGTTTGAGAAAAATAATAGTTTTCTATAAAAAAGTCCATTTATATTTAGTTTTTTATATATTCCTTAATTTGTTACATATGAAATCATATTATAATTGTGTAAACCATATATTTTCATAATCTAGGAAATCCTATTCACAAAAATTAAATTAATTTATATTTTATTTCTTATTATATTAATTAATAATATTTTAATAACATAATGTAGTTCAATATAACAAGATCTTTATAGTAACGTAAGCTATCGAAGAAAATTACTATTGACTGTAAGAAAAGAAAAATTGTTGATTCATTAATTGATATATATATATATATATAATATTAAATTTATTTAATATAGTAAATGTATAGTAATTTCTCTAGAAATTATAATCCATTGGGTGCTTGGTGTTTCTTGTTATGAAAACTATCAAATAAAATATTTTTACATTATAATTTTGGGGCATTATATATGCTCCCTGATTATGGACATTAAGATTTATATTAAAATAGCTATATATAAACCACCTTCCCACTTCATTGAAACATCATATGTTTCCTCATTTCTTATCTAGTAAAATCCCCTTCCAAATATATTTGAAGTAACTTGCTAAAATCATCTTAAATAGTGAGTAGAGGACTCCGTAATATTCTCCATCATTTATTCACTCATCTATCACAAATTATCCCTCCACATTCTACAACAGGCAGAGGCACGGTGACCTTCTATCCATACCTCCTCTAGAAACATCTCAAAATTCATGGTTTTGAAAATCACTTCATCATTCATCATCATCTAAATTACCCAAACCCAATGTTTATGTACTATATGAAAGGAAATCGCAATCATATTGGACTTCTGTGCCACATACCAATCCAATATATGATTATATAATATAAACTATATAAATAGATATGATAAATAATAAAAATATTTAAAACACTATCAAATATCCTTAAATTTATACGATCAATGAAAATATAACCTATTAAGAAATGAATCATCAAAGAAAATTTCATTAGATGCCTCCCACATATGTCTGTCATGCTATCTTGGATAACACATGTAAAAACACCACCTCGGACTGGGTCCCTAATAAATTATATCCACTAGATCCGTATTTCTATAATTGGGATTATCTACCATGTCAAAAATTATCATTATGATATAAATTATTTCTTCAACATCTTGAGATGAAAAAGTTCACCATAAAACCTAAAGAAGAAAGATCTAGAAGTATCAATAATAATCATTCAACATCATTAGTAACCCTCTTATATTAGTTTCACTATCAATAAAACATCAAGTTGGGGAGGATAGATAATTTAATCCAGTATAAAACTTATAGGAGGATCAATCTATCTATGATACCACATCTCCTATTGTGGAATTAGTGTATCATCCCTTGATGGAGTATTTTGGGGTCTCATAGGATGAATAATTCTGAAATTCCAATAAAACATTTATGTTCCTATAATAACATACTTATGAAATCTTGTTATTAAATTATATGGAATTCATATGGGATTTAAATAAAGATTCCTCACATATTAGACACTATTATAGTTTATCCCTATGATGAAGAATAATCCCATATGCCAACATGTTTTCCAAAATAATTCATATATATTTATATAAAATAAAATCACAAATAGATCAGTTTAACTAATTGTTTTTGAGATATAGCAAAATAATAAATAAGACATATATATCTCAAACAAATCCTATACCTTATAAATTAATAAAATAACTAATATTCATGAAAATTAGGTATATCAATGAAATTTAATCCCGTGTTCCTTCTATTACATATTTTACATACTAAATTCCTTTAAATCAATTTCAAAATTCCATATACGGAAATTAATATTCCATTAACAGATGAGTTTTTTAGGGAGATTTTAAATCCATATCTACTTTTATATAGAGACCATATAATTCCTACCATAACCTCTAATGAAATGAAGAAAAACCAATGGCCCTTGATATAACTATGTAACACCCCATCCGAAATTATTGGGTATGAGCTGATGTACAACCAAAACACATGCACACCTGCTAGTATGAATAAATCTACTACCTAGAAGTTTTGTTAGGATGTGATGTTTATAGACAATAACCATGGTAAACAATTATATCATTCGATAATAAAAACACATTCATAATCTATAAAAATAATACAATAGAAGAAAACACAAAAAAAAATTTATAATAAATTGAAAATTATTCCATTCAATAATAATCTTATAGACCCTTAATTTGGAATATAAACAATAATGTAGAACTACATGGGAATATATTAAATGAATGTGATGTGAAAGGCCTCTAGAGTATTTTCATGGTACTATATCCACCTCGCAACACAATGATCATCCAAAACAAGATGTATGACCCTTTTTATTATCTAGATCCATGATCATGATGTTTGTAAATAAATTGAGAGACACATCTTTGGTGTGATTATAAACATAAAATGGAACCAAAAATTAATCCATAACATATAGGAAACTGTATATGTATTTTCATGATAAGATGGAAAGGTAAATACACACACAACAATACAACCCATCATGAACATAGTGAATTTTCTCTAACACTATTTTAGAATTCTATTATCATACCTACATTAGTACCATTACTAGAAATAGAATATGTAGTAAAATTTATTAAATATAACAAATTATGTTACATTTTCCCCCATTGTAGACCAGTATGATTTTATTTTAAGATGAAAATTCATACCCAGCTATATTCAATGTTATTTCCCATGAAATATGATTACATTCAATCCTTTAATGGTTTTCAGGATTGGAAATTATGTACAACCGAAAGATACATTTATAGATTGATATTCCATAATGATACATTATAATAGCATATAGAACCTCCTCAATAAGTGCGCGAAAATGACATACCATGTAGTATCACATGTTAATTTTTTTGAAAACCATAATTCTAATATCCACATCAAATAAGTCCTGTAGTGTGAACTCTACTATATGGTGTTGGATATGTCCATCAAGGCAACCTATCTAGATGAACACTAGAATATAGTTTCCCATAGATATTATCAACCTAGTATAAAATTCATTACATAAAAAATGAAAACACCCCACAACATATAGTTTTATAGTTGTGAAATATAACAGAATTATTATTAAACATTACTAGGAAACACACAATCCATAAAAATTAAATGGTCACATGGGACACAATATTGATGTAAATATTGCTATCATGAAAAAAAAATTAAACTAGGCACATAAATTGATGAAAAACATTCAAATAAATTATATACAATGGACCATTATGATGATGACTTACTATATTTAGCGTGTCAAAGACAAAACATAATATATTCCAACAAAAAACACTCAAATCATGCTCGTACATCAATTCTCACAATATCATGATCTAATAAATCATCATATAGTCAATATAATTAGAATACTACTAAAATATAATTACATTAAATGATACCCATATCAAATTACATAAATGGATTCACTGTCAATGGTTGATATATGATCTATCGTAGGGATCCCAGCAAATGTCATGATCAAATGTAGATATATCATTAGAACATGAATTATCAATTTTAATCATCTAGGGATCTATATATATATTAAATAATTCATCTATATATGAAAAATTAAAATTAAATTGGTATACATAGGATAGGAACCGATGGATATAACCTCAAAAGATGTTGAATATCCATATAGAGATAAAAAATATAATAGTATATGAAGGGGATGTTAAGAGTACTAAAGGATATATTTGAAGATTATTATAGTTACAAATGAGTTATATTTGTATGAGGATTATTAAAATAATACAATTTTAGTAATAATTATGTGAATTCCCATAATGAAGTCAGAAAATGGGCACCACCAGTGAGATGGCGGGAAACCTAGTTCGGCCATTGGCACTGCCTATGGGATAGTGGGATTCCATTTCTATAGGTTCCACTACATCCACCATTGATAAAACGATGTGTATAATTCATCAACCAATTTTCCATTAATTCCAACAAACACAATAACTATAATATATTCCCATTTACAGATATGATTAACCTATAACGGATACAAATAATACATTATACACTGAAACATATAAAAAATATATCTTTCCTGGTTATCTCCATTAGATTTTTTTTCTTTTTTATTAAATTCTTGATCATCATAAAAAATGGGGGACTTCAGGGATAAGATGATAGATAATTTGATACATTAGATCAATAGATTATTGGGATAGTAATTTAGAGAATCATATCATAGTATTGAGGGATTTTGGGTATAGACAGATAGAGTCATTTGGATCTTTGTATCGAGGGCTTCCCTAGTAAGGGAATACATACATTCGTTTATGTATAAAACATGGGATACCGTTTTTTAGAGTTATCTAATACATTTTTCTTACGTTATAAATTTGTAAACATTTTAATAATATCTTTTAATTTATTTTTAGTATTACATTGATATTATATTCCTTATTTTTAGAAGTGCTTATCCCGCTAAACATTTAATTGAATGTGAGTCATTATATTCAAATTTTTGTACTATTTGTGTAGTATATAATGCTGATTATAATTATTAATAGAATTTTATATATCATATCTATAGTGATTGTGGTTTTTACTCTGAAACAATTGGACACATACAAGATATAATTATGTAACATTGTTCACCGGACTGAGTGTATATCCAATAATATACATAAATAAACATTGGGTACACTTTTTTTAATAATTTAAACTATCTTTTTAAAACAACAAATCACCACCTCTTTTAATATTTCCATTATTATATTATTATTATGATCCCGATTAGTTTTATAGATATAACGATCTAAAAATTTGTATCAATGGATTTCTCAATTTCTTATAGAATGCCGAGTTTTTACCTCTTCTAGTTAATTGAAATTTATTTAATGTTTTGATACAAAATTATTTTATAAAACATTTTTAAATTAATGTGTACTATTTAGAAATAAATTTTTTTTAAAGATTCATGGTCTTAATGTTATATCAATAGACAACCTAAATCTGAGTAGAACACCAATCATTAATTTTGATGATTATGAGTACATGAGTGATATGATGAATAAAATTATTATCACCAATGGGGTTCAAAACATGGAATTGCTGATTAAAGAATATAAAATTCTAAATAAGGATGTTTTAGCTTTAACTTATCATGAAAAATAGTGATGTAAACTAAGAAATAGAGATATAAATTCATTGTTATGTTCAATAAAAAGATGCATTTATATCCAGATATCATCTTGTGAAGATTCTTACAATATTGGAAAATAAATTTAGTCTATTCATTCTGTAACACCTAAAGATTTTGAAACTAGAATATCCCTATTTAGTGATGATTACCATGAATTTTATTTCTTACCGGGAGAGATAGTTTCTAATATGTATCAGAGATGTATACATATCATTAACAATTATCAAGATATTGGGGGGGGGGAGGTCTAGATGATTAAATCACTTCTATAAGATAATAAAAATTATTCCTAATGAATGTAAATCTATGAGAAATAATGCGGTTGAGATGATAATGTTTAATAACCTTACTGTTGAAGATCTCATTTGAACCATTATATAGTATGAGGGTAGGGTGAAAATAAATTCCTAGAAAGGGAATAATTAAAATTGAGGATTTTAATTTTCTAAAACATCTTTCTTACTAATAAACTATCAAACACAACAAAAATTTATCAAATCGTTAAGGAATACGAATGTTGTTATTAAATATGATATAACTATTTCTAATAATTCATACAATGCAGTAGAAATTATAGTTAGAAGGATTAATATGGATATGGGAATGCAAAACATCTAATACTATTATAGGAATGGTTGTAAAAATAGATGTGATAAGAAATATGATATTATTTATATGATTGTAATAAGTTTTTATATATCAGACTAGATTGTCCAAATATGAAGTGAAAAGACACAGTGGAGAGAAAATCATAAAATAATTAAACAAAATTATTTTAAATAAATGTGAAAGAATGTTTCAAAATATGTTGAAACAATTAGTGAGAGTGGTGGTGAATAATCAAAATGTTTTATGGATAAAAAAATATCCATACATAGGAAGGTAAGACTTTTTTTATAATGTGATTTTGGTAAATCAATGATTCATGGAAAATGTAAGAACAACTCAAAAAATTACAAATAATACATTATATTAAAAATATCATGATGAGAAAAATTATATACCATTAGATGAATAATCCCCCTTATCTAGTTATGACAATACTCTTCCTTATAATGATGATGCTTGACGATAAGTATTTAGTTATAAAACTAATATATGATATTTATTATTTGAATAAACATATATCAAATTTTACCATAATTAAAGAATAAATTGATAAAATTAAAAAAAATCATCTGCACGAGAGTTATTATGGAATGTGATTTTCATATAAAACATATTTATTTTATCACATTCATTCTTCCTAAAATTGATCCTTTTTGTAATAAGTGTGAAATTGGTGGATGATTAAAAATATATTATTCCTTAAATAATGTACAATCCCAAGGATTTCATAAATCCCATTTTTTCAAATAAAATGACATATTACAATAGAAAAATTGGACATATGTAGTTACCTAATATTTTTTTCTTCCAATATCAGATAATTTGTGGAATTGATCAACCAGTTTGGAATTAAAGTTCACTATGGAATGAAATCGAACATCAACTTTATTATTCCAAATTGATCTTAAGTATCTTAATGTGTCTTTATTTAATGTGTATTGGATAAAACAAATTCATGATTATATCAATGAATGAGAGTAGAAAAAAATATATAATTTAGTTTAATGGCTTAATTAAACATTTGTAATTAGAGTAAAATGATTTTTTTGAAAAAAATGTGATGATAATGGAATTATTATTATAAATAAATACATAATTGTTCATATTGGATATAATAAATTAGTGGTTATTGATTAGGGGTAAAAACTTATTCCATGGTTTCTAGACATTAATCTTTTCGAATAATTATAGCCTTTTTGAGATTAATAATTTTTAATCTTTTTTTTTTCAAATGAATGTGAAGTGTTATTTTCTTAATGGATATGTTCATGAGGATGTTTATATTGAAAACCCCACAGTTTGGAAAATAGAAATCATCATAAATATGTTTATAAACATACCAAAGGATTATATTTTAAAAAAAACAATCCCTTAGATCTTGGTAAGATAGGTTAACAAAGTTTTTGTTTCAAATTTTTTTTAATGGATTTGTGGATCCTACCATTTTTATAAAATAATTTATCAAAAATATTATCATTGTTAAAATATATTTTGAAGAAATAATATTTGAATCAACTCAACAATATATAATAGATTCATTTGTTGATGTAATGAAATATGACTATAAAATGGTAATGATGTTTGAGTTAACATATATTCTTGGTTTTCATATCTCACAAAAACAAGAATGTAATTTCATATACCAACATAAGTATATAAAATTTACTCGTAAGAAATTTTAAAGTGAAATACTAAATTTATTAATACTCCCATCAGTTCCATAAATACATTAGATTGTGATGTGTGGGTATCCAGTTGATCTGAGGATTTTTAGAGTTATGATCTAAAGTTTAATTTACGTAGCAACCTGTAATCTGTATTTCGTGTTTTCTAGATTATTTTTTGCATGATATCCATCCAATAAAAAATATTCCATTTTTGAATCTGTAAGAAAAATTTCTTAAGCAAACAATGAATTTATTATTTTTTTTATTATTCTAAAAATGGTTTTTGGATTCTTTTTGAATGTAGACATTATTTGTTGTAGATGGATATAAAAATATTATTTAGAACTATATGTTTCTTTTAATATTATTTTGATTCAATTTTTTTTAAGAAATAATTCATGGTTGCACACTCCACTAAAGAATATGAATTCGAGGCTACTAGATGCTGTTGTACTCTTGTGTTGTCGATGTAACACACACTCATAGACTGCAAAATGTGTTTTACTAAAAATCAAAAAAATTGTGTTAAAAAAAGTTCTATTTATTAATTTAAAAACGCATCACATAACAAATTTACTTGGTACATATATATAAGACACCATTTCATTTACTATCACATAGAAATGTGAAGCAATTTTTCAATTCATTGAAAAAAAGATCAAATTTTTCTATGTTTCTTAAAATCATCATCCTTTTGGTAGATTTGAATATATCAAATAGAAGATTGGAATGATAAATGTAATGTAATTATCCATATGTGCTTCTAGATTCCATATCTTTTTATATTAAACTACAAATTTTCATAGGGGGTGTACATTTTTTTTAAAAATAGTTTTTCTTAAATATTTTAATATTCTAAAATTTTATGATTTCTAAATTTTTTTATCATAATGATTTATCTTGAATCATATTTATTTATAAAATTTTAGGAGTTCGAATTCTTAAAAATGTTATTTAGAGACAAAAAATGTTTCAAATTTACTATATTAATTTTATTTAAAAAAATACATATTCAAAATAATCACATTTTTTTGAAATAAAATTAACACATTTCATATTGAAACAATTATATTCTTTTTTTATTTCAAAACTATAATTTTTTTGTTAAGAAAACTAATAATACGATGTTATTCATACCAATGGAACTTTTCAGTCCAAAAAATAATTATATTCATTTTAGTTTTTATATTTTTTCAATAATGTTATTCGTTATCATTTTTATTCTTGTAATTATAGTTTTTATTTTATTTATTTAATGATTCTAAATCCTTTTCCTGACCCGATTCATTCTCATTCAAATATTTGTTTTCAAAACCTTAGAGTTTAGGAAAATAAGTTAAAACACTATTCAAATGGTATCCAATCATCAGATCTGAATCTATTCAATCTCAACCATTAATCATCACAATAAAGATGGATTATCAACTTAGCTACCTATATAAAGATGACCACCCACTATCTCTCATATCAGTTGCTCCACAGTTTTGTCCTAGAGTTGTTTCAACACTAAAAGGAATCAGTAAGAATGATTACCATCACATCACACCATAAAATTCAGTTTTAGTCTGAATATGATACTATGAAGTTAAATTTATGTAATGTAATGGACTGGACCTATCTGGTCCACTAATTTGTGAAAATGTTGTTTTTGTGGTGTTCCAGGAGGTTAAGGTGACTAATCCCCAACACATTGCCAAATTTCCAATTCAGTGAACAGTTTAATCCGTGAGGATTTGTGAACAGTTCTATCGGTAAGGTTCAGTGAACAGTTCTATCGGTGAGGTTTTATGAATAGTTCTATCGGTGAGGTTTAGTGAATAGTTCTATCGGTGAGGTTCAATGAACAGTTTTATTGGTGGGGTTTTTTGAACAGTTCTATGGGTGAGGTTTAGTAAACATTTCTATCGGTGAGGTTCATTGAACAGTTCTATCGGTGAGGTTTAGTGAAGAGTTCTATTGGTGAGGTTTTGTGAACAGTTCTATCGGTGAGGTTCAGTGAACAATTCTATCGGTACGGTTCAATAAATAGTTCTATCAGTGTGGTTCAGTGACCAGTTCTATCGGTGAGGTTTTGTGAACAGTTCTATCAGCGAGGTTCAATGAACAGTGTTCTATCATTGAGGTTTAGTGAATAGTGTTATATCGTTGAGGTTCATTGAATAGTGTTCTATTGGTGTGGTTCAGTGAACAGTTCTATAGGTGAGGTTTTGTGAACAGTTCTATCAGTGAGGTTTACTGAACAGTTCTATCTGTGAGTTTTAGTGAACAGTGTTCTATTAGTGAGTTTCAGTGAATAGTGTTCTATCGGTGACGTTCAGTTAAAAGTGTTATATCAGTGAGTTTTACTGAACAATGTTCAATCGCTGAGGTTCAGTGAATAGTGTTCTACTAGTGAGGTTCAGTGAATAATGTTCTATCGGTGAGGTTATAATGGTGAGGTTTGTGAATAGTGTGCTAATAGTGAAGTTCATGAATAGTGTTCTATCGGTGAGGTTAATGAATAGTGTTCTATCGGTGAGGTTCTCACAGTTTGGTTTATGAACAGTGTTCTAACAATGAGGTTCATGAAAAGTGTTTCTAGATTCTTACAGTTTCACCCCTTTTGCGTTTTCCTTTGAAGTAAATTTCATTTAATGACTTATTTTAAGGACTCTGAAGGCCGATTCAAAGGCCATAAATCCTATATTAATTATTCCTAAGGCCGAGATGTTTTTACTTTGTCAAACCGTGTGGGTGAATGTGATCCGCTTTTAATGGGGAATTAAGTGTATCTTAAACCATCACCCTATTAAATCTTCAAAAAGGGACGAGATATCTTCCTCCCTTATTCTTCATCTTTTTTCTCGGTTATGAGACTCTTGAACCTTTCAATACATCCCTTAGGAGTTTCACTATCAAAATTTTCTCCCCAGATTGGTTCCACTCCATTTTGATGCAACCAAGTTGTATCGATCAATCTTCTATATAAGGAATGTTTTATTGTCATTACTTTGGGGATAATATTCTCGTATTTCTCCATTCCATATTATATCATGTAATCTCCATGCTTCTAATTGGGATTTTCTTGAGGTTTGGTTGGTGCGGTCATACTGTGGTATCCTTGGGTGGATGCAGTCGTTTCAAGAGGAGTATCATGGCCCATTGTGTGGATAAAGAATGAGAGGAACTTTTTGTGGTAGGGGATCAGTTGCTTCTATTTATTTTATGTGCAACTATATCTTTATCAGGTATTATCCCATAGGATTACAATGGAATTTACATAATAAATATTTGATTCGGATAAATAAATTGATATCGATCATATGTTATTGCCTCTTGTTCTTGCAAGATAGTGTGATATTTATGCTTATTCTTATTTGAAATCATTAAAGAACGTAAACAAGGATTAATTGATAATTGTTTGGATAATGATAAAGAGGCATGTAACAAATATCATTCTTTTTGTAATTTGATGTTAATAAAATTGGCGCCGTAAGCATGTTCATTTATATGTGATAGCTTACTATTAGGTTTCCCGAATTTAGATCCAATGAATAATAAATCGGTTAATCCAAGATAGATTAATGAATTGTTGGTTGTTAAAATATAATTGCTTGAATGGTTCTGAGTTACCCTCTTGTTTGTTTAAGGGACAAGAGACCAATTGGGAAGATGTTTGTTTTACTGCTGCTTGTGTTTTGATGTGATCCTAGGTGGTTGTGGTAATATGTGGAGGCATGGATTCCTTTTTGGTTGTGGCAGCAGATGATGCCTAGAGTGGCGAGATACATTGGTTTATGCATGTGGGTGTCAGACAGGACTCCAAGGAAGATGGAATGGAATGGATGTGATTGTAGGATTCCTACCTTTTCATTGGTTGTTTATCTGCTTTACTTTTCCCCACTGCTCAAGGCAGCTATTCTTACTTACCCCTCATCCGAAAGAGGCAAAGACACACGAGGTATGCCACGTGCTTTCCGTGTTCGGCTTCTCAAGGAAGGATGGGTATATGCTCTTGCTATAAGCTGCAAATACTCGATGTGTAGTACATCTACTCACCATGTTGATCCCCCTTGTGTTTAGTAGTATAAAATGTTTTTCTAGAATGCCTGGGAATGTGGGAAAATATTTCTGTAATGAATGATTTAATAAATGGTGTTAACCCATGGTGATGGAGTTGCTGAAACATAATGATGGGGTTGTAATTTTGAAGGAACAGTTGACTTGGGTATGATGCTAATGAAATTTAATGTGGAATTTTTCATGGATAATTAATGTTTAAATAATTAATTAATTTAAAGTGAAACTCATAAAAAAGGTATGAAGTAATCTAATAAATCTCCTTAAATGGTTGTATGCTTATAGGACACCTAGTCTTAAAAGTAGCAGCCCAAAGTCTGAGGGATGTTAGCTGCAGTTGTGTCTAAGAATAGGTAATGCCCATAGTGTGGTTGTGAGATATATATATCATGTACTTTTTATGTTTGTATACGCTACTCCTCCCAGTCAGTCAGGGAAACTGACACACCAGGGATTCTGAGCCCTGGGGTGGGGGTGGGGGTGTTTTCCCCAACATTCTAGTGGGAGGATGGATGGATGACTACTCCCTTTGGCCCCTCTCTCTTCTCTTGTAGTTACTTGTGCTGGTAGGCACAATGACTAGTTTTCCCATATATGTTTGTAGAGGGTTGTAATGGCTTGTGGTTATTCACACACATATATTATGTATATACTATCCTATGGACTACTATAGGTGTAACATGTATGGGATGTGATGGCTTGAGGATTTTTACTCGGTGTATGGGCTGTAATGACTTGAGGTATAACACCCAATGAATGATACACATTATGCGGACAGTGGTGGCTCCCAGAAACTACCTGGTTACTTTGCTTATGTGGATGTGGTAGTTTTGTTACATGAGGTTCACATTGTGGTGCTTCGCCCAGGTGACTGCGGGCAAGACTTTTTGGAGAGAGATTCTCAGGACATGCGACGTTGGGGAAAAGCAGAAAACCAGTGGGGACGTAGTAGTGGGGTACCCTTGATATTATTTATTATATGATATATTCTTATATGTGTTACATGGTGAGAGTAGCCAAGGTGAGGTTGGGAACATTGTATACCTGTATAGGGGAAGAGTTAGTTTCACTTGTTGTACACTGTGCTTTAGCATGCTTTCTTTACTTTTGCATGAGATTCTTCAGGGAGGATCCTTCTGAGTATACAATTATACTCACCCTATGTATATATAAACTTTTTTTTAGGTCACTTGGAGATGGTTGGAGATCAAGCTGGTTTCTACTAGCTTGGGGTTTCAGGAGCAGTTCGGGATTGTGGTTGCTTTTATTTTTACTTTATTTTGGGTACTTGCATTTTTTCCCTTCCAGTTGTAGTACTTTTGCATGAAATTTCATATATACACTTGGGATTCTTTTATATTCCAGTTCTGAGTTGGAGTTTATTGGTTTTTATCTTATCTCTCTCTTCTGCATGTGTTCTCTTTGAGGGTAATCCCTCCCATTTGTGTGTTTATTATACCCTCGGTTCTAGTCACCAACCCGAGGCCTACATGAGGCGGGACTCAGGGGTCATTATCTCCCTTCTCACATATCCGACCCAGGAGGGGTACACTATGTTGGAAGGGGGTCATGACAGAGTGGTATTAGAGGTCTGGTTGAGGGATATGATGGTGTTTAGAGTTAGGCACATGTTAGGTTTCATGGTTTGGTAGGGAAATAATGACATTCATGTTTAACAAGTGAGGTAAACATTGGAGACCATCTGATACATAGGTTTTTAGGTCCCCCATATGATCTTATGTACGAACCTTTATGTTTATAATGGATTCTAATCAATGTGATACTAGTTGTATGGTAGAGACGTCGGAAAGGATCATGCATCATTTTGCTTTGTTCCTCTGTTTGAATGGGTGGACCTTGAGATTGGTTATCCTAAAATGAATTAAAGAAAATAATTAATTAATTAATATTGAGTCTTCCATATTCCAGGATTAGGAGCTCTAATGTTTTTTTATTTTACGGGTATGGCTCTAGGTCAACGTCCTCGTTAGGTTTCCATAGAAAATGTGCAACAGGATATTCTAGCAGATCGTCGTAGGGTAGAGGTTGACGACAACGACACTTGGAGGAAGACACTCCAAGAGTTTCAGCGCTATAGTTTGTAGAATTATTATGGATCCGTTTATGATTTAGTCATAGAAGATTTGTAAGGGGAGTTCGAGATCATATTCAGTTCGATTGGTGCTTGGATGGAGCACTGGGTGTCCTTGGTTGTGACGATGCTACGTGGAGCAGTGAGGCAGTGGTGGTTCTTATTCCGTAGGGATCGTGAGGAGTCATCGATCTCATGGGAAGAGTTCTGAGAAAATTTTTGAGTTAAGTTTCTTTCACCTACTGTGAAGGCATCCAATCGCCAGGAGAATCTTACCCTTAGACATGAGATCTCAAGTGTTCGCGAGTTTGGAATCCGTTTTAGGAACATTTTACGATATGCTTCGGACCTGTTGCCAGATGAGGAGGCTAGGGCGAGACATTTTGAGGAGGCTTTGCGTCCAGAGATCCAGCGACATGTCACCCCATTTATTCTGAAAAAATATCTTGAGGTACAGGTGAGGGTAGAGGATGTCTAGAGGACTTTGGACCAGACCAGATCATCATGAGAGGGGAATCAACATGATTATTCACGAAGCAGAGATGTGGTCAGGGGTTCCAATTTTTTTAGGGTAGAAGAGTTTCCATTTAGTCGGGGGTAGGTCCTAACCATTCACATCTCATTTCCCTAGAGGCAGCAACTCTTAGGATTATTCCAATGATTAGGTGCTTGTTTTTCTTGTGGTGGTCGTACCTATCAATAGAGGGAGTGCCCAACCATTCAGAGCGGTCAACGTGCACCGAGCGCTACGTTCCAGGTTCCTCCGTAGAGGCAGTTCCAGCCGAGGAAGCAGTAGCTAGTTGCACTGGACCTATATCAGCATAAGGTAGATGAGGTAGGTAGAGGACAACCCCATGATGCTCCCCGTCCTCAGATATCAGAGTGAGGCCGTGGTGGTGGTCGTCATTAGGGTCAAAGAGGCTATGGAGGAGGTTGTGGTCAGCTTCATGCTCTAGTGTCGCCAGCTCCAGGTGATCCAGACATCGTTCGAGGTACCCTTTGATTGTTTTCTACCTTGGTGTATGCCTTTTTTTTGATTTAGGAGAGACACAATCCTTCATATCACCTACCCCTATCCTTTCTTTGGGACTTGAGGTAGAGAGGCTTCTAGTCCCGTGTCGTTGACTCACCAGTTAGAGGTCGAGCTGACTTGTTTGAAGTATGTTGAGACTATGAGCTAGTGTTGGGGCAACACCTCTCTTGGGGAGATTTTTTATGTTTACGAATACAACCATATGATGTCATCCTCAGCATGGATTGGTTGTATTCGGTGCAGGCTATCATGGATTGATTCAGGAAGATGGTCATTTTCATTCATGCACATAGAGTGAAGGTGATGTTTGTTGGTGAGAGAGACACTCAGATGGGTCATAGGAACGTTCCATCCTTATCATCCATGATGGCTGAGATGATGCTGAGTTCTTCAGAGGTTCAACAGTTGGCGTTTCCTAGGGTCATAGATGAGTACCATGATGTCTTTCTAGAAGAGGTTGTAGCATTACCCCCATGATGAGAGATCGAATTTGGGATCGAGACACAGACAAGAGGATCTCCTATCTATATGTATCCATATAGGATAACCCCTTCTGAGTTACGAGAGTGAGGTATACAGCATGATGGTCTATTATAGTGAGGTTTTTCAGCAAAGTGTGTCACTGTGGGGTGCACCTATTTTGTTTGTGAAGATGGATGATGGTAGTTTGTGGTGGTGTGTCGATTATCGTCACTTGAACAAGGTTACAAGAAATAATCGCTATCCCCTTCCATAGATTGATGACATATTCGATTAACTTATGGGTGGAAGTTGGTTCTCAATGATCGACTCACGATCAGGATATCATCAGATGCATGTGGAGGATGAGGATATCCCAAATACTGCTTTCCGTTATCATCATGGGAATTATGAGTTCTTTGCAATGCTTTTTGGAATGATGAATGCTCTAGATGTATTCATGGGATTGATGAATGATGTGTTCAGTGAGTTCCTGGACATGTTCATGGTAGTTTTCATCGATGACATCCTCGTGAACTCCACATTTGAAGAGGAGTATGTAGAGCATCTAAAAACCATTTTGGGAGTTCTTCGCCAACATCAGCTTTTCGGGAAGTTTTCGAAGTGTGAGTTCTGGGCTCGAGAAGTCCGTTTCTTGGGGCACGTTGTGTCCCAATAGGGAGTAGCTATGGATCCATAGAAGATAGATGCCGTTTTGTCTTGGGCAACCCCAAAGACAGTGTCATAGGTGTGAAGTTTCTTTGGTATCATCGGATACTATAGGAGGTTCATAGCTGATTTCTCAAGAGTAGCGACCCTGCTGATAGATCTGACTAGGAGGATCAGGAATTCATATGGACTGATTAGTGTCAGTCAACATTAGAGTTTATAAAGTAGAAGTTAGTAAGTTCTCAAATCCATTGTCTTCTAGCTGAGGGAGTTCAGTTTGATGTTTTCTATAATGCTTCACATCGGGGGTTAGTCTGTGTTCTCATGCAGTAGAGGTCAGTTGTTTCTTGTGGGTCTTAGTAGTTACGTCCCCATGAAGGCAACTATGACACCCATGATTTGATTTGGCATCCGTGGTGCTTTCTCTGAAGTTGTGAAGACATTACCTCATTGGTGAGCGCTTTGTGGTTTTCACCGATTAGAAGAGTTTGACGTATGTTTTAATCTAGCGTGACTGTAAGTTATGACAACATCGTTTGAAGGAGTTATTACAGGAATACAACTTTGAAATATCGTATACACATATAAAAGGGAATTTTTTAGCTGACGCGCTGAGTCGAAAGTCAGGTAGTGATGCTGTTCATGAATCCGGTGATTCTTAGAGACTAATGGAAGAACTGTCAGCATTGAATCTTCATATAGAAGAAGTTGGGGGTAGAGGTTGTCTTTTTCAGATGATGGTACATTCATCCCTGAAGCAAAATTTTGAAGAGTACCAGTTGGGAGATTTAGAGGTGGAGGTTTGGAGAGACTGATTTGTTTGTTGTGAGGTCCCTGATGGTTGATTAGAGGATAAACAACACTGAGTGTTGTATCATGGAAGGATTTTTGTTCCTTTGACGATGCATGAGACGGTTCTCCGAGAGTTCCATAGTTCACCTATAGCAGTACATCCTGGCATGATAGAGATGTACCGATCGTTAAGGAGTAAGTTTTTGTGGCCTGGTATAAAGCATGCGGTTGCGAAGTCTATGTCTCAATGTTTAGTCTGCCAAATGGTGAAGAGCGAACACCGTGTTCCTAGTGGTCTTCTCCAGCCATTAAAGATTCCCCAGTAGAAGTGGGATGACATATCAATGGACATTGTTAGAGGTTTAACATGGGCTCCAAGAGGACATGATGCTATTTGGGTGGTAGTGGATCATTTAACAAAATTGGCCCACTTCATAGTGATCAATGAGTCGAGCTCATTGGATGTTTTGTCGAGGCAGTATCTAGAGGAGGTGGTGAGACTTCATGGAGTCCCTAGGATGATTATTTCTGATCGAGATCCTCATTTTACCTCCAGGGTGTGGAGAGTTCTCCAACATGCTTTCGTTTCTCAACTATGCCTTACCACTTCTTTTTATCCTCAAACGGTTGGTCAAAAAAATCAAACCATCCAGACTCTTGAAGACATGTTACGCGCTTATGTTCTTGATTTTGGAGGTTCAAGGATAAGGAACTTACCCTTGGTGGATTTTTCTTACAATAATATTTTTCACTCCACCATCAGTACGACACCTATTTAAGCCTTTTATAGTCGACCATGCCATTCTCAGTTATGCTGGACTAGGGTCGGAGAGTTAGAAATTTTCGGACCAGAACTATTTTCCAATACAACAGAGATGGTTCAGGTGATTCATGAGGGGATAAAGACAGTGCAAGATCATCAACAATCACATGCTTATCAAAGAATGATACCCTTAGAGTTTAATGTTGGTGATCATGTGTTTTTTATGGTGACTCCCCATCATGGGTAGTCAAGTTTTGGTCGTGGAAGTATGCTTTCTCCATGGTTTTTGGGCCTTTCATGGTGTTAGCTCGTGTTGGAGCTCTGGCATATCGAGTAGTACTTCCCCCACAGATGACTCTGATACATGATGTCTTCCATATTTCACAGCTTCGTTGTTATCTTCATAATGACTCTCACATAATCAATTGGAGGTAGATCGATGTTGATGATGATGAATCCTTCAAGGACCAACTTTTGGAGACACAAGACCGCAAGGAGAAGGTGTTGTGCAGTCATTATATCCCCTTAGTTCCTGTCTTATGGCGACACGGTGGCATGGAAGAGAGTACATGGGAACGCGAGTGATATATACGTTCTCAGTACCCAGAGTTGTTTGATGTTTAACTCTTTTCATGTAATTATGTTCCCTTTGTGGTTAGATCTTTCATGTTTTATTTATGAATTTCATTTGTTGCTTTTGTGGCTTTCTCTCTTTTTAGAGGTATCATGATGGGTGGTTGTTCGGACCCTGTTTTTAATTCTCGAGGATGAGAATGCTTTGAGAGTTATCTGATGTAATGGCATGGACCTCTCTGGTTGATTACATTGTGAAAATGTGGTGTTTGAGGTGTTCCAGGAGGTCAAGGTGACTTATCCTCACCACTTTTCCAAATTTCCAATTCAGTGAACAGTTCTATCGGTGAGGAATTGTGACCAGTTCTATCAGTGAGGTTCAGTGAACAGTTATATCAGTGAGGTTCAGCGAACATTTATATTGGTGAGGTTTTGTGAACAGTTATATCGGTGAGGTTTAGTGAACAGTTATATCGGTGAGGTTCAGTGAACAGTTCTATTGGTGAGGTTCAGTGAATAGTTCTATCGGTGAGGTTTTGGGAACAGTTCTATCGGTGAAGTTTAGTGAACAATTCTATCAGTGAAGTTCAGTGAAAAGTTCTATCGGTGAGGTTTAGTGAACAGTTCTATCAGTGAGGTTTTGTGAACAGTTCTATCAGTGAGGCTCAGTGAATAGTTATATCAGTGAGGTTTAGTGAAAAGTGTTCTATCGGTGAGGTCCAAAGAACAATGTTCTATCGGTGAGGTTTAGTGAACAGTGTTCTGTCAGTGAGGTTCAGTGAACAATGTTCTATTTGGGTGGTTCAGTGAATAGTCTATCGGTGAGATTATGTGAACAGTTCTATCGGTGAGGTTTAGTGAACAATTCTATCGGTGAGGTTCAGTGAAATGTGTTCTATCAGTGAGGTTCAGTGAACAGTTTTCTATCGGTGATGTTCAGTGAATAGTGTTCTATTGGTGAGGTTTAGTGAATAGTGTTCTCTTGGTGAGGTTCAATGAATAGTTTTTTATCGGTGAGGTTCAATGAAAAGAGTTCTATCGGTGAGGTTCAATGAACAGTGTTCTATCGGGGAGGTTCTAATGGTGAGGTTCGTGAATAGTGTTCTAATGGTGAGGTTCATGAACAGTGTTCTATCGATGAGGTTGTAATGGTGAGGTTCATGAACAGTGTTTCCAGTTTCCTACAATTTCACCATTTTAGCATTTTCCTTTGACGTAAAATGCATTTAATCCCTTATTTTGAGGACTCTTAAGGCTGATTCAAAGGCCATACATCCTATATTACTTATTATTAAGGCTGAGATGTTTTTACGTGGTCAATCCACATGGATTAATGCGATCCGCTTTTAATGGGGAATTAAGCGTATCTTAAACTGTCGCCCCATTAATTCTTCCAAAAGGGACAAGATATCTTCCTCCCTTATTCTTCCTCTTTTTTCTTAGCTATGAGACTCTAGAACCATTCAATCTATCCCGAAGGAGTTTCACAATAAAACTTTACTCCCCAGATTGGTTCCACTCTATTTTTATGCAACCAATCTATATCAATCAATCTTCGATATAAGGTTTTTTTATCTTCATTTCTTTGGGGATTATATTCAAATATTTCCCTTTTCCATATTATAGCTGGTAATCTCCATGCTTCAAATAGGGTTTTTATTGCGGTTTGGTTGCTACGATCATACCGTGGCATCCTCGGGTGGATACAGTCACCACGAGTGCGTTATTGTGACCCGTTTTGTGGATAAAGAATGAGAGGAACTGTTTGAGGTAGGGGATCCATTAATTCTATTTATTTTATGTGCAACTATTTCTTTAGCATATTTTATCCCACTGGATGACAATGGTATTGAAATAATAAATATTTGAACAGGATAAATAAATTGATATCGATCATATGTTATTGCCACTTGTTTTTGCTAGATTGTGTGATATTTATTCTTGTTCTTGATGGAAATTGGTAATGAACGCAAAATGGGATTAATTGATAATTGGTTGGCTAAAGATAAAGAGGCATGAAAACAAATATGGTTCTTGTTGTAATTTGATGTTAATAAAATCGATGCAGTATGCATGTTCATTTATTTATGATAGCTTAATGTTAAGTTTTCTATATTTAGAACCAAATAATAATAAATATGTTAATCAAAGATTGTTTAAAGAACTGTTGGTTGTTAAAAGATAATTGCTTGTAGGGTTCTGAGTTACCCTCTTGTTTGTTTAAGGGCCAAGATCCAAATTGTGATGTTTTTTTACTGCTTCTTGTGTTTTTATGTGATCCTGGATGATTTTGGTAATATGTGGAGGCATGGAGGCCTTTTTGGTTGTGGCAGAAGATGACGCCTAGAGTGGCGAGATGCATCGGTTTATGCATGTGGGTGTCAGGGGGGACACCTGGGATGATGGAATGTAATGGATGTGATTGTTGGATGCTTTCTGTTTATTTGGTTGTTTATCTGCTTTACTTTTCCCTACTCCTCAAGGTATCTGGTCTTACTTACCCCTTTTTTGAAAGAGGCGAAGACACACATGGTATGCTACGTGCTTTCCGTGTTTAGCGTCTCAAGGAAGGATGGATATATGCTCTTTCAATAAGCGGCAATGGCTCGACGAGCATTACATCTACTCACCGTGTTGAGCCCCCTTATGTTTAGTAGTATAGAATGTTTTTCTAGAATGCAAGGAAATGTGGGAAAATATTTCTGTAATGAATAATTGAATAAATGGTGTTAACCCATGGAGATGGAGTTCCTCGAACATAATGATGAGGTTGTAATTTTGAAGGAATAGTCGACTTGGGTATGATGCTAATGAAATTTAATGTGGAATTGTTCATGGATAATTAATGTTTAAAGAATTAATTAATGTAAATTGAAAATGATAAAAAGGGAATGGAGTAATCTAATAAATCTCTCTAAATGGTTCTATGCTTATAGGATACCTAGTCTTAGATGTAGCTGCCTGAAGTCTGAGAGATATTACCTGTAGTTGTGTCTTAGACTAGGTAATGCCCATAGTGTGGTTGTGAGATATAACATATCCTATAAGTTTTGTGTTTCTATAAGCTACTCCACCCAATCAGTAAGGGAAACTGACACCCTGGGGATTCTAAGCCCTAGGGGGTGTTTTACCCAACAGTTCGGTGGGAGGATGGATGGCTGACTACCCCCTTTGGACCTGCTATCTTCTCTTGGTAATTACTTGTGATGGTAGGCACAACAATTAGTTTTACCCATATATGTGTGTAGTGGGCTATAATGGCTTGTGGTTATTCACACACACATATATTCTGGATATAGTATCCTATGGACTACGGTAGGAGTAATGTGTATGGGCTGTGATGGCTTGAAGATTATTACTCGGTGTATGGAATTTAATGGCTTGAGGTATAATATCAGATGTATGATACACATTATGCAGGCTGTGGTGGCTCCCATAAACTACCTGGTTACTTTACTTACAAGGATGTGGTGGTTTTGTTGCATGAGGTGCACATTGTGGTGCTTCGCCCATGTATCTGCGGGCAAGCCTTTTTGGAGAGAGATGCTCCGGACGTGCGACGTTGGGAAAAAGTGGGAAACCTATGGGGAATTAGTAGCGGGGTACCCTTGATATTATTTATTATATGATATATTTTTATATGCATTACATTGTGAGAGTATCCACAGTGATGTCGGGAACTTCGTATACCAATTTAGGTGATGAGTTAGTTTCACTTGTTGTTCAAAGTGCTTTAGCATGATTTCTTTACTTTTGCACGAGAGGATTCAGGGAGGATCCTACTCAGTATACTTTTATACTCACCCTATGTATATATAAACTATTTTTCAGGTCACTTGGAGCAAGTCAGAGATCAAGCTAGTTTCTACTAGCTTGGGGTTGCAAGAGCTATTCAGGATTGTGGTTGCTGCTATTTTTTAATTTCATTTGGGTACTTGCAGTTTTTTCCTTCTAGTTGTAGTAATTTTGCATGAAATTTTATATATGCACTTGGGTTTCTATTATATTCCAGTTCTGAGTTGTATTTGATTTGTGTCTATGTTATCTCTCTCTTCCGCATGTGTTCTCTTAGAGGGTAATCCCTCCCATTTGTGTGTTTATTATACCCTTAGAGCTAGTCTCCAACCCGGGGTCTACTGGAGGTGGGAATCAGTGGGAATCAGTGGTCATTATCTCCCTTCTCACATTGCCAACCCAGGAGGGGTACACTTTGTGGAGTGGGGGTCATGAAATTTAATGTGGAACATGTTCTGAGAAAAATTAGTGGCAATATATTTATATGAAAATTAGGAATCTATAAGAAAAATATAATTTTCATTCAAGGATGGGTATCAGTATTCACGGAGAGGACCAAAAAATATTTTGAATTATATTATAATTTTATTGATCATGTGATTTATGGTTTCATTCTGTTCATCAAGGAATATAGGGAATAAATTTTTTTATTATGCATGGAATGAAAAATAATATTTCTTATAAAAATAATGAAAATATTGTAGGAATTATGGTAGATGTTGAAGCTCATTATCCTTCACATATGTTTCTATATAGTCTTGGTTCTTTTACCAATACTATGTCTAAATATTCATTATGTTCCAATTACACTAAGAAAAGGAATGTATCTCATCTCACAACAGATAATTTTCTATTTTCCCAACATATGAAAGGCTATATGATTCTTAGAAATTTTGAAGGAGACACTATAATAGTATCTCATGTGTTTGTCTGGGATTTCTTGGTCAATGTGAGACATATCGATCTTCTTATGTTTGTTCTTCTCACAATCTAAAAAATAAACCCACACACAATCAAGTCCAATATTATCATTTTTTTCTTTATTATTAAACTGGTTGAAGGATATATGAAAATATTCAATGATACCAAAAAATCACATCTGGTGAGAGTGAAATTCTATTTTATAAGAGATGATATGATGAATACGATGAGATTTGTTTTTGATGATAATTATATGATCCTTGTTGAGAGTCTTCATGGAGAGTCATTAGATATTAATCTATCAGGAAATATGAGAAAGGATATTAGGTAATGTAGAAAAGGAAAGAATAGAATTTCTCCTAGAGAAGATGAAGAAAATTAAATAAATTACAAGACGATATTTTTGAAATTTGGAGGAAAGATAAATCTAAAAATCCACCATGGGATCTAGAAGTCAGAATAGACAAAGAAGAATACATGCTTTGGAATATTCATGTTACCAAAAATCATGACGTAAGGACCATGAATAATAAGGGGATGATATTGTTAGAAAGTGCTTATTGGTGTTAACATTTGTTTAAGTATATTCAAAAAACTTTAGTGAAAGATGTTCTACCCACTTCTCAAACCAATCATATGAATCTATGATGTAGTATTTCATCGTAATTAAACAAATTTTTTCCAATAAAATTTACCTTTTGTAATTGATAAGGTAGATCAAAAAGTTTCTATCGAATAATTTATTCCGACCATTGTACAGAAAGACATAGTTATAGTTATTTATGAAAAATAATTTACATCGTAACCAGCAAGATAGATTACAATGATAATTATTAGGCAACTTGATAAAGACCGAAAAAAGATGTTGATGAACATGTGGAAGGAAAATAAGATGATTACAAAGAAAATTGAATATTTGAATACAAATAGATAGAAGATCTGGGTAAGGTAAATGATGAAGAATAAGAGGAGTAACATGATATGGATGAAGAAGAAAATGAATATTAAAATATAGAAGAAAATAAATATGATAACACTTTATTAGAATATTCATCATAATAATCAGTTGAATTACCCTTCAGTTCCTAAAAATAAGGAAAATATTAAAGTTCAAAATATTTAGAAAAATAATCATTAGAATAATTTAACGGTCAGTCATCATAAATGAAAGAGGAAGATGATCAAAACTATAAAAAGGATACAAATTTTTTTTATACCAATGATTTTGATTCCAAACAATTGTATGCTAACAATGAAGGTGATAATAATTTATTTAAGGACATGGAAAGAGTGTATCAACAAAAGATAATGATAATGGAAAATAATCGGAATTTGTATAAGACAAATAAATCATCCTTATGCTGATCCAATACAATCATATTCAATAAGAACTATTGATTAGAATTACCTTGATTATTTCATACATGCATTGAAAAGTAATGAAGGTAAAATCCTTATTTTCAAAGACATGTTGATATGGTAAACTGATTCAGGATAGTCTATATAATAAATTGTAATTCATTAATCTTTTTACTAAATCATAAAATCATATAGAGGTAGATATGAAAAGAAATCAAGAAATATCTCAATCTCGTAGGAGATCTTGTAAAAAAATTGTGATGTGGTCACAATATTTTGATGATGATTTTAGGATACACAACAAGAAATTTTATGATTATATGAAGTTGATAATAGAATCAAAAATATATTTTAATCCATTATCAAATGATATGGTAAACTGAGTTATGTTTGTAGAAGAATTTCAAGATGAAATCAATTAATGGACATGAGATGTTATTGTTTTGAAGAAAAATATGTGAGATATGGACATAAAGATGTCCAGATCCCGATCATGAAAAAAAGATAACATCATTATCAAGGAAGAAAAAATAGATTTTAGAGAAATTTCAGTCTCAATAAGAAATGTTAATGATGTTTTAGCATGTATAAAAATAATTAAAAATGATGAAGTATTTTTTAAAAATATTGATAAAGAAATACTAATTTTTCATTAGAACTCTTTTTAGTAATTTTTAAGAAAAAAATTTGAAATTATATACTTAATTAGTGAATTATTCCTTCATTTAATTATAATTTTTATTAATTTATTCAATTTCCAATTGGTTTTATGTTCATTCATATATTTTATGATGGTTAGTTAGTTAATATTTTAAATTTATATGTTTTTTTTCAAACATTTCATGAAAAGTCAAAAAAATTCTGATTATTTTTGTAAATAAAAAACTCAATGAATTACTTTCTATATGGAGATTTATAATTAATGGGGATAAATATTTATGGGGGAATTTTGATAATCAAAGGGGTTTATATTTAATAAAATAATAGGATATTAAATTTACGGGGAGAATATGATCCTTAAAGGAAGAAGTTATCCTATAGAGGAGTTTTTTATATTCAACATCATACTCTTCGTCGAATTCATAAGTGTTATAATGTCAAGGGGTGTTAATATTTAATGTTTACCCTTGAATATTAAGTACTAAAAAGGCCATGGAATGTATGTTTTTTAATGTTAATTTTTTATTTTAGATTTGGGTTTTAGATTTCCCAAAAGGGTGAGATTCAGAATTTAGAAGTTCTATATTCTATATTTCAATTCCATTAAATCTATAAATCAAAAAACTTTTAAAAATATGTTTAATAACTCTATTTGTCTTTTGTGTTATTTAATTTTTTTGTTGAAGTCATTATATTTTACAATACATTGAATAATTTCTGATGTATTAAAGATATAAATTTTACATTGATCATTACACGTTTCATAATTAGTATGTGTCTAGCCAAATGGAATCATCTTTATCAGGTTGATAAGTTATAAATTCTATCATTTCTAACATAATCACAGTTTCTTTACAATAGGACTAATACCGGTTCTACTTACATCGAGTTGTTACTCAAAATGGTTATCATGATGACAATCATAGAGAATTATGTCAGACTGAATATTATTCCAAATTGAGTACAAAATAATTATTTCTAATGTAATTAATCCTTTTAACAATTTTATTATTTTATGTAATACGACATCAAACATTTAGATAGAGTGGATCCATTTAGTGCCAGGTGTACAAATTCATTCAAACAAACTCAGTTAAATATGACCGTTGGGAGATCAATATGACCATTGGAAGGTTTCTTAAAAATACTAGGCCATATAATGATTTTGAAGTTATTGATTCATTTGATGTTTCTCATTTTACAAGATCATTGGTGATTGTAATGTGTGAACTTCTCATTCTATGTTGTTGTGATTTTATTTAGTTTCATTTTAAAGAATCATTGACCAGTTGTCTGCCTTATATTTTTTTATTTTGTAATATGTGTATGATTGTCGAAATGATCAAGGTATTTTGGAGATATTATAATACATAATATGATCTATTGTATAGGGGGATAATAAGCAAAGTAAGGTAGAGAATGTGATCATTATATTGGTGTCTTTTAATCATTGGATGATAGATATATTCCAATATACTTTTTTAAGTATTTCGTGGTAAAAGAATACATAATTCCTTACATTTACATAATTGGGTATTCCTTTAGTCAATGTTATGGAATATCATACTATAATGGTTAAAATATACAAACATTTTAATAATATATTGTAAATAATTTTTAGTATTTTCTTATTATTATATTGATTGTTTCTAAATGTATTTTTTCCTCTACAAACATATCTTAACATGAGTCCTCGTATTCTCCATTATATAATGTTTGTTAAATTATTATTTATGATTAAGATTACAAATATACATTGATATATTGGATCTATTGTGATTATGATTTGTAATCTAATAAAATTGGACACACAATGAATCTGAATCTATTACATTGTTGGTGTAGTGGGTCTGCGTCCAATAATCTACCGAATGTGGATCTTTTTATGGGTTAGTTTGATTATATTAAACTATTTTTC
Organism: Viscum album; assembly: GCA_963277665.1. Lineage (NCBI taxonomy): Eukaryota > Viridiplantae > Streptophyta > Magnoliopsida > Santalales > Viscaceae > Viscum > Viscum album. Next base: position 1,355,667,043 of record OY728120.1, read on the forward strand.
CTAAAAATAAAATCCCCCTATATTTTAAAATTTCTATAATAAGATAATTATTTAAATTGTAATCTGTATTATAGATATATAAATAAAAAATTATTTTCTGTATATAATTGTAAATGTTAAATATAAAATAATATATGATGAAGATTTATATAACATTATGGATATTAATATTTTGAATAAGATAATTTATTTTAACAATAAAATTCAATGCCTGGGGAGGGTATTTTTAATTTCTTGATGATGTTTTCTACAAAACACTAGGATGTAGTATTTAATATATTATGGAATCAGGGAAACATATTATATTTGGAAACCTAAGATACAACTCATATACAATATCTAATAATAGAACACATTGGAAAATGTGTGAATGTATAATATCATTTAGTGGTTTAGTGTAGAAATTATTTCAAAAAAGTTTGTAAATGAATATACATTATTATGGGAGGAAATAATATATTTAAAACAAAATATGTTTTATAAATGATAATGTTATACTAGGGTTTTTAAAAAAATTTATATTTATCTAATATACTAAATCATATATATTACAATGAATCCTTTATTTATGTACGAATTACTGTATTTCATGATATTTAAATTTTTTTATTCTATATAAAATCCAAATGAGAATTTGATGGAAATTTAAAAGAAATTATTCTATTTAACTTTATGTAATTTAAGGTGAATACATTTCATTTTATCAAGAAAAATTTAGAAAATGTTCTTCTAAAATATTATTTATAATAATTTATAGAATATGGTGAGTGGTTTTATTTAATATATTAATTGAAAAATGTAGTGAATTAAGGTAAAATCATATATAAGATGAAATGTTATTTTATATTCAATGGTAAAAGCAACATAATATAGATTTAGGTTTCATTAAATAGATTATTTTGAAAATTTCATTTTGAATATGATTTCTAATAATATTTCAATATATAATTTTTGATATTGTATTTTGTTTTATATAAATTTAATTTTGATATTAAATTCCAATTGAGGAGGTTAATGATGATATAATAAATCGTAAATGTTGCAATGAATAGAAAAATAAGATATGATTTTTATAGATTTTTACCCATCTTGTTTTGTCTTATTTTTTGGTCCCACATTTGGAGAATATATGGATTTGTTTCTAGAGTTATTGATCCAAATGCATTAAATAATTTTTTATTATATTATTTATCTAAACGATGACTCTTTTGTTGTAGTTTTATCTGGGATTCAAAAGTTGATATGGAGAATATAACAATTAGGAAGGAAAATAAATTTGATCTTTAATTTCACCATTTAATATTTATATATAGATGGATGACATGGGATGAATTTTGAAAACAACGGTTAGATATATTAAAAATTATACTAAACATGAAAGGTATTTCATAATTCTTTTGATATTCATTGAAAATATATTTTTATTTTAGAGTCAAAATTTTTCTATATAATACAGAATAATATTATTTCAGGTGATTTGAAGGAATGATTTTTATATGAAATGATAATTTTAGTTCATAGAAAATGCAATGTTTTGAGAAAATATATCATTACTCAATTGTTATATGCAAATCATTTTTGGACCATTCCGCTATATATGTTTTTAATTGATTTATATTTGAAATACAAAATCATGGTAATGATTTTATTGTATCATTTATTCAATTATATAAATTAGGAAAGTCAAAAAAATTCCTTCTGAATATATTTATGTCAAGATATTTCTATAATTGTTTATAAATTTATAGCTTACATGGTGAGTCCACAAAATAGTTTCAGAAATTACAATAAATCATACTAAAAAAATAAAAATAACATGTCAAATATAAAATTAATGAGATATTTTCCAATGTTTGAACGTAGATTTGATAATATTGATTTTTATATATGTTATTATATTAAATGTTATATTATCAAATGGTTAAATATATTTACTTTTAAAGGGAAAAAATTATTATAGTTTCTTTTTTTGACATATTATTTTTCAATATTGTTGTTTATTTATTTTAATTAATCTTTTTAGGTGTGATTTTTTTGTAGAAATAATTTATAGTATTTAAATCATATTAGATCTCTATTAAATATTGAATAAAAATATGAAACATTTCATGAGGGTTTTGATATAAACCATTTATAACTATGGACATACAATTCATACATAGATGGAGAATCTTTAATAACCTCATTGTAAAGACCTGTAAAATTCGAAGAAATTTTTTTCTTAATTTTCTTTGGAATTTTACAAGAACTCATTTTCTGACGGCACCTGATTCTGAGGCCCGGTGTGCCCGGAATCATTTTCCGAAGTTTGGCTCGGGTACGTTCAGTGAACGAACGAGTGGGTTTTTCTAACTTTTGTACCGGTGCTCAGAATCGAATTTTGAGGGCACCGATGGAATCGCAGCGCCAGTATTTGCATAGAAACTACTTTTCCAGAGTTACATTTGCTCGGGTGTGGTTTTTAATTTTTGGGGTTAAGTTTAGAAATAAAATAACAGTGGTGCGACACTATTTTATTTCACTTAACGCCACTTAAAGCCACTTAAACCAGGTTAAGTGGATAAGGTGGGACCCACGATATCCTACCCACATGGTAGGATATTTGTGAGGTGGGGCCCGCATGAGCCCCACCGTTTCTTTCCCTCTAAGTAACGCACTCGTGAAAACCTCTTTTAAATAAAGTCAACCGGTGCATTTTCAAAAATAATAAACACCCCTATTAATTGGGCAGTTAAGTCGTTACAATTAATTCGTCGAATTAATTGTTCGTTTCTTAACTTTGAATTTCTAATTGTTGTCATTGGGAATAAAATAAGTCCAACACTTGTTTTACTTGAGGGTGGCTTGTTGAGAGGATTTGGAGAAACTCTAAAGCTTGAAGATCTTCATCCTCCTTCACGAAGAATGAGAATAACGTGAAGAACGCATCGTCACCGACGAAGAACGCCGGCCTCCGACGAAGGGCGACGAAGAGCACCGAACCCTCAGAGATCGATGACGCGACGCCGTGTACAACGACGCCGACGATCCTCCTTCCACGACGCTTCTTCCGCGATGTTCCATCCCCGCGAAAATCTTCGATCAACAACCGATTGAGGTAGGTGGTTGCGGTTCTTTAAATTCTTCGTGAATTATATCCTCGGCTTGATTTCAAATGGTGCATTCTTAATGTTTTTATTTTATACCCACGACATATGATTAAAATATTTGTCGGAAGACTTTTTAAAAACCGCTAACACGGTGGGTGCGAACCAACGAACAAGTCCGAATCCACCGAGTCTTCGTTCTTGGTGAGAAGATTGGCGGGCGACGACAAAGCAGGCCACATGGGCGATGTGAGGTCCTCGTAGTGAAGGACGACCCTCGGGAGGGCCATTTCTGAAGACGGAATGCAATTCCGACCATTGGAACTCGTCCGGTGGTCCGCAGAGTAGCTCGCCGGCGCGCCTCGCGGGCACGGCGGTGCCGGCAGCAGCCGGCGGCAGCTCTCGGTGTGCCGCCGAGAGGGGACACCGCGGCTGAAGCCATGGTCTCGCGACCGCACGGTACTGGAGGGAGTGGGACGCAGAAACTAGACGCGTCCGCTGGCAAGGGCGGCCCCAAGTGGGGCCACGGTCTCTCCATGTGGGGGCAGCGCGCCCCCCGCTTCGCGCGGCCGTAATGGTCGAGTCGACCAGCTGGCCACCCGGCCAGCACCAGCCGGGTCATGCCCAGGTCGGGCCAGGCCACGTCGGCCGGTCTAGGTTGCGCCTTTCGGGTCAGACCTGGACCCGGGTAGGGTCGCCCGGTTCGGGCCGACCCAGGGGGGTTGGGCCAGGTCGGTCCGGGCCCAGACCCCCCGTTTTCGTACCTCTTTCGGTCTTTTGCCCATATCATGGGCTACGGACCTCCGATCGATGAACTGTCAGCGGCGATGTGATCCTTGGATCGAGATGGTCATTTCGACATATTACACTCATGGTTTGGAAGAACTTTGGGTTCGGCCAGGTGGGTTCGTACACGAAACCAACCGGGCCCTCAGAGCGGGAACACTTATAACTTGTGCTCCAGACATCCGATTGACATGCCATCAACTTCGATGGATTACTCTAAGTGAAAAGGATCTTTTGGCTTACTCCACCTGAGGTTTGGATGCAGGTGGAGTATGGTTGGGTTGGTTTTGACTTAAAAACCAACCGGGCCCCTAGGACGAAAAAGCCAACAACTCTCAGACCGGGCATCCGATTGACGTGTCATCTGCGACGTTGAGTTCCTGTTGACGATACGGAACTTTTGGAAACATCAACTCTGGACTTTGTGTCGGTTAATGTATCAGACTCTCTGCTCGTGGAGCGGACCCTCCCGAATGAGTTTGCCTTGTGCGGGAACCCTAGAGCTGGCTACGACTACGACGATGACTATACAGAGATCCTCATTGGATTCGACGGCGACGACTACAACACTCAGTGATCCTATGTGGATCAGTGCTACTGATCATGTGTGGGTCCGATCCTGTGTGGGTCAGCGCTCAGCGGTCCTGTGTGGGCCAGCGCCTACAAATCCTGTGTGGGTCCGATCCTGTGTGGGTCTTTGCGGGGGTTAGTTACCTATCGATCCTTTGTGCGTCATTGCGGGAGTTAGTTACATATCGATCATGTGTGGGTCAGATCCTTTGTGGGTCATTGCGGGGTTTAGTGCCTATCGATCCTTTGTGGTTCCGACGGCTTAGATGAATCTGTGTCAATATCTGATCATCTCTATCGTCATACGAAGAAGTATACCTGTGTGAGCAGAATCCTGTTTTGCATTTCTATGTGGATTGTGTTGTTCTATCATATGTGGATTTATGTTTTTCTTTCCTGTGTGGACTAGGTTGTACTTGAGCTCGGAAGTTGGAGCATACGAGAATTGATGACTTATGTATATGTATGGGTATATACCTAAGCAGTGTCGAATGGTACTACGTGTTTGTATATTTCCATTGAGGTTCATCCTTTGTTGATTCGGGGAGACCATCGGGGGTCTCGGGGTCCCTACTGAGTAGATTATACTCACCCCAGCATAGGCTATACCCGAACTACGTTGTGTTTGTTGCAGACGACAGACAGCGCTGATCGTGGTTGAGGCTAGCAGAGCAGGACGGTACCTGGAGGTGGACCACTGGGCGGGACGTACTCGGGGCGGACGGCTAGACCCTTGGAGTTGTGGAGGCCTTCTATACTCACCCTTCAGGTGGGACTTCCAGTGGACGGCTCGACGCTGCGGATTTACTTTCAGTAGCTGTTTTCCTTTCCAGTTTTACATTACTTTCAGTTTGGGTTTGTATTCTGGCCCACTTACTTTTCAGCACTTACCTTGTATAAGCTTTTACATAGTGTTTACTTCTACTATTTGTTTGCTCTGTGGTGTTTGTTACTTTACAAAGGCAATTCCTTCTCTTTTTACCAGGAATTACGCCTTGGTGCTAGTCACCAGCCCCTGGCCTATGGAAGGCCGGCTTGGGGTAGTCATGGCATGGGCCCCGAGGACGGGTCGTGACAATTGGTATCAGAGGAGTTCGGTTCTACCGCAGAACTTTGGACTCTGGACTTTTTTCTAAGTGAAGCAATATTTTTAAGCATATTGAGTGTGGTTATCAGTCCATGGAGTCCAGTGTTGGTGGGGCGGCTGACGTATCCGTACACCAGGACCCTAACTTCTGATTTCCGACTTAATGCACGAAAACATTGATTGCATGTGTGTTTCAAGTTTTCTTTGTGATTAATTTGTGTCAGCTCACCAGGTATACTATTCTGACCATGTCACACCTATTTCCTTTTTAGGATGGCCCCACGATGGTAGCCAACTAGGATTCCGAGATTTGTGCATGACGACAGCCCACCGAGCGACGCGGTCTCGGTACAGGGCCCTTTGACTGATGAGGCACCGACGATACATCTACCCGCCGAGCCACCGATGATTCCAGCCCCAGCAGCTGATGATGAACGTCGCCTTAGTGCACTGCAAGAGTTCCAGTGCTAGCGACCGCCCTGGTTCCGTGGGTAGATGGACCCCCCAGGCAGCCAAGGACTGGCTGGAGGCAGTCGTATGGGTTTTCAGGTTAGTGAGGGCACCAGAAGACCTCATGGTGATCCTCGCAGTGAGACTACTGCACGCGGCAGCAGGAAGATGGTGGATCTTGATGCTCTAGGTGCACGATGAGGCATCTCTCCTCTGGACGGACTTTGAGAGCCTCTTTTTTGCGGAGTTCGTCCCATCCACCCTCCGTGCGGTGCGCATCTAAGAGATTTTATAGCTGCAGCAGGGAAGCTTGACGGTCGCCCAGTACTCAGCGAGATTTACCTATCTCTCACGCTACTCGATAAACATGGTGTGTGAACCATTCATCCAGGCTCAGACCTTTGAGCAGGGATTGATTCATGAGATTAGGGAATCGCTGATCTCCCTCAGCATTCTGACCAAAGCAGGAGTACTGGAGCGAGCCCTTTTGATCGAGAGATTTCGTGATGAGCCTTCCTCAGCAGCGAGACCTACCACAGGGTGGCATGTAGAAGAGTCTTCTGTAGAAGGAAGTCGGCGGATGACTCATGGGTCCAGGAAGACCAGACCCTCAGGCAGACGACCTCAGGACACTTGCTCAGCATTGCGGGGCACACAGCGCGGAGCCAGTATTTCGAGAGGTATGCAGTGCTACACATGCGGCAGGCAGGGCGATATGGCTCCTAACTTCCCGACCCCCCGTGCCGAGGAGCAGCAGACGGTTGAGGGGCCACCCAGGCAGAGGCAGAGGGTCGACCATGGCGGTGTGCATGGAGCAAGCAGACGAGGAAGAGGAGCTGGCCAAGAAGCAGGTGGTGGGCGACGCTTTGAGGCTCTACCACCACCACCTCTAGAAGGTCCACCCCGACCACAGGGAGCTGGCGAGCAGAGACAGGCATAGCTCCAGGTAGAGGAGGGCTACGACCACAGTGTGCCCGAGATGATTCGAGGTACTATATGTGTCTATTACACCTTTTCTATAGTTCTTATAGATATAAGAGCGAGTCACTCTTTCATATCCCCTCCCCTTGTTCAGAGCTCGGAGATTCCAACAGAGCTGTTGGCTTGATCCATACGGCTAGAGTCTTCTACGGGAGCAGACTCGACGATTATGAATTGGTGCTGGCAGTGTGTGTTTACTCTAGGAGGTGAGAGCTTCGGCTGGGATCTTCCTGTAGCGGCGTCGAGGCCATACATCGTCATCTTGGGCATGGATTAGTTATCTATAGTCCATGCACTGATTGACTGTATTTGGCTCAAGGTGCGATGTGTACGCACCGACGGGAGTAGGTTAACCTTCACCGGCGAGAAGGGAGACTTTGCAGCATATGATGGACTTCCGCAGAGGGGAGGACAACCCATCACTTATCAGTTGGCTAGCCTCATCCTAGGAGCAGTTGACGTGCAGAGTCCGAGTTTTCCTGCAGTGGTGGATCAGTATGCATACGTCTTTCCCGATGACATTTCAGGACTACCTCCTCGCAGAGAGGTATACTTTTATATTGATCTGTACCCCGGGATAGCCCTGATATCCACCCCAACATATCGGATTGCTACCACCGAGCTTCGATAGCTAAGGGTACAGTTGGAGGTCTTACAGGGCAAGGGATTCATCCGGCCCAGTGTTTCACCCTGGGCTTCCCCGATATTGTTCGCCAAGAAGGCGTACGAGAGCATGCGACTTTGTGTCGACTATCATCGCCTGAACTAGGTGAAAGTGAGGAAAAATTATCCTCTATCGAGGATTGATGACCTCTTCGATCAGCTCGAGGGATCACGGTGGTTCTCGAAGATAGAACTTAGGTTAGGCTATCATCAGCTCAGAGTTCGGGACGAGGATGTGCAGAATACGGACTTCAGATGTTGGTATGGCCACTATGAGTTCTTGGTTATGCCATTCGGCCTAACCAATTCTCTAGAAGTGTTCATGGGTCTCATGAATAGGATCTTTCATCCATACCTTGATCGATTTGTCGTGGTCTTCATCGACGAAATTTTGATTTACTCGACGATTGAGGAGGGGCACGTCTACCACTTGCGGGTTGTACTAGACACACTCTGAGAGCACCAGCTTTATGGAAAGCTTTCAAAGTGTCATTTCTGGATACATGAGGTCCACTTCTTAGGACACGTCATCTCTGAGGTGGGAGTTGCGGTGGATCCTGCGAAGATCGAGGCAATGCTCGCTTGGGAGCCACCCAGGAGCGTGACGGAGGTGCAAAGTTTCTTGGGACTAGCTGGATACTACCTGAGATTTGTGCCAGACTTTTCCAGAGTTGTGGCACCAATATCATCTTTGACAAAGAAGGGGGAACCCTTTTTTGGTTAGACAGATGTTAGCAGAGCTTCCAGGAGCTGAGATAGAGATTGACCAGCACCTCTTTCTTGAGGCATCCGGAGGAGGGAGTAGGGTACGTAGTCTACTGCAATGCATCAGGGACCGGACTCAGATGTGTCCTGATGCAGGAGCGGCAGGTGATCGCCTATGGATCACGTTAGTTGAGGCCACATGAGCAGAACTATGCTACCCATGACCTGTAGTTAGAAGCAGTGGTCTTCTCTCTAAATACATGGTGACACTACCTGATGGGTGAGCGCTTTACAGTCTGTTCTGACCATCAGAGTCTCAGGTGCATCTTCTCTTAGAAGGACATGAACCTGAGGCAGTGGCGATGGCTTGAGTTCTTCCCGGACTATGACTTTGAGATATTCTATACTCCTGGGAATGGGAATGTGGTAGCTGATGCTCTTAGCAAAAGGACGAGCAATCAGCTACTTGAGGAGGCGATAGAGCAGCTAGCCGCTTTGCAGATATCCTTCGTGGATAGAGATGGAGCAGCCTTCCTTCAGTATCTCACAGTCACCCCTCCACTACTGCAGTGGGTCAGAGAGGCAAAGCATGGGGATGCTGACTGTGAGATGCGATGTGCACATATATCCTCTGGGCAGGCACCTGATAGTTTATATTTTGGAGCAGAGAACGACGTCATTTTCAGAGGATGTACCTTGGTACCCTTTTCTTTACGAGGGGAGGTTATGAGAGAGTTTCACACTTCCCCTTTGGTGGTAAATCTTGGAGTGGCGAAGATGTACCAGGATCTCAGACGACAGCACTGGTGGTCGGGCATGAAGAAGGTTGTGGCAGAGTTCGTTTCTCGATTCCTCAATTTCCAACAGGTGAAGGTAGAGCATCAGGTACCAGCAGGCTTGGTATAGCCCATGGAGGTCCCGAAGTGGAAGTGGAACGGGCTATCTATGGACTTTGTGACTGGACTTCCATGCAATTCCAGAGGTCACGACTCCATTTGGGTGATTGTCGACCGACTCACCATGTCGGCTCACTTCTTACCCATTAGAGAGCAGGGCTTAGTGGAGAGCTTGGGACGTCTCTACATTCAGAAGATTGTACGGCTTCACGGTGTCCCATCATCTATCGTCTCTGATCAAGATGCTCGCTTTACATCCAGGATTTGGAAGGGGTTGTAGGAGGCGTTCGGGACGCAGCTACATCTGAGCACCGCCTTTCACCCTCAAACGGATGGTCAGATGGAGAGGACCATTCAGACTCTCGAGGACATGCTCTGTGCATGTGTCCTTGACTTTGGTCGAAGCTAGGAGGACCACCTACCCTTGGTGGAGTTTGCGTACAAAAACATCTACCACTCCACCATCGGGATGGCACCATACAAGGCATTGTACGACCGACCTTGCAGATCTCCTTTGTGCTGGACAGACACTGGGGAGTCAGCACTTGTGGGACCAGAGATGGTCCAAGCCACGACCGGGAAGGTCCAGGTCATCCAAGAGCGGATGAGGAAAGCTCAGAGCCGGCAGAAGACTTATGATGATAGGAGGCGGAGGCCACTAGAGTTCGAGGATAGCGACCACATATTCTTGCGTGTCTCACCTTGACGCGGATTACGGAGATTTGGACGAGGCGGCAAGTTGTCTCCACGCTTCATCAGACCATTCCAGGTCCTCAGTAGGATTGGCGAGGTGGCTTATTTCATGGCTCTACCACCTCAGTTGCACCGGGTGCACGACGTATTCCATGTATCTCAGTTGAGGAGATACGTGCACGACCCGATGAATATCATTGACCATGGGGAGCTGGACGTTGATGATGGGGAGACCTTTGCAGAGGTCTCGGTGGTGATTGAGGATAGATAGAAGCGGGTACTATGTGGACTGTCGATTCCTCTAGTGCGCATCACAAGGAAGCATGGGAACCTCCAGGAGATCACTTGGGAGCAGGAGGCTCAGATGCGTGCTCAGTACCCACATCTATTTCCCTAGTTTTTGATGTATCTTTACGAGGACGTAAATCCCTGATGTGGGAGTGATTTAAAGACCCATAAAATTCTAAGAAATTTTTTTGTTAATTTTCTTTGAAATTATACAAGAACGTAGTTTCTGACGGCACCTGATTCCGAGGCCCAGTGTGCCCAGAATCATTTTCCGAAGATTGGCTTGGGTACGTTCAGTGAACGAATGAGCAGGATTTTCTAACTTTTGAACCGGTGCTCGGAATCGAATTCCGAGAGCACCGATGGAATATCAGTGACGGTATTTTCTTAGAAACTCGTTTTCCGGAGTTGCATTTTCTCGGGTGTGGTTTTTAATTTTTGGGGTTAAGTTAAGAAATAAACTAAAAGTGGTGTGACACTTTATTTTATTTCACTTAAAGCCACTTAAAGCCACTTATGCCAGGTTAAGTGGATAAGGTGGGACCCACGATATCCTACCCGCTTGGTAGGATATTTGTGAGGTGGGTCCCGCATGAGCCCCACAGTTTCTTTCCCTCTAAATAACACACCCGTGAAAACCCCTTTTAAATAAAGTCAATCAGTGCGTTTTCTTAAATACTAAATGCCCCTATTAATTGGGCAGTTAGTCGTTACAATTAATTAATCGAATTAATTGTTTTTTTCTTAACTTTGAATTTCTAATTGTTGGCATCAGGAATAAAATAAGACCAACAATTGTTTTACTTGAGGGTGGCTTGTTGAGAGGATTTGGAGAAACTCAAAATCTTGAAGATCTTCATCCTCCTTCGCGAAAATGTGAAGAACACATCGTCGCCAATGAAGAACGCCAGCCTCCGATGAAGGGAGATGAAGAGCGCCGAACCCTCGGAGATCGACGACATGACTCCATGTACCGCGACGCCGACGATCCTCCTTCCATGACGCTTCTTCCACGACATTCCTTCCACGCGACAATCTTAGATCAACAACTGATTGAGGTAGGGGGTTGGGGTTCTTTTAATTCATTGTGAATTATATACTCGGCTTGATTTCAAATGGTGAAGTATTAATCTTGTGAGTTTATACCCACGGCATATGTTTAGTATATTTGTTGGAAGACTTTTTAAAAACCGCTAACACGGTGGGTGTGGACCAACGAACAAGTCCAAACCCACCAACTCTTCGTTCTTGGTGAGAGGATTGGCTGGTGACGGCAAAGCAGGCCGCACGGGCGATGTGAGGTCCTCACAGTGAAGGACGGGCCTCGGGAGGGCCATTGGCGAAGACGACACACAATTCCAACCACCGTAACTCGTCCGGTGGTCCGCAGAGCAGCCCGCCGGCGTGCCGCCAGGAGGAGCCACCGCGGCTGAAGCCGCGGTGGCATTTCGCTATCCCGCGGCCCCGTGGGGCCACGGTCTCTCCACGCAGCAGCCGGCCGCATCCACTGTCAAGGGCGGCCCCACGTGGGGCCACAGTCTCTCCACGCGGGGGCAGCCCACTCCTCGCTTCCCTCGGCCGTAATGGCCGACCCGACCCGCTGGCCACCCGGCCAGCGCCAGCTGGGTCGCGCCCAGGTCATTCCGAGCCGCACCAGCCGGGCTGGGTCGCGCCAGCTGGGTCGGACCCGGACCTGGGTCGGGTCGACCCGGTTAAGGCCGACCCAGGGGGGTGGGGCTGGGTCGGTCCGGGCCCTGACCCCCCGTTTTCGGACCTCTTTCGGTCTTTTACCCATATCTTGGGCTACGGACCTCCGATCGACGCACCGTCAGTGGTGATGTGATCCTTGAATCGAAACGGTCATTTAGACATATTACACTCATGATTTAGAAGAACTTTGGGTTTGGTCGGGTAGGTTTGTACACGAAACCAACCGGGCCCTCGGACCGGAAACGCTTATAACTTGAGCTCCGGACGTCATATTGACGTGCCTTCGACTTCAATGGATTCATATAAATGAGACGGATCTTCTGGCTTACTCCACCCAAGGTTTGGAAACAGGTGGAGTACAGTCAGATTGGTTTTGCCTTAAACCCCAACCGGGCCCCTGGGACGAAAAAGCCAATATCTCTCAAACCAGGCGTCTGATTGATGCGTCGTCTGTTGCGTTGAGTTCCTGTTGACGATACAAAACTTTTGGATACATAAACATCGGACTTCATGTCAGTTGATGTATCAGCCTCTCGGCTCGTGGAGTGGACCCTCCCGAAGGAGCATGCTGTGTGCGGGAACCCTAGAGCTGGTTGCGACTACGACGACGACTGTATAGATATCCTCAGTGGATTCGACAGCGACGACTACATCACTCAGCGATCCAACGTGGATCAGTGCTACCGATCCTGTGTGGGTCCAATCCTATGTGGGTCAGCGCTCAGCGGTCCTGTGTGGGCCAGTGCCTACAGATCCTGTGTGGGTCCGATCCTTTGTGGGTCTTTGCGGGGGTTAGTTACAAATTGATCCTTTTTTGGGTCAGATCCTTTGTGGGTCATTGTGGGGGTTAGTTACCTATTGATCCTGTGTGGGTCAGATCCTTTTTGGGTCATTACGGGGGTTAGTACCTGTCGATCCATTGTGGGTCTGACAGCTTAGATAAATCAGTGTAAATATCTGATCATCTCTATCATCATACGAAGAAGTATACCTGTGTGAGATGAATCCTGTTTTTCTTTCCTATGTGGATTGTGTTGTGCTATCCTATGTGGATTTACGTTTTTCTTTCCAGTGTGGACTGGGTTGTACTTGAGCTCAGCATTTGGAACATACAAGAATTGATGACGTCGATATATGTATAGGCATATACCTAAGCAGTGTCGAATGTTACTTCATTTTTGTATCTTTCCTTTGTGGTTTATTCTTTGTGGATTCTGGGAGACATTTGGGGGTATCGGGGTCCCTACTGAGTAGCTTATACTCACCCGTGCACGGGCTATGCCCGCACTACGTTGTGTTGGTTGCAGACAATAGACAGTGCTGATCGTGGTTGAGGCTAGTGGAGTAGGACGGTACCTGGAGGTGGACCACTGGGCGGGACGTACTCGGGGAAGACGGCTAGACCCTAGGAGCTGTGGAGGCCATCTGTACTCACCCTTCAGGTGGGACTTCCAGTTGACGGCTCGACGCTGTGGCTTTACTTTCAGTTGTTGTTTCCATTCCAGTTGTACTTTAAATTCAGTTTGGGTTTGTATTCTGGCCCACTATCTTTTTCGCACTTACCTTGTATCAGCTTTTACTTAGTGTTTACTTCTACTGCTTTCTTGCTCTGTGCTTGATTGCTCTGTGGTGTTTGTTTACATTACAAGGGAAATTCCTTCCCTTTTTACCGGGAATTATGCCTTGGTGCTAGTCGCCAGGCCCTGGCCTATGGAAGGCGGGCTTGGGGTCGTCACGGCACGGGCCCCGAGGACGGATCGTGACACTCATATTCATGTACTTATTGACTTTGTTTTATAGTGTAAAATTAATATAATTTTCATGTCGAGTATCATTCGTCAAAAATTTTAATATGAGTAATGTATTATGGGGAAAATGATTTTATTATTTTTTATTTACCTACCCATCCTATTAGTTCATGATTTTTTTTGAAAATAGGGTAAATACATAATAATAAACAATTTTTATAAACAAAAAATCCAATTGATATTTTTATCATCTACGACTGATGTGATTAGTGAGAGGGGGTGATAGTTAATAACTGAACTATTAAAATAATTATCATTTAAAAAATATAAAAATATATAACAGTTGATAAACAATTCATCACCAATGATGATATCAAAAAACCATTTCATAAATATATCTTTAAACAACATAATTATTTGTAGAAAATAAAAAATAAGATGTTTTTATTTTCTTAATAATAATGATAAAATATAATCCATAATGGAATCTCGATCTCCACATATAGATATATATTAAATATGAAAATTATGAAAATATTTATTGATTCAGTTACTCATTAAATCAAGTAATAATAGATTCCATCAATTTTTTCCATAATTTAATTCATATTAAAATTATGAAATACTATTAAAAATAATAGAATATATCGATTGTCATTTTTGTAATGTAATTAATAAAAAATAGAAAATTTTACAAAAAAAGATTTTTTTAGTTATAATGAGATGGAAAATCTTTAATCAAAATAATTTTGTTGTTATTCCATTAAATATATGTATTATGGTAAAATTTATAATAAAAATTAATTTTTTGAAGTTAATCTATGATTATCTCTTGGGGCCTTAGATATATATATATATATATATATATATAGAATTTCATTATTTTCATTCCCCATGTTCATTCAAAAATTATTTAACCTATAATTGAAAATTTATATAGTATGATTTTATATTAAAATAATTGTTATTTTTAAAATCATGTCAATTAATTATTTTTTGTCAAATAAAAAAATGTTTAGTTGAACTTATTTTTTTGGATAGAATATTAATTGAAATTAATGTGAATTTTGGTCTTTCATATTCTATTTTTCACTATGAATCTTGAAATTCATAATGTACTTATAATAAGACCAATAATTAATTTTTATTTTTATAGTTGATTGTTCATAAAAATATCGTTTTCCTCATTTTAAATATTCAATTATTCTTGAGTTATTATTCATTATCTTTGGAACTGCCTATAGATGATGTATAATAAAATTTCATGTAATGATGCCTGTTTAGTGAAAGAAAATTATTTATATACGATATTCACATAAATAATATAACAACTATGAAAACCATTTTCTAGATATTTATTATAATTATTGAATGATTTAGTAAATTTTAATTTCATCAATGAGAACCATTTATTTCATTATTTTATAATATTGATTCATTAATATTAAAAACACAATAAAAATATGAAATGTATATGTTTAATTTATAATGTATATATTTTTATTATATTAAAAAGTGAAAATAGTTGAATAAAACAATAGTCTGATCACCATGTATTAGGATATGGTTGAACATACACTCATATATATATATATCATCAATATTTTAAAATAAAAATTAACAACAAATTTTCCCCTATTATACCATCAATGTAACATTTCATATATAATTCATATATCATTTATAAGGAACGATAACGTAACAATTATAATTAAATGTTATTGGTTTACTCGGTCCTTAGAAGTAATTGAATGGAATGAGGTGTAGGAATATTTTTCATTTAAACATAGTGGAATCTGTAAAGATATATTATTTAATCATAATCCATTATGGTGACATATTGTTTAGATAGACCAAATATGCATTCCATAGGGTATAAAATATAAAATAAAAATTTACATTAATGGGTATGTTTTATAGTAATCAAATCTACAAGACATTATAAATACAAGATATATGTGAAGCATCATACATTAAAACATTACATATGGTATCATTGAGGATGATAAAATAATGATTGATGTCTTAGGTTTATTATTATATGGTTCATTGATAGTAATATATCAAATAATGAATACCCAGACAATGTCAAAATGAAATTGAAATACTAATCAGTATATATAAATGACGAGTTTTATATTCATAAAGATAATGGATATATATTACATTTGTTAAAGTATATAATTATATAAATTAATAATTTAGAAACAATGTGTTGAATTATAGGATATAGATTTGATTCTTGTGTCATTGATTTAATTAATATCATTGGAAAATATATTATATGAATATGTTTAACATGTGGCATATATAAAATATAAATATTCAAAAATATAAACTTGTTTGTGGGAATTAATTCTAAAACCATGGTATCTTGTCTAGAAATGATATTTTACTAGAGGATTATTATTTCATTTGATTCTAAATGATGTTTTATGTATATATTAAATTCTATAATTAAATATGATCATAATAATAGTTATATAAATGTGATTATTAAATGAATTTAGGAAGATGTATATATCGGATAAACATTAGTTCACAATTTACTATAAAAGGATAAACCTAAAACAATCCCAAAAAATTTAAAGGCCTAGTGGGTTTGGGGAATTATATACATAGGATAATTACATCTATTAGGGTAACAACAACATTATTTAAAAACTATAATAAATTCAGTTTAATTACATTGATCGTTTAAAAATTTACGAGATAATATGGAGATGAAGAAATGAAATATGTGATATATAAATCCCACAATGGGAATAATAAAATTATAACTTGAATAATTTAATAAGTTTTGATAAAGTGGAATTTCAAGGTTAAATAAAATGTTTATAATGATAAAAATGAACATATAATAATTTTAAATGATGATATAATCATTGAAACACAATAATGTGACAAAAACATATAAATTGACATCACAATCATATTGTAAGTCTAACTAGTTAAATATTAAAAAAATATAATTTTTGGGATCTTCTCATATTCGCTATACATTGTATATATTGAGATAAAGACATTATCAAAATCATTATAGAGTTATCTAATTATAGGACAACCCATCACATTCATATAATGTGCATGTATTAGTCTTCCACATATTACATCAAACATGAGAACATCATTAATAAATTTTAATATATTTATAATGGATAGTGGGTGACATACAAATAAATAACCAATCAACGATTGATAGGTATATATATTTGGAAACGTTTTTTTGGAAATGGAGATCCATATTCACAACAAAAAATCATGGCACGATAAATCACATGATAACATCAGAAACATAACAATTGTATAATAATATTAAAGGAAATGTTTAAAGAGAGTGAACAATTATCTCTTAATAATTAATTTTTTTAACTAAATGAATAGTTATTTGTAATGAGATTTACATAATGAAAAATTCGTAATCAAATTAGATAATATTGTAAAAATTTATTTAATAAAGAGGAGGTGGAGTGAATCCCCATTCTTTAACATAGTGACATCTTTGTAAAGTATTGTAACTATATAGGATACATGATCTCGCATTATTAAAACATAAATCCAATATTTATTGAATAATTATTACTTCATAAAATCATAATCTATTGAGATTAAAAAGCCTAAATACAATGAAGGTTCCTGTATAAAAATAAGTGTGATAAATCAATTACCAAGAGTGTGTGTCTGTAAAATCTTGGGAGGAGATTCTGAAGGGAAGGAGAACACCATATAAGTGATTTATAGAGGGATGGTGAGAGTTTATTCATAATAAAAATGTATTGAGTGATGAATTGTGGGATATACTATGGGAAATTTTAGAAAAAGTTGGGGGAAATCAATATTAATTTCTAAACATAGGATTCATAGACTATATGATAAAATTTTAAACACCACAAATCAGGCCAAGGATTTTTACCTTGGTTTCTATTATAGAGTATTTGATTCAAATATTTTATAAGGCCCTTAATTGGAAATATTTTAATAATACCCTTGGTGATATGGAACTGAGTCATGTTCATAATGAATTGATTTATAAAATATAATATTAAATAAATTTTTTCAAGTACACATAATGGGTTTGTGAAATTAATAAAATAACATAAAAAATAAATTATTTTATTTTTAAAATATATATTATGTTTTGTTTTCATTTTATTCAATTTATTACATCACTTTTGTGTAATTATGATTTCATAATACAAACTGTATATTTTTATAGTATATTGATTTTTACCCAAGAAATCAACATTATAATAAAATTATTACGAATTTTTCATTCATTAATTTCGATATGATGATTTCAAAAATAAAATTTAATTTATTATAATATTTTTTTAAATAAAATATTTTATAATTTTAAATAGAAATACATATTTATGGGAAAATACATGTATTTATGAATATAACTATTTTTTGAATCATATAAAGATTAAATAAAACATAATTAACATACATTATTATTTTTATGTAAATAAATATAATTTTGTATTTATATTTCATGAATGTAATATTTATATAATTTTTTTGGATTTATTTAAATGAGTGTAGAAAAATATTTTCCATAAATTAAATATCAGATTAATCATAATTAAATCATATTGTCATATAAAAGATAGAAAATTATAAAAAAATTACTAATAAAAGGCCAATGTTAATCAATATTTAAAAACAAAGGGAACATATAAGTTCATACTAACCGGGAATGGATTCATAAACTATTATTAAACTAGTACTCTATAAGGGTTAATTGTGTCATGGTGGCATAGTAATTGGGTGGTTTATAGAAGTTGGTTTGGGACACGACAATGATATAAATGGACATTTCTAATAAATATTTTTTTTTCATGTTTCAGTTGTTCAGTTTTATCTTGGGCAGGATAAAGGGAATATTCCAATGATTCCATCTCACATGGATGCATTAATAATTTGGATTCATAATAATGAACCTACTATTTGAGGTTATATATTCTATTGTCCAGGACAATAAGATTATATAATAGCCACTAATATATACTATTCCTCATAATCACCGTACAAGTTATATATTACCTATCGTTATGATTCTTAATTCCCATTTAAATCCTATTTGATTAATTTTTTAATATCAAATTTAGTGCATATGTTTTCAATTTATAAATTACTTAATATGGAAATTATTTATTGAAATTGTAATTTCATTTATATATTTTTTGGGTCACTACATTCACCCCTCCCCCTTCAGTGTTTTTTGAACAAAAAATTATTTCATACACAAAATGGGTAATGGAATGTTTGTTTCATCTCCTCTTCCAGTTCCCATATATCATCCTCAGAAATGTGGTTCGACAGTAAAAAATTGACTATGGGATCTATATTATTTCAATTAAATGTTCTATATGATATAAAATCTCCACATTAAACAACATTAATTAATGATCATTCTCCAAGGGAACCACCTATGGATTCAGTACAAGTGACAAGTTGTGTTCTTATATCGAAATGATGGATACATGGAATATATGATGTAATTAAAAGAGGCTAGGTTAAATATATAGTCAATAGGCCAAAACTACAACGAATTTAAGGATCCAAAAGGGATATATATATATATATTAATATATTGGACCTAGATTTCTCTTATTCCTAGATATCTGGAACTTTTTCCATATAGAAGTACAAATGAACATCTTATCTATAACCTCAATATATAGGTATCATCGATGATTTTAGGAATTAATTTTTTATAACATTTTTGTGATTTAAAATAATGATGAATTATTTGGAAACTCTTTATATTCTATTTGATAATGAAAAGAACCAATAATCTTTTTCTCTCCCAATTCATCCCATTTTCAGGAGTGTAAAACCTCTTCCAACAGAGAGAATCAGAAGTCATCATTTGATTGATAGAATCGAATGTTTATTTATATAATAAATATAATAAGTTAATATTTTGATCCCTATATCATTTGAAACCCTTTGAACATGGTCTAACAATAACTATTATTGATGCTTTCATCATGTTCATTCAAGTGTGTTGACATGATTCATGTGTGCACTGGCATGTTGTAGCCTAGCATTCTAGATTTCGAAAGGCGGACCACTCCATCACATTCAACATAGATGTTTTCTCCTTTGTCAAAATAGGATGACATATTCTAGTTCCTTATTTTTGGGTTTTCTCATTGGTGATCATCACCTACTACAAGTCTCCCACAAAGAGTTAATTCATGTTCATAGAACTCATTCATGGTGCCATCTCTCGGTGGATGTCAGTTAATTTCAATGCTTATGTACACAAATAATTTTTTTAACATGAATGGGAATAAACATTTGGTATGTATATTAGATCATTGGGACTCACTGGGAATGTATGGTGGTTGGGATCCTTAGTAATATACATTCTTCCTCTAAGGAGAAAATATCATGTGAGGCATATTTAGAGTGAATCCAAAGGCATCCCATGTCGATCATGAGGTAATTAACACCCAAGGCGGTCATAAGCCTTTTTAAGTCACTATCATATCATATGAGGCATCATAGAAATTGAACCCAAGGAATCCCATGATGATCATGAGGCAATTTAAGCCAGATGAATAAATCGTTTGGGGATTTTTACATCCTGAATACCAGATTCATGAATGGGGAATATATTTAATAATATGCCACAAGTTTGATGTCCTACAAAGAAATATCAGTTAAAATGGTTGATATGGATTGGGAAAAGAGTTTTATATCATGTGGATATGGTAATATGGTTAATTCCTTGTGGGATCATGATAGATAAATCAGAACAACCCATGGAAGTGGATCTGTGAGTTTGATGGGTGAGAATACCCCATGAGAGAAACCCATGGTGGTTGGATCAGAACACCTAATGGATGTGGATAATTAAATTTGATGGGTGAGATATCCCATTATGTAATAACAAGTATATATGGATATGAACTCCTCATGGAAGAGGATTTATATGTTTGGTGGGTGAGAATTCCCCTTAAGGAAAATACCTGACAGATGTATCAGAATGCCCCATGAAAGTGGGTAGGATTGATTCGTGGGTGAGAACACCCCATTCATGGAACCCTGGATTGATTGGTCATAATTCTTCATGGAGTATGATATATTCATTTTAAGGGTGATAATTCCTCATGTGGTTTACCATAGGTGAATGAATATTAATTCCTTGTAGAGGAGGATCCAAAAGTTTTATGCGTACGAATGCCCCTTGAGGCGAACCCTGGATGGATGTGTCAAAATGTCTCATAGATATGGATATGAATTATTAATGGGTCAGAACATTACATGATTAAATACATGAATGTATGAATTAGAACACCACATTAAGTAGGATCTTGATGTTTAATGGGTGAAAATTCACCTTAATGTGAACCATATATAGATGAATCAGAATTCCTCATGATGGCGGATTCAGAAGATTGATGGGTGAGAACACACCTTGATGTGAATCTTAGATGAATGTACCTAAGATGTAGATCGTTTTTCCCATTTTCCTATATTTAACCTCATGGATTTATCCTCCGTACCCCATTTAGATGTCCTAGATCAAAAACAAGGTAGTTCCATGCCATAGATTAAGGTCACGTGATAGGGAAGATCCATGTAGTTTAATATAATCCAGGAAGGATGCATGTGTCAAGAGTGGAGAATCAATTATGATTGGTGTTTAGAAAACAAATTAAAGGTTCACATCCTAATATTAGTGATCTTGGATGGATGGTAAGATACAAACACATTGAGGTGCCTGGAGGATCTTTTTCCATTTTAAGTTATGCGGTTTGGGGAATATCCCATGCCACTCATAGATGGGGTGTCCTTTTCTCATCACACAAGGTAAGATAAATTTATTACATAATGTGATGAGGTTTTTTAGTTTAGTTTAATTTCATGTGACTACGACATTGAACTAGGTAGTTTTGCATCATTCAACTCGGATTCCAGTGGACTCACTCCTCACCCCTAGGGGTTATGTGACAATTTCCAACACTTACATGGGTGGGGATGGATTCCTCACCACATGGGTACAATTATTGGAGTGGTGACAATTTTTCATTCTCACTTCATGACCTCTTACCATTATCGATGGAGTAGGGATTCATGAAACATACCCGGAAGAGGGATTTTTGACCATTTTGCTCAGATTCACTATAGAATGGCTATTCTATCCTAAAATATTCTAATTAGACCCATATTTTATCACAAAATTCCCCCTCCATATAAATTATAGATGAAAGTAAAAATTAAGGTTGTATTGTGAGGGAGAATCCTAGAAAATGGGCAGTAGACTCACATTCAAGATTATCATTTAGAAAAATAACTCATGGGGGCCATTCAAGACAATTTCATAGCGCATATGCCATAGAGAATCAGGGGTTAAATATATGTATAAAAATATATGAGAAGGACCCTTAACATAACTGGATTCTTCTTTGATGAAAATATATATATTCACTAATTTTTCGATAATCAACATCTATGTGAACCAATATCCATGTAAAATTCATAGATAACAATATTTCCAAACCTCTACTCCCTGAACATTTCTCAGAAAATTGGACATTGCAAATGTATTTTTCATGAACTGACCTCCTCTATCCAGATATCCAATAATGATCATTGTGAAGAATCACCATTATCAAAACTTCAAAGACAAAAAATGTCTTGAATAAAATGTCTACTTATGGAGCCAAAAAGGATGTTGTTTATAGGGAAGATATGGTTTGAATCATAGTGATTGGGGATAGAATATATAGAAACCTAGACCACAAATCATTTATCAAGCTATTTATTGAGTCTTATAGGGAATATCCTATATACAATAGGGTTCCACTTATGGATTCACATTAAGATACGAAGTCCATATCCTAATGATAAGAATAGATGAGTCAAAATACTACTTCATAGGTATATTGGGGAAATAGAAATAGAAAAGTGCTACTAGAAGCCATATATAAAATGATAATGTTCCAATTATAGTGTATTTTCTCTACAACCACCTCAATAATAATGATGGGGATAATATAGAACATGAGGCACCCATTCCTTTGTATCATACAATCATTATGAAGGCTTTGGGTCATCTGCTCAGGGGATGGAATGAAAACTAGGATTAATTCCAGTGTGGAAACATTACAGATGACTGGGTATTGTCCTACAGGGTGTGTGAGTAATTCTGTGAGTTTTAAGGAGAGATTAATTATGTAGGGATCTATTAAGCATCATGAAAATTGTAGCTCCATGTCTATCTCCCTCCATAAATCCGGACATATTTTCTAAGAGTATTATCACTAGGGACCTACATGTTCCATATACACCAGGGGGAGGTCGGTGCTGGCCTATGGAACCTTCACTATATCACAAGGATATGGATCCATGGGGTAATTTATGATGAGTACCTCCTTGTAGAGAATGCGAGTTATGATAAAGAGCAATTTGAGGACTTAGCGATGGAATTCATAAATTTGGTACATGGAATTAGGAAAGTGAAGTGTGGGATGAGGGATATTCCCTTTAAGATGTGGTTTGGGAATATCCTAATTTAACCAAAATAATAACTATTTGAGGAGGAAGATTTATAAATGAAGGTATCAGTGAGGCTGCACACATGCCCTGGAGGCTACCAATAGGGAATGTAGGGTTATTACTAGCAGTTCATAGAAAAAAATATTAGGGATGTTTTGGGGGTACAATATCATGTCCAATGATAAACTTAGGGTTAGGATGGAGGGGTTCATAATATTTCACATTGAATTCTTGATTCTCCCAGTGAGGGAAGTATATTTGAAGGTACAGTCAAGAAAAATCAGAACAAATAAAATTCCTGAAAAAGGGAAGCACATCAATTTGGTTGTACATGTGCTAGTGATGTTTTACAAAGTACATCACCACATCTGGGAATGGAAGACGCCGCTGTGTGCTTGTGGGAATGTTCAATTATTTTGTATTTTGGTGGTTGTAAATTTGAGAGGGTAAGATTATTTAATCAATATCTCTCCCCCCATCAAAAAATTTGGGTGATGATATTGAACCTAACTAGGAATAATCCATTCATGTGGGGTATGATGGAAGTGCTGGAGAAGTTCAGGCTAGTATAGATCTTTATATATCATACAAACCCCCTAAAATGGGGGTTTTAACTATTGATTTCAAATATACCATATAGTATAGATCTTTTCACATAGACATTCGAAGTTTGGTACTTTTGGTGAGCGTGGACTGCGATTCATTCTGCAAACCATAAAATCCTTAATGGGTTGAGAGACAGTTTAGGTGTCTATAGAGGCTAACAATGAATATATATTCAGGGATGGGGAATGAATTAAATCCTTTGGTGATAATGAAAATTTGTTATATGTTTACGTGTGATGATAGGAATATTTGAAACGATCTTCTTCCACCTACTGCTACATATGATCTGATTCATGAATATGAGAAATGTTGGGTGAGTGCATATCCGAGGGACATGATGATGTGATGGGCCTCCAAATCCAATGAAGGGGTGTTATATGAACCATGAGTCTAGGGCTAAGTAGTGATCAATGAATACCATCGTGGTAGTGTTAATCTAGGACAAAGGTAGCTATAATAGGACATACAGTTCATGGCCCCGAATTGGCTAGAGACATGGGTGTGGAGTCGTAGAATAAGGCCCATCATCCTCACCAGGTGGTCACTTGTTGTAGAGTATTCCTTTAAGGTGGTCCAAATGATGTTTTTTCAAGGACTAAGGAAGTATGTATGTTTCCCAGAGGATCCTAGTGACAGCATATATCCTGATGAATTAGAGACATGGGGACTCCATAAGCATCTCACCACAACTCTAGGGGTGTGTGTGTATCTCATCATCAAGGGGATGTTCATCACTATCCCGGTACATTCAAAGGAAGGTTTATATTCCACACCCACTATAGATATGAATTATATAGAAGAGATGGAGGACATGATATACTGATGGGTACATTTTTTCCCTAGAATGATCAGTAAAGGACACTATTGTGTGTGCCCTCCCCTCCACTCCCCCTTACAGGTCTTGTGGCTTATATCATGACTGATGGTGAGGAAGACGAAGTTTATTGGGATAATGATGCTTTTCAGATCTCTTATTTAGATGGAATAACTTTTTTTGGAAAGGAAAACACTTATATATTAGGTTCCTTGTATAAAACCATTTCGAAAAATTATTTCCCTAGTTTTCTTCTATTCACACATTAGTTAATCATAAATGAGGGGGTGGTTCGTGATTGACCAGAAATGGAAGGCGAAGTGAACTCAACCCATCAAGGTAAAAGTGTGGGGTCCCTTTTGAATGTTGTTTCTACAAGTATCAAACCATTGGTGCCTTTAAATGGGGAAAAAGGTGTGTAAGGAACCTCACATGAAGTAATACATAATAACCTCTCAGAAATAATTTCCAGATTGTAAAATTAACAAAAAAAAACATCTTCCTTAATAGCCTTGAATCCTTTTACACTATTCCTATGTTTTAGTGAAACATTTTAGAATAGATTTATGAATGGATCATTGGACTTAGAGACCTATATTGAAATTTTATTTAATTGTCCTTTGGGAAGAGGTGGTGATTCTGGATACTGTCTCGATGGAGATGACCAATGAGGCTGTGGTCGTTGAGCTAACAACTGAGGCATCCTTATAATGTACATACAAGACCATTCCATAAATGTAGGTGGTCTATATGGGGACCATGAAAGGGATTACCGAATGATTTTTAGTGGAGGAGCCTATGGCAGTGGTTCCACATAATGTTTTTATTAAAACTAAAGTCGTTACGGGGGAGACGATAACTATGTCACCTATTATGGTGTATTAGCAGGTGGTGATGGATGTTCTTGCTATAATATTTGAAATAGTGGACGTTACGAGAGATTATTTGGGGGTTTCAACATCATGCAAGGATGTTATGGAATATGGTATGATCACCACATCCAAATAGGTGTGAGAGGTGGTAGAGAAGGGTTCTACTCTTGGTGAATAGGATGGTGTGGACCGTTCACAGATATTACTCATCAACCACTCAAATACGAGGACCTAAACTTATAGAATTCAAAAAAAATATACTGGGACTAGTGCAAAAACCGTTATTTATGTAGGTTATTTTTCATTTTTTACGTCGTTTTTTAGCTGACGATAATACAGATGACGTTATAAATAAAGTTTTTTACGTCGGTTATTTAAAAACCGACGTAACAAAAATAACATCGTGGTGTTTATCACATTGGATAATTAATAACCGATGTGAAAAATCCCGGGGGGGGGGGGGGGTGGGTTATTACATCGGTGATTAAATAACCGTCGTGATAAACCGTGGGGGGAATTATCACGTCAGTTATACAATAACCGACATTATAAACACGTGTGGGGGAGTTTATCACGTTGGTTATTTAATAACCGACGTTCTAAACCATTCCGGGGGGGGGGGGGGTTATCACGTTGGTTATTGATTAACCGACATGATAAATAATTTCCCAGGTTATTTATCACGTCGGTTATTACATAACCGATGTGATAAACCATGCCACAGGTGTTTATCACGTCAGTTATGAAAAACATTGACATGATAAACCCTTATCGATTTCTTTATCACGTCTGTTATAAAATAACCGACGTGGAAGAAATTTTTTTAAAAAAAAAAATCGACTGCAGTCCTCTGCTCTCCCCCAAAATCAACCAGAAACCAAATCAATAATTCGTATGAAAAAAACAGAAGGAGATCAAAACATGAACTAAAGAAAATTTAATCATTTGCATTGATAAAATATAAAACTTACCCCACTTGATAGCCCCCACCCTCATGTATACCCCCTGTACAGCCCTCCCCCACCCCATTGGAGCCCCCACCACACCCCTAGACTGCCCCCCGACCCCCTGGACAGCCCCAAACACCCCTCGACAACCCCCCAACCTCTTGAACAACACCCCCTCACCCCCATACCCCACTTGACAGCCCCACCACACCCCTGGACTACCCCCCGACCCCCTGGACAGCCATAAACACCCCTCGAGAACCCCCACCCTCCTGAACAGCACCCCCTCACCCCACTTGACAGCCCCCACCACACCCCAGGAATACCCCCTGACCCTCTGTCAAGCTCCAAACACCCCTAGACAACCCCCCCCCCCCACCCTCATGTATACCCAACCACCCTGGACACCCCTCCCCCACCCCATTGGAGCCCCCCACCACACCTCTGGACTGCCCCCACCCTCCTAAACAGCACCCCCTCACCCCCCTCACCCCAGTTGACATCCCCCACACCATTAGAGCCCCCACCACACCCCTGGACTGCCCTCCAACCCCATGGACAGCCCCAAACACCCCTCTACAACCCCACCCTCCTGAATAGAACCCCCTCACCCCACTTGACCACCCCCACCACACCCCATGACTGCACCCTGACCCCCTGAACAGCTCTAAACACCCCGGTACAACCCCGCCAACCTCATGTAAAACCCCACACCCTGGACAACCCTCCCCCACACCATTGGATCCCCCACCACACCCCTGGACTACCCCCAACCCCCTGGACATCCCCAAACACCCCTCGACAACCACCCCCACCATCATGTATACCCCTCACCCCACTGGACAGCCCTCCCAGACCCCTACACACCCCCAACCCCAGTGAACACCCCCCACACCCTTGAAACCCCTCCCCCCTAGACCAGAATCCATACCATAAAAACCATCATAAGTAGACCAAAACAAGACGTAGAGAAAAATTAAACATTCACATATATAACATTCAAAACATACACTGTCAACTTCAAAAAAACTAAATCCAACCTAAACGACTACCAAATACACAATTACAATGACAATATTCAAAATTACATTTTACATTACAAACAACTAAAATTTAATCAAACTTGTAAAATAATTTGACCACTCCACTTGTAAGTGCTTAATGTATTTAGCATTATTGGGTTGATGGTCATCAAAAAGATACAAATGAAAAGGATAGTAGTTAATGTGTATAATGAGTAAATAAAATTGAAATATTATGGAAAACGTTTAAGAGGAAATCTTACTAGGTCAAAATTCACAACTATCCCAGTTGTTATTATTTCATACATGAATCATAACATATAATATCTGCATTCGATGATGCCTTGTTGTTAATGACAATTATTTTTGAATGAGTGTAAATTCAATATATTATTTTAATTTAATAAATAAAAAAGTACAAATTATAAATGGATATTTACCTTTGCATTTACAAATTTGATCTTTGCATTCCTTTTCTTTGTGTTTTTTCGAAAGTAGGCCCATGCCGTGTTAGAAAATAATACTAATGGGGTAAATTTTAAATACATTATAATATATAAAACTATTGAGAAATTGAAACTTAATTTTCCAATATATTATTAAAACATTCCCGCACATCATCATTGATAGAGGATTTCCAATAAAGTGCATTCTCCCTTGGGAAAAAAACCCATAACATCTAATGATCACTGATAAAAGGAAATTTAAAGTTAGTGGTTTTTTATGTTAATAGATAATTAACCATTTGAGAGAGATGTGTTTCATACCTCTCATAAAAAGTCATCATCCAACATTTTGTGACTATATTATTTTCAAGTCTTTCAGTAATATAAAGCATTCTTTTTTCCTCATTAAATGCACATACTTCAGGGGAAATAAATTGCGGGTCCATGAATCCAATACATCTGTCAGCTCATTCCTCTCACAAATTTTATAAAGATACCTAATACAAAACCGACATAAGTATACATTTTTTATAAATATAACACAGGTAAAAGGTGTTAAGACTTACATGGAAAAAATTTTCACCACGTTGATGCCCATATTATCTCCAGTAACAAGCTCCATGATATCAGTTTTCATAATCCCCACATTTATTTCACGTCCAAAAACATGAGATTCCATTGGAAACTCATAATGAACCAGCAACAAATTTTAATATCTTGAAAATCTATCAAGACTACTAGAATATGTATCTGATGTCATAACCATTTGTCTTTGTTGTTATCTATAAATTATTTCTTTACCATTGAAGTACTCCTATAAAAAAAAATTGAAAAATATATTAGTTTTCAAATGATAAAACAAATTTAATAAAAAAAATAAAATAAAAGATATTACATTTATATTTCTACAGTAATGAGTCGATGAAGTCTGGATGGCCAAATTAAAAAATTTCCAATACTATGTCCAACTGTCGCCACCTCATCTGTAGGTAATGGTACCCGAGCTGATCTATCTATAATATCATGTATGGTGACCCACTGATTCTCTACCTTTAATTGTTGATGATGAACTGTATATCCTATAAAATATACCAACCCATATGCTACTATATGATGTTGAGAATCATCAACATACACCTCGCAATAAGTAGGAAGCTACGGTGGAGGAGTAGGATAAAAAATGGGGTCAGCAGCCTGAGGTGGGGGAGTGGGAGCTACTGGCGGAGGTGGAGGATAAATAATGGGGTCTAAAGAGGGAGGTGGAGGAGTGGGAGCTGCAGTCTGAAATTTTTTTTGCATGTCTGAAAACATAGACTACCCCGACACTCTAATCTTGTCCTCCATCGTCACATTAATATTATGAACTTCATCCTCCAAGGATTCAATTTTTTTTATAAACCCCCTCAATGTTTGAAGTTGAAGAATGTGGAAACACTTTTCTTACTGATACACCTACCAGATATCCTCTAACATGACCAGGATGTTCGGGCCTTCCCAATGCTACAGATAAAATATCTACCATCCTAGTAGCTGTAAATGTCCCCTGTGAACTCTGCTCCTCAAGAGAGTTCTGTATTAATTAATTAAATATTTCTATAATGATTGAAATTATTTGATGAAAATGGTTAAATTAAATAAACAAAATATATATCTTGCAATCCTCTCAGCTACGATTCTCGATTCATCTGAAAGATATTTCCCTTTTTTTCCCTTCCCTGCTCTCTTCCATTTTTCATGTCTAGATGTAGGGTATGGAGGGGCCACCTCTCCAGAGCTTGAAGACTCAGCTCTTAGTTGTTGAAATTTTTCCGTCATCATTTGTTCTTCCAATAATTCATACCCTCCCCGAGATAAATTATGAGGGTATACATTTTTAGATTGGATCTCCTGATGAGCTTTCCTTGTTTTCTATAAATTAAGAATAAGAAATAATTAACAAAACGTTAAGAAGATCATTTATATAAGAAATCTTATAAAATTTTACACTGCCCTTACCAAAAATGACTCTTTTCTTCTACATTAAAAAAATTTTCTCCATGTGTCTTCATCTATAAAAGGATATATACAACATGGATTTTCATGACTCCTTTGACCATAAATGAAATCAGATGAGAGGGCTGATTTGAAAAACCTCCATCTCCTGGAAGCCAAAGATAAGCATTTCTTCCTGACTCCTCCAGTGTCAGGAATATAAAATGTCATCTGATAAAGAATAGGTTAAACATATTATATATACTAGAAACATTTAAAGAATATTCAAACAATAGCAAAAGATCTTACCAAAATCATCTCCCATAACTAAGATAATATCGCTTTATCCACACTTTTCCAGTCATCATACAGAATGCTTACTTTTCTCTTAGCCTGAGTTGCTACAAAACTCTTAAAATATTTTGCATTTGGACCTCTAGGAATATCATCATCATCAAACTCAATGACTATCCTCTAATCCTGCGTACAGGCAACTGATAATTTTGGTAAACACGTGCAGCCACGTTTACCAACCTTTGAACTCTTTGTCGTAATAAGAGCATGTGAATGTTCCTCGCCAGAGGTATGACCAATATGATCATCTCTAGAATCATGTGGTTGATCAACTGAATGATCTGTCATTATCCTTCAAATCAAAAAAAGAAACGTTAGTTCAAAAATATTAATATTCTAATATTTTAATACTAATATAATAAGAAAATAGAAAAGTGTACTAAGTTATGTAATAGTAAACATTGGTAATATGGTAGTCATATTAAACAATAGTAAAGATGGTAAAGATGTTCAAGATGGTAATCATGGTAAACATGGTAAACCTGGTAAACATGGTAAAGTAATTTTCACTGAACAAAAATAATAGATATATAATTCATGTAATGGTAACCATGATAAAGTAAACTAAACAAACATAAAACAAACAACAACTTATAATTATTTTGTTTTATAACATGTATTAATAAATAAAAAACTTACAATATCAAACATTTATGAAAAAAATAAATGTAAACAAGAAATAAACCTATGTTACCTGTAACTTTAGGAATATACAAATAGATTTTTTCCCAAATTCCGTCATCATGATCGTTCCTTATGGAACAAACCATGTCTTCAATATGCTCATCATTATGTTCTTTTAATCTTTCCATGGAAGTAGGGATCTCAAATAAATCGACATCTTCATCAACTTCATCCTTACCAACATATTGTTTTTTCCCTTGTAAAACAAAACCCCCCTGCATATCTGATTGATCTACTACATAGAATTTTTTTTGTATGTGTTTCCATTATAAAAGAATCAGACGTGTCTTCCAATCTATTCAGATTAACAAGTGTCATTCCAAATTCATCGTGTCTGACAATGTTGTTACCGATAAAACATTTACAGTTAAAAACAAGAACATTAATTTTAAAGTAATCAACCTCCCATATGTCTTCAATCACTCCATAATATGCACTTGATGTAGAAATTGGGTTTTTGTCCTTAGCACTCGAAAAATGCATTGCTTCTGCAAACACCAATACACCACTATTCTGAACTGCACTTATGTTGTCCTGAGCTTTTGTATGAAATGTATAGCCATTAATGTCATAACCATACCATGTTATCACCATTAAACATGGACCACCCACTATCCATTTTAATGTCTCTGATACATCTTATCTACCAAGCAATGTCTTTTTAATCCATGACAAAAACATTTTGTTGTGCTCATTCAAAATCCACATTTCTTTCTTCTTTGGATGATATTGTTTCAACTCATTAATATGCAATGTGATATACATTTGAGCATCAGCAATGTTATGCAAGATGTATGATTCTAACTTATTCATCTATTCAGCTGACAATGATTTGACTTTCAAGCCACAAATCCCCTTTCCCTCATTATTAACTCGTTCATGGAGAGATGGAGGCAAACCTATGTGTTGCACCGCATCCAAGTAGCTCGTACAAAACTCTGCTACCTCCTCAGAAATATACTTTTCAATAATGGAGGCTTTAGGTCGATATGGATTTTTAACATACCCCTTTAATATTTTCATATACCGTTCAAAATGATACATCCAACGATGATATACTGGTCCACAAAGCTTTATTTCTCGAACCAGATGAATCATTAAATGCACCATTATATCAAAAAATGTTGGAGGAAAATACATTTCTAATTGAAAAAGTATAAAAATTGCATCCTTTTCCAAAAATGTTCAAAGAATTCACATCAATCGCCATGTTGCAAATTGAATTGAAAAAATAAAACAACTTCATCACAGTCTTTCTGACACGAATGGGAAATATTCCACGCAATGCAACTTGTAGAATTTGTTGCATCATGACATGAAAATTATGTGATTTCATACCTATCAACTTCAAGTCCTCCAATGAGACAAAAAATTTTACATTTGAAGACTAACCTTGAGGAACATTGATATCATGAAGACACTGACAAAAGCTAATTTTCTCCCTCTTCGATAATGTATGACAAGACGGGGGAAGAAATGTCTGTTTTCATTTAGGAGTGGGAGCTAACTCCAAACGTATTACCATTGATAGTAAGTCTAATATTGCATTCAACCCATCTTTAGTCTTTCCTTTAATATCTAACAATTTTCCAATCAAACAATCACATATATTCTTCTCTACGTGCATGACATCAATATTATGTTTAACTTCATGATACCTCCAATATGGTAGCTCAACAAATATTGACCTTTTCTTCCAAATATGTCTATCATTAAAAGATTTCTATGTCTTTCCCAATGTCACATCAAGGTTTTTCACCCTCTCAAAATACAGATCCGGGGATAAAGGTTTTGGAGCAGTATCAAATTCTTGTGAGCCATTGAATGTATTTTTTAGTCTTCCATAAGGGGTATCCATAGGCAAAAATGTTCGATGAACCATGTACACTATTTTCCTCCCATGATGCAATTTACAATATGATGTCTGTTGTTTGCAAATTGGACATGATTTATGCCCTTTAACACTGTATCCAGACAAATTTTCATATGCTGGGAAGTCATTTATAGAGAACAGAAGAATTGCATGCAGTTGAAAATATTCCAATTTATAAGAATCATACACACTAATACCATAAGCCCATAACAGTTTCAAATAATCAATCAACGGTGGCAAGTAAACATCAATATCATTTTCGAGTTGCTTTGGACCATAGATTATTATACTCAACATGACATATTTGTGCTTCATACAAACTTTAGGAGAGAGGTTGTAAATTACCAATATATTAGGCCATGAACTATGTGTGCTACTAAGGGTTCGGTATGGATTCATTCCATCTATGCACAACCCTAATCTAAGATTTATTATTTCATTTCCAAATATTGAATACTGCGCATCAATTTTCTTCCATTCTGGACAATCAGTTGGTTGATGTATTTTTCCATAACATACCCACTCATCAGCATGCCATCTTAACCTTTTTGGATCATGTGAATTAGCAAATAAACATTTGGAAAGATGAATTATAGGAAGACACCAAAATACCTTTGAAGGGAGAATTGTAATCTCTACATTATCCTATGATTATTCTTTCACCTTATACCATAATGTCCCGCATTTGGGACACTCTGACAGAAATTCATATTCCTTCCTATATATAATGCAGTCATTCAGATAGGCATTTATTTTCTTGTATCCCAATACCATTAGGCATAATATTTTATTGGCCTTTTAATGTGAATCTGGAAGATAGTTATCTTTTGGAAGAATGTCTTTCATCAATTGTTGCAGCTCTGTAAAACTTTTGTCACTCCATCCATGTTTCATCTTCAGGTTAATCAATCTTAACAGCACCGAAAAAACCGTAAAATCTGTACAACCAGGATATAATGGTTTTTCAGCATCACCATATAGACGCGCAACTGTCGGTTCTATCTCAATTTGTTCTACTACAATATCGCGAATCATTTCTTTAATTCCATCGAAGTTACCATCTTGTGAATCATCATCATCAGTGAAATTTTGTCCAGTTTCACCGTGCCAAATCCAAGGGTTGTAACTCAGATTAAAACCATGACATATCAGATGATCTTTTATCTCTCTACTTTTCAACTTCTTCATATTCAAACATTTTAGGCATGGACAGAAAAAAATGTCACTACTTGGAACATTTCATTTAGCAAATTCCAAAAAGGCATCAACACTTTCCTTATATTCATCGATC
Organism: Viscum album; assembly: GCA_963277665.1. Lineage (NCBI taxonomy): Eukaryota > Viridiplantae > Streptophyta > Magnoliopsida > Santalales > Viscaceae > Viscum > Viscum album. The sequence goes on from OY728120.1 coordinate 1,355,701,102, forward strand.
ATTTGATGTGCTGTAATCCAACATCGACAGATTATTACCTATAACAAATATCAAATATATATATATATTAAGATAATAAAAATATATGTATATATGAAAAAAATCATAATTTGAAGGTAAAACTATTTTGAATTATAAAAAAAATCTATGCATATTTAAAAAAATATGCTTGAATATTATTATTAAAACAAAATATAGTTAGATATAATAGTTTTAAATTCCATTGAATAAAAGAAAACTATGTCGCCTACATGGTCGATAACTAATATCGTAATGAGGTAATGGATAATTCGAGAAATATTAAACATATTTTCGAGGCCTTGGCCAATGCCTCAAAAAATATTATGGTATGCCCTTAGCAGAACCCATTTTTATTTGGAATCATGAGACATAGCGATGCATTGAATGGGCCATAGAGGTCAACAACCATTACATTATATGTCTAATAGATTCTCATATAAAATAGGATAAACATATGCAGCAAAAACACATGAAATATCATTTCTGAATTCATACATTTAATCAATAACCATTCTATGCAGTAATATAGGTCAATGAGATCATTAGTTGTCAATGAAAAAAAAATTACCATCAATGTTAGGAATTCGCGAAACAAAAACAAACTAAATAGAAGTAGTTGAGGCTTACATGAATATTTCTAGTCAATCTAATAGATCTAGGGATGATAAATAAGATTATGATGGAAAAAAGAGGTAAGAGGTTTCGAAATTGAAGCATATTACCTAGTTTAAACACAAAAATTGCAAAACATAAATATAGACTCTCTGGGAAAAAAATGAAAGAAATAAATTCTTGGAAGGATTACTTGAGTGATGCGAGTTGAGAGGATAGATCAGAGGAGTGAAAATATGATAAACGATGAAGGAAAAACGAGTTTAATGCAACGATATTGATGAGTTGATTAGGGTTTACTGCACGAGAGAGACGAGCCGCCGGACTGTCGATCAAAAAATCATAAATGAAAATCTATGGGGCTTGTTAATTTTTTAAATGTTTTATAACGTCTCTTATTTAATAATCGACGTTATAAACAGTTTTTTTATATTTATAACATCGGTTATTATAATAACTGACATAATAAATGTATCAGATACATCTTTTTTTACATTGGTTATTTTATAACTGACGTAATAAAATATGCGTGTTGGTTTTTTACGTCGGTTATTCTATAACAGACATAAAAAAGACATTAAAAAATGAGATTTTTACGTCGGGTATTTAATAACCGACGTTAAAAACGTTCTGTGGGTTGTTTTGTTACATCAGTTAAAAAATAACTGACGTCAAAAAGGCCTCAAAAGCCACTTTTTTTATGTCTGCTATTAAATAACCGAAGTAGAAAACCCCCGCGATTTGTTTTTTTATGTCGATTATTTTAAAACTGACGTAATAAACTCGTAGATATCTCATTTTTTACGTCTGTTATCGAATAACCAACTTAAAAACCCCTGCACTTTTTTTTACGTCGGTAAATTTATAACCGACGTAAAAACCGAACGCGCACGATTTTAAACATCAGTTATTAAAATAACCGACATTAAAAATCTAATCACCACATTTTTTACATCGGTTAATTTATAACCGACGTAAAAAACCATGTTTCAGAGATTATCACGTCAATTATATATAACCGACGTAAAAAATGGTGAACTACATAACATTTTCTGCACTAGTTTGGTGATCATTCCTCCATATGATCACACCTCACTTGAAAATAGCGGGCATTAAAAATCATAGGATTTTGTGTAGATTAAGATATAATTTTGGGAGGTTGGGTGGTTTAAGTGGAATTTCATCATCCACAACTAGATAACTGAAATACCATAGTCTGTGGGGTCTCTCAAACACTAGATTATCAGTATAGAGTAGGTGGGGGTGAACAAAAATAACCTTTATGTGTGGTTTTGTGAGATTATTTTCGAGTTGGTGTTTATGGACTAGGAGGATATTGACATGTCATAGAATTAACATAATGATTATGGTTCCAATTATCTTCATGTTTCTTAGGAGGAGATCGCTCACCTAGAGGGTTTAGCACAACAGAAAGTAGTGGTCACTGCTAACTAAATTAAGGTTATGAACAATATGATGGCTCAATAAGAGGTATCATAGGAGAGGGTGCAAGAGGCGCCATCTTGGATAGTAGATTTATGGACTGAGTATGAACAATAGTTGATCAGATCATAAGAAGTCTACCCCAAGGTTAATGAAGAGAAACAAGTCCTGGTGAAGAAACATTTGATGTTGGTGTACACTCGACAGAGGATAACTTATCATGAGTTATCCATAAATTCAGTGGATATATATTGTATATTTTAAAAAGGACAGGCTCTAGTGTGTGGATGAACCTCTAAAACATTGGTTTTCTTTTAATTTTTGAATTCTTAAACATATTCTTTATTTTTATCACTGAACTTCAATAATATTCACAAGATAAAAAATGATTAGACTTAAAGATAATGTGAGTCATGATCGTTGTAATAAATATGGGATGGCCATATGACTTCTCATTCATATGAGAATGTTTGAGGAAAATGATGAAACAACTATAGAATGAAACTCTCAGAATAAACAACATTTTTTTATAATGTACAATTGTGTACGAATGCGATTAATCCAAGGGTGTTGAATTATACCATAGCTGAGGGGAATGAGTTGTTTAAGCCACAATGATAAATATCTATGACCAAATTAGAGAAATATAATGATCTAGGACAAGTTTTTACCATGTCAAAATCATTTTATCCCCATTTCCTAAGAGATAACTAGAAAATCTAAGGTTTCACCATTGACCATGTTTGAAACATTGAACTTATCTCATATGTCATGCAATTTCATTAAAGATGTTGGACCAAGATAGTAGGTTGGCATTAGAAGGAAACCCTACTATTAGAGGATCCCATTAGATGTGGAGTATGATGAGGTTCTAAATGAGGGGAACATGAAACATGTAAATAATGATATAGAATGTAAGAATGGTTTAAAAAACTATTGGAATATTTCTATAGTGGATATGGGATCATTAGTTTGGGCTTATCAGTTTGAAAAAAACTAAATTTCATCTTCAAATATAAGAATCATATTAGATGTTGGGAAACATTTATTGAATGATGGGGTAGTTGGAAAACATTGGATGAAAGGGACTATTATGAGTGGAGGTAGATTGAACTATAGTTTCACATAATGCAATGAGGATGATAAATATAAATTTAAGAATTTTATGGTGAGGATATTCAATACATAGTTTAACATCATATGGTAAGGACTAGACATTGTACAATTTACCATTATCTCATCCAAATGTGCCTCATAGTTTAACATCATTTGATCAGGATAATGGAATGTATGATACTTTTTCCCCGGGATTCTTATAAATTCTCCCTCTTGTTGGTAGAATAGGGGATCCCAGGACTGTTACACAAGGAATGATCATAGATCAACACCATGAAATTGGCAATTTTTAGAATCAACATTGGTGATAAAAATGTTTCCACCATTATAGGGGAAATATAGGTTTGATTAATAGATAAACCCCTCACTGAGAAATGAAGTCTAGGGAGGTTTACATTCATTTTGATGTCATGTTGTATGAACCATAACTCATTGTTTAAGGTCATTATTTTAGAAAATATTGGAAATAGTTAGTGGTCATAATTATTGGAACAAGGGGTGTGACTTAATGGAATGTTCATGGTTACTGAAATTGTCATTATAGGTTAAATATGGGTCCTACGACTCCAGAAAACGATGCATAGAACTCTATTGGGAAAACATGATCATAGTTTAAGGTCATGAGTAATGGAAAACATGATCTTTGTTTACGTTCATTGATTTTAGAGAATATGGGAACCCTAAAGTGTTATGTTTGTCACCCAAATAATTTATCTTAATTTGAATTCTGTTGGGGAAAGACCAAATTCCATTGGAAAAATAATTGGTATGTTTGGAATAGTTTATGTTCAAGTTACATGAATAGTGAAACATGACATTATAGAAGACTCACACTGAAACGAGGACACACTCTCAAAATAGAGTATTGAATCTTTTATAACTTTGATAGGATGGATCTTGAATTCACACAGGGTATGGATACAATTTAATTTCATTCGTTGAGAATTGTAGTGACTGTCCATCCTATATATTTCAAACGGTGCATATTGGTTTGAAATAGGGTTCAATTATATCTTATTCAGAGGCATCCCGAGCATTATTTGGATAGGTCTATTGTATAACAACATACGTTGATGATGTTCCATATCCATATCATACATTGAGGATCACATAAAATACATTATTATAGGTAATTAAATGGGTCTTTCTTGTGGAAAGCGGAACACGGGACATTCGAGGGTGATTGTGCCAGGAGTAACAAAAGGTCTCATGGTGAATATGTAGCTTGTCCCAAAGACGGGAAGCTTAAAAATCATTATATACCCATAAGGATGTAAATAAATAGACACATAATTCACATTTCAATGATCATAGATTAAGGACACTCAGTCTGGACCAAATTTGTGGTGTTCATGTTTGTAGTTCTTAGACTATGGTAAATTATTTTAAATTCGTGTAGTGGAGAGTATAGATGTTTTTTTACCAATTGTACTTATGTGTCATGAAGGAGAAAATATGTATGTGAATGATATAAATGAAACATTTTCAGTACACATCTATTAGGAAGAAAATGTATCGTACTTTTCAGTCATAATGTCTTGATCAAGGAGAAATATTTTCTCTATGTGTTTCTATGGAATGAAAAAGGTAAAACCTATCATGAATGGAGCCAAAATGGATTGTGTGAAACAAAATCTCTTAGAAATAGACTGCATATAGTTTAAAGGGCGTAATTCATGTACCATATAGGTTATCTTAGTTTATGTTTGTAGTGTTTTGACAATAGTGTTGATGTTTCAAATGGATATGTATAATATGGTTTCATGACAGACACAATGTGAATGGGAGTAAATGAATCCCTTAACAACAACACATATTAGTGGATAATATTTCATAATATATAAAGTCATGAATCCAGGACATGAACTCCAAATTTATTGAAGGAGTGTTTTTACAATGGGATATTATGTGTATCTAAACCATGTCAGTACATACACCAATAAAACACCTAACCCCATGTGAGTCAAGATTTATTTGGGAAATAATGATGGTTAAATGGGTTTTCATGACACGTGGAAGTGATATTTAGGGGCTAGGGGATACATGGTTTTGAATTTCCAAGAGAAATTATCTTACCAACATGATGTGCGATGATGAAAGGATAGGTGAAACTAATATTGTTGGGATTCCACCATGATACAGGGTGGTGGGAAAAATATGAATCAAGACATTCGAGATCTAGATATGGGGAAACTAATACATAGGTACTGACAGTTGACCATGATCAAAACATATGGTCAACAGCCACATCGGTCAAGAATGAGAAAAGTAAATTCATAACTAAATATTTACCAAGATATAAACACCATATATTTTGTTTTTTCCAATGATCTAGTAGATAATTCATCCAATATGGGAGGAAACACTTGGCCAAAAACCATCAATGTTAGGTGGACTGATTGGATTTTAAGGACGATGAAAATCCAAATCGAGAACGAATTAATGTGTGGAAATGGAATATGGGAATATTCATGTGTCATTCAACACTCAATGTTCTATTCCATAATTAGTTTTATTATGCTAATGGGTCATATCAGAATTTGGGATTGAAATTCAGGTTTTGATAACAGTTTATGGTCATATTTCATGGATCATGGATTCTAGTTTAGGGTTTTAATGATCATAACATAAGATCTTAGTTTAAGGTCATAAAGTTTGGACCATTTTTCGTATCTAAAAAATGGAGCTGTGAAGCATTCCATAATGATGAACTTGACATGAATGGGGTCTTAGTAAGAAAAAAATAAGACCACACATTAGTTATAATACTCACAAATAGTTAAATTTCATGACGTTTGGACTATTGGGTGTCTAATAATTTATGGTCTTAATGTTCAAACCAATGATTCACCGAAGGGGAAAAATGTTTTGAGGATTTTGCATCTGGTAATTGAGTTGAATTTTTTGGGAATCCTTGTGTATCCCATATGGATGGAAATAAGTCTATACATAGTTATGGAATGTGGAACACAATTGTTTGGGTCATACAATCCATACCATGGTGAGATTTTTAAATTCATGGTTCTTGGATTATATTGGGAAGTTAAATATATGGGTATATTCATATATATATATATATGGAACACAATAGGTAAAATTAAATGTTAAGGGGGTGAAGGAGGCTCACATACCACATAAATACATTACGATTAATTGTATATAATTTATGGACAACATTCATGGACCATAACTATGGACAAGGGTGGAATTGTTGGTTAATTATCGGCTATCCCATGGAATGAAAAGTCTAGGAGTGGCTGTGTATCCCATAAATATGGGAATCAAGCTAAAAATGATCAAGGATATTGAGTTCTTAATAAAACATTCTGATGATGGTGATCCTCTTTGATGAGGGAATTGAGGTATCTAACTATTATCAGATGGAATCCCTTGCTCGAATAATGGGGTGACATTTATTAACCATACCATTATTTTCATATTAGGCATTTTGGTTCTGTATGGGGTAAATATCAAATATTATGTATGATTTAAGATGGATATTAGTTTCATACATTGTAAGATCATAGTTTATTGTTATTTATTTAAGAAATTTTATAATCCTATATTTATCATATTGGGAATCCATGTTTAATAATTGTTATGGTCATACCTTAATCTAACAAATCCCAATGATATCTTAGTTAAGACATCAGTTTAACATAATTCACTGACGACATTGGTACTTGATGTTTAAAGTCCTACAACTCGAATTATAGGGGTTAAAAATTGTTTTTGTTCATAATGATTGGACCATGTAATGAGTTTTCTCCAGAGGATATATGTAGCATAGAAGAGTAAAAAAACCAACATTAATGATGGCCTAGGATTCCCTAAACCACACCACTTATTCCTTAAAAGATTTCATACAACATAAAATCATAATATGTTGACATGATCTCCTTGTATAACAACATAATGCTCGGACCCTATGGATAAGTATTCCAAAAATAATTGTGTGTGTCATGGAATGTCCAACCTGAACTGAATGAGGACCAAAGAGGCTCATGACTCATGACACACTACCATGTAAGATACACACATTGTTTAATGTTATGATATATGTACTTGAGATCCTTGTTTAAATTCACATAGTATGGAATGAGAACATAGTTTAATGTCGTGTTCCTTGTATGAAGGCGTTTTTTTAGTTTAATAACATGAATCTAGGATGCTAAACTCTTCAGGTATATCGAATACATCCAAGATGTGAAAATCTATAGGGACATCATATGAAATATGGCATGAGAAACTTGGTATTTGTGGGACATGTGATATCCTCTATGTTCTTAGTGATCATGTATATTTCAAAATTCGAATAGAACTTATGGATAATGTATGGTCTGTTCTAAATGGGCTCAATCACTAGAGGATTCATGATGAGTATCATTGTTGTTTTGAGGAGATATTACCATATCTCCATAGAGAATTGAGTAGAGGAGGAACTTCATGTTGAGCTCTTTTCTATATTGATATGGTGCCTCACTAAATTATTTAAGGACATAATATTTGTTCTCTTCATAGGATTATTACATTTTTTTCATGGTATTAATATAATTTTAATGTTTTCTTCTATATGATGACATTTTTTGGATCAAGGAAAATAGAACCTCAATAGGTAAAAATTATGCAGATTCATGCACTAGGGAGTATAGAATCACATAGGTGGTATTACGAGTCATTTTATGATATGCTCAGGGTGCTTTGAGGATCATTTCACAGCTTCTTGTTTTGTCCCACCATCATCTAAAAAATGAGAGATAAGGTTTTTTTGAATGCACCAATCTATATATTTTCATGTGCATGATATCAGGATGTCTCGTTTGACTTGATATAGTACATTGTGTATACTATCTTCTTCTCAACAACACTGAGGAAGGTGTCATTTTTGGAGAGAATGGAATGAGGGTCTCTAAATTGTTTGATGATGTCGGTGCTAACAAATTCAATCACATATCAGGACTTGAATTCATTATGAGGTATAACTTCTACCTACATGGAGAGTAAATCTTTCACAATCATAAGGAACCTACACTAGTGATATTTCACTTATATATATGAGCCTTTAACATGATGAATTTATACTCTAAAAAGGCCATGAATTAGTTGGTTCATGTAGGCAATCCAGTGGTCAATGCATAATGTGAAAAATTATCAGACATTCAAAACACCAATTGGAATACTCGATGAAGTTATGGACCATGGTTGGATAGATATAGCTCATCCTCTAAATTTAGTGGGAGAGTTTAAATCCCACTTAATGGGTTCTACATGACCCATCATGAATTATTTCATAACATGCAGAATATCATATCCTTGAAGGAAATTTATAAAAATTACATAAAACCCATTTCATTATAGAGTATTCTTAGGGTTGAGGACTCTCTAGAGGGTAAATAATTATACACACTAGTAGAAGTGCTCAAGCTCAGCTTGATCTTGTCAGATAATTTCTCAATAGATATACTCAACAATAATATTTTTCAAAATTAAATTTCTTGGCTTTGGGAGAAATTGGGGGTCCTAACATTCATGAAACAAAAAAAAGGTTATTTATGAGTCTCCAATCATTATCATAGAAAATGATGAGGGTGTTGTACCTTCGATGCGAAATAATGTTAAAAATGTAGTCTTGGTGAGGATATTTAATTTATATGGATAAACTAGATAGGGAATCAGATATACCATTATGCGATTGAGGGATACGATTCACTCTCAATTGAGATTGAAATTGGGATATTAACTAGAAGATGTATAAGAGTAGGGGCATGAACTCTATATTTCTAATGATATAATCCCCATTAGACTATTTTATGACCTACTCAGAGTCTCCTTTCACATGTAGGTTGGGTACAACAATATCATGGGATATCTCAAGACGAGTAATGAGATCTTCATACTTCGCCTCATTGTTGGTGTAGCCTTATGTAAACATTAATGAGTATAACATGAGACCTTCTACAATAGTGATGAAGAGAACCCCAAACATATTCTGTTGGGAAAGGGTTTGATGATATTTCTATCAATTGGTATTAAAGATTGTCCATTGAAATTAATCTACCAATAAGGAACTGTCTAACCCACTAATAGGATGGTGTCATATGGGAAATAAAAATATAGGAGAAATTATCCATGGAACCAATGATTGACCAGTAATTCATCCAAAATCTAATCAATCATGAAATTATGTGGAATGAAAATAATGTCAAACAATTAATGGTTTAATACCAAGAGTTCCATTCATACAATCAGTATCGAAATATTCGATATATTCATTAGTGTGTATATTTGGGTCACCAAATGTATCCCAGGACGATACATATAATTCAACAAAATCTTCACTACAAAAACTATAACAAGAAAACTCTTATTGATAGGGGTGTTTATGGACCTTTTTTGAGGGTCATAATACCGAAATAATAAAAAAAATTGTCTCTAAGCTCATTGTTATTTTCGGTTGGACTGAACCGAGGGATCATTCCATGGTGGTCATGTTGAGGGAAAAGGGATTATAGTAAATGGGTGGCATTAGAACGGATGGTTCTTGCATATATAGAACGATTTCCTGAAATTAATTATATAAATAGTCATTCCACTTGTAAAAGGTGACATTCCTAATGATCCAGGAAATGGACATACATATTCCTACTAGATTTGGAATGAGTCAACATATAAATGCTATGTGGGTGTGGAGTGCTCAGAGCCCCTGATGGTTGAACACGGGCGTAATTTGAATGAAGGACCTAATATTCTCTTGGATGATCTAAATTCCTCATTATCTGATGAAGAATCTAATAAAAACCAAAAATGTTACCCTGAATTCAATCTTCCAGGGATTCATCATTTAATTATAAGATCCTATGCTGATTAACATTTCATCATGGTCTTTGAGATGGACATGAGGCTCGCAGGGTTTAACCACAAAGTCATTTATGTAGAATTCTACCAATGTCCCGAGGATATTTTTGAAGATATGGTTAGTGGACAAATGATAAGTGGCTCCTAAATTCTTCATACCTAAGGGAATTAAATGACAAAAAAATTAAACCTTGTAGTTCATAGAAATTCGTAGAATTCTTTTCCTCTGGGGGAATCCAGATATAGTTTTACCTTAAATGTTTATCCACAAAGAATATTGAATATAACTCAGTTGTAGTATTGATCATCATCTATGTCACTATAAGGGGAAAATACTCCTTCAAACAATGGATGATGAGATCCCAAATGTAGTTATATTATTTGATCTGGATCTTCTTCTTTCAAACTAGAATGATGTTTGGTAGAAACATGGGTTACTGAACATCCCAGATGATGTTGCATTCAATAATATTATCAAACACCTCCATGAAAATGTCACCATAAGAGCGAATCATTTCCCCAAGAAGTAACATGAACCAAATATGACATTCCAGTAGACTAACATGGGGGATAGTGAATTGAGGTTCTTGTCATGGTATCTCATCATAGCACCAAGTGAACACATTAAGATACTTATTCTAGAAAAAAAATGTAAGACTTTTTCTCCACTAGGGGGTATAGTTTCATTGATCAGAATTTGAATCATATGTTCCATGGTACCAATTTCCACATGGACCAACTAATTGATGGTGTTGGAGACACCCTCTTAAAATGAATGTGGACAATGATCCAAATCAGGTCATCAATTGTGGTAGGGGAATTAGTTAGAGGTGGTGGTTCATCTAGGCCTTTTATTTAAAGGGGAAGATTTTTTCCTACAAGGGTGGGAATGAAATACTCATTGATAGGATCTTAACCTACTAAAACCATGATGATATATGTTTTATAGAAAATTCCATTAGGACTGATACCATGGTGTCTGTGTTGGATGATGATGAAATGTTGTTGAGTGAGCTTCTGGTGAATCAACCATAGACTAATAAATATGTGGTAATGTAATAAAATGTTAGAAATATGGAAAATTACTATAATTTATTGGGATGGGGGAATCTGGTACTACAAAAGTATAACATATTTATTTGTATGAGGTAATCCAAGGATGTTCCTCCATTATAGGGACATGATGTCTCTCCATCTCAGAGACTACAAAAAAGGCTCCTTTATTCAAAATTGTGGGTTCAAACTGATGATATATGAGAGTTTAAGGTTTCATCCACATATAACCATGGAGTATTTATGGTGTTTATTCACCCAACATCATTGTTATGAACATGATTTACTTATCCTGTAATAGAAGAAATCTAACCAGTGAGAATCACATGAGTCAACAGTAGATGCATCACCTCAGATTACCGCTACTCAACTATTGAGGGATTAATTTAAGAACTTTTGATATGGTAATGGGAATTTTTTGTGAAATTAATGTTAGGGCCTAACTAGATGTGTTTTTAAGGTGGTATGTTGTGAGACAACAATGAATTTAACATATGAAATCGAGAAAATAAATCAGGTCTTAAACTAAATCTCACTTCATACAATATAATCTATTCTATCATAACCCTTAATCATTATGATGGAAGGGGTCGGAAATTATTCAACTATCCCAAGCATGTGGAGAATCTAGTTCAAAATGAGATTAATGGAGGCACCTGTTTCAACTAGGAATAAATGGATCTCTATGCCAAATAATTTTCAAGGTGATATGAAATGGGGGAATGTTCTCCTAATAAGATTCTCTATAATATGTTTTATCAAAATGCACATTTATCCCCACATGGAGTAGCTCATGTGCTAGGGTCTTGGAGGTTCTTCTATTAGAACCATTGGTTTCTATATGGTACATGTAATATCCTTTTTCTGACAAGATAACACACCTAGAAGAGGAATTGGTTGTCTATTGAATTAATGATAGATATCACAATCTAGATGAAAATTATTACAGTGTGTTCATGGGTAATCTTCTTGGTCAGTAAATGTTGTCAACTCTTGTAGCATGTTCGATGGAATGGAATGAGTGGTGAATTTTTATTGAGTTCACTAACTAGAATTTGTCAAAATTTCACCTAATCAATCATCATCATTATTAGGATAAATAGATATATGTGTTAAATCAATAAAGATAATTCCCCTCCTGACCAAACCTTGATACACTTAGTCCTATAGATACCCATTTAACCCAATTAATCCATTTATTTTATTATTGAGGACCATTTGGTATTGGAAATAGTCTGGGTGATTAGTTCATTCAACATTCTTGGGGTTCCTACATTTTGGATGCTTTAGAATTACATTATATTATGAATAAATGAAACAACCTAGGCCCATCCCATACATAATGGTATAGTTCAAATGTGTTTCACCTAGAAAGGGAGCTCTTAGATCTGAGACTTGATGAGGGTCCAGGTCCACCATCTCTTGTACATGGGACAATTTTTCATGGGAGGCAAAGCCTAACAGTTCTACACCTGAGGAGGTCGATCTTGGTAGGGTTATTTTACATAGAGGTGTAAGTCAGTTATAGTGGATAACAAAGTTAGAGACTTGGGAAACTCTTCATGTTCCATAGATATAACATCTTCTTCAAAAGTTTTTCTTATAAAAGCTGGAGGAGGAAACATGCGTAAATTTTTGGAATGCTGTAAGGAATCCTATATGAATTTCTACTTATAAAAAAATATATTATAACATTTGTAGGATGTTCTATGTGATGATTTTGGGTTCCAAATTAATAATTACCTTTATTATTCTTATCCTTTCATGATTAACATCATTCAGAAACATTTCTAGTGAATAGGTGATTCCTTTCCATATGGTGGAAAAATTTGTGACTCCCTCATCAAGAATTTTTATACATTTCATGAGTTCATAAATGATTTTATTATGTGTTGTTGATTTGAAAATTGAGAGGAACTAACTTTGGAGCACATCCCATCCAATGATATACCATATGGGTTGCTAGATGTACTAAACATAGGTCCTTCAAATGACTAGATGAAGAATCTGATCATGGAGGCCTACTACTACTCTGTGGTTCCCATAATTTCCCAAAACCATAATAATATTGTGGCTAAATGATGTAGTTGGAAGCCCATAACATTTATTGGGGGTATGTTAGGTTCCCAGAATCGAGGGGTTCCGGCATTTCCACTACCCAAGTTGGGTATGACTTTCTATCAAGTGGGATGAAAATATGTCATGTCTCTAAGTACTCAAGAAAAGTGATTGTAGAATCTATCAAATAATTATGGTTAGAGTTCATATATTGACAAGGAGTCCAAAATATCATTGAATAAATTGGCCCATCTACTCTGTAAGTGTTACCAGAAGCTCATGGAGAAGAACGTCATATATTATGAGGGGGATAATCAAAATGGTTTGGGAGATTTAAAGGATCTTATGCATTTCAAATACCATAATATTTTCCTATTATATGAATGAATTAAATGTGTATCCAAGATTGATTATAAAAAATTGTACTTGGAGGAATTTATTCCCCACAAGAGGGGAAATTTTATATTTTTAGGTGGTGTGGATGTTTTGGAGACAACCAACCATGATCTCAATGTGGTTCATTTTCAAATCAATGTCCTATTGGAGGAGATTGAAATTGATGAGATATAGCTATGTATTTGGGAAAATAATTATTGAATCATAGGGCCTAATATTCTTCTTTACCATATAGATGTTCTGATGGGCATGAAACATCTCAGATGTGTCATCAAATCCAAGTATCTTACTTATCCGTAAGGTGTCAAAACCTGTATAAGGGTTAGTTGGTACAATAATGCACATTATGGAAGGCCTTCCCTATAAAAATATGTATCATTTCACATGTTCTCATGCATCATGTGGAAAAATATTTACACTGAAACTATGCAAGAAAGTAAATACAAAATATCATTTTGTAGGTCTAGAAATTATAGGATGAGGCTAAATTGGAGAGCAGTGTACAATCCCCAACATCTGATCAGCACATAAAGATATGCCTTATCCAAAATATGGAAGTTATCTATGATGATATTTTTGAAATATTATTGGAGGTTCTGATGGATGACAGATAATGTATGGAACTAAGCCACTAGGAGTGCAACACATTCAACCATTTGGAACCAATGATATATATCATTCAGGTGACCCAATCTTCATGGATATGTCATGTAGTGATCAATAAGAAGGTGTAGAATCCCCCTAAGGGATTTATGGAAACACATGGCCTCGAACATGATAAGGGACTCCATAATGTCAATGTTTGTTGTCGAAGACACCTTGAATATCCTATATAACTGATCAGTGACCATAGATTCCCAAAGGTACTCTTTCTCAGATACAAGTTATTTATCATCCATTGTGTTAGTCATATTTAACCACATTTTTTGTGGTGTATCTGATATGTATGTATTTGGAAGTTGTAACACTGTTACAGAAATCACTGTGAGAGGATTCTGTTCACTTCATATTGGGGTCTATCTTGGGGTCCATAACAATCACGTCGTCACATCACTGGAGGAAAGAGTACGTACCACTTACTCATGTGAAAGGGTGGTATATATCATCAATTTATTAGACTTTTGTTCCCCATTCAGGTTTTCACTTTCATAAAGAGCTAGATCATATTATAAAAACTATAAATTTTCTTGGTTATAGGTGGATAAGGTGATTCGTAATGATGTATACAGCTACACTGTGAGCCCCTATATGGGGATAAGAGCTTCTCCTATCTACATGTACAAATGGAGGGATTTGATGATCCATTGGATTTCATCATCCATGATGGAGAACATAACACATTGGGTTTCTACCATTGAATATGGTAGCTAGGTACGGAACACCATCATCGAATTGTTTGTGTACATGGAGTCAGATAGATTGACATGGTTGATGAAGACGTGAAATTTATGTATATCTCACCATCAACTATAATTGTTTTCCCATATACCAAAAGATGTTTCTTCAGGGTAGGGTAATGGTTCAGCACTGAATGTACCACCATGATGGTTAGTTAAACCATGAGGATGAACTTTAGGAGGAAAAAATGGATATTAGAAGGACCTACATGTTGAGGAGAATGAATATATTGTAGACCTCCATACTAAAAATTTAATTTTCTAGGAAAAACAACCCATTTGTTTGTGATGTTTTGAAGAGAATATCGTCATTGTATCTTCTCATTCGGGGTTGGAAAGTAATAGCTATTGATAGTTTTATCTATTCATAGAGTCATGTTGGACTACCCATAAGTCATATGTGGTCTCAATTTATATTAAGAAAAAACAAATATCTGCTCACTAGTTACTAAGATTGAACATAATTGGTGGAATCCTATAGTAGTGTAAGCATATACCATATTTGTAAAACATGATACCCCATTTTGAGCACTCTCCTTTTTCTTCCCCCAATTTTGGTGCAAGGAGATTGAAGACAGGGTCGACAGATCATGTGTGAAGGCCACCTATTATTCGGGAGAGGTATTGTTAATTGATAGAACTGACTAATCCTGGATGGAAGCCTCCATCGTGGCTCCTAGTATGTGGTCAGATCCAAGGTGACTAAGGAATCCCCCATCTTCTGAACATAGTGGAGTGAGACGTAGGATTTCTCTGGTGAGAGGCTCCCAAAGAAGTATCCTATGGGAATGTGGAGTGGTTTCTCACAATTCAACCATTGGGGTAGGTAATGTCAGTGAGTAACTAATTCCTTTGGGTTCTAACATTCTATATACCTATTTTTAATGACCCCTTCATTCTCATTCTAGTGTATGAGGTTAACTATCACTTTAATTTGTATGATCTGAGTTGGTGATACAAGGTGTGGGAACCTGATAACTCATGTCTTGGTAGATTTCCTGGTGGGAGTGTGGTCGTTCAGGATTTCCACAACATTGGATCTCTAAAACTGGTTCCTATAGTTGTTGGGTTACTAATTTCCATCTTTTTTATTCCTATATAGAATCCAGATTTATGTGTCAGTACATGTATGATAAATATGATTCCCAGTGCCCCAGTATCATCCAATCTTTAATGGATGGAGAGATAAACCTGATGAAAATTTCACAAATAGAGGATAACTAGGTATTAACTTCTCTAATCTCTTTTGAGATCCACGTTTGGACTGAGATAGTCTTGGTGGGACCTATCATCAGATATTCTGATCTCGTTATACAAAAAAACGACAATTCTCCAATTTTACGTGTCCGAATGGTTCAAGGATATCATTTTATCATCGGCTAAACCATTTCATGGTTAAGATTGAGATCATAACCATATGAGTTGAAAAAATAATTTGATGAGTGAAATTACTTTTCCTTATGGTTGAAGGGGAAAAAATTCACTTCATTGTCACCATTTCAAATTTGGATGCAATCATTGGGTTCCAACCATTTTGTAAACAAATTTTCCGAGTTCAATGGCATGATGTGGCCACACATTCACTCTTTCTAAAGGATGGAATCTTTCATCACAATAAATGGAAATGTATGATCCTTGATCTTAATGGGATGATGGGATGTCGGTTGATCCTTCCATGTATTCCTAGTTTGATATAGACACCTAGTCCATTTCTCCCCCATATAGTTAATTCATGATCCCATAACTCATTCCTAGTTCCATCTCTCTATGGATGTTAGTTGATAACAATTCTTCTTTCTTGAGTAACTATGTTGGTCTTGATAGGGAATCAACATTTGGTGAGGAAAATTAGACATATTTGGAATCTTTGGGAATGTATCGATTCTATGTTAATGGTTACCTATATTATTCCTCATAGGAGGGCATCTCATGTGAGGAATGTAAAAAAACTCTTGGCATCCCATTATGATCAAGAGGTACTTCATGGTATGGGATTTATTCTACATATTGATGTTGGAGGCATCTTATGTAAATCATATTAGGAACAAAACCATAGGAATCATAGGTTGGTAATGAGGTAATCATTCTAGGGGTGTATGTCATCCATGAATTTTTACCTCAGGGATCCCACACTTATGTATGGGTTTTATATTTGATATTTTTTCAAATGTTAAAATTCTTGTGGATTTGGATCATGACATATGGTTGAGATGGATCATTGAATAAGTTTACTGTATTATGGATATGATCACATGGTTAATATCTAAAAGGGATATAATGTATGTTCAAAAATCCTAGTTGAGGAAGATCTGGGAGTTTGATGATTGAGAATGCCCTTTGATAAAAACCCTTATGGATGTATCCGGACACCCCTTAGAGGTAGATCAAGAAGTTTGATGGTGATAATGAAACCTAAGTCAAAAAAAAGGGTGAATGGATCATAACTCCTCATAGAGGGGGATCCAGATGATTAATGGGTGATAATTACCCTAGAATAGAACCATGGATGGTAGGATCAAAACACATATTGGAGGCGTATTTATAAGTTTTTTGGGTGATAATGACCCCTGATTAAAACCCTAGATGAATGGATCATAACAACTTGGGGTGGAAGATCCATATTTTTATAGGGTGACAATGCTCTTTGAGGAAAACCATGGATGGATGGATTAGAAGGTCTCATTATAGTGGATTCAGAATATTGATGGGTAAGAATTCCACATGAGGTGAACCCTAGATGGATTGATCAGAACACCTCATGGAGTTAGTTATAGATGTTTTATGGGTGAGGATTCCTCTTGGTGAGAACCCTATATGTATGGATAATAATTCCTAGTGGAGTCAGGTTCTGATGGTTGATGGGTGATAAATCCCTTTTAGGATAACCCTAGATGTATGGATCATCAAACCTTATGGATTTGGATCTATAAGTATGATGGGTGAGAAATCCCCTTGAAGAGAACTCTGGAGGTACATTCATAGGAGGGAGAACCAATTTTTACCATTGGTTAGTAATGAGTCTTAGGGATGAATCCATCATACCATGTTTAGAATACAAAGATCAAAACCCTTGTTGTTCGATATTGTAGGATATGGTTTTTTGATACGAATGATCCATAATTTTTTTCATCATTTAGTAAGGATGGTAATTTTGAAAAAACGGAATCAACAAGGGATGGTGTGGGGATTACACATTTTTGTTGTCTTCCAAAATAGGATTTATCTTGGTTGGATGGTGTGGGGATTACACATTGAGCTCCCTAGATGATCTCATTCCACTTGAGGGAAGGCAATGTGGGGACCATCCCATGACACTCATACACTGATAATACTATGCTTATCACATAATCAAAGACCATAGTTTTACATCATGTTTGAAGGTTGTTGTTTAACATCATATAAAAATGGTGTGGATGTAGGTAGTCATAAATTTTTCATCTCGGATGTGGGTGGACTCACTCCTCACCTCTAAAGATTACATGACCATTAATCATTCTCCCTTGGGTGGGGCATAACTTTGACTCCACCATGGTACAATGGTAGGAGGACTGTCTAGTGGTGAGGTCTATGTTATGATCTCTAGGATTTCAATAAAATTGTATTATGTTCACTATTAATAGAATCATGAGGTATGATTATTCCTTGATAAAAAAATGCAATGATGTTGGCAGACACATGAGTCATTGGCACATGTCACATAGAGACTCTAGGTGGATCTGGACCACTTCTAGATTGTTATTGAGGACCTAGTCATTCAATCTATGTAAACTATTTTCAACTAAATGGAGGAACTATATAGAGGCCCAGGATATTGGTTTCCCAAATAAAAGGGGCTCATAGAGATGTGATTCATGAGGCAGATGTGCTTCGTGGATTTTAGGGGTTAAAAAACATAAATAGGATTCTTGAAAAATGTTATCCCTACCTCAGAGGGAGGTCCTGATTCATGAGTGGAGTGCTTTATGATGGATGACTTCTTGTTAAAGTCTCATGTTCCCCATGTGGCTTTCTTCATTCATGTTTTGAGTATTAATTAGTGAATAGAATCCAAAATAGTGGCGGAGGCTTCATTAACTTAATGGATGTAGTTTCACAAACCATTGAGACCATAAAACATCCTTTTATGATTCATAAAGCATACTAGGATTGAGAATTTTGTTATATTTTTGTATGTTGAATGATTGGGTATCAATCACTAAAATATATGAAATGAGTGGTATTTATTTTATGTGGTTTCATAGTGATTTGTGGTTCTCATAAAGAATTGGTGTGACTCACAAATTGGAATGGTTTTCCATGTTCATATTTTTTATTCATGATTATAATGTGAACACATCTCGGGTTCGTGAAGTGAATCACGACAGCAAAACTCGCTACATGGAAACATTAATCAAACCTCCACTCCATCGTGAAGGAAACAATCAGTCAGTGGGCTTCACAAGCATAAATTATTATAATAGGGGGATTTCATTATAAATAAGACCCTTAATAGGTATTTTAGGACATTTTTCCTGGTATTCGCTCTGAATTGGCTCTTCCTTCCTCAACCATTCTGATGAATTTCATATATTGGAAAAAACAAATATCTAATATTTAGAGAATGGTACTATTAGATTGATCATCCATCAGAGGGTGATATTCTTTTAAGAAAATCATCCTTGTATCAATTTTTTATAGAAGGATTCTCTAAAACCCTATAGTAATACATGGATATCAATTATATACAGTATATATTGGAAATCTAAATAGTATTACCACATTACTTATATATATTATTGAATCTTTTCCCATAAAAAAATATTCAATGATAGGAATGAATTATGTTATCTTTCTATTGTGATGAACATCTAACTTAAGGGTTCTATTTACCCTATATGTATTGGAATGTACTATGATTAAATCCATGGTTATGTTATCCAATTTCTATATAATTATTAATTTTGACTTTATCATACACTGAGACCACATTCATTTAGCTTTTACTTTTTGGTATTTCAAACATTGGGATAAAATCCTTCAATACCCCTCTTCATGATAACCCACTCCAGGGTTTTTACTAGGATATTTATACATATTACTTATCCCAAGACAAATATCGATGGATGATCTATTCAAAACATCCAGAAATTAAATTGGTAGTTCTTGTTTATAGGGGACACATATCAGGGTTCCAATCCATATAAACCCATCTTTTGAAATTATAGACTTTGAAATATTTTATATATTTCCCTGTACATCCAAATCATCATTTTATGGATCCTTGATCCCATTAGTAATATTTTGATGAACATTTTAGTTTGAAATGTAGGATGACAATAAATTTATTATGTCTATATCAACAATTATCATTTTCATTAATAGTTCACCCAATTAAATCCACATTGTCAATTCTTTCACCTTCCCTCGATGAAAATGGATTAAAAAAATCACAATCCAAAATAAATTCCATTCAACATCATAGGATCTTTTCGATCTCCTTATCTATGAATATTTAATTTATGGTTTTATGATATGTAAATATGTTTCAAAAATCCCCATAGAGATAATGATATTAAATATCCAATTTTCATATTAGAAAATATAACTTGTGAGGATTCATTATGTATTTCTGCTCATAGACCATTAACTAGAGGGGGAATATAAAATAATTTGGTAATCGTTCACGAGTAAAAAAATCAAATCCCTCTTCTCGTGCATCACAATAGATCAATTATCTATTGCCTATAGTGTGTAATATGACCACAAGTGAAATTTGTATCCTCTTCATTAAATCCATGATGATCTCATTGCAGGCATTAGTAAAGAAAAAAGTCACCACAAAATGATCTATCTTGCCTATTAGGATTGAATATAATTATATGTTTCATAATAATCAAAAATACTATCATGGTAAACCATGGAAACTATTGATCTTTATTACATATATTATTCCATAACATCATTTAATTTCCTTCTTTTAAAGGATCAATACACATCCATTTTCTTGTGATATCAATCTTCAATAATTATACATTCTACAACCAAAACATAGAATTATTTTACTTTACAAATACTTCTAAATTTCCAAAATACATAATTCAAATGTTTCTCGTGTACCCTCTTATATTTGGGGTAGATAAGAATATCATCAATAAATGATACTATAAAATTTCTTAGGCAATCCATAAAGACTACATTCTTTATTTTATAAGTATAGCTAAAGCACTCATCAGGTATTATGGAATAAATATGAACACATAGTACACATATGTCATCGGAAATATTGTCATGTGGATAATCTTTATTATTTACCATTTCTTGATAATATCCCAACCAATGGATTTCATACCCAATGAACTATTCTCTATACAGATGATAAAACAATTCATAAATTCTTGGAATATGAAACATGTTGATTATTATGATTAGTTAATGTCACAATGATCAATGAAGATGAACATTGACCCATAATTATTTTTATTGGAATGGATCCATGCACCCTATGGTGAAGTAGTTGTGTATATAAACCCTATAACTAGATTCTCTCATAGTTTATACATCCACTGCTCATTTTCGAAATTTTATATTATATATGGAATCCCTGATATTAGTAGACCACTGGGATTCATTTAGATTGAGAAATCAACCTCATGAATTGAAGGAAGTCTATACAATTATTTGGGAACAACATAAGGATATTTCCATACAATTGGTATGTCATCAATGATTATATTTTTCATATTATGAATAATTTGATATAGATATGGTTTATCATATAGTAATAGTATACATTTCTATGATGATGATTTGAATGATGATTGTACCTCATCCTTAAAATTATACGGAATCCGAGGGATAATTCAAATATATAGGTTGATTCCATTTTGCCATCAATTTTCATTTTCTTTGTACAAGTAGAACATGTACATAACCAAATTTTCATCAAATTATTCTAAAGTCAATATTATAATGTTTTTTGGAAAATTTATTCCAAAATATGACTGACTGAAAACTACCATTTTTATTGATACTAAAACACAAACTAGAAGCCAAAAACCGCCTTATGGTGGTCTAATGTAATGCAATACCATAACATCATTGACAAAAAATCACAACCCCTCACTAGAAAAGGAACCCATGTCAGTGAAGGGAAACATACTTCGATCAAGAGTATCGAGAGACACCAAAAATTCTGCCAGCATATTACCCTCCTGCCAGATATGAGAGGCCTCCGTGTGAGCCTCCAGAAGAAAATTGCACTGCCTAACCATGTAAGTAATAGCCCACGGGATCCTTCCCTTGTCCTGCAGTGCATTATATAGCAATTTGGAGTATGTATCCACCCATCCCAAATGAAATCGCCTGAGCATGCACATACGTAATCCAGCAGCAAAAGCCAAGGCTTCTACTTGGAGCGAGTCACCACTCCTGAGCCACCCAGTGAACGCAGTTACGAAAGACCCTGACTGGTCAAGGAAAACACCCCCAACACGCATCTCCCCTTGGATCACTGACCCATCCATGTTGAGCTTAATCCCACTACTCAGATGGCTCCAGTGAACTCAATGACCCTATCTTGGAGATCCATCCCGGGACACAGTAGGAAGGTTGGATGTGATTTCACACACAAATGGAACATCACAAATCTCAGGACACAGCCTGATCAGGTCCAGAAAAATCTTCTTCTTCTTGAACAGAATACTGACCAGCAATCCAGAGAAGTTGTTGTGCTGCCACTCATTCCTTGCCTTGCATATCGTCCAGCATCCTGCAATTAAAATGATAGTCCAGGCTTTTCATTCATCTCCATGGTTCCCAGCCCCCCTAAACCAGGCACTGAAAAAATCAACACTCCTCCTGTCAAGAACACTCCACCCAAAGAATGACCCTAAGGACTTCCAGACACTTATAGACCACTCACTGTCATAAAATAGTTTCCCCATCGTCTCTTTCTTGGAGGACCTGCAACACCAACACCTTGAGGCCAATTTAACTCCCATTCGCTACAAGTTGTCATCCATAGGTAAGGACCTATACCTCATACTCTATACCAAAAAATTAAATTTTGAAGGAATTTCCTTACACCACAAAACCTCTCCTCAATATCATTCCCCGATGTGACCCTTGCTACTCGACCACAGTCCTTGATGAAGAAAGCACCCGTCATAGAACTAGTGAAAACCAATTTATCCTCATCATCATTGGAGATAACATTTTTTAAAAACTATAATTGACGCTCATCCAGAATAGCCTTCACAAACTTAGGGTGACTACTTGCCTCCCTAAAGGATATGTCTGGGGTGGGACAGCCCGGGAACCACTGTTTACCCACCCCCACTCTGGTTTCCAGAAGTTAATATCTTCCTTTCCACGATCCAGCGAGAATGCTACAGTATATCCTCTAGATAAGGGTAAATCAGTTTCCAAATTCTAGAAGGATTGATCCTTTGAGTATTCACGTTCATACCATACACACCCTACATTGCTCTTCCCCACAGAGACCTGCCCTCCAGAGCTTCCCAAGCCATCATCGCATGTAACCCTTGAATGGTTGAGGAGAAACTTCTCATATTGATGCCTCCTTCTGATAAGGATCTGACCATCTATTGCCCTGAGTCCCAATTATGCCATCCTTCTAGTTTACCATCCCATATAAAGGACACCATTATCATATCTAGGCTAACCACCACACTCTTGGGGACATTAAGAGTGGATAGGATATGCCTAGTGATGGAAACCAAGACAATATTCACCAGAGTAATGCGACCTATGAATTATAATAACCTGTTTTTCCAATTATAAATGTGCCTCGTTATTTTTCCAATGAGATTATCAAAACGGTGCACCCTGAGAGGAAGGGGACTGACTGCTGCTCCAAGATAATCCATGGGAAATGATCCCATGCACATACTCAAACTGGCACCCAAGGCCCTCTCCCTTCTCTCAAAGGTTTTCCTAGAGGTAAAAAAGATACTCTTCTCATTTTTCACCACCTGACCACTCCATCTGCAATATTCCCCTATGATCCTAAGCAACCCCTACACTGCTCGTCTTCTACCATTAGTAAAAATGATAGTTTCATCCGTGAAAATCAAGTGAGTGACTCCCCTTATTTCATGCCTATTATGATAAGTAAAAATGATACCCTGGCTATGAACCTGATTAATATTGAGGCTGACAGAATTTTGAGAAAGAATGAATAATGTAGGGGTCAAAGGATCACCTTGCCAAAGGCCCCGACAGGCTTTAAAGAAACCAAACTATTTACTCATGAAATATGTGGATATCCATGCTGAACTGAAATAGTGGAAGAGGAGATCTCTGGACCAATTAGAGAACCCCAAGATAGACAAAAATCTTAGTAAAAATCCCCACTCCAACCTGTCATAGGATTTGGTCATGTCTAATTTGACCACCAAATTACCCCCAAAGGATTTGTCTTCATTTTCACTAATCATTTATTGAGCAAAACCAATCGCCCCATGAATCAACCTTACTCTAATGAATCCATGCTGCTTAGGGTTTATCCAAGAATCCAGATGTTCAGCTAGATGCCAATTAATAATGCTAGCTAAAACCTTGTATGGAGTATTTCACATACTAATGGGACGATACTGATCAATGGACTGGGGGTTAGCCACCTTGGGGATAAGAACCATTTTAGTTTCACAGGCGACACGTGGTAATTTCCCTCCTGGAAAGAAGTCTTGTATAGTACCTACCAGATCCCCCTTGATAATATCCTAGGTCTCCCTGTAGAAACATCCCGAAAAGCCATCAGGCCCTAGTGCACAGTTCGACTTCAGAGACCACACAACTTCTTTGACCTTAGCGTCCTCCGGTGATTTCCTCAGATCCTCATCAATAACCTCCATAACATTGATTGGAATACCCTAAAAAATCTCAGCACCATCTCTCATAAAACCCCCTGCTAGCACAGGATTGGGAGCCGCCAAAAGTGACTAGAGAGATCTATTGACCATAGCCCTCACCTCATATCTATCAGAAGAAAAGGATCCCTTAACAAGAATCGAGTAGTATGTTTACAATCATTGAATGAATAAATATTTTTCCTATAGCATAATTTTTTAAAGATCCACCTCATTATTAGTGGTGAAATATTATGTCCCTTAATCTATTGTCTTTAAATTTTATTTCATCAGTTATCATTAATAAACCATTTCATAGTGCTATTGTTCTCATTGTGACCTTATTGCATGAAGTGGATTAATGGGCACATATACGATGGTCAAATATTTAATTTCACTATTTAATTTTATTTTTTAGTTTTTAATATTGGGGATTCTTATCATGGACCACTTAGTTACCACACCTACAATACATCCATTTCACATTCATGAAATTTCATGTATGCTTCTTCTAACACATTTGACAAGTGGACTATTGGATTTTTTCTAGCATAATGATTCTCTATCACACCCCCACAATTAAATTTAATTATGTACATACAATTTCAAGACCGATGAGGTCATCTATATTCCCCGGTTATCATATTGTATTTGACGACACATCATATAAATTATATATAGATATTAAAGTCTCAAATACCCAATGTGATTCACAGACATTATAATATCCCACCAAAGAAGTATTAAACTTTATTTTGTATTAATGAAAGAGTCAGGTATTCATCATTCATGTATTGTGATATTTTCCTCATAACCCCTATGGATTCATCTCTTTGTTGATTGTGTTTTTTGGATATCCCAATGTAATTATTTTTTTAGTGTGGGAAGAAAATATTTATTGAAAAATAAATCATCACGAATTCCTCTAACATTAACACTTCGATCCCTATAATAGGATTTTTATTATTGATCAATTCTCACCATGTATTATCTTATTACTAAATATGAAGAAAATAATATACAACCATCTCCTCTATTGAGGAATTTATGAGTGGATATGATCTTTAAATAAAAATTCACCATTATTCCATGATTAATGGATTTGTTGATCTAATGTTATTCAAAGGATTTTAATTCATAAATGTATTATTATAAACCGATCGTTCAATAGGGATATGTTTTTTCTCTATGGTTCTTGTTTTATTCATAAAATTAGTTAATTGAGAATTTATATCTATGAATCCCATGGCTCCTTCACCCATTAAGGTGAGAATATCAATGGGATGTCATTACATTTACTATTACCTTGGTTGTTGACTTGATAAATAAATGGAAAATTATGGTTGATAATTTTCATAGTATTACTAAAATATAAGATAAAAATATAAAATGTAATGTATAACTCATAAAAACATGCCTTACTTAAACTAGGTATTTCTACATTACAATTTATATTTTTCATGGTCTATTTAATATCATAAACATTTATATGAATCCATATTCCCTTCTAGATGGATTTTTTAATAGTATATGAATTTAAAAATGCATATCCCTAGATAGTTCATAACCCTATGTGAAATAGGGTCTGATTTTTATTTACCATGTAATAATACAGTTAACACCCTATATACCTATTTCGGGTTTGTACCCCATGGAATAACTGTTCTTGGGGAACCTCTATATGTTGTATCTAGGCATGCATATTTTGTGGGAAACACTATATTTTTACATTACCATAATTATGGTGTTTTATATATGTTTAGTCTTATAAATAAATAAATCCCTTAACATTTCGATTTATTATCCCAAATAATAACTAGACCATTCTCCGAATCAAACTATGATGAATCATTTCATTAAAAAACAATAATTAATTTTTTCTATAATGATGCAATTAATACAATTCCAAAATATAGAAAGGCATAGAGTATTTTGATAATTTTAAACAAATAAAAAATAATATAAAAATTTGATACAACAAAATTGTTTAAAAACGTCAAAACATGACATTAAATTCTATTTATCTTCTAAAACAAGATGGGAATACATCGAGACACATATAATAAACAGTTGATATATAATGAACGGTAAGGGAATTATCAAATAATAATATGAGTAAAACAATAAATATTAGTTAAGAGGCATATCTATGTGACATGGAAGAAAAATAATACTAAACATGAATATCCATGTGTCTCATAAAATTATATCCTCAATGTAACATTGGCATGTGGAAACTACATTGAATATGAAATCATAATAATAAGTCAAGGGATATCACCGCATAATAAAAAATAGAGTTCTTAGGATAACCTACAATGTTCCATATAATGTTTCCAAATACGTGAATATAAAAACCAATGTGTGGTTTGGATCCCACCCATAACATTCATACAATGTATATTCCCTTGGGTTCCGCAATGATCAAATACAGAAGAAAAACTGTCATCACTATTAATCCAATGAACAAGGAGAGTGGTTTAAAACATAAAATAAACATATAAATAATAGATAGTTACATCATGGTGACTACCCATGGGTGGAAATGGGGAGGTTTATTCTCAAAAAAATTATCCAAAAAAATAATTTATTTATTTTGATATCAGTATTACTGTATATAATGATTCATGGAGGTGTTTAACAAGGGTGATAGGTCGTATTTTATTTCATGAAAATAATTTGGGTAGTAAAAGTTATATTTTAAACTTATTCTAATAAGGAATTTTTTAAATAAAATATAATAATGAAAAAAATGTTTTCAAATAAAGAGGTGGATAAGAGAATCCCGTTACATCGACATAGTAATGAATTAGGTGATGGAATTATTGATAGGGGATAAATGATATATCATTATTATAAAATTAAATTTACATAACCGTGTTATTTATATTTACATGATAAAACATGAAATTGATATTCTTATGGCTAAATACATTGAAGGTGCTGGAATGGAAAAGAAGTGAGAGGGATCCCTTTCCTTGGTATGGAACTTTTAATAGATTGAGATGAGATTAATAAGGAATTTTTGATATCATGGAAGTTATTTTGTGATGTATAGGAAGTATTAATCAATACCAAATGGGATTTAGTGAATATATGTGGGGGATACATTGATATTTATTTAAAATGTGAGGGTAATTCATTACTAATTTTTAAATGTAGGTTTTTTACTCCATGTGATTTAATAATATAAACCAAAAACAGTCACATTTATTTTAACAGTTGATTATAAAATATTGTTGTGGAATTAATATTTTTTAATCCCACGAACAGAACATATTAAAGTATAAGCACATGCTATTTTCTTCCAATTCATGTTCATAAATATTTCTTCTTAAAACTATAAAATATAACATATGTCTTGAATAATTCCTTCATGGTTCATCAAATTTATCAAATAATATTTCATTGACCCACACTGTTAGTTTTTGTCCTCTGCCATATCGGGAGGATCCATTTTTGTCACATAAATAATCGTATAAATCACATAAGGGAGTAATGAGTTTAGTAAATTACAAATTTATTTTGTAGATATATTATTTTTTATTGATTTTTATTTGCAAAAGGTGGATAGGATAATTGTATGAGTTTGGCCTTGGAAATGATCTCAGGCTTGTTGGTAGATAACCAATATTGGGAGAAAACCCATGTTCCTAAATATTATGTTTTTTATATCAATGATCATTGTAATGGTTGTGATATTATTTGTCCATGGGTGCTTCAATTGTTGTTTGATGTTAGTATTCTATGTTGTTTTAATAATTGGAAAGTGATATATGAGGTGAAAATGAATTCTTCATAGTAAACATCTTGGGAAATAATATGATATGCATCATTAACTATACAATAACATTTAAATCATATGATACACATGATTTTTTTAATGTAGCCTCTTCACATATCTAATAAAAAGCAATAGAGAAAATTATTATGACATTAGTTTTTTTTATTTCTAAATGACAAGAGAAAACATGTGTCAATTGTGATTTTGTCCATCCTTTAAATATCTATTTATTATTTTTATTTTAGCTATGATCATATTATAGTGATGAAATTTGATGTAAACATACTACTCTTCCATTATAGGATTAGAATCAAGAGATTGGTTATCTAAAAAAACCTCACACAATTGATCTAAAACTCAAAACGACTCCTGAGAACAAGATGGATTATGACTATCCTATTGGTTTCCAAAAATTCATATTTACCACATAGAATGATAATACTCAACACATGAATTTTATGTAATATAGGAGTAGCAAGTTTAAACTATATCACCCACCCATGTTCACAGTTGGTGGTGTACCTTAGGAAACTATGATTTTGATAATATCCATACATATTATTTGAATTAACCTAGAAACAAAAATTTAATAAAGGTTTATTTTTTTATATTGTTTCAGGACGTGAGAAGTGTCATTGGGATATCATAGAAAAACTCAAAATACTATATGAGGTAACCTAAATGTATAATGAGGTGATGTTATGATGTCCTCATTATCCCATGACACAATGGGATTAGAGGGATCATGTGGTATGTAAAATAAAATAGGGGAGTATTTTATTGGAGGAAAACACATGATATTTTTATAAACTAAAACTTTTTCACCATAATTGGAAACAGTTGAGATAACAAAGATGATTACCTTCCATATTTGGGTTTGTTCTGGGATCATGTAACATTAAAATTCATTTTTCTAGAACAACATCAATGAAAAAATTATTTTGGAAGTAATCATTAAGGCAACATTAAGCAGGCCATGAGTGGTAGAAATGTACTTTCATGAAGATTAATTTGTGACATTATATTTAGGTATCAAGAAAAATTAAGGATAATTTCCAATAAGTAATTATTGCATAGAGAAAAAATGGTAGTTCTTGGTCATAACAGGACTACATCAAGGGGAATCAATTTCTATCATAAATCATCAATTTAAAAACATTTTTGTTTTGGTAGTGGAAGAAATGTATGATTTTTGACCATAGAAACACCAATAATGAAATGATCAGAGGTTATAATATGCTATAATTGGTGTTCTCTCTAATCGGAAAATATTGTCTCCTCATGGGTCAATTTAAGATATTAATGGATATATTTGATTTGATTCTAAAAATGGATTTTATATTTTTGTACCATGATCCTATTGATATTTATTGTAGCATAGTAGAATCTATATGGCCATATTGTGGATTCAATATCTATCATGCTGAATAAGATCATTAGTATTTTTAGTTGTGACCAATTTATTGTAGTTTGAGCTATATCATGACCATGAATACATGTGACTTTATAGACTTAGGAGACACTATTTGGTTCCCTTAGTAATGTTGGAAACATGGACTCAAGAGTTTATCCTCAGACATTAGAGGCTACCAACTAGTAGCGATGGACTATGGTGTGTCTATGGGGCGAATATGCCTTAATTACTATAACATTCTAAAATAGATTTATAATAACTATAATAGTTAAAAATTTGGAGAATAAGTAAACAGATGGAAAATATGATACAAGAACTATAAAAAATAGAATATTAATTAACTATAGAAGAAGATGTATATCATTGAATAATAACAGAATCAACTGAAAATAATAATCAATGTTTGGAATTGAATCATATACAAATTATGATGATAATGTATTCCATGACCCTAAAAAACAATAGAGTAGGTATACATGGAACAAGGTAATACAATCTATACAAATGAATAAATAACAATCCAAAAATTATCCAGCAACCCGAGTGATGGTCCGACTAACTGCTACCATTCAACATCATAATTAATGAAATCAAAATAAGGTGTCCAAAATAGAATTTATCCACTTGTCAAAATGTAAAAACATGTAATCTTCATGGGTACCAATGGTTCCCTAAATAGGTTTTGAGATAAATCTTAGTTGTCCACCACCAAGAACATATATATCTTCTAGTCAATAAAAAGTAAACTAAGTATTTGCAGGTATATGTAAATTTATACTGGAATCGTAATGTAAATTCCCTGATATCAACTTATGAATCAGATAGTGTTTGAAAATATAATCATTTTATTAATTATGTTCCAATTTATTTTAATTGAAGTAATATGATCCAATCATTAACCAATGAAAAATATAACACAAAAACAATAATAGATGATTGGTGGTAATAACCAATGCATCCATTAAGATTATTACAATAAAGAGGATCCATGAGAGAAAACATGAAATCTTAGACCACAAGGGTTGTGAAAACATAGTAATAGTATACATTCTATCTATAATGTGTCAGAGTATAATACAAGGGGAATTACCAATGTAATTCCACAGTAATATGATTTTATCCATGTCTGGGGATCACATACAATATAAAATGAGATAATCATTTACTAGTCATAATGAGGGTATCTAGAGAACCAAGTTTCCTTATATGTAAAGATAGATCCATGGAGTGTATTAAATAAATCATTGTATAAAACATTTAATTGTGGTATCATGGGAAGTTATGTCAGGAATCTGCTTGTCGAAAATGACCACGTCCCAAGGTCTATATCTTTCTTGGAGAATGTCATCCAGGAATCTTAATGAAATACTTCATGTGCTTATGTATTTACCTTATGAATCCAAGGCTGGATTAATTCTGAAATATACTATAAGGATTAAATTTTCCATATGAATAGGTATCTCATACTAGTTTCATTTAATCTGTTTGGACTTTTAATACTTATTTGATTTAATATCTCAATTTGTTTTAATCCAAACCAATCATTGGTATATTCTAGAATAGAAAGTATATGAAACCATTTATCATTTCAATTACATAGTCATTAATTAGGTTCAATCCACTTTATTCCATTAATCATGGAATGCGGTAATAAAAAAATGCAACCATGTCATTAAATTACACTCAAATAGGCCAAGTGATATTTATAGATATATGTTCCAATTACCATTTAAAAGGTTCATTAAATAAAATAAAATATACTCTTTAAGAATCTAGAGATACAATTTTTAGATATCCATTTTATATTCATTCGTTTATTTTAAACACTTAACCTTAATAAGTACATGTGACAGAACAACAAAATGGTGGCGCATAATCCCATAATAACAATAAAATGCATAAAAAATTGATCGACTTATTTGGGTTGGATAGAGTTGAGATCATAATTTCCAATGAAATGAAGATCTTTTTTAGAACGAGTTATAAAATATGAAAATGTGGATTTTAAGAAAAAAAATAAATTTAATAGTAAATGCATAATGAAATCAGACGTCACACAACCACATGTATTATTAAAATGATGACACTTGAGGTATGATTCATAGTCCACCTACCATAATCTCATAAAACTCTATTTGTTTATTATCAACCATTATATTATCCTGTACTAGATGAATTATAATGGAAGGATCAATGGAATGAAAATAACGAATATGAGTATACATCTATATATTATCGTTTATAGGAATAATAATGAAAACCCGAGCTAATGGATCAAAGAACATACCAAGATGAATCCAATGAGACCAAAAGAGCTTCAATTAGACACCAAATGAATAAATAGGATAAAAAACTATAGAACATGGAATCTTATGGTTAAACATAATGAATAAGGCCCCTAATTTCTCTATAAATGAAAATGGGAGATGGGTGGGGATATTAACATCATTAAGGGGATTTTGGTCTTTCACCCTAGAAAAAATTGGGTTATGGTTGGAACCCATGGTTTGAAAAATTACGTGTGAACTATTCACAAATTACTGCTTATGGTGGGAAACCACATTTTTTGGCATCACCATTTGAGAATCCATTCCACAACCATATGAAATGATTTTCCTAATATATATAGACCATGCTCACAAACATTATATGTAGTCTCCATGGTTTCCTCAAACTGTACAACATCTTCCTTCTTTCTATCATTCCCATCAGAGTTAGGGGTAAAAGTGTGGCCTATCCTCCATGGTTTCTACAAATCATCTACCAAGTATTTCTCCCCCAAAAAGTCTGTCTCTGGGCTCTAAACAATCATGAGAAACACCTAAAATACCTATTAACTTGTTAGGAATTCATATTAGGTCCAAAAAATTGATCGAAATTATAAGGATATGTTTTATAGAAAAAATGTGTTCTTACATTTATAGCCTTGTTTTGTGTGATGGTGAGATACAACATAGTATAGTATCCATACTAAAGGATAAATTTTTTCATTTCATTATTATGTGTTTTAAAGCATACCAATTTATTGGGAGACTGAGTTCACATTTGAATTGGAACCATGGGTGGTAACTATTTCAATCCCACCATAGAGGATAACACCATTAGAGATTCCTGAGATGAAATTTTAATTCGATGACATGGAATCAATGGGATTCATATGGATAATCCACAATGGTGTGTTTCTCCCATAATTTTTCAATATTTAGTATGGGGAATTGGTCTTTTGAGTTTATTATTGGAGACACGAACATATTATTATAAATAGAAAATATTAAATTATCTAATTCAATGATCTCTTCAATGCAATAAGTGGTACCTAAATTCTTAGATATATGATAGTTTGGTCAAGGTAATATTATTTTATTGTGATACCATCTATCATATGATTAAATAATTCTATGATGATGAATGTTTTTAATGACTTTTTGATAATTATTCTTGTTCTAATGAATACACCCACTTTAATTTCACCTTGATGAAAAAAATCTTCCAACTAATTATCATTCCAGTTTTGTGGTTTTAATTGATCACATCTTAGGATACACAGATTATAGAGGAGATAATTCTAAACATGTTGACATCAGAATGGGTATAATGATATCTGACCACCTTTTTCAGAAATAATCATAGCACCTATTTCAGATTACAAATATCACTACACATGAAAAGTTATCTTAGTGTATAGAGTGTAATCAAGTATGTATAATGTGGGAACCATGTTCTATTGTAAACATCCCAAAAAAATATTCAATATTCAAATAATTATTATTCTTGAAAGATATTACCAATATTTATTATAGTATATATCCCATCTTCAGGCACAGATGTCTATGATGACCATTAAAGGGGTGATGTTTTTTTGTTTAGATTCATATGTGGTGCTTTTCTATATATTAAAGTGTATGGCAACATCAACAATGATCCACACCATAGATGTTTCCAAGGAAGAAAGTATTGTGTTTTAGAACACATAATGGGTTGGACATTAAGTAGTTCTATTTTTATAGGTTCTAGTGGATTCTTATCAATCAAGACTATTGAGGTTGCATGATTAGAATAATCATACATAGGATCTAGTGTTTTATGTATTTGTATATTCCGTTAGATGTTTGTGTTGATATCTATTTTCAATAAGTTCATAGTGTATATGGATCACAAAGGAAAAACGTACATCATTTCATAGAAGGATATATAACATTGATAGAATAGAATATTAGGGTATTAGAGTCCTCAAAATTGATAGAACATCTTGTTCTGAAAAACTATTATAATTATATCCATAATAAGTTCTAGTGGCTTGTTATAAAGATGTATATAGTGGGATTTTTGGAATGAAACTTAGTAAGTCAATCAAGTAAAGTAAAAATTTAGAGTCCTTTAGCATATAAATAGACTTCACCCACTATATAATTGATGTTGAATGATGGACCGTAGACATCCGGACAATATAACTCTTAGCATATTGAAAAAAAATGTGTTTTGGGTGATCATGGATCGACATGAAATCGTATACCAGTTATTGACTATGAGAGAGGCATTCACCAGCAATGAAATGGGTAATCTCGTGATGAAATGGATATATTGTTTATATTTTATTCTCTGGAGAATCATTTTAGATCATAATGCAAGCATAATTTCATGGTTATGGTAGGGTATTCAAAAGGTTTTTGGATCATTGGTGACTCCCATACCATCCCATAGTCTACGGGTCGATTGAAAATCTTGGGGACAAATCAAATTCATGATGAAATTTCCTGAGATAATGTTTTGAACATTAGTGGTTCTTGGAAGAAGATCCTAAAGCTCATTTCGATTTCATATAATAATGAATTCCTCTAATCGATCCAAGGTGATCCTTTTATGGACTATTATGGGAGGACGTTTTAGTCACCTAATTTCTAGATAGAGGGGGGAAGGTAAGAAATTTTTGGACATAGTTTCTAGAAAAACATTGAAGAGTAGGATTAGTTGATTTAAAATTCATGGGTAACCATATAGTGAGTAAATAAATCATATGTTGGCCATCAAATATTTCATCCCATGGAATACTGAAGGGATCATCCTCTAATATAAAGTTCCACACATGATGTTATTCACATGTTACAACTTTAGAAATATCATTTTATAATATTTCACATGATAGTCATTGTTTATATTGATCATGATACTGATGAATCTATTGAGGAGTATCCAATACCCAGAAAAGACCAGTCAGAGGAAAGCCTCTGACTGTTTATTAAAAATAAGAGAACGTGAATTAAACAAGTACATAAAGGTACAAAAGACAACTATAGATCATAAAAATCAGACCCTTCACAACATCTATTACTGATTTAATCCCCCATAGTAGCTGATTCATTCTCTGATATTTCATAGTGCTGAAGAACCTCTGTATATTTCCTTATAACATTCTACTTATCCAATGATAGAAACTCCTTCTAGGACTTCATTTCCCAACTTTCCCTTCCGATATAAAACCTGGTAGACCCCTGCTTTGGTAGATAAGAATAGTCTTTCCCCTGCCTTCTTTGTGGTGGGGCAGTCATAGATTCCTTATTCACATGCACATTCATCCTCCCACCCTAATCTACATCACTTTAGGAATGCTGGACCACACCACTATCATTTTACTTGTTAATATTAGAGATGTCTCCCCACATTACAGGGATGTGAACCTCTTGGTAACCCCTATTCAATCCCCATTCCTGTTGAACATGATTGTTAGATTCAATCCCAGTAAGACAATGTGGCTTCTCTACAAGATTCTATATTACACCTTCTCTGGTTGCGACATCCTTAGAAGAGAAATCAGGCTGCAAACTACCACCTTTATTCCATGATGTATCCTCATCTGCATGAGAGTTCACCTCCTTAACCAGTTCTGGAAATGGATTACTAATGAAGAACCTGATTATCATTCGTCAAAAAAAAATCATCCCGCCCATGAAACTTTTAAATAACCAAATATTTCATCTATTTTTTCAATTATATGTAATTTTTATGAGTCTACAAAAATTTACAGTGTCTAATTCCGAGGCCCAGTGTTCACCGAATGATTATCTAATCTCTTTCTTTCAGGTACATTCTATAAATGCTTAGCCGTCATTTTCTATCATCTGAACTGGTGCTCAGATTAAAAT
This sequence comes from Viscum album, assembly GCA_963277665.1. Lineage (NCBI taxonomy): Eukaryota > Viridiplantae > Streptophyta > Magnoliopsida > Santalales > Viscaceae > Viscum > Viscum album. The sequence continues at coordinate 1,355,737,239 of OY728120.1, forward strand.
TATGAGGACACCATTGGATCCCGAATTCCAAGATTCACCTAGAAATGAGTTAACTTTAGCTAGCGAGGGCCAAGAGAAAAAGTTATTTTTTGGACTCTTGGAGAAAAAGAATAAAATGAATTAAAATAATTATTTTATTTTTTTCACTTCATTGCATGGTGGATGGTGACACTGTGGGTTGCGACATTGCAGTGACATGAAACTTTAATGAAACACATGGATAACATGTATTTCGCAACGTAATAATGAATTTAATACTGTGAAAAAACAACGTTTTTTCATAAATGAAATAGTGTAACGACGTGATGTCACATAATTATTGAAATGCTGCAGTGTGGTTCTATAAATAGTTCAATGTTTTAGGAACAATAAAGAGGAAGGATTTGGAGGATTCTTGGGAGATGTTCTGACACACTTCCACCCTAGAGAAGAATGAAAAATGATGAAGAACACCTTTTGAAAGTCAGAAACGAGAAGCATCGTCGACACTATAAACCCTCGAGGATGAAACCAACAAGGCCCAAACCATCTTCTAAAAATTTCCTTTGTGCAATCCTCATAGCAGAAAAGACAAACGTAGATACAAGGAGTTTGAAGGTGGCCAAGCCACGATGGTATTTTGGTGGCCCGTGGAAACAACCATCAGCGCGGCATGCCGGTGGTGGATGGAGGTGACCCACGAAAACCGGCCATAGGCAGTGGGGAGGCGGTGCACCATCACACGCCGTGGGATCTAGAGGTTGTTATCCCGAGCCGGATGTGTGGAGGAAGTGCAGAACCTACAGCTGTCGTCTGTGGCAGAAGCCATGACAGGAAGGGCCGGTGCGGCCCCTCACCACACCACATCTCATCAGACGAAATGAACTTGTATCCACGGGGCCAGCTAGGGGATGCAGTCCGCCTTCAGGGGTACAAAGCCGGATGTGGGATGATTGAATAGGTTGGTCTTTCCCAGTAGGCCAGACCCACGGCCTAGTGGTCCAACACGTGTGGGCTGAGCCCCACCGAGCAGGTCGGGCCAACCGCAACTCGGGCTCATGAACTAGCAGGGACAACCCTAATAGGACCGAACCAGTAAAACAGGCCGACCCTTAATGGGCCGGACCTGGGTGGGGTTAGGTAGACACTAGGAACCATTGTGTTGGGCCGGCATGACAGAGTCGGACTGGCCCCAGACCGAACCGGTCCCCGAATAATGAAATGCCTGTTACTAAAGAAATGGGTGTTTGTTCGACACACCGTTATAGGAAATGGGACCCCTTTTGGGAAGTGGTCCATTTGGCACATTCCAGTGGGCCCAACAAGGATAGGTTGGACAAAAGTGTGACCACCCATGTTTCATGGAAAAGGGTGTAACTAACAGATTAGACGTCTAATCGATGCAACATCTATGGCGTAATGACCCTTGTGACAAGGCGGTCCTTTGGAGATATACTTAGTGATTTTTATAGGATTTTCACATGAAACATGGGTTGGATCGTACTAGAATCTAACTAGGACCTTTTTTCAAAAGTGCCAATATCTCACAGATAGGGCATCCAATCAATGCACCATCTTTCACTTTGGGCCCACAATGATGGGGGGTCCCATGGATATGCTTTTAGCAAGACATAGTAATGGTTTATATATGATCTATGACATGGGTAGTAGAATCTTTTGGAGATCTGGTGTGCTTCTTATGGGAATCCAGTGGCTTTCTATGAAATGATGAAGAAATGGGACCAATACGGGTCAGCACCAAAAACTCTAGAATGGGATGATCTAGTTGTACCACTAATCATCCCTACCTCTGAATCAATGAACAAGATGGTTCATCCCTAGTAACCAATACAGGTTTGCACCAGTGACCAATACAGGTCATCACTGGTGACCAATACAGGTCAACACCATCAACCAATACATGTCAGCATCTAGTGACCAATACAAGTCAGCATACAATGACCTATATAGGACAACATCTATTGACAAATACGGGTCATCATAAAATGACATATACGAGTCATCTATATAGTTTCTACGGATTGGATGATCTGGCTTTACGACTAGTCATCTCTATCCTAGTAACCTTTTAGTTATATCATATGAGTGAGATGTCTCTTTTTCTTTGTGCTTCATGATTTAGATCATCATTATGCTATTACCTTTGTGGTATTTCATGTGATGCTTTCCTTGGTGGATTACTGAGAATCCTTCGAGGTTCTCAGAGTCCCCTATATGGTATTGTTATAGTCACCCCAGCACGGGCTCCGCCCATACATGTGTGTCTGGGGAAGACTACTGACGCTCCGAGATGGACATTGGAGGTTCGAGACATGGTGGAGCTTGGTGTGATGAGAGAAGTTAAGATCCTCTCCTTTAACATCAAAAATACAACTAATACCATCAATTTATAGCTTCGGGGAAGATGCGACAACTGTTTACATTCTTTTTAGTTTCTAGGTCTTGTATTCTAACGCACTATTTTCAGTTTCTAGTTGTACTTGTGGTTTTACTTTACTCTTGTGGTTATACTGTACTTTTTTTGGTTGTTTAAATTAGTTTCCCTTTTTACGTGTGTACAGATCTCTAAGGCAATACTTTCCCTGTTTGGGAAAATCCTTGAGGTACTAGTCACTAACCCTTGTCCTAGGGAAGGTGGGCTTGTGGTAGTTATGTTAGGGCCCCATGGGATTGGTCGTGATAAAGTGGTATCAAAGGGCGGTTATTTCTAAATAAATAAATGAGATTCTACTTTTAATGAGGAAATCATGTAATGTGTTTTGATTCAGTTTTTAGTATAGGGTGTCCAGTGTTAGTGCATCGACCAATGTTTCCATACACCCAGACCCTGAATTCTATTTCCTAACTCGGTACATGAAAGCACTGGTTGCTAGTATTTTGAAAAGATTTCTTGATCTTTCTTGAGTCAGTTAAACAATTATAACTTTTGACTATGACACATCTGTTTCATATAGGATGCCTCGAAGAATATAGCCAGTTAGGATTATGATTAGAGATTGTGAATGTGGTCCAACGAGCAATGAGGCATCGGTACGGGTCCACTCATAGTGATGGAGCCTTCGGGTGGTGTACTAGTAGCACTGCCACCCATTGACTAGTAGAATTTAACAGTTGATCATGAAAGCATGCTGAGTGCATTTACTGAGTTCCAGAGACAGAGGCCTCTGAGGTTTCGAGGCGATACTGACCCCTAAGAAGCATAGGACTCGCTTGAAGTGATTTCATGGGACTTTAAGTTAGTAGAGACACCCACCGATTATATGGAGATATTAGCCTCTAGAATTATTCAAAGCTCGATATGATTATGGGGGAGCATGAGACTCTAGGTGAATGAGGAGACGACCCTCACATAGATGTACATTGATATCCTTTTCAAGGTAGATTTTGTGCCAATGACGCTACGCTCTGTATGTATTCAGGAGCTGCTGCATCAGCTACAGGGCAGCCAGACTATGGATCAGTAATCATAGAAATTTATTATCCTCTCCCGATACTCCACCGACATGGTATGGGACCCTTTATTTAGGGCTCAGACCTTTGAGCAGGTGCCCTAAAGGGAGATTAGAGCTACGATAGTTTCTCTCAACTTCCTAATTCAGGCTGGGGTGCTAGATTGAGCTTTGATGATGAAGATCTATTTTTATGAGCAATCATCGATAGTGAGAGCCCCTACCAGACGATAGGTAGCAGAGCAATTTACAGTGGGAAGTTGTCAAATGATGCAGAAGACCAAGTAGGATAAACCTTCGAGTGGGTGACCCAGGGATATAGGGTCATAGGTTCGAGGCTTGAGTGGTTGAGGGAGCCACAAGTGAGACATGATCTGTTTTTTCCTACATGGGGCATGGTCATAGATCTCATGAGTCTCCGACTCCACATGAAAATGATCAAAAGATGGTGGAGGGGCAATTGGGGCAGTGGCAGCGGTTGAAGCATGAGCATCATCCAAGCAGCATACAAGGTAGGTGTGTATGACGTGCATTGGGAGGTGGTCTAGGTCACTAGGCACTACCACCACCACCCCCAAGAGGTGCACCACGAGTTCATGGAGTAGGTGGATGGGGAGAGTCCCAGCTACAGGCAGTAGAGGCTCCTAAACCTGACATCCCTGATATGATATGAGGTACGATCTGTATATTCTCTACATTATCAGTAGTGCTTATTGACATAGATTCTACCCAATAATTCCATTCCACAGACTTAGTTCAGGACTCTGAGATTTCGACTGATACATTAACTCAATCATTGCATTGGTATAATCCAATATGGGGAGATTTAGTGATTACACACTTGTGCTGATAGTGTGATCTTACTCTCTAAGAAGAGAGTTTCAGATGGGATCTTCTAGTAGCAGCATTGAATCTCTATGGCGTCATTCTAGGCATGGACTGACTATCAGCAAATCACACACAAATTTACTTCCTGAGACATACAGAGTGATGTACACATGGAGATGGAAGCCAGTTTTCCATTATTGGTGAGAAGAAAAATAGAGAAGAAAGTGATGGAATTTCCTCTCAGGAGGGTGCAACCGATTACATATTAGTTGGATTGTATGAACTTTTGACACAGTGGATGAGTCGAGTCCACAGTTCCCATTAGTGGTGGATGAGTATGAGGATTTCATTCTAGAAGATGTCCCATGACTACCTCCTCAAAAAGAGGTAAACTTCCACCTCTACCTGTACCGAGGATATCCCTGATATCAACACCTACATATCAGATGGCTCTTGCGGGGCTCTGAGTGATGAGGGTACAATTGGAGGAATTATAGAAGAATGGAATCTAATGGACCAATGTTTCTCCCTGGTCATCCCCATTGCTATTTTCCAAGAAGGAAGACAGAATTTTGAGGCTATGTGTGGAATTCCAGCACCTAAACTAGGTGACTATGAAGAACAATTATCGTCTACCGAGGATTGATGATCTCTTCGACCAGCTGATGAGAGCTCGTTGGTTTTCAACAACAGACCTCAGATTAGGATATCATTAGATTAGGGTACAAGATGAGTATGTACCGAAGACAACCTTCATTTGTCAGTACGGCCATTACATGTTCTAGTTGACACCTTTTCGTGTCACCAACAGTTCATCAATGTTCAAGGGGTTCATGAATTTGATCTTCTAGTCATACCCTGATCGCTTCACGGTGGTCTTCATCATGAAATCTTGGTGTAATCAGTATCTAAAGGAGAGTAAAATGTACACATTAGGATAGTTTTGGACACACTCCAGGAGCACCAATTTTATGGATTTTTCTTGAAGTGTGTGTTCTGGATACAGAAGGTCCCCTTATTTGGACACTTCATCTCAGAGGTTGGAGTTGCTGTGAATCTAGTGAAGATCAAGGTATTAATTACTTGGGATCCACCCAGGAGTGTTACTAAGGTGTGAAGCTTCCTTGGATTAGAAGGATACTATTGGAGGTTCGTACCAAATTTCTCCTAAGTAGCAGAACCAATGAATGAGTTGACAAATAAGTCAAAACCATTCCTATTGTTAGAGACATACCAACAGAGAATTCAATAGCTGATATAGAGCACGACCAGTGCTCCTATCCATAGATTTCTAGAGGAGGGCACTGAATAAATGGTTTTCTATGATGCATCAGGGATCCTACTAGGTTGCATCCTGATGCAGGATGATGTAATGATTGGTTATGGGTCACAAAAAACTGAGGGCTCATGAGCAGAATAATGTGACTCACGACTTGGAGTTGGCAGCAATAGTCTTTTCACCGAAGATGTGGGGACACTACTTGATGGATGATCGATTCATTATTTACACAGATCCCAAGTGTCTCATATATATCATCACATATAAATATCTGATCCTGAGATAACAAAAGTTTCTAGAGTTCTTCCAGGACTATGAAATTGAGATAGTCTATAATCCTAGGAAGGGGAACATAGTGGAAAATGCACATAGTAGGAGATCAAGTTCATAGCTACTGAAAAAGGCTCCAGATCAGTTAGCATCGCATCAGATATACTATGTGGATATAGATGAGACATTCTACCTCCAGTTCATGGTAGTTCCCCTCCACTCCTTTAGGAATTCAGGGAGGCATAACTCAAAGAAAATAGCTGCAAGACTACATGTTCTTAGATATCCTTAGGCTATGCACCTGACTGATATTATGAATGTGGGGACCACAATATCTTTTTCAATGGATGTATAGTTGTACCAGTGGCACTACGAGAGGAGGCGCTAATGGAGTTCCATACACCCCCCTTCGCAGTACGTCCATGCATGATGCAGATATATCAGGACCTCTGACGTTTGTACTGGTGGCCAGGGTTGAATAAAATTGTGGCAGAGTTTGTTTATATATGCCTATCATTCCAATAAGTGAAGTTTGAGCACCAGGTACCAATAGGATTAACCCAACCCCTCGAGATATAAGAGTGTAAGTGGTAAGGGATATTTATGGACTTCGAGACGGGTTAACCACATATGTCCAGGCGGCACTATACCATCTTGGTGATCGTTGACTGACTCACAATGTTTTCCCACTTCCTTGCTATTTGAGAGAAGGGTTGGGTAGATATCTTGGGACATCATTATGTTCAACAGATCATGTGACTTTATGGGGTTCCTTCAACGATAGTCTCAGACTACGACAAATGCTTCACATCCCAGTTTTGGAAAGGATTGTAGGTGGATTTCAGGACTCACCTTCATTTGAGCACAGCTTCTCACCCACTAATAGATGGTCAGACTGAGTGGACCATCCAAACCATGAAGAATATGCTTCATTCATGTATAATAGATTTTGGTCATAGTGGGGGGGGGGACCACCTACCCTTAGTGGAGTTCACGTAAAACAACAGCAATCCCTCCAAAATTGGTATGGCCCCTTTTGACGTGTTTTACGGACGACCGTACTTATCACCCCTATGTTGTACAGATCTAGGAGAGCCAGAAAACATGGGCCCAGAGATTGTAAAGTCTACTGGTGAGAAGTTGAAGGTCATCTGAGAGTGAATGAAGACAGTACAGAGTTGACAGAAGTCCTATTTTGATAGGCTATGAAGACCACTAGAGTTCTAGGAGGGGGACTACGTTGTCTTACGAGTCTCACCTCGATGGGGACTATAGAGATTTATTCGAGGAGTTAAACATTCACCAGGGTTTATCTGACCATTACTGATACATAAAAGGATTGGTGAGGTGGAATACCACTTGGCATTACCACCACAGTGGTAGAGGGTGCCCGATGTCTTCCACATATCTCAAATGAGGAGATATGTCCTTGATCCATCTCACATTATCCACTATGGGAAGCTAGAGATTCATGACAGGCCAAATTTCGTGGAGTTCCCGGTGGAGATAGAGGATCAATAGGAGTGTGTCCCTAATGGGTGGTTGATTTATCTGGTGGGTGTTCTTCAGTAGAATAAGAATCTCTAGGAGAGCATATGGTTGCGAGAGGCTAATATGCGTGCCCAATACCCCTCTTTATTTGTGTTACCTTGTTTTTATTTTGAGGATGTAAATCCCTAATATGTGGAGAATGTAAAGAAAAAAATTTCATGTATTATTTTAAATTATTTTGGATTTTTACCCGTCTGTGAAAAGAGACGGCGCATAATTTCGAGGCCTGGTGTGCCCAAAATGTATTTCTAGACTTATTTTTGGGTACATTTATTAATTAAATGGGACGGATTTTTTATATTTTGAACTAGTGCATGGATTAAAATTCTGAGGGAACCATTGAATTTTAAATGCTGGTATTCAACTAGAAATGACATAACTTCAGTCGGTGAGGGACGAGCAGAAAAATTAACTATGTGAAATTTTCATGAAAAATAATAAAAACAATTTAAAACAATTATTCTATTATTTTCTCTCTGTTTATGGGAGGATATAGACATTTTGGGGAAGATTCGGTGATAGTGAACTTTAATGAAACACATGGATGACCCATATTCTGCAACGTAATAGTGAATTTAATGGTGTGAAACAGTAATGCTGTTTTATAAATGAAACAGTGCAACTACGCGACGTCACATCATTATTGAAATGTTGTATCATGGTTCTATAAATAGTTCTAAATGTCGGAAAAAATATGTAGGAATGATTTGGGGGATTCTCAGGTGATTATCAGATGCACTTCCACCCCAACAATGAATGAAGAATGACGGGGAACACCATTCAAAGGTCGGAACTAGTAAGTATCGTTGACGCCATAAACCCTTGAGGAAGAACGTGCAGAAATGAATATCATAGAAGGTATGGGGTTTGAGTGCTTTGATGTTCCCTAATTTTATGTTCTCGAATAATATAACAAACACAGACCAACTGACTAATGATTTGATCTGCATCTCTTCAAATCATGTTGGTGGTTGTTGTAGGATCTAAAATTCTGGGATTACTCTTGCATTTGTTATTATTAAATTTTTACTGATGTTTGAAATGCTAACATGAATTTCATGGGCCGAAATCAATAATTCCCATACCATCCTCTAATGTTCTCCTTGGTGTGTTCTTTTTGGTGGAAGGGTGAACATGGCGACAAGGAATTTGATGGTTGCAAAGCGATGACTGTATTCTGGTGGCCCATAGAAACAACTGCCAGCATGCGATGCCGGTGGAGGTTGGTGGTGGCTAGAGGAGACCCATGAAAATTGAAAGTGGGTAGTGTGAAGGAACAGCGCCATCACACCCATGGTGGCCAGAGGCAGCCTGCCCGAGGCGACCGCATGGGAGATGGGAAAAGCATACTGATGCCACCGGTGACAGCAGCTGTGGCGAGCGAGCAGCGACAGGAAATGGAAGTGCATCCCCACGTGAGGCCGCATCATGCCGGATGAAATGGACCTCTATCCACAGGGCTAGATAGGTGAAGCGGTCTGCCTTCATGTGTACTAGGTCAGACGCGGGCCAGACCCGCGGCCCCGCAGGCCAACGTGGGTGGGACGAACCCCACCTGGTGGGATGGGCCAACCGCGACCATGATCTCTAAGTAGTCCATCCAACCCTAATGGGTTGGACCCCATGAACCTGGCTGACCCTTAACGGTCCAGACTTAGGTGGGATCAGGTAGACCTCGGGACCCGTTGCATCCGGCCGGCCTGCCTGAGTCATACCGAGCATAGACCCAACCAGCCCCTGAATGAAGAAGCATTTGTAACTGACGAACCACATGTCTATTCGACACACTTTCAGTGGAGTTGGGACCCATTTTGGTAAGTGGTCCCTTTGCAATATTCTGGCAGACCCAACTATGTCAGGACAAACCGAGGTGCAATCACCCCCATTTCTGGGAGAAGGGGTTAACAGATCGGGCGTCCTATCAGCGTGCCGTCTATGGCATAAATACCGTTGTGACTAGGTGGTCCTTTTGAAATACTCTAAGTGAGTTTCTGAAGAGTTGGATGTGCGACCTAGTTTGGATCAGGCTTTAATCTAATTGGGACCATATTACAAATGTTCCCATATCTTACAGACCGGGCGTCCGATCGATGCACCGTCTTTCATGTTGGGACCCCTATGACTAGGCGGTCCCCTGGGTATGCTTTTAGTTGGAATTACTATCATTATAAATGTGACCTATGGCTTGAGAGTTAGATTATTATGGGGATTATGCATTCTTTGAGAGAGAATCCAGTGGCTGGTTGTGACAAGAAGAAGAAGAGAGGCCAATATGGGTCAACACCAAATACTCTAAAGTGGGATGATCTAGCTGCATGACTAATCATCACAAGACCAAGATGGGTTAGCACCAGTTACCAATACGGGTCAGTACGAGCAACCAATAAGGGTCAACACTATCAACCAATATAGGGCAACATCTACTGACCAATATGGGTCAACATATAGTGACCTATACAGGTCATCCTCTAGCGACCAATATGGGTGAACATACAATGACCTATACTAGTCATCAGTAGAGTTACTATAGTTAAAATGATATTTCTTTATGACTAGTCATCCTTATCCCATTAACCTTGACGTTATAATGTAAGAGTGACCTATCTCTTTTCTTTTGTTATTTATGATTTAGATCATTCTTGTGATATTACCTATGTGGTATTTATGGTTATGTTTTCATTTGTAGATTATTGAGGGAACTTTGGGGGTATAAGGGTCCCCTATTGGGTATTGTTATACTCACCCCTTACCAGGATCTACCCACACGTGTGTGTCTAGTGCAGACTACTAACGTTCTAAGGCAGAATTTGGTGGTTCCAGACTTGGTGGAGCTTGGTGTGATGAGAGAAGTGGATATCCTCTCCTTTGACATTCGACTTACAGATACTAACCTCTTGGTAGATCTCCAAAGGCAGATGCAAAATCTATTTACATTCATTTCATTTTCTAGAGCTTGTATTCTGGTCCACTGTTTTTAGTTTACTATTGTACTTGTGGTTGTACATTAATATCATGGTTATACCTTAATTTTTTCAGTTGTTTACTTCGGTTTACCTTTTTGAGTCTGTATAGATCACTAAGGCAATGCCTTCCCTATTCAGGAAAAGATTTCAGGTGCTAGTTTCCATCCCCTAGCCTATAGAATGGGGGCTTTGTGTAGTTACATCCGAGCCCCATGGGATGGGTTGTGACACAAGTCTTCAACACATGCGGCCACAACCACCATGTTAAAAACAACTGAGTCCAAATGCTGCTCAGACACAAGATCCATCCCCAAGGAACATAGTACCACATAATTCCCCACTGTAATTGCATTTGAAATACAAATATTACACTTTAAGTGATCAAAAACCTACCTAACCATCAGCTTATTTGGCCTCCTTTGCACCTCCTTCTGTAAAAAACCATGCACTATGATCTCAGGACCAATGTGCTCCGCAGACCATACCACAACAACCTGGGATTTCTCCTCAACCACTACCAGTCTAGTGGATTTTACCTACACCTGAGAGTCTTCAGCAGGATCATGCTATGGAAGAGTACTCCTAGCCAGATCCTTCCACTCTAGAAAAGATGAACTAGATGAATCACATCCCCTAATACCCATTCTCAAACCACCAGTGAATCCCCAACCCAGCCTTTATTGCAAAAAACCTATTCCAAATGATTGAATCGGAAACAAGAAACACAATAGAGAATCCATGATTCAAATTTGACATCCTTATTCCTCCAAAACTCCTTCCCATCCATGATCCAAACCCAGTTCACCGACGGACTCACAACATAAATCTCCACACACATCCAGGGCCATATGGGGTGAAAACCCACCTCCTTTCGACGATCAGAAAACAAATACTAACCAATAATGTTCCCAATGGAAAATAATATGGAGGTATTTTGAAAGGAGTGTGGATAACCAGGGAGAATCACCCATGTTTCCATCGTCAAGGGATCAAACATTTTGTGAAAGTATTAAATCCATCGAAACAAATAAAAGGGATCTCCATTACATCTTTAAGGGCATCTAGACCATCTGGTAATCAAGTCATCTTCCATCTCCAACCAAATAATAAAATTCCTCCTATCAATTTAGATGATCACTGCATGCTCTTGAATACCCCATGAATTGAAAATGAAATGATGAAAATCACCAACTGAAGGAAACTAATTAAATCTGATCAACCAGTGTGAAACTGTATAGATTTTTTGAACCATTGAGCTATGCCAAGGAATGAGGGAGTTAAAGCACTCCTTAGAATATGTTAGGGAATTTTAGAGAGAGTTGAATACTTGGAAAGGAATGAAGATAGTAAAGATTAGTGAACTGTAATAAGACGTTACCCCTTCCTTGAGATTAAGATCACAAACCCCCCCCCTCTAATTGAGAGGGGGGATCATGGCCCTGAGTCATTAGGTTCAGGGTATCATTTATAGAGATGGAATCACTGAGATAAATTTGAAAGGAAGGGTTTTCATGAGGGGTATCTAATATAAATTATATATCAGAGTGAGAAGAATATCATATTTAATACCTCTTAGGAATTTTTAATTTATTGGTATCATTGGTGAGTGAAAGTGTATACCAGGGTGAGGGAGTGTGAAAAGTGGTATAATGTCCTAAAATTTTTATTGATACCTATTAGCGATACATGGGACTAAGAATTGGGGATGAGATTTTATATTGTAGGGAGATTTTAATATCTTTCCATTTTTCCTATATATATTTCACATTGTTTTTTTGATACCTTGTATGTTTAATAAATAAGACTAATATCCAGGTACATTTTTTTATTTTGATGTGTTGGGGGGAACATATTGGTTGACATAGATTTAGTATATAGGTGTCAATAACACATGAGAAGATTCAGTTCCACTGACCATCCAACATGAAACATAGAATCTTAGTATGCCAATAGGATTTCCATCCTCAAGTTAGTGAGTCCCACACATCAACTGTTGTAGGTTGAAAATAGTGGGTATCATAAATGTGACCCAACTTCCAACAGAAGGAGTCTCCATCCTTGTAGTCTCCCAATTGGACACAACCAGATAGCTAGTGTCTAGCTTGGGTAGGTTAGTGGTGCAGGGTTTGGACCAGATATTGATTGGTAGAAATGTATATTCTAACAAGAAATACACATTGAAACCTAATTAATATATCATTTGACTCTACCATGGGATTATGGACTATAAAATATTCTCCATGGATCGTAGGGATTTTAGAAAACAATTGAATCATTTTTTATCCATGATTTGATCCACAAAAATTGAATTAGTAAGTCATTTTTTATACGCTATTTGTTTCTCCGTGAGTCCTCCTCTTCAATCCTATATGGTATGTTTCAATAATTGGACATAGAATTTTGAGGAGAGATTCTATAATATTTACATTTGATACATGGAGTTTCTACAACGTTTCTTCACTTGGGTGGTTTGAAACAGCTCCCTATGGTTTGAATTGGATTTTTGTATGGGTATCATGTATTATTGAAAAAAACCCAAGTGTGTAACCCATATGAATTTTTCGCATGTGGAAATTATTAAATATATATTCTTAAACCTCCAACATATCCCTATTTGTTGGATGGAATTTAGATTTGGACATGCTTTAACCTGAGTGGTGTGTCTAACTATGTCCTTATGTTTGAACAAATAATGCATCAACCAGGATCCATATGATGATTTGGATGTTTTCTTAAATATTATTGACATGTGAATTTGTTTAACATGTGTATTTTACATTTTATTAGAAAAAATCACTTTCCTTATATGTGGTCAGTTGGCATTAAATTAATATTGGAATAATTACAAGATGACATAATGGAATTTATGATACGTGAAATGTTAATATGTTAAAATATATATATATTGGAATATAATTTATAAAACTATTACAATAGTTGGTAACATAAAAATAGGAATATTATTTAATAGGATAACATGATGTAATTGATATTTGATGGATAATGGGTAAATGTCATGAATTAACAAACACATTATGGGACAAAATGATTGACATGTTTTCTATTTTTTTGTATGACTCTATTTTACGTTAATGTTTGAATTGTAAAATCAGAAGTGTCATGGTAATTTCCGTAAAATCTAATTCCTTATATGAATATATGTGGATATAGCATAGGAACTTAGACTGTTTTTAGTGTTAAATCAGCCCATGGTATGGTGTCGTTCCAAAAAAATATGTACACATCTATATCAAGGGAATCCCCTTAGAGTCTAGTAAAATATAATTGTATTTCATTACATTGGGATGTAATTGAACCATTGAAACATGGAAGCATCGCTATCATGTGAATTTGCCGATTCTAATACATCTAGAATGTTAATATCACAAGAATTATGTTAATAAACCTTGGGATAAAATTAAAGGCTCCATTATAAGAATTCATATAGAGTATTAAGAACCAAAATTTTTTATCTTATGACAGAATGGAAAAATTCTTTGAATCCGTGATGGTATAGATAGAGACATCAAGGATTATTCCAAAGAAGGACATGGATGAACTCTAGTGTCAACCTGGAGCTCACAGTTCATCATGTTAATTTTTTTCTGCATTAATTTATGATTTAATTCCCCTATTTATCACACTATATCATACTCTATTTTTTCATAATGAATGTGTTCAGACATTGTGGGTGGATTGATTTTTACCCAGACCACATTTTGGAAATCATTTGGAATTTGAGAAGAATTCATTGATTTGTTATTGTAAATGGAAAAGGGGGAATGTGCCTTATTTTTTTCTTATAGAATGGGATTTGAATATGGAGATGGGACCAAGGATGTTGTTCAACATAATTTTATACAGTGCCTATTATTATGATGATTTATATTATATTTTAGAGCATTATAAATAGTTTTTCATATAATATGTGAAGAAATTGTTAATCATTATTGTAAATGGTTTCTCTCAGTTTTAACAACATTAGATTTATGTCATTATTCGTTTAGTATATATCCATTGTGATTTATAATATTTTCAAACAGTTATAGCCCCCAATATATTTATTATATCAACTATAATAGCCAAAAGACTCTAATAAATAGGGAGGCATGATGGGGGTCATGTAACAAACCTCTCAAGACATATGAAATAGAATCGAGAAATAGATGTTATAGTAATTCCAATAAAATAATATATTTTATGACATTGTTGAATCAACCAATATTTCTTTCATACTAGATGATAGTACTATAATCATTCCTCACAACCCTCATAAAACCACCCACTTAGTTACATAGGGAAAAGTCATTCCTGTTTTTCTTATGAGGAAGCCCTTCTCTATTGTTTAATTATGAATAAAAGGAACGTTGTTATTGAAAAATAACTTTTTAATTTAATAAAATTGGATATGGTCGATTTATTATTAATGGAACATATTCATGTTAATAGTCCTCCATTGATCTATATTTTCTTCTAAATGATAAAAACCTAAAATAATAATTTAATATTCTGACCATTGAAGAATATTAAATCTTTCATCAGTGGTAACGAGAAATTTCTTTTTAATTATTGGATCAAATGTACAAATAATATATCATTGATGAAACCTAATAAAGGAAATAATAATAATTTATTCCATTATTTTCTTTTTTTTTCTTTTTATATTGCATCATAACATGATTTTTTTTGGTACTAATAAAAGAAGGTTGAAATCTATATTTCTTTTTTATAGGTGAAAATTATTTCAATGTCAATCATATTTAAGATTAATATGAATCAAACAAATACAATATTATGAATTAAACAAAAAAATCATTGATTGAGAATAAATAATGTTTATGAGAATTCATATTATCATGAAAAATCATATGATGTCAAATTCATGACTTATCATTAAATCTATGAAATCATTGGTTCAACAATGGGCATCCACGAATATTATCAACAAAATCATTTAAAATGGATCATAATTAATGAAATGGGATTACCCAATAATATCTCAAAATAATTTCTAGAGAATTATATTGTATTATGGTCACTCATCATGAACATTTAATGATAAAGTTAATAATGAATACATCCCATTCTGAGTTGTTACATATAATATAATTTATTTATTTATTTTAAAAGGTTGTGGCCGAAGCCTCATTTATTATTAAAGGAAAGAAAAGACCTCTTTAAACTAGGTAGAGGGAGACCTATTACATAGCCCGAAGGCCCAATGGTCATTTTTCCCATTATATAGCATGTAGGCATAATTTTATGGCCCAAATCCCATTCTATGAATAGTACTGCTACAGTACCCGTGCTGCTACAATACTGCACTGTACCCGCCGCTGCTACAGTGCCCCTGCCACCGCTATAGTTCCCGCCGTTGCTACAGTGCTACCACTACTACAGTACGCTACAGTACTGCTATAGTACCCTGCTCCCAATGGGTTTTGAACCCCCATTTTCATGTAGAATTAAGGGGTGCTTTCCACATAACCACATTTTAGCAATTATTAATGGTTTTAATTTTGATATAAACCACACAATCAATACTTCACCACCGATTTGGGATTTTACCTTATAAATATAAATTTCCCATGGGGGATTCCGTAGTGTCCTCCAATCCATTTAGCCAAAAACAAATAAATCCCACTCTAATTTCAATTCAGTTAAACATAAAATTATTGACATATGTTTGATGCAACTGTATAATAATTTATTTTTCCAAAATCTAGATAAAATTAATTTTTTATCAATTTATTATAATTAATAACTAATCAAATTTTCATCTTACATGTTGTATTTATTATTTTTATCCTACTAAAAACACAATAGAACTTGTAGAATATAAATATATGATATTTTTGGATTTGATGAAACATAAATGTATATATTGGTGATATTATTTAATTATCAAATTAAATACTAACATGACCATAATAGTAAGATAATATGAGTTAAATATTTGATATATATACCCATCATTTCATAGATCATAGTCATAGATTGTCAAACTAGGTGATCATAAATTAGAAATCATTTGTGAATTAATGATTATGAGATCATTTCACAAGAATAAGAAAATTTTAGAGAGGGTGGAAATTTTTTTTTGTCATAATCATTTCTATTGAATTATTATGGCATGGATTCAAATAAATACATTCATACAATTTTTGTATTGGTGAAATTTATTATGTACATACATTGTGACTAGGATAAATAACCATGTACCCTATTTTTGAATTAGGATAACCAATGATTTACCCATTCTATACATAAATCATTAATCATTATCCAATTCATAGTATATTTTTGTGAACCCAACGTTCTGAAAATCATAATCAATTAGTTTTTATGTTAAATTTTCAATAAAATATTTATCATTTCACTATAGCTTAACACATAGATGACAAAATGGTTTCAAAAATTTCTCATCATTATAATAAAAAATTATCTAAAAAATTAACAGTGATGTAATCATTAGCTTTAATACATATATAATGATAAGTACCTTCAATTGTTGTTTCAAATTATGAAAATAAATTTGCAAGGGTAATGTATTGTTAAAATAGAAAAATAATATTTCATAATTATATAATTAAATTATGAAATAAAATATTCTATATTATATGAAGAAACATATTCATTTATAATAATAATGGGATCAAATAATGGTCTCATTAATGAAAATTATTTTTAGGGTGGTGGGGAAATCCAAATGTGTGGAATACCATAAACCGATGTTTTCATTCGTACCATTTTTAAAGAGTACCTCATTCCAAAAATTCATAGTATAGTCATTCTAGAATTTGTAATTGAATATAAAAATTTGAAAAAAATGAATTTTATCAATTGTTTTAGAATCCTTAAATCATTTTTGAAAACATATAAAAATTATATTAACATGGAATAAAAATATTCTTTACTAAATAATGATTTTAAAGACCCAAACCTTTTAAAAATAACATTACAAGATTTTAAGCATAATTATAAATCAAAGTACAAGACAACGATCGTTAAGTATAGTGTCTTTAAAGACTAGGAATGTAAAACATAAAACATCTGGTTAAAAAAAATTCATTATTTAATCACCATAAAGATATCCTAACTTCCATTGAGTCCTAACATCTGCATAGGGGACCCAGGGGAACACATGATAAAAGGGATGAACTAAAACTCCTAGTAAGGGAATGAACATAATGATACATCGTAAGCACATGAGTTAGAAGTTGTGACATAATGACAAAAAATTATTGAACATATGAAATCATATCAAATAAGCATTGGATCATATAAATATTGAATCATTAAATGTGGAAGAATCATAAGACATTTCTTTAGTATTGGTCAAGGCTAACTGCCAATCCTGTTCCCCATTTTAGTACGTGTTATGGCTAACCTCCAATCCCATTTCACATCGCATCTCATGAGATGTAACATTACCGAATGCATTTGAGTGCTATCTGGGTGCACTAGTCTCAACATTTTCTTGAACATTAATTCCAAATAAATGGCCTTTTAACACCAATAATCATACATAATCAAGCATACATAAACATAAGGGTAGCCATGGAAAGAATTATGTATCAGAAACATGACATAAATCATAACTAATGGGCATATCATGAAAGTTACCATGAAAAAAGTAATTATACATGGACATTAAATATGCATATATCATGGTACGCGATGTCAAAAAGGAGTGAAAACTTGTAAAAAATGTATTCTGGAAATTTTAGCATTAAATCATTTTCTATGGTTTTAAGAGAAATACTATAGAACTTTTAAAATAGAAAAGGGAAAAATCAGTTATATTAAACCATAAGTGAACCAAGAAGGTTTTCATAACCAAAATATTGATTTTATAAAGAAAATTTTGGCTTAAAATAGAAGATATAGTGCACTTGAAATTGAGGAAGAATTTAGGATGTTCCCTAAATACATGATTTCTTAATGGGGGTATCATGGTGGGAATCACTAAAAAATCATGTATATCCCAAATAGAGAATGAGAGATGGATCTGGGAACATGCGTTTGGAGCATATAAATAGTATGTAGAAGTTTTACATAAAATGAAAAGACAACTTCAATTGGGTAAATAGAGAGATAGAGAAACCCGAAGGAGTAAAGGAGGTTCTAGTAGAATTCAATACAATTTATTGGCATGGTATCAAGTGTATCTAAAAGGGACTTTTTGAGAGAAAATGGGGTTTCAAATAACATATAAATAATCAGTGGTTTATGGGGAAGGTGGGAAATAATACCCCATCATTAGGGATCACACATAAAATAGAATAATATAGAGGATAATATTGAAATAAAAGTGAAATGGGGAGGATCCCTAACCATAAATCCGTTGTTGTTCAACACATGTTATTAAAGACCTAAATTAAAAAATTAGGTTTATTAATGAATAATTCCAAAACCCCTTCCATATGTAATTGGTTTAGTATAGTCATTTGATGTTCATTAATAACTTTTTTGATTGGTTATGAGGTTCAATTTCATTGTTCGAGCTAGTTTGTTTACATGATTTTAAGGACCTGCTCACTTATATTTATGTTTGGATAAACAAGTAAGATAAAAGTGGTTATCCAGGATTGAAATTATATTATATTGGTAATCATCCAGGAGATTAAATGGTTTTAAATTTAATTTGTTTAATTAGAGTGAAGTGGAACTATTATTTAATACCAAAGTGAAAACTGTTTCTGTTAATTGGTGGGTTTGATTACAAAGAACATATTATGATTTATAAATTAATTCCATTTGTACAAAAAGATTACAGAATCAAGATAGGATATATTATATATATATATAATCTAGTAAAACCATAACAAAAATGGATTCATGACCAGATCTAAAGATGATAATGGAAATTGATAAAATGTTGTCCTTTAATATGTTAAATTAGCACATCTGAAATAGTGCTTTCATGCCATTCAAATAAAATGTGGTGAAAGGATAGAGGATAATGAAATATCCCATTAGCATATAAAAATTCTAGTACATGTATGTTTCTAGAGTTTTCACACTATTTGGGTGAACGGAGGAGAGGAAAGAAACAAAAAGAAAATAACATAAAAGAAAAGAATGAATTAGAAAGAGAAATTTACTTCTTGAAACATCCTCTTTTGAGAACCTCTTAAGGGGAGAGGTTTTCATATTTTTAAGAGGATACGGGATTTTGGATGTGGGGGAGGGGCTTGGGGAGTGACTTGGGTAGAATATTTTCAAGGCACAAGGCTTGAGAGGATTGAAGAGAAGGGGTATGAATGGGTGGAATTTATAGTGGAGGGGAGGAGGGTTTTCATAATTTCTTAATCATAAGTTTATTATTTCTCCACAAGATAAGAAATTGTAAGAATTCCCTGACAATGAACAGTAAAAAAAAATTAATGTGACTTTGAACCAATTGGACTTACAATAGCAGATCATCATCAATGACTCAATTAATCCATTATTTAGCATTTATTGTGAATTATCAGATTTTACTATTCATCAAAAATACTATTATTTCATAAAAATCCCAAAAATTCACCCTAACTATTTTTCGACGTGTAGAATAAAAAAAAGTCCATTTTTCAAAAATAATTTTGTAAATATGAATAATATAATATTTAATTGAAGTAATAATTTGTTATTAAAACCCACTTTTAAAACATTCATTTACTTATTCTAACATACAGGTACATCATAATTTCACTTGAATAATATTTTAATACTATCATAGCTAAGGATATTATTCATTAGGGTATATCACTATTCATAAGGGTAAGTTACTATTCATAAGGGTTGGTTACTATTCTCCAAAAATATGTTATTTCTTATCAGACTCCAAATAATTTATTGGTCATAACCGTGTATGCCATATTTTTGAAATTCCAAACACAAAAGTGACAAAACTTTGTTTAAAGGTCACTTAGCACTTAGTAGTTCATTATGTGGTGTTTTCATTGGATTTTATGACTTACTTATGAGAAGGGAATTTCAATTGAAAAACATTTGTTTGTGACATTCATCCCCCTTATGAAATTTCTCCCTCAAAATTTCTTTTTACATTCTAAGACATAAACAGGTGATTGTACTTCTCATTCATTACCTCCTCTAGTTACCAAGTAGCTTTTTCAAACATTTGGTTCCCCCACAATAATTTGAGAAGGTGGGTTGTCTTATTACATAGAACCTTATCTCTTCGATCCAAAATATTCACTGGTTGCTCCTCAATAGAGAGATCATCTTCCAACTGCACCACTTCTATGTTTAGTACATGTGAGGGATCCAGTATGTACTTCCTCAGGAGTGATATGTGAAATAGACCATGAACTCAAGCCCTATTCAGTGGAAGTTAAAGCTGAAAGGCCATGGATCCAATGCATTCAAGGATCTCAAAGGGGCCAATGTACCTTGGGCTTAGCATTCCTTTCATTCCAAACCGCATTACTCTCTTCCTTGGTGATATTTTAAGGAAGAATTTATCTCCTATGTCGAACTCCAAGTCCCTTCGATGGTTGTTAGTGTAGATCTTTTGATGACTCTGAGCAGCATTGGTGTTTTTCTGGTATACTTAAACCTTATCTGAAATCTCTTGCACATGATCGAGTCCATGTAACTTTCATTCTCCAACTTCATCCCAAGAGGTTTTAGTTCTACATTGCATTCCATACAGATCTTCATACGGAGCCATATGAATACTCGAGTGGAAGAAAATGTTGTATGAGAACACACCCAATGGGAGATGCTGATCCCATCCACCTTTGAATTCTAGAGAGCAGTATCCTAGCTTATCTTCAAGTATCTGAATAGTCATTTCTGATTGGCTATCAGTTGGGGGATGATAGGCCATGCTGAAATTTAAATCAGTACTCATGAATGTTGATGACTCCTCCAGAATTTAGATATGAAACTTGGATCACGGTCATAGAAAATTGAGATTTGAACACCATGCAGTCTCACCACATCCTTCACATATATTTTTGAATGTTTTTCAAGCAAGAGGTTTTCTCGAATAGAGATAAAATGGTATTTCGTGGTGAGTCAGTCAACCACAACCCATATCGAAATATTTCCCCTCAACATATTTGGGAGACCCATGAAAAATTCCATAGTGACATTCTCTCATTTCCAAATCAGCTTATGTAATGGTTACATCATTCCATTGGACTTTTGTCACTATACATTCACTTGCTAACATACCATGCACCTTGATATATATTCTGAAATCTCCTTCTTCATTTTATTCAACCAAAAGTGTTCTTGGAGATCACGCTGCATCTTGGTACTCCCGTGATGGATAGATAATGTTAAGATATGTGATTGTATAATAGATCCTTCTTTATACTGGGTGATTAAGCCACACAAAGACACATTCCA
Organism: Viscum album; assembly: GCA_963277665.1. Lineage (NCBI taxonomy): Eukaryota > Viridiplantae > Streptophyta > Magnoliopsida > Santalales > Viscaceae > Viscum > Viscum album. The sequence continues at coordinate 1,355,758,943 of OY728120.1, forward strand.
AACTAAATCACACCGTTATCCTTGATATAAAACTCTTGCAGCATCCCTTCCTTTAATGCATTCACCCTCTTTTGTAACTCCACATCACCCTTTTGTGCTTCATTAATCTTCTCTTGAATGGATGGTTGCATAATCATTTGGATAATTTAAGATGTATCACTTGCCCTTATGATTTATAAATCCATCCTTTTCATATCCATGATGATAGGGTCTTTCTGAATCCGTAAAATCGATAGAGTAGTATGTTCTTTTCTTCTTAGAGCATCAGCCACCTTGTTCACCTTTATAGGATGATAGTGAATAGAGAAATCGTAATCCTTGATTTGCTCTAACTATCTACTTTGACGCATGTTGAGATCCTTTTCTGTGAATATATAGATTAGGATCTTGTGGTCGGTGTATATGTCACACTTCTCACCATAAAGGTTGTGTCGCTAGATCTTCAAGGGAAAAATCAGGGATGCTAGCTCTAGATTTTACATCAAGTAGTTTTTCTCATGGATCTTCAACTACCCTGAGGCATTGGCTATCACATTATCATTTTTCAAGAGTACACAACCCAATCCTTTATTTGAAGCATTGTGGTATATCAAAAAATGTTCTCCACTTTTTGGTAAAGTGAGTATAGGTGCTGTGATCAGCCTTCCCTTTATCTCCTTAAATCCTACCTCCCATCCTTCCGTCCAGACAAGCTTTACCTCCTTCCATGTTATCTTGGTGATTGGGTTTGACAATCATGAAAAGTTCTTCACAAATCATCGATAATACCCATCCAGACCCAAAAATCTACGGATCTCCATTACGGAAGTTATCCTGGGCCACTTTTCAATTTCCTTCATCATATAAGGTTCCATAGATATCCCTTTGATGGTGATAACATTCCCCAATAATGATAATTACCCTATCCAAAACTCCCATTTATTGTACTTTTCATACAACTTCTCCCTTCGAAATGAATTAAACACAGTATTCAAACGCTCCTCATGTTTCTTTGTGCTCATGGAGTATATCAGAATATCATCAATAAAGACTACCACAAATTTTGCAAGGTAATCTCTAATGACTCTATTTATTAAATCAATGAATATTTCTGGAGCATTAGTGAGTCCGAAGGGCATCCCTATGAACTCATAGTTTCCATACCGCGTTTGAAAGGAAACATTGGGAATATCATCATTCCTTACACTTAATTGATGATATCCCAACCAGAGATCCACCGTAGAGAAATAACTAGACCGAAAAAGCTGATAAAAAAAGTCATCTATCCATGTATGAGGTACTTGTTCTTTATCTTGATTTGATTGATCTCACGATAATCAATACAGAGGCACATTGATCCATCCTTTTTCTTGAATAAGAGGACTGGTGCTCCCCAAGGTGATGAACTCAGGTGTATAAAAACCATCTCCATATTCTCTTGTAACTGCTTTTTCAGTTCTTCCAGATCTACAGTGGCAATTTTATAAGGTGTCCTTGATATAGGGAACAATTTAAGAATATGTTCAATTGAGATCTCAAATTCATGGTCAAGAGGAAGACCATGATAATTTTTAGGGAATACATCAATGTAATCCCTGATGATGGGCATTTATTCAAGAATTATTCTCTCTTTTATCTCAATCATTTGAGCTATAAATGCTTGATCATAAGGAAACAATATCCACAGATGAAACGAAGATTATAAAGGAGACACATTTTCCTCCTTACATTTGTAAAGAATCATAGGATCCTTCGACATGTGAAGAGTAATCTCAATTTCTCGACAGTTGATGTTGGCCTTGTACAAAGATACCCAATCCATGCCCAATATAGTTTTGAACTCCACTAAAGTAAGTATTATGAAATTTTAAGGGAGGTTCAGTCTACAAATGTTAATCATAAAGGAGTTATAAACCATGTATGCAATGATTTATCCATTCGTTATTCTCACAAGTAATTTTTCCTCCAAATTTTTATGTGGTGTTTGAATAATTCTACTAAAAATTCAACGTATAAAAGAATTCATAGAACCATAATCAAATTGTACATTCACTATTTGTGAAGGAATAACTAGAATACTTATAACCACATCATTGTCCGACTCCAGCTCAGTAGTAGAGATAACATAAGCTCTTTCTGGTTTCCTTAGAGGTTTTTGTTGATTTCCTTCTACAACCCCCGACTTAGGGAAATTGTTCACATAATTCCCATGATCCTTACAGTTGTAACACCGCACTACTGGCTGAGTGTTGATCTGAACCTTCCTTTCTTCATCAGCATTAGCGGGATTTTTCATATCCCTACGATAGTTCTTGGCCAGATGACGAAACATTGAACATTTGAAACAATTCTTGGGTCCCTTTAGATGGTTACCAAGATGTTTCTTCCCACAATTTTTTCTAGGGGAAAAGTCATGCTTCTTTCCATCATAGGATTTGGTTGATGAACCACCTAGGTTGTTCTCCATTTTCCTCTTCTTATCACTGGGCCCATGAGACCACTGAGAGTCTCTAATATCAATTTCATCCTTGAGGGAATAATGGAGAATATCCTCATAATTCCCTATGTCTTGAATCACCTATTCTTTTTGTAGACTCAGATTTAGTCTATTAAGGAAATGATCCACCTTTCATTCGGTGTTCATAATGAAGCCAGAGGCATACCTTCAAATCCATTTAAAGGTTTATTCATATTCCTTGATAGACTCATCTTCCTTTTTCATGGGTCTAAGGTACTCTCTTTACTTCTAGAGACAAAGTGTTCATGAAAAATATTTTTTGAAAAACATCCTCTTGAATTCCTCCCAATCCATGGAATCTATTTCAACTTGGGATGTTGTATTCTTGATCAATGTCCACCACTAATCAGATTCCCCATAAAAATGGTATACATCTAGAATAAGATTATATTCTTTCAACCACTGGAGGATAGAGGATATCTATTCAATGGAGTTAATCCATTTTTCCATGAGGAGGGCTTCAGAAGATCTGATAAACATGGGATGACTTTACCGCATGATGGATTCTATGACAACATTCAGTTTTCCATTGAGGAGGATCGTATTCTGCACAATTCAAGTAATTATTCATAACTCGATCAAGATCATCATGTACTATCATGATGTTTTTATCACCCGCTTTAGTCATATCAAGCATATCATTACTGTGATCTTCACATTTCCTATCACATTGGATGTCAGAGAATGTTATTCTATTTCCCGACATTAACTAAAAAAATAATGTACAATTATAGGTCTTGAATACTTATCTATTTAGCATAAAAAGGAAACTATGAACATAAAAGGATGAACTTATAAATAAAAAGTACATCCTAACTTGTGATTACTTTGGTTAAAATCTAGGTTATCCTTGATCTATTTCATTTCTAATATTCATAGGCGATGTTTTGTCCCTTAATAATGGTTTGTACTAAACTCGTTAATCTACCAAAGAATATCCCATAGGAGTGTCATAACCAATAGTGAAACACGGCCTGTTTTCATGTACCGGGATACCTGGGGTCATGCCCGAAACTTTTTGTTAGAGTTTTCCCTCATAGGTACATCTATGCTAGATCCACCTCTACCTACTCGTATCTAGACAAGGATGTATTTTCTTGATAAACCACATACTCTATACTTACCAAAATTTTGAAATGTTTTATTATAAATAGTCTCATCCTTAATGATGTCACTATGGTTATCTATAAAAAATCTCCAAAAATCACTAGACCATCATCTGATACCTACTATAGCGACCCAAGCATTTTATATATGACATTACATGATTTTACATATAATTATAAATCAAAGTACAAGCCAAGGATAGTTAAGTGTAATGTCTTGGAATACTAGGTACATAAAACATAAAACATGGGGCTAAAAACATTTCTTTATTTAATCTCCATATTGAGCTCCTAGCTTCCTTTGATCCCTTACATCAATATAGGGTACCCTAAGGAACACATGAACAAAGGGACGAGCTAAAAATTCCAATAAGGGAATGAACATAAGGATACATCTTAAGCACATGAGATAGAAGGAATGACATAATGATATAAAAGCATGGAACATTTGAAATCAGATTATATATGAGTGGGATCATATAAACATGGCATCATATAAATTTTGCAGAATCATAAGACATTTCTTTAGTACGGTTCAAGGCTAACCTCCATTCCTGTTTCCCATGTTAGTATTGGTTAATGCTAACCACCAATCCTATTTCACATCGCATATAACGATACTTAACATTACCCAATTCATTGGAGTGCTATCTAGGTGCACCCATCACAATATTTTTATGAACATTCTTCCAACATAAATAATATTGCCACACCAATAATCATACATAATCAACCATATGTAAACATAAGGGTACCCATGGAAATAATTAGGTACCACAAGCATGACATAAATCACAACCATGGGAATATCATTAATGTGTCCTTGTAAAAATGGAATTATACATGGAAATTAAATAGGAATATATAATAGTACGTGATGTCAAAAATGATTGATAACTTTTAAGAAATGTATTTGGAAAATTTTAGCATTAAAACATTTTGGGTGGTTATAAAGAAAATACTATAGATATTTTAAAAAAGAAAAGGGAAATTATTTTATATAAAACCAGAAGAAAAACAATAAGGTTTTCATACTAAAAATAATGATTTTCTAAAGACAATGGTGACTTAAAATAGAAGGTATAGTGCACTTAAAATTTGGTAAGAATTCCAGAAGTTCCCTTAAAACCGGATTGCTTATCGAGGGTATGAAGGTGGGAATCATTAAAAAATCATGTATACCCTAAAAAGATAATCAGATATGGATCATGGAACATGAGTTTGAAACATATAAATAGTATGTATAAGTTATACATAAAAATAAAAGACAACATTAGTTTGGTAAAAATAAAGATAGAGAAACCCGAAGGAGTAAAAGAGGTTCTGCTAGAATTCATTACAGATTATTAGCATGGTATCAAGTATACATAAAAGGGAATTGTTGAGATAGAATGGGGTTTCTAATAAATTGTAAATCATTGGTAAATTATGGGGAAGGTTTGAAATAATACCCCATCATTAGGTATCACACATAAAATGGAATAACATTGATAACAATCTTGTAATAAATGTGAATGGGGAGGATCCCTTACCTTAAATACATCGGTGTTCTCATCTTGCTATTAAATACCTGAATTAAAAAAATTGGATTATTAATTAATAAATCAAAACCCCCTTCCATATTTAATTGGTTTAGTATAATTATTTTAGGATCATTTAAAACCATTTTGATAGGTTATGAGGTTAAATTTCATTGTTCTGGCTCATTTTTTTACTTGATTTTAATGACCAGTTCACTTATATTTATGTTTGGATAATCATGTATAGTGAAGGTGGTTGTCCAGAATTTAATATATATTATATTAGTGAATATGAAGGAGATTTAATTTTTTTAAATTTAATTTGGTTATATATAGTGAAGTCAAACTATTATATAAAACCAAAGTGCCAACTGTTTTAGTTAATTGGTGGGTTTGATTACAAATAACATGTTTTGATTTATAACATAATACCATTTGTAAAAAAATACTAAAGAATTAAAATAGAATATATTACATATATATAATCTGATTCAAAAATAACCAAAATGGTTTCATTACCAGATTTGATGATGATAATAGAAATTGAAAAACTGTTGTCCTTGAAATTTCTAAAGTAGAACATCTCAAACAGTGCTTTCATTCCATTCAAATAAAATGTTTGGAAAAGAGAGAAGATAATGAAATGTCCCATTAGAATAAAAACATTCCAGTACTTGTATTTTACTAGAGATGTCATACTATTTGGGTGAAGGGAGGTGAGTAAGTAAACAAAAAGAAAAGAACATGTAAGAAAAGAAGGAATTGGAAAGAGGAATTTACCACCTGAATCATCTTCTATTGAGAACTTCCTAAGGGGAGAGGTTTTTATATATTGAAGAGGCTAGGTGATTTAGAACGTGGGGGAGGATATTGTGGAGATATTTGGGCTGAATATTGGCAAGGAACAAGGCTTGAGAGGGGTGAAGAGAAGTGGTAATAATTGGTGGCATTTATAGTGGAAGAGAAGATGGTTTTCACAATGTTTTAATCATTAGTTTATTATTTCATCATAAGAAAAGAAATAGTATCTATTCCATGACCACGAAAAGTAACAAAATTCATGTGACTTTTATCCAATTTGCATTACATCACAATATCATAATCAATAACTCAATTAATCCATTATTTATCATTTATAGTGAATTATCAGATATTACTCTTCATAAAAAATTACTGTATTTGAGAAAAATCCAAAAAATTCACCTTAACCATTTCTCGACATGTAGAATAAAAAAATGAAGTCCATTTCTCAAAAATAATTTTCTAAAAATTATTAATTTTATATTAATTAAAGTCATAATTTATTATTAAATCCCAATTTTAAAACATTCATTTTCTTATTCAAAAATATAGGTACATCATAATTTCACTTGAATATTATTTTAATATTATCATAGTTAAGGTCAATATTCATTAGGGTATATCACTATTCATAATGTCATGTTATTATCTATAAGGGTAGGTTACTAGTCACCAAAAATTAAGTTTTTTCTTATGAGACTCCAAATAACTTATTGGCCACAACCATTTATGTCAAATTTTCAAAATTCCAAAAACAGAATTGACAACCCTATGTTTATAGGTCACTTATAACTTAGTAGTTCATTATGTTGTTTTTTCATTGGATTTTATGACATACTTATGAGAAGATAATTTCCATTGAAAAACATTGGGTCATTACAAAGATACAATTTCATTCTTCGTTAGTAACATTATTTCAGAATTTTTATTTCATAGATATTGTAAAATGAAAAGAAAACCTATAATCAGAAATAAAAAAAATGAGTTGAATAAATATGAGTATATTTATGGGATATTTATAATATTAATTCATTTTTTTAATTATATGAATAAAAAATTGAAGAATATAGTAATTTTATTACATAAAAACTAGACCTCATGTAAACCTTTATTCATATGTGATTTTAATTTTTTTGATAAAAATTTTATATTTATTATAATTAAATAATAAATATTATTCATAATTATTATTCCATACTTTTAAAAAAAATGACATCAAATAACCCATTAATTATAAATCTTTCTTTATCTTCGTTATTTTGGGAGTTAATCACTTCCTTTTTCATGTATTTTTTGATTCAATAGTTTTTTCCATTGTTTATTCATCATTTATTCATATCCACTAGAATTCTAATATTGATATATATATATATCATATATATTAAATTTTTAAATATGTATTACCATAAATTCATGTTAGATATACAAAAAGGAATTACATTGTTCACATTGATAGTACTACTTATACATGCATTAAAGATCTTACTGTTATGCAACAGAAATAATAAATAAAATATAAATAATATTATATAATTATTGTATATAATTATGTCACAAATAAAATATATATTTAATAAATACATCATTATTTTTTTTAATATGAGGTGGTGAAATTAAATAAATCATATCACACTTTTGAGGCGGTAGTCAACATGTTGACAAGAGATACCCTTTAAATTCTCAATTAGTGTAAAGTAGTTGTAAAATAAGTGTCCCTTATTCTTAATAACATAGTTTTATATCAATTATATGAATATAAATTATATTAGGATTTATTATATATATTTATATGATTTAGAAGCATAAAAAACATTGAAATAGGTAGTTAAAATAATTGCATATTCCTTGAGAGAACCCCTTAGGATTACACATTAATCCTTATATTATGGTTATATAGAATAATTAAGAGTTGAATAATTAAGGAAATAATGTCTTGATGGTTTTTTTCACATTTATTTTACATGATATTGTTGTGTTCATTTTTTATTAATGGTCGATAAGATGTTACCTTGTATACATGAGGGGGTGAACATCCATCTTTGAAAATTTAAAAATATATAATATAAAGCCAATTTTGTGTGAAAAATGAAACAGAAAAGAAATTATAATTAATTAAAGATAATATAATGTCCAATAATATGAAAAAATATATTATTCAATCTACTTCATCTTACATTTTTACCCTATTATTTTAGTTAAAACATTGAAAGACCCATTTTAACCCTTATTGTAGTAATAAATTATTAATCCTTTTACTATTAAGTACAACAAAAAATGAAAGTGGCTTCAAGAACAATACTAGAAAGCATGATAAAAATTATTTAATCACATATTGAAAAATCGATTTATTTAATGGGAAGAGATAAATTTTAAAAGAATCGTGGAAATGAAATAAAATCCATTTCATGGAAAACTGATTTTGAAGAATAATATTTGGGTTTTATTCCTTACATACCTTGTAAAATAAATAATATAAACAATTTTTTAAAAAATTATAATAATAATATTTCATTATAATCATTAATCATAAACCATTTCTTGATTTTAATAATATATTAACACATTGAAAACCTAGAAACTATTTTATGAAAAATATTTAGTGTTACCTTCAAATGGTTTTATATTTATTACTAACCATTTGATATCAACATTATGATTTTTTTTCATAAATTATCGCTAAAATAAAATAAAACATATTTTTAATTCTGATTAATATATTTTTTAATTTAATAAATAAATATCCGTAGAAGAATAAATTTATTTTTAAAGTATGACTTTTCATTAAAATATTATTTTATTTTACAAAATTATTTATTATTTATATTGAATTATTGATGAAATTTAAAATAAAGAATATATATATATAATAATGTAATGAAACTAATTACTATATTCCAATAAAATTTATAGGTTATAAATTTTATTATATGTCATGGTTCAATTAGTCCAGAGGTAAATTATATTGAAACCTATATAATATAGAAAAATTCTTTCAATTGAATGCATATAAAATTTAAAGGAGTTACTTGGATCACGATTTTAATTTTAGGAAGTTGTTATATGGATTATTTATAGTACATAATTACAATATTATTTTAATGAATATCAATTGATTCCCTCCACTTTTCAGTTGAAATAATGCATAAAAGCCCCATACATGTGACCTTAACCTTCGACCGAAACTAAGGTGCATGGATATGGGAATTGACCCTATGAAATAAATAGAATTTCTTTCAACGTACATAATATTTGAGAAGCTCTTGGGAGATGAAATCAAAATAGAACATATTATAGGATATAATGGATATAATAGTTGAAACAGATGTAATTATATATATTACTCTTATTGAAATATGTATTTAATGGAAGATGAGTCGTTTTAGTATGGTAATAGGTATGTAGAGGATAAGGAGTTTTCTTTTTCACCCTTTATGGATGGTTGTCCCATCATAAGCTTCAACTATGGGAAGAGAGGAGACCATAGAAATTATTTTTGAAAAGAATGTGTTGAGTGTCACTTATGTGGAATGGAAGGATATAAGTATAATTTTATGTGATTAATTGATGATATTTAATATTTTAAGAAAAATGGTGGTGAAGGACATTAGAAAGGGAGATATAGAGATTAGTCATCGATGAATCATGTAGTATAGTGGCCAAAGGTTAAATACCAACAACCTAATGCTAACATGATTTATTTAATAGAATAATTTAACCCATATTGTGGTATGGAACAATCTATTATTTGTTTTATGGTAGAAATTAAATCTATATTATATAATTCATTGTTTAATAGATATGATTCTCATTTATTTACATCTACTAATATTATTAATCATCATTTCAAACAATTAAATTTATTTGTAATGTTTTTTTTCTCTATACAAACCCTTAGGGAATGATGTAATTTTTATCAAGAGATTTTTTAAATATTCCATTTTATATATTGTATATGGACATGTATAGTATTTAATGATTCTATAGTATATTTGTTTGATATATATTGGGCATGGAATAGTTGACTGCTTAATGAGAGACCATAATCTATAATTGAATACAAATATTATTTAATATGTATAAGAGAGGAAAGATTCTTGTTACTGGTTAATTGAATGTCAGAGAAGGTAGAAGAGTATTGGACCATAATAAATTAGGAGTTATTATATTTTAGGTTTTGTTCACTATTCCAATGAATGTGTATACAAATATGAAAGCTCCTTTATTGAAGTAGTCAACCATTATCAGGTTTCATTTCTAAATCAACACACCATAAATCCTCTAAATATAATATATGAGTTAATAATTTAACACATGCATGGAGGAAAAACTATAATTATTCCCTAATAAAATATGGATGAAATTTATTTTATATAACTGATGTTGTGGAATGTGGATTATTAGATGATGAGTCTTATAAACCTGAGAAAATATCCTTGGGTTATTGATGTGTTGATTATGTTTAAGGAATACTCTAGTATTTATTTATGTTTGGGATATAATAATATAAACCAACTAACCATAATGAATTGATTCCCATTGGGGAGAATTAATGACTTATATAATCAGTTGTGTAGAACACAATGGTTTTTGAAGAGTAGAATATGATTTAGATGCCACCATCATCCGATCAAATAGAGGGATATTCCCAAAATGACTTTCAATATTTCATATAGAAATTAGGAGTATATTATCATATAGTTTTTTTATGAAAAATGTCCAATTATTGTTCATGGATTAAAATATCAGGATCTTCTATTCATATCTTTTCTCATTCAATGTGTTGTATGCAGATGATATCCCAATATACCCATGAACCTATAAGATTAATTCAAAAAAAAAATAGATATTGGGTTGAGTTCACTTTTATCAAATCAATTCTATTACATTACCTACAATTTTCACTCATCGATATAATAGGTATGTTTTCTTAGTTTTTTGATAACTGATTTATTATTTTTTTGGGACTTTGATAAGGTAAAGGATATGATCTATTATGAAAACCCTAATATTGTATATGAGAATAGAATAATCATTTCTTTTACCACAGAATTAATGTTAGTTCAATTAAAAATTATCATGTTTAGTATAACATATGATAGGCCATTCAATTATGGTTTTAATTATTAAGTAGAATAAAATTTTCTAAAATTTATTATTCATGATAATAAATGGTGTGGAAAAAATATTTGATCGTAAAATTTACAATGCATGGGATTGAATACATTGTTTACTGTGATTTATTATGTGTTGGTTTCAGTGTTATGTTGATTCATGAGGATCACGTAGAACGTTAAAGGAAATTAAAACTATGACCCCACCATTGAATCTTCTACACTAATGGATATGTATTGTAAGGTACAATCCATGAATTTATCTCTTAGTTCCATTATCACTTTGCTGAGTGACTATATATATAACAATATATTATTTTAAATCTTCAATCTATGGCACATGAATCTCTGATAGTGGAATTGGGTGGATTTTAATTAGTAATTATATTGTAATATGGATTGTGATTTATGTAAAGGATATGTAATTACTGATCCTCTCAGAAAAAAAATATCATAGTTTAGATAGTGGCCATTAAATTAGAAATAAAGGATGATTATGTTTTAAGATAAAAGGAGTTTGAATATATATGATGAAAAAAGGACGATGAAAGGTTATCCATTTGTTTACATGTTGTATTGGAGGACTCGATAAAGGAAATTCTAGAGATGAATCCTAAATTAAATGTTCCATATAAGTGGTTATTAGGATAATAACTAGTTTTAGGTTCTTCAATAGATAGTGATGATGTGATAATTTTTTATGGGAAATATGTGGATCCTATATCCATTAGGGATGAAAAGATAAATGAATTACATGCCTAAAGGTGTGAAGTGAACCTTGGATAGATGGAGATATATTTGGATAACATACTATAATTCATGTTTCTAGGAATATAGATTGAAAACATAACAGTTGTCACTCATTTGAAAATTTTTTAGTCCATTAAGACAGTGAATAGGTTACCTGTAGGGTTACCTAATAACATTTTTTCATATATATAAGTCTTTCTACATTATTATGATGTTCATAATGAAGTTTTTTGAGACCCAAATAAGATGATATGCTAATTGGGTGATAGTTTATCCGCTGATGTAGGTGTCACATTTCATTATAATCTAGAGACTCATTTTATATATTTGCTATGAATGATTTATTTAAGGTATATTGTAAGAATAAATGGAGTTATATATCATATCATATAGATCAAAAAAATGTGTTATTTTTTGTGTAATTTCCAAGGTTCGTATAATGATTTAGAGACTCAATTAAAATGTAGTACAACATATCACTTATGAACTGATGGTCAATCATAGAGGAATATCCAAATACCTGAATATATGACTTGGCATGCATACAATACTTTGATTGAGAAGGGTCTGATCATTTTCCCCTGGTGGAATTCACATATAAAAATAAATTTCATGAATATAATGAGATGGAACCTTTTGAGTCTCTAAATGATCAATCCTATAAAAGACTATTGTCGTAGCATGAGGATGATGAGGTAGATGTTGCTGGGAAGAGTATTGTAGAAGATTAATTTGAGAAGGTGTTGTTTCTTTTGAAGTGGATTGTAACTTTATATAGTTTATATCTATTATATTAGACCAGATATTACTTCCTTTGAAACTTTATATCATTGACTAGGATTTCATAATGGATCCACCATAGATTGATCATTGTCATTTGTGGAGGAATATGAAATTTGAACCAATTTTTATTGGAGTGCTCAAGGTCATTAATAATTTCTGAGAAGTTTCATATTGAGTTGAAATTATTAAATGATATCAAGGAATTCATAACACATTCCACAAATTTCAACATCATATATATTATCATGACATCATGAATGTTATTGATAGCATGAATAATTATTCAGAACCAAAATAATCAATCAGGAACTGATTATTATCCTTTCTATACCATATTAAGATGGTATTGTGAGGTATGGAAATTCCACTTATTCATGTTCTAAAATAGTGTGAGTGGATCCATGAGGAGATATAAGGTTCTTAAATTACAAACCATGAAATAAAAATTTCATGTCATGAATTAAATGCTACACATAACAACAATGATCCATGAAATATTAAGATAAAACTTTCGATGAATATATAATAAATACTAACATTAAAAATAATTTAATATTTTAAAGGTAAATAATCTATAGGAGTTAATATTTATAAAGGTTACTTTCAATAAAATTCATTTTAATATAATATTTTTATTTATTTAAAATATAAATTTACATGTTTTAAAATGTAAATGTCATAGACTGAAAATATATTTTTAAATACTTATAAAATAAAATTTCTTGGTTTTAATTCATTATTTTTTTAAAAGAAATATAATTATTAGTTAAAAATAATGTATTTGGAAAAATTTTAATTTTTGTAATTTTATCTTTATGTTATATGATCCTATTATATAAAAAACATTCTATGTAATAAAACATTTATTCAATGAAATAATTATGAAATATATAATATATTATCAACATATAATCCTTTTCCAATATTTCTAAAACAAAATTAAATATATTCATTATTAAAATAATGATTTTAGTGTTTTCGTTTAATAAATTGTTTAGATGTTGAAAATTATATTTTTAACTTTTTTATTAAAATAATCAATGTTTTATTTTAGTATTTAATGAATCAATTAATTTCACTAAGATAAATTTCAAATATAAGTATATATTATATAATATTATAATTCTTAAAATGTGGTTATTCTAAAATCTATTTTACATTTTTATCGATGATTATTTTCAATTTATATTTTATACATAAAGATATTTTTTGTGAAAAAATTATATTATAATTCTAAATTAGATAATTCAATCCAATATTAATTTTCTTAATTAATGTTAATTACAAATGATAGAAATTTATTACAATCTTAAAAGTTAATTTCTGTAAAATGATAAGTCTTAATAAAAAAACACAAATCACTCATAACATGTAACAAAATGAATGGATAAGGGAATATTATACCTTACCAGGACAAAAATCTATAATTTATCTATTTGTGAGAAATTTATCCCTGACTATTTTCTATGAATTATAAACAATTTCATTTGTTTTATAAGTTCTTTTTTCATCTCATATAAAAGGATACCACATCCTCTAATTCCAGATACTCATCAAATTATAATTCCTCTATGAATCTCTTAATTTATTCAACTCCTATAATCATCTAACACAAATATAATTTTCATTTCACCTTATGTTTTTTGTGGTCTTAACTTTCATCTAGTTGTCATAGAGAAGACTCAATCTTCCATCATGAGTATTATTATTCTCATTGTATATTATTTTACCATAATAATTCATAATATAATATATATTATCGATAATATAATTATATAATTATTATTATAATACATAAATTTAATTATATTATTAATGAAAAAAATATTCATTAATTTGAATCCAATATGAAAATGATAACATCAATCGGGGGAATGTGCTAACACTTGCATCCACAACGTGATGAAATTTGTCTTCCATATCGATCTCAGACTACTAGTATGAAGGATTGAATTGATGTATAATTTTTTTTTCTATGTGGAAACAAAAATTATGAAAATTTGATGACCCATATGCCATCATTCTTAACATTTATAGAGTAATGGGTTTATTAATCCTGAGTACGTGAGAACTACAACCTCTTGATAAATATATTTCATTTTTTAGAACCAACAATATCGTAGGGCTCAACAATTGACTTAAATGATGTTATACGATCATTATGACTTGATAAATAATCTATAATTGTAATATTAACATTACATAATTGCATTCTCTTACTTTATAAATCATTATAACACAATCTTCATTAATCAGTTTTTACCAACTATATGAGTGATGTTGTGATACATGTGTCATGGATGATTAAAGAATGTTGTATTTTTTGGAATATGTATTAATATTTTATTAAATATTTACACATTATTTTGGAGTCATATTATTAATATATAATTATGTTATTAGTTAATTTATTTTTACACATTAAAGTCACCAAAATAAGATCTCTTTCGATTTAAATATCACCAAACATTACCGATAAATTTATAAAATGAAATTTCAAAAAAATATGTTAATAATGTTTTTAATAGTTCCTAATTTTAAATATTAATGATAAAACGTGGGATATGATTGTTGATAATGACTGAAATTTAAAATATAATATAAAATTTTCATGGTTTTATCCACCTGATTTTGACAATATATGATAACATAACCATAAATACGAATTTCATATCCATTAAAAAAATTATTAATTTTTTTAGAAATGAAGATGTTTGAAACTTTTTGGGGGTTGATATTTGTTTCTATGATCTAGTATATTAACATATATTTGGCTAAACTCAAGTAATAGTAATGATTTTTTATGACTGAAATCCATCAATTAAATCATAATAACTTATCTGGGTATAAAATTTTTTTAGTTGAATAATATATAATATATAATAAATATATGATATACTTCAACAATTTTTTGTAGGGGATTAATGTTTCACAAAATCATATTCATCCTTGAATAATTTCTTTTGTTTATATATAATATTGAAATGAATAATTCAAATCTATATTAATGTAATATTACATAATATTCATGTTTCTACTTCCAATAAATAGACTCCATTAACTATTAGAAAATGATAATTTTTTACCTCAAATTATCATTATATTCCCATTTATTTCAAAACCATGGTTTCAATATCATTTTAATGATGTTGATTTTCATGTAATTAATTTTCAAATATTTCAAAGTACAATACATTCATTGATCACATTTTTTTACCTTCTACCTCACTTGTTGAAAAATGATTAAACTTTTTCAAGGACAATATGTTTTTATTTATTCCTATAATGTTTTAAGATAATTCCTCTCCATAAAAAAAATAATCTTTGAAATCTATCTTTGATAATAATACCCCTTTCTAATGATATTAATAATAATTTTCAAGGAATGTTTTCTATTTTCTCTTTCAATGTAATTTGATTATTATGCAATAAATTAATGGTTCATAGATTACATCATATATTCTATATATTTTACAATCATGTTTCTGGAATCAATTGTCCTTATTTTATAATTTATATTATTCAATTTGGAAAATTATGGAACCCATTCTTCTACGAATGAGTTATTTATAAAATTATGAATGATATAGTTTTATATGGATGTAATATGTGTGGATGAAGATGGGTGGGGCTCTATTTCTCCCTATAATGAATTGGTTATGGTTTTATACCACATTATATTTTAATTTGTGAAAATTGATTTAATTTATTTAATGTGGTGACTCTAGTACCCCATGATTCTGGTAAGTAACCTTTGTTTTATTCTTTTTAAGTTCATGAAGCATATGTGAGATGGTTGGAGAAAGTTTGGAAACTTTTAAAGAGTAAAAATGGAAGACTGTGGTGACGCACGGGCTATGCATAGTTTTCAAAACTGTGCGGAAGTCATGCGGGTGACAGTCACCTAGGCAGAGGTAACTGCACAGTTTGCACACGATTTGGGAA
Organism: Viscum album; assembly: GCA_963277665.1. Lineage (NCBI taxonomy): Eukaryota > Viridiplantae > Streptophyta > Magnoliopsida > Santalales > Viscaceae > Viscum > Viscum album. Next base: position 1,355,775,456 of record OY728120.1, read on the forward strand.
AACCGTGCAATGAGGTCGTGCGTGAAGGTTGGCCGAGGCAGAAGCTAACGCACAGTTAGCGTCTGGTTTGTCAAACCGTGCGGACTAACAGAGTGGTCACTTAAAATTAGATCCTAAAATTGTGGATCTAACTCGTTTTGCCTTAAATTTCCTTCTTTAAACCTCCTAAGCGGCCCTAACATTGGATTACTCTCCCTTGAAGGTTGGAAGACTTCTCCCAAGTGTTCTGGAGGTGATCCTAAGGCTTCTCCTAGCATATCGATGCCGGATTCTTAAGGTATGTGATCGTTCATGATCAGTTTCTTAGATCAACTTAGATCTACTTCGTCTCTTCTCTCGTTTTCTTAGATCTATGCCCTTTATGGGTGTATCTATGGGTGTGGATTCCAAATATGACAAAAAAATTTCTTGGTTGTTTTTGGATAAGATATCTAAAGATGATTTTTGGAGTTTGACCCGGTGTTCTTGAGTGTTCTTCGTCCGTTGCTTGGTTTCGCATTTTTGTTGAGGTAGTTATCTTCACTCACGACTCTTGTTGTTAGAATTGGTTGTCTTAGTTTAAAATTGGTTATTTGAATGGAAATTGATTGTGAAAAGCATGTAATAAATCTTCATTAGTGATGATTTATGGTTTTGATGAAATTGTGAAATCTTGATAAATTTTGTGCAAAGTGACTTGGCTATTTGAATTTAAAATGTTTATTTTAAATTGTGAAATAGATGAATTTGTAAATGGTTTGATGAGAAATTGGTTTTCAATAAAAAGGGTGTTTTATTGAAATGGTTTTGAGGGATTTTGTTTTCAATAAAAATGGGTGTTTTATGGAAATGGTTTGAATTGGGTGAACACACTTGGTTTTGATGGAAATGGTTTTCAATAAATGGCGTTTTATTGAAAAGATGGTTTTGGAGTGATTGTTGGAAATGTGTAGTATGTGTTCATATTGAATTGTACAAGTCTTGGTTGAAATAGGACCTTGTGATCAATTCCAAACATTTAATGGCATGATGTTAACTATATGTATGAGGCTTTGTTGAAATATGACCTTCTGCTCGGTGCCAAAGGTGTAATGGCACATGGTAAATAATTACCTTGTGACGACGTGGTAGATCGATGAGAGGCCGCTCATGAGTATGGAACTATCATAATGAAGCATGAATGGTTGATTTCATGGGATTGTGAAATGGTTGGGTAATCAAAACTGGATGTGGTTGTGAAATGGTTTGGTTATTTTTTTTGAAAAAAAAATAACTTTCTTGAAAAGCTGGTTTAACTTTCACTATGATGATTTTTAGCATGGATGGTTTTGGAAAACTAGTTTATTTTTAGTTATAAATTACTTTGGTGAAAATGTTTTATATAAACTGTTTTTGTATAAATGTGACTAACTCTTCTATCCTAGTGGCGTGAGTAGGGATGTTTTTGGGGAAAACCTACTGAGTTTTATACTCACCACTGCTTTGGCACTTTGGTGATTTTGCAGATGTTGTTTTCTGAGACACAAGTAAAGGTAAAGAATCTCATTACTAGTGGCTTGTGGTGATGTTGTGGAGATGCTGTGGAGCTTGGAGCTTGTGGACCATTGAGTCGTGGTGTCTTTTGGGAGTCTTGTGTTGTTTTTCCGCTTTGTGCTTTCATGATTGGTTGGTATTCTGTTGTCATGTACATTGATGCGGTTTATTATAAATGAAGTTGTTTGTTGGTCTTCATTTATTCATGAATCATATAGTGAATGGTTAATGGATGGTCTTATTTTCATCAAGGGTAAATCGTCCCCCATTTGTAATTGAAACCCTTTGGCATTTATGGATAGCCTTTAGCGTCTTGGGGATGTCGCTTATGGCCCAATAATGGCTCGTTGATATCTCAATCCAGTGAGAATTGGCGGGTCATTACAATTGGTATCAATCTGGTCCTTCCATTGAGGTTCCAATGGTACCAGCTTGTTGGGTCCTTTCCTAACAAGTGGTCATTGTTGTTATTGCTCTTGGAGTTGAAATTACTTCTTGTCTATTCCTTGGGTGGTCATCTTAGACAGGTGTAGGATTGTCGGAACGTGAAATTTATATCATAAAAGGACATAGCTAACCCGTTTATGCTAAACTTGAAGTTACCAGGGTGTTGGGTAAATAAGTGATTTGGATACACTTCACGAATGTTGAAAATATCATTGTCATGGGTTTAGCCAATTAGAGGAGCATGACATGAATTGTAGTGGAATTACATCCCACTAGGATTTCATATCTCATTGTGAGGAATGAGTAAGATTTTTGTGAAAGGTGATAATTTTTGAAAAAATACAGAAATTGTTTTCAACCGAAAGACTTTGAAAACAAGGTATTTGGTGTATTTTGAAAATGGACTGATTTTTAAAATGTATGTTGAATGTTTTCAAAAATGGCAGAACATGAAAAAAGGAGGTTTGAGAAAATTTATGTGATATTTGGTGTGATAGAATTTGAAATACTAAGCCAACAGTTGTTTGAGAGTGAGATTGATAGAATTTGTTGTTGGTTTAGAAAATGGCACCCGATAGGCGTCATCGAAACCAACCCGAAGAAGCTGTAGAGAATGTGGTTGCACCTAAACCACATGTGAACCAAGAGCTGGTTCAGAGTATTGTCCAAGCCTTTCAAGATGTGGATACGGGGAACCAGTGGAATGAGCCATGACATGTGGATCATACCATCTAGTTCATGAAGAAGAATCCACTGAACTTTAGGGGTGAAGCTATACCTGAAAAGGCGGAGGTGTGGCTAAGTAGGATGAATCGTATATTCGATTTCATCAGCACACCAGTGTACCTGAATGTAAATCAGGCGACGTATATTCTCGAGGATCTTGTAAGTGAGTGGTGGGATTTAGATATGCATGCTAAATTGGATGAAATCCTTACATGGGAGGATTTTGAAGAATTGTTTGACAAAAAATTATATCCTCACACGTTCAAGATCTAGAAAACAACAAACCTCTTCAGCTTGAAACAAGAGAGCCTATTTGTCATAGAGTATGCAACTATATTCCTGAATTTAGTCCATTTTGGACCAAAGGTTGCAGAAACTGCTTCTTTGAAGGAATGCATCTTCGAATCGGGGAAAGGCAGGAGATTCGATCGAAGATTACAGTACTCTGTATTACAGATTATACAGAGATGGTGAATAGATCAATGGTTGATGAACGTGATATCTCGGGATCGATAGGAGGAGGTATTATGATACCCATGGGAATGGGTGGGAACTCTAATGCTTGGAACAAATATAAGAGGGACACCTACTTCCATGGTGGGAGTGCGAATCAGAACCAGACGGCTGGATCAGTCAACCTTCCTCCATGAATCCAGAGAAAAGCAGGTTGTTTTCAATGTGGTTTGACTGACCACATAAAGCGGGAGTGCACGATGCAACCTAGGGCATGTCACAATTTCAAGCAGATGGGGCATCTACAACACTATTTTCGGAATGCTCCGAGGTCAGGTGCGCGTGACACTTCCCAGGAGTCGCAAGAATCGTATGCTTCGACGGGGTGAGGATAGAAAAATCAGTCTCGCTAGCAGAACATAGCTAGTTATGGTGATTCCCGGAATGCCATGACTCCTCAAGCAGGGCAATCTCATCAAGGCAACAAGGTGAATAGTGTAGTGACAAAGCAATTGTATGGAGCCGAGCAGATGATGGTCGATTATCAGGCTGGACCATCTATAGTGAGAGGTATGATTATTTTGAATTCTACCCTCATGCAAGTGTTGTTAGATATTGGTGCATCGCATTCTTTTCTGGATTCTCGTATCACTGATTTTCTAAACATAAAAGTTGAAATGACACCTTCTGTGTTAAAACTGAAAACTCCTCTAGGTGAAAGAGAATGTCAAGCCTTCTTATGTAGAGCAAGTGCGATAACGATTGTTGTAGTTGAGCTGAAATGGGACTTCCCCATGTTGGATATGGATGTCTATGATATAATCCTAGGAATGGATTGGTTGACAACGTTTAAGTCTCACATCAACTGTTATTGGAGAATGGTTAGATTCAGACTGAGGACGACATGGAGAATCTCTTCAGAGGAGAGAGGATGGTAAAGAAAGGGGAAAAGAGATTGTTGGCACCAATGTTGGGAACGATTTCTCACCAATTGGTAGCGTTTACTTTGGAATCATTGGAAGAGGTGGTGGAAAATAGTTTTCTAGCTGTGGTGGATCAATTTCCTGATGTTTTTCCTAAGAAATTCTCAGGGTTACCACCTGTAAGAGAAGTGGAGTCTACGATTGATCTTCATCCGGGGACCATCCCTATCTCCCTTACATCATATAGGATGTCACCAATAGAGTTAAAGGAATTGAAGGTGAAGTTAGAGGAGCGGGAAAGCAACGGTTTTATTTGGAATAGCGTGTCTCTGTGGGCCGCACCGGTTTTGTTTTTAAGGAAAGCAGATGGAACTTTGAGTCTATGTATGGATTATCGTAAACTTAGCCATGTTATGATAACGAATAGATATCCACTTCCATGCATTGATGACCAGTTTGATCAATTGAGGGGAGCTCAGTGGGTCTCCATGATTGACTTCCAGTCAGGATATCACCAGTTGTGAGTTCAGAAGGAGGATATTCTCAAGAAAGCCTTCGGAAGTAGATATGGCCATTATGAATATGTAGTCATTCCTTTCGGTCTAACGAATGCACCAGTGGTGTTCATGGATTTGATGAATTGGATATTTCAAAAATATCAGGATTCTTTTGTTGTGGTGTTTGTGGATGTCAGATTGGTGTATTCAAGAACAAGGGCTGTGCATGATCAACACTTGGCGATAGAGTTGGAAATCTTGAGAGACCACCAGTTGTATGCCAAATTATCAAAGTGTGATTTTTGGATACAAGAGGTACGCTTTCTGGGCCATGTTGTTTCTGATAAAGTTGTTTCAGTGGATCCAGAAAATATAGAAGCAGTTATTTCTTGGAAACCACCGAAGAATGTCTTTGAGATGCATAGTTTTCTTGGTCTACCTGATTATTATCGACTCTTTGTACATGACTTATCACGACTAGATTCGCCTATGAAAACATTGAAAAAGAAGAAAAATGCATTTCAATGGACTGAGGAATGTCAACGATCTTTTCAAGAGTTGAAAGTCCGCCTTACATCAGCACCAATCTTGATCTTTCTAATATCAGGACAGGGGTATGTGGTGTATTGTGATTCTTCAGGATCAGGGTTGGGTTGTGTTCTCACACAAGGAGACCATGTTGTTTCTTAGGGGTCAAGGCAGTTGAGGGTGAATGAGAAGAAATACCCAACACATGACTTGGAATTGGCTGCAGTCATCCATGCTTTGAAAACATAGAGCCATTATCTCTTTGGTGAGAAATTTACTGTGTTTATGGATCAAAAAGCATGAAACACTTTTTCTCACAAGGATATTTTAATCTGAGGTAGAGTAGATGGATGGAGTATCTTCAAATGTTTGACTTTGACTTGATGTATACACTGGGTATGGGAAATTTGGTGGTTGATGCATTAAGCAGGAAGTTCTATGCACAGTTGCCAAAGTAAGCTTTAGACGAATGGCCGTTGATGTCGGCCTTAGCCAACATGCATGTGGAATGTGAAGACAGATGTGATGTTGCAGTTTTATTTTCAGATACGCTTGTTCCTGATTTGGGAAAAGTGGTTAAAGAGGCACAAACATCTAATACATAATGTCTGGTTATGACTTCAAAACTCAATGGTGTGGAGACCATTGAGGGATGGAAGCTGGAGGGGAGTTCAGTTTTGTGTTTCAGAGATAGGATGGTTGTACCTATGGGGTGTTAAGAACAACTCATTCATTCTTACCACCATTCAAGACAGGCTTTATACCCTGGTACATAGAATATTTATATGGAATTAAGGGTGCTGTTTTGGTGGAGCGACATGAAATTAAAGGAGGTCGAGTTCATCCCATGGTGCTTAACATGTCAGCAGGTTAAAGTAGAGCATCTGAGACCAACTGGTATGTTACAGTCTTTACCTGTCCCAGTGTGGAAATGGGATCATATAGTAATGCATTTTGTTATTGGACTTCCAGGAATGGTTCAGAAACACGATGCCATCTGGGTGATAGTGGATCGTCTGACAAAGTTGGCCCATTTCATCCCTATTCATGAAACTCATACAGTGGAAGATCTTTCAAAAATATATATTCGGGAAGTGGTAAAGAGACATGGTGTACTGGTCTCTATCGTCTCAGACAGAGATCCGAGGTTCACATCTCGTTTCTAGTAATCCTTACAATAATCCTTTGGGACTCAGTTGACTATGAGCATAGTGTATCATCCTCAAATGGATGGGAATTCTAAGAGGATGATACAAGATTTGGAAGACATGTATCAGGATTGTGTAATGGATTTTAGTGGCACATGGGAGGAGTATATACCCTTAGTGTAGTTCTCATACAATAACAGCTATCAAGATTCGATATGCATGGCTCAGTTTGAAGAATTGTATGGGCGTCTGTGTTGTTCTCCACTATTCTTGGTGGAAATGGGTGAAACTTCACTAGTTTGGCCGAGCCTTGTACAAGAAACAATAGAGAAGATCCATCTGATTAGAAAGAGGATGGAGACAGCTCAATGTAATTAGAAATCTTATGCGGATCATCGCCGAAGACCCTTGTCGTTTGCAGTGAGTGATCATGTCTTTTTTAGAATCTGTCCAAGGCTTGGACATCGTTGTTTTGGAAATAAGGGAAAATTATCTCCTTGATATATAGCCCCTTTTGAGACACTGGAACATGTTGGATAGGTGGCATATCGGTTGAATTACCACCACAGTTCAGTTCGGTGCACAATGTGTTACATGTATCGTAGTTGAAGAAGTATCAACACGATCATGACCATGTGATCAGATGGGATCACATTGACCTAGATCCAAATGCTTCGTTGGTACATATCCCGGTGTGGATTGTGGATAGGCAGGACAAAGTCTTTCTTGGGAAAATCATCGGTCTAGTGCGGGTTTTGTGGCAACATGGTCATGTCCAAGAAGAGACTTGGGAACACGAGAAAGAAATGAAAGAGTAGTGGCCAAAACTCTTTCAGGTAAGCAATGGTCTTCTACTTTCATGGGACAGAAAGGCCAATGGTGGGGAGAATGTAGTACCCCTTGTTTCAGTTAAGTAACCTTTGTTTTATTCTTTTTAAGTGCATGATGAATATGTAAGATGGTTGGAGAATGTTTGGAAACTTGTAAAGAGTAAAAAGGAAAAAATGTGGTGACGCACGAGCTACGCACAGTTTGCCAAACCGTACAGAAGTCGTACAGGTGATAGTCACCTGGGCAGAGGTAACTGCACAGTTTTCACACGGTTTGGGAAAACCATGTGACGAGGCCATGCATGAAGGTTGGATGAGGTAGAATCTAATGCACGGTTAGCTCACGGTTTGTCAAACCGTGCAGACTAGCCGTGCAGCAACTGAAAATCAGATCCAAAAATTGTGGATCTAACTCGTTTTGCCTTTAATTTCATTTTTTAAACCTATTAAGTGGCCCTAACTCAGGATTACTATCCCTTGATGGTGGGAAGACTTCTCCCAAGAATTCTAGGGGTGATCTAAAGGCTTCTCTTGGCGAATCAAAGCCGAATTTTTAAGGTATGTGATCTTTCATGATCGGTTTCTTAGATCTACTTAGATCTATATATCCTCTTGTCTAATTTTCTAATATCTACACCTGTTATGGGTGGATCTAAGGGTGTGGATGCAAAATATGACACAATTTGGAATTGGTTGTGTTAGGAGAAGTGATCTAATGAGGATTTTTGGAGTTTGACCCGATGTTCTTGAGCGTTCTTCGTCCATTTGACGGTTTCGCCTTTTTGTTGAGGTAGGTTGCTTCACTCTCAACTCCTATTGTTATAATTGGTTGGCTTAGTTTCAAATTGGTTATTTGAATCGAAATTGATAGTGAAAATCATGGAATAAATCTTCTTTAGTGGGGATTTATGGTTTTTATGAAATTGTGAAATCTTGGTGAATTGTGTGCAAAGTGACTTGGCTATTTGAATTTAAAATGTTGATTTTAAATTGTGAAATTTCTGAATTGTAAATGGATTCATGAGAAATGGGTTTTCAATAAAAAGGGTGTTTTATTGAAATGGTTTTGAAGGATTTTTTTTCAATAAAAAGGGGTGTTTTATGGAAATGGTTTGAATTGGGTGAGCACACTTGGTTCTAATGAAAATGGTTTTCAATAAATGGCGTTTTATTGTAAAGATGGTTTTGGCATGATTATTGGAAATGTATAGTGTGTGTTCATATTTCATTTTACGAGGCATGGTTGAAATATGACCTTGTGCTCGGATCCAAATGTTTAATGGAACGATAGTAACTATATGCACGAGGCTTGGTTGAAATATGACCTTGTGCTTGGTGCCAAAGGTGTAATGGCACATGGGAAATAATTACCTTGGGATGACTTGGTAGATCGATGAGAGACCTCTCATGAGTATGGAACTATCATAACGAAGCGTGCATGGTTGATTTCATGGGTTTGTGAAATGGTTGGGTAAACAAAATAGGATGTGGTTGTGAAATGTTTTGGAAATGGCTTCGTTATTTTTTTTGGAAAAAAATAACGTGTTTGAAAAGCCGGTTTAACATGCACTTTGATTCTTTTTAGCATGGAATGTTTTGGAAAACTAGTATATTTTTAGTTGTAAACTGCTTTGGTTAAAATGTTTTATATAAACTATTTTTATATAAATGTGATTAACTCTTATATCCTAGTGGCATGAGTAGGGAAGTAATTGGGGAAAACCTACTGAGTTTTATACTCACCCCTACTTTGGTACATTGATGCTTTTGCAGAGGTTATATTCCGAGACACAGGTAAAGGTAAAGCATCTCATTACTAGTGGCTTGTGGTGATGTTTAGTAGATGTTGTGGAGCATAGATCTTGTGGACCACTGAGTTAAGGTTTCTTTTGGGAGTCTTGTGTTGTTTTTCCATTGTGTACTTTGATGTTTGGTTGGTCTTCCACTGTCATGTACTTTGATGTGGTTTATTATAAATGAAGTTGTTTGTTGGTATTCATTTATTCATGCATCATATAGTATATGGTTAATGGATGGGCCTATTTTCTTAAAGGGTAAATAATCCCCCATTTGTAATTGAGACCCTTTGGCATTTATTGCCAGCCTTTGGCGTCTTGGGGATGTCGCTTAAAGCCCAATAATGACTCGTTGATCTCTCAAGCCAAAGATAATTGGCGTGTCGTTACAGTGACATACTTGGTTTTCTTCAAAATAATAATAGTTGGACATAAATGATTTGGTTAATACTATTTTTCTTTAACTTTGTTTGCCAATAAATCTATAAAATATTCCATATTTTTAATCTATTCCAACTAATTTTGATATTCAATGAACTAATGATATAGAAAATAATTTATATTTATTTTATTTTCAATATGTGTTTATAAAAAATATTTTAATAAGATTATTTTTTATATTGTTCCTACATTTTTTTATTTTTTTCATCAATTTTAATTAGCATCACATAGGTTATCATGATCATTTTTTATATATTTATCCCTTATTTATATTTTACATCATAACTATGTTCGAACCATTATGACTTTTTCATATATTGACCATAACAAGAATTAAATCTCACCCATTCTTATTTTTCAATTCTAAAAGCTAGGAATATGATTATGTCAAAATATATTTATAGAAGAGGATCATGAGGTGATTGTTTTTGGAAAAATGTTTCTATGTTTATTAAAATAAGATATTAATATTTATATATTCCATTAATCTAATTCATTAGGCCATTTTTGATAGTTTTTTTATTTTAATAATTAATCATTGAAATTAATGTATTATAAATGTATGATTATCATTGGCCTCTATAGTTAGCCTATGAGGTATGTTTTTTCTATTATGGTAAATATTTAAGATAGAATGAGTGAGAACTCTTCAAATATATCTATGTATTGGAAGCAATTTGGAAATTTTTTTGTTAATTTCCTGATTATTTTGTATTCCAAAAAATTTATATATCTTAAAATCAAATTAGAGGATGTGGATATGGAACATTAATTTATAGGGGCAATTATCTTGAAATTTGTTGCTTGAGAATCAACATGATCATTACCCTGATTCATGATGGGTGTGATTACAACTATACACATGGATAGATACTCTAGGTTATAAGATTTATCCATGTAACATTATATTTATGAATAATGATTAGGTGTTTTAATATGATTAGGTTAGAGATCCTAGAAATGAAACAATTATGAATAAGGAATATTATGAAAAAACCTCTTACATAATGGTAATAGATTCTATGATATATACATTTTCTATGATTATTTTCTCTAGTATTATACTCCATATGAACCTATTTCCTCTTCTATTGATATAATTTTATGTGATATTGGGTATGTATTGGCTGTTCCTAGATAAATAAAATATCAATTTTCTAGATAATGTGATTATATTTCAAATCTCTAATGACCATGTCATCAAATATAAATACAGTTATGACTAAGATATCCATTAATAACATGTTAATATAATATGTGTTCTGATATGATTTAATATGGGAAATTTTTCTAAAATGATCGAGGATAAATGTAAAATTAATTACATGATCTTACACGGGAGTATATTGATATATTTCTATATAAACATCAGATCCTAACCCTTGATAATGGAGTAGTGTTTTCAATCCATCTCATAACTGGATATATAAATATCACAACGATTCCATATTTAATTTCACTTATTAATTTAAAATAATTAAATCATTCACCATAATAGAATTTGGATATTGGATTTCTTCTCAAGAATTATAATCCATGTGGTTCACTGGTGATTTTCTTGGAATATTTATTGATTAAAGTGTCTCAGTATAAAAAATGTTATACTTGACAAGATAATGATTAACAATAAGTTACCACATCCCAATATTGATGATCCATCTAATTAATTACGAGGATATCAATATTTGAAAATTATTTTCCATTGATTACAATATCACCAAATGAGTATAAGGGGGGAACATATACATATAATATCAGTCCTTAGAAGGTATGTTCACTATGAATTTAAAGTGACCCCATATGTTATGTTAAATTATCAAACTATGTTTATGAATTATATGAATAGTGTATTCAAATACAACCATGAATTTTTTTAGTTATCTATATTAATTAATTTTCATATATTATATGAGTATTGAGGAATATGAATAGTATTTTTGAATTCTTCTATGTTACAGAAGGATATATTTTATTCCATGTAGATTATGAGTGATTTTTTGTTTCAAAATGTATCTTTCTTAGGTCCTGTTATCACATAATAGAGTGTATCACTAGACACATAACAAAAATTGAAAAATGGTTGATACTAACATCTATCACTGAGATCAAATATATTCCTAGATTAACATGGAAATACCAATATTTGGAAATGTGATTACACTGATTATACAATTAATTAACCATGTTGACATGAAAACAATTGAATTCCCTCTAGTGAATATAATGACATGAATAATACCAATATATTATGAAGATATTTTTTATTTTTTCTTTTCATGCACAATCATCTAGTGGATATGTTTTTCTATATATAGTTGTGTTTCTAATGGGAGTTGAAGTGTTATTATATATATAAATACATAAATTTCATTTAAATATTTAAGATTAAAAACTCATGAAAAAAACAATACAACAAATGATTTAGAGTGGGAATCTGTTGTATTTTCAATGTTAATTATGTGTATTCTTATTTATTTAGATATGTGTTATATTTATATTGAAAATTAGATCATATAGTATACTATAAAAAATAAGTTGACATGTACCGATGGATATTGTTAGAAATGATCAATGAAAATAACCAATCAATACATTACCATTATGGGAAGGGAATCATCCTAGACTATTCCCTAATTAGGATGGATAATTCAATAATACACGTGATTTGGATTGGAAATATTTCAATTATCAGGGATTTAATAAATTTTAATATTGAACTCATAAGGTTTGGAGATAAATTATTCCTTTTAAAAATTATTTCACAATCATTATTTTATGAGAAGATCAATTAATACTATAAATGTAATGCATAGAAATAGAAGAATATAGTGATAATGATATAGTTCAGCCCTAATAACAAAAAATTTATATGGTTTGGAACCAATCAATGTATAAGTCCCCGGCCTTAAACATTACTTAATCTTGAGTTATTATAAGATTACACATTGAGGATCTTTTCGGGTTTAGAGTTTTAGAGAATTAGAACATAAAACTTGCATAACATTCCACATACAAACAAAGTGGTTACATAAAGATAGTATTCATTTTTTACCATCAATGGAAACATATTTAAAATAAAACATGGATTCATTCTTGACACTTCCTTGACACTATCATCGTATCATGTACCTTTCCCTTGACCTGTGAAAAACATTTCAAAAAGAATGTGGGATGAGCATAAAAAGCACAGTATGGGTTATAAAAATATGGAAAGGAAACATAAGTTCATATATACATAAGAATAAAATCATACATTACCCATAAAACATAATCACTTTAACATACCTCATCAAATCAGGAATAAATCATAGAAATCATAAGACATAAAGGTAACTTGAGGCATTCATTACATTCTTACGTAGGGAGTAACCCTCTTGATTACGTTTGGAATACCCATCACAGTATATTCCCTAAATCTCTTCGGAGAAACCTTAATATTTCACTCCTTCGCATTACCCAATGCATTGGAGAGCTATATTGGGCTCACCTGCCCTTAGTTTATCACGGAACCACCTTTCTTCATAATAATGCCCAAGAACCTCAACATAATCGTATCACATAAAACATGCATAAAGGAAACATTACATTTCCACCTTTCAATCACAAGATATAAATACAACACATTGATATAAAAACATTATGAAAACCATTTTCAATACCAAAATAAATGAAAAGTAAAACATGGTATTTATTTTTCTTTAAAAAAAAGTATGGCTTGTAGAGGAAGCCGAAACACAAATAATGGTCACGGTGGCGGAGAAGTCATTATCACCACATACGTACGACAAAAACATTCCCTTTTTTCATATAGTAAATGCTTCGAATAAAAAATATTCCTTTTGAATAAACATAAAAGTCAAAGGGTTTTATACACCATATAAAATAAGGTTGCGTATAAAACAAAATATGCCTCAATAAAAGGAGATTGAGACAAAGTCCCATACCTCGGGTCCGACTTGACTTAGTCCTTCTTTAATGTCCTGAATAATAAACTTGAGTTAATTTCTACTTGCTTAAGAACCTTTTTTAAGTTCATTATTCCTTTTATATCACTTATTTCCATGTCATGAACACTATGTAATTATTTAAGTTAATAACTGTCGTTTTAACGATCATTGGTACTTGAGTAAAAAATAAACCCTTTATAATTACATTCTGTTCATGTATCCATTATATCCAGACTTATAATAATGATGTATATATCATATATATCCAGTATATACATTCATTTATAATATTACATAATCATTTAGAGGTAAGAAATGAAATGCACTGTTCATGGAGACGGTAAGCCGTACGTACGCATGAACGCTACTTTCATTTCTATTTCGTATTTTATAGAATGGAATCATAATGATATAAAGGTATATTATAATTCCAGTATAATATCATATATAATATCATAGTTCCATCGTTTATACGTCCCACATATGGTATTTAACGAATCAAATCACTTTGAGGGGGCGGTAGTCCGCACTTCCTTAAATGAAGATATCGCGTTTACCCATAATGGAAACCATAAAGGTATGCCCAAAATGAAAAATACAAAAGATTAAGGAAAAAATAAACATATTATATATCATATATAAATATAGTGACATCTTAATGGACACCTTTTAAGGTGTTAAAAGAATGTTGAACAATCATCGTTTCGGGAGGCATAAATTCACCATCCACGGAAACAGTATGTCCTTTAACCATTAGTTGTAGGTGTGTGTAAGTGTTGATCGAATCATTGTTATGACAACATCCTAGTATATTTCAGATACTGTAGTTGTTAAAAAAGAAATGAATAAAAAGAATTTTGGGGGTTGGAGAAGAAAAATAAAACAAAATGACTCAAGTGAAGAAATTACCTTAAAATCGGGTAACTCCCTTTGGTTTGAGCTCAAAGGCTTCCTTGGGAAGACTTCTTCCCAAAGTGAGGCTTCATGGTGTATGATAGGGAAGTTTAGAGACAAAATGATCAGGGGTTTTCTGAGCCAAAGGCTTTGGAAGTGTGGGTATGGAGGTAGTGGTGGGGGCCTTTTATAAGAGGAGAGGAGGGGCACTCTTGGAAAGTAATGAAATATTACATTATTTGAAAATGTGTTTCGGATTTAAAATGTCCCAAATTGATATAATTAAATGCTAAGTTGATAGTGGTTCGAAATATACCCACCCAATAGGTTTTGGACATGTTTAGGTCATAGATTTTACATTATCGTTTCATTTTATTTAAATCCTTTATTAATGAGGTAATCGCTACATCATTATGGTGTAATAAATACATTTATTTATTTAATATCATAAAATTATAAGAAAAATAGTATGATGTAGGAAATAGTTTTATATTTCCAATGAATATTTATAGTCAAAATTCTGACTTGTATAACCCCACTTAAAAATTGTTTTCGTAAAACATATTATGTTTGTGTCATTTTTACTTTTACATTAAATAAAAAGTTATTTATGTCATTTCCCAACCAAAGTGGCTCCATTGGGTCCCCAAGTTGACCCATGGATTGTCTTGGCCGTCCATGACACATCCAATGAGGGTAGGACATGTGTCAAGATCATCTCATACTATTAAAACATTATTTTTACCTTAAACTACACTAATTACCACTAATCGTGATTAAAAACTTAATAAGTTACTATTCACCAAAAATTTATTTTAATCCCATTGGACCACATTTTACTTCTTAATGAAAACCATGTATGTCGGATTTTTGAAATTCAAAACACAATGGTGGAAAAATTTCATTTAAATGGAAAATCAGTTTTTATAAGTACCACTTAGTGGTTTCACTATTCATCAAAAATTGATGTTTTTCAGAAAAATACCAAAACTTCACCCAAAGCTATATTTGATATTCTGAATTCAAAAATGAAGTCTATTTTACAAAATTCAAAACATATAAGTCACATTAATTAATTTAATAATTAATTCCCACTGTCATGACAAATATCGTGTTTTTATGAAACAATAAGTATCAAAAGATTGACACCAGTTTAAGTCCAATTTCAAAGTGAAATTGATTCCAATGACCACCATTGGATTAAATGGTAAAAATATATTCTAATTTATCCTTAAAAACAATTCAAAAGATAATCTAATCATATAAATAAATTATATTAAAAAGCAGTTTTGATGTAAAATGTTGTATTTTTCACTATTCATTAAAAATGAACATTGTCAGAAAAATACCAAAAATTTATCCAATGTAAATTTTAATGTCCCAATAATAATGAATATGTTTATTTTTACAAATATAGATTATAAAATTGTCAAAAGATTGATTTAAAAAGGCTTTGCCATCAAAAGGCAGTAAAACAATCTTTTAAGAATATTAGTGTGTTCCATGCTTAAGATTGGATTTATTTTCATTTTAAGCCTCTAAAACACTATCTAATTCATTAATTGGCATAGATAAAAATATCTATTATTCATTACTTACTTGGGATGTTACATCCTTCCCCCCTTTAGAAATTTGCGTCCCCGCAATTTATTTACTTATCAAATAAATGGGGGTACTTATCCCTCATTGCATTTTCAGATTCCCATGTTGCCTCTTCCATCATGTGGTTTTTACACAAAAACTTTACCTGATTAATAACCTTATTTCGTAACAATTTCTCCCTATAGTCAAGAATCTGGACTGGTTGTTCCTCATAAGATAGGTTCTCTTCCAGCTGAACAACCTCTGGACTCAAAACATGAGATGGATCTGGCTTGTACTTTATCAGCATCGAAACATGAAAAACATTGTGTACCAGAGATAAACTCGGAGGTAAAGCCACTCGGTAAGCAACTGATCCAACTCTCTCCAGAATTTCATATGGTCTAATGAACCTTGGACTCATCTTTCCTTTCTTACCAAATCACATCACACTTTTCCATGGTGATACTTTGAGAAAAACATGATCACCTAACTCAAAAGAGAGACCCTTCCTCATGTTGTCCACATAACTCTTCTGCCTACTCTGAGATGTTCTCATGTGTTTCTGAATCAGTTGAAATTTTTCTGCCATCTCTTCTATCAATTCTGGTCCCATCAACTTCCTTTCACCCACTTCATCCCAGAAAGCTGGAGTTTGACACTACTTCCCATATAACGCCTAAAATTGTTCCATCTGTATACTGGAATGAAAAATGTTATTATATGAAAATTCAACCAAAGAAAGATGTTGGCCCCAACTTCCCTGATAATCCATCGAAGAATCTCATAGCATATCCTCCAAGGTATGAATTGTTCGTTTTGACTACCCATCTGATTGAGGATGAAATGTTGTACTAAAATTTAATTTAGTACCCAATGACTTCTGAAGGCCTTTCCAAAAGTTAGAAGTGAACCTGGGATCACGATAAAATACAATGGAGAGAGGAAATCCATGTAACCTGACTATCTCTTTAAGATACAAATGGGAAAGTTGATCTAGGAAAATAGTATCTCGTATAGCAAGGAAATGAGCAGATTTAGTCATGCGATCAACAATAACCCAGATTGCATTATTACCTCGAGATGTCTTCGGTAATCCCACAAAAAGTCCATGGATATATTCTCCCATTTCCACTCTGGCACTGGTAAAGGCTGAAGCATCCCTTTCGGTAACTGCCACTCTACTTTAACCTACTGACAAGTCAAACAATTCACAGTAAAATCAGTAATATCTCTTTTCATTCCATCCCACCAGTAATACTCTCGAATATATCTGTACATATTAGTACTGCCAGGAAGAACTGAAAACAGAGAACTATGAGCTTCACATAACAACTCTCTCTTCAACTGTGAATCACAAGGCACACACAATCTCTTCCCAAATCTCAAAACACAATCATTATCAATGTTGAATTTAGGCAACTTACCTTTCTGAACTAGCTCTACCTTTTTCTGCAACTCACTGTCTTGATTCTATGCTTACTTGATTCTGTCTGATAGAGAAGATTTCACTGATACCTGAAAGAAAACAGAAGAACATCCTGCACCAAAAACCTCTCTTCCAATGTTAATAAAATCCTTAACCAAAGGATCACGTTCCAAACGCAACATTGTTAAGGAAGCATTACTTTTTCTACTCAAAGCATCAGCCAATTTATTTTCTTTTCCCAGATGGTAATGAATTGTACAATCATAATCCTTGATTAATTCTAGCCATCTCCTCTGTCTCATGTTCATTTATTTCTGAGTGAATATATACTTTAAACATTTATGATTGGTATATATTTCTCACTTTACTACATACAAATGATTCCTCCAAATTTTTAAAGCGAAAACAACAGCAGCTAATTCCAAATCATGTGTAGTGTAATTTACCTCATGAGTTTTCAACTGTCGTGAAGCATAAAAAATTACCTGATCATTATGCATTAGGACGCAACCAAGTCCTTTCAATGAAGCATCATTGTATATAAAAAACTCACCATTCCTGGAAGGTAGTGCCAAAACTGGAGCATTCTCCAATCTTCTTTTCAATTCCTAAAAACAATCATCACATTCTTTTGTCCAGATAAACATTACACCCTTCCGAGTTAGCTTAGTCATTGGACTAGATAACCGTGAAAAATTTCTGACAAACCATCTATAATATCCAGCCAAACCAAGGAAGCTATGAATCTCAGTTACATTTGTGGGTCTTGGCCAGTCTTCCACAACTTTTGTTTTTGCAGGATCAATAGTTATTCCATCTTTAGAAACAATATGACCAAGGAAAGAAATTTGTTGCAACCAAAACTCAAACTTGCGGAATTTTCCATACAGTTTATTTTCTGTTATGGTTTGCAAGATAACCCTTAAATGTTGTTCATGCTTTTCTTTACTTTTAGAAAACACCAAAATATCATCAATGAAAACCACCACAAACTTATCCAAGAACTCATGGAAAATTCTATTCATTATGTCCATGAATACAGTAGGTGCATTGGTTAGCCCAAAAGGAATTAATACAAATTCATAATGGCCATATCTTGTACGGAACACGGTCTTCAGAATATCTGCCTCCTTTACCTTCAGCAGATGGTACCGCGATCTCAGGTCAATCTTTGAAAAAAACTGAGCTCCCTAGAGCTGATCAAACAAATCATCGATATGAGGCAAATGATATTTTCTCTTAACAGTGATGTTATTCAAGGCTCTATAATCAATGAAAAGACTCATAGAACCATCTTTCTTTTTAACAAATAAAACAGAAGCACCCCATGGTGACATTCTAGGTCGAATGAAACCTTTCTATAATAAATCTTGAAATTGCTCCTTCAACTCTAAAAGTTCAATTTGAGCCATTCGATTAGGGGGTTTTGAAATTGGCATAGCATCAGGAACTAAGTCAACAGTAAACTCAACTTCCCGATATGATATTATTCTAGGAAACTCATTAGGAAAAACATCAGGATACTCATTTACCATTCGCACATCATTAATCTGAACAGTTCCTTAATTTTCAACGATGTTTGCAAGGTATCATTCATTTCCATCTTTTACAAGTTTCTCGGCCTCTTGATAAGTTATCAACAGTAAGGGTTTATTCTTGTATACAAACTGAAAGTCTTTATGAAAAGAAACTTCTTTAGATCTACAGTAAATCTTAGTATGGTAAATAGAGAGCCAATCCATAACCAGGATAACATCAAACTCTACTAGAGGTAGAACAATAAGGTTTTCAAGAAGGTTCTTTCCACAGATAAGGATAAGAAGATTCTTAGAAATTCTTTTTTCCTCAACATTTCCCCCAGGTGTTTTTACCACATGTTCAGGAGTCATTTCTTGAGATGGTATTCCCATTTTACTAGAAATGTTTACAGAGATGAAAGAATGTGTAGACCCCGAATCAAACAGAACACTGGAATAATCTGAAAAAACAAACAAAGTACCTGATACAACTTCATTTGATGGCCCGACATCTGCTGAAGTAGTTGCAAAGGATATCACCACCCCTTTCCGCTTGTAGTCTAACTGCTTCCCATCACTCAAACTCATTTTCGGACACTCGTTTGCATAGTGACCCATCTCATTGCACTTATAACATTTCACTAACTGTAAATCAAATTTGGTCTTACCATCAGCCTGATCTTTTTCAGTGCAATCACGAGCCTTATGTCCCATCTTACCACATTGGTAGCACTTTCCAGAATTCAGAAGACATTCCCCAGCATGCCTTTTGCCACATTTATCACAAACTGGAAACTTAGTTTTCTTACCATCAGACTTTTTTGAAAAATTCTTACATTTCTCATGCCACCTCGGTCTCTTCTTCTGTTGGTTGTTATAGAACACTTGATCATCGGAAAACTCCATTTCCACCTTTTCAGCACATCAAAAAAGTTTTTCATAACTTTTAGACTCACAAGAAGCTAATTCCCTTCGATATTTTGGCTATAATCCTGAGTAAAATAGATTGTTTTTACTATCAAGGTCTCTGATAAAATTTGGATCATACCTTGCCAATCGAGTGAACCTTTCTTCATAGGCAGCCACTGAATCTTCTTCTTCCCTAAATTCCAAGAATAGATTTTCCTTCCCAAGTCGAACAGCCTTAGGAAAATACTTCTCAAGCAACATACCTTTGAATTCATCCCAGTCAAGAGCATCAATCTCATCGGCGTCCCTGATATTTTTAACCATCGACCACCACTGATCTGCTTCATCCTCCAAATGGTAAATAGCAAGACTAACCTTTTGATTGTCTGAACACCCCATGACATCGAAAATCTTCTCCAGTGCTTTAATCTACCCTTCACCTAGCACAGGGTCAGATGATCCTCTGAATGATGGGGGATGTTTCCTCATGAAATGTTCCACCACTGACATGTTCCTCTGCGGTTGATCTGGCTGATCTCATGCATGGATACCACCACCATTTATCTCTTGAGTCAACTACGCCATTACTGCAACAAACTATTCAGTTCTAATTCCGACCATCTCAGGATGCTGATTCAGAAGGTTATTTCCTTGTGCATTCCTTCCTAGCACTGCTTCCCTATTTCCTCTATGGAAAACCATTCTGAACAAACATGTCTTAGATGAAGCAACATGGTAATCTTCAAATGCTATATCCTTTCAAAAAAAATATTTTTGGATAATCATTTAATAGAATTATAACTCCTAAAGTTATCTAAACTGTCCTTTGATACCAACTATAAGGCCCCAGCCTTAAAACATACTTAATCTAGAGTTATTACAATATTACACATTGAGGATCTTTTCGGGTTTAGAGTTTTAGAGAATTAGAACATAAAACTTGAATTACATTCCACATATAAACAAAGTGGTTACATAAAGAGAGTATTCATTTTTTCCAATCAATGGAAACATAATTAAAATAAAACAGTGATTCACTCTTGACACTTCCTTGACACTATCATCGTATCATGTAACTTTCCCTTGACCTATGAAAAACATTTCAAAAAAAACTTAGGATGAGCATAAAAAGCTCAGTATGGGTTATAAAAATATGGAAAGGAAACATAAGTTCATATATACATAAGAATGAAATCATACATTACCCATAAAACATAATCACTTTAACAAACCTTATCAAATCATGAATAAATCATATAAATCATAAGACATAAAGGTAACTTGAGGCATTCATAACATTCATACGTAGGGAGTAACCCTCTTGGTTACGTTTGGAATACCCATCACAGTATATTCCCTAAATATCTTCGGAGAAACCTTAACTTTTCACTCCTTCATGTTACCCAATGCATTGGAGAGCTATATCGGGCTCACCCGCCCTTAGTTTATCACGGAACCACCCGTCTTCATAATAATGCCCAAGAACTCAACATAATCGTATCGCATAAAACATGCATAAAGGAAACATAAAATTTCCACCTTTAAATCACAAGATATCAATACAACACATTGATATAAAAACATTATGAAAACCATTTTCAATACCAAAATAAAATATAAGTAAAACATGGTATTTATTTTTCTTTTAAAAAAAGTATGGCTTATAGAGGAAGCCGAAACACAAATAATGGTCACGGTGGCGAAGAAGTCATTGTCGCCGCATACGTATGACAAAAACATTCCCTTTTTTCATTTAGTAAATGCTTCGTATAAAAAATATTCCTTTTTAATAAACTTAAACGTCAACGGGGTTTATACACCATATAAAATAAGGTTGTGTATAAAAAAAATATGCCTCAATGAAAGGAGATTGAGACGAAGTCCCATAACTTGGGTCCAAATTGACTCAGTCATTCTTTAATGTCCGGAATAATAAACTTGAATTAATTTATACTTTCTTAAGAACCTTTTTTAAGTTCATCATTCCTTTTATATTACTTATTTTCATGTCATGAACACTATGTAATTATTTAAGTTAATAACGGTCATTTTAACGATCATTGGTACTTGAGTAAAAAATAAACCCTTTATAATTACATTTTGTTCATGTATCAATTATATACATAATTGTAATCATGATTTATATATCATATATATCCAATATATACATTCATTTATAATATTACATAATCATTTAGAGGTAATAAATGAAATGCACCATTCATGGAGACGGTAATCCGTACGTACGCATGAACACTACTTTCATTTCTATTTCATATTTTATAGAATGGAATCATAATGATATAAAGGAATATTATAATTCCAGTATAATATCATATATAATATCATAGTTATATCCATTATACGTCCCACATATGGTATTTAACGAATCAAATCACTTTGAGGGGGCGGTAGTCCGTACTTCCTTAAATGAAGATATCGCATTTACCCATAATGGAAACCATAAAGGTATGCCCAAAATAAAAAATACAGAATCTTAAGGAAAACATAAACATATTATATATCATATATAAATATAGTGACATCTTAATGGCCACCTTTTAAGGTGTTAAAAGAATGTTGAACAAGTATCTTTTCGGGAGGCATAAATTCACCATCCACGGAAACAGTATGTCCTTTAACCATTAGATGTAGGTGTGTGTAAGTGTTGCTCGAATCCTTCCTATAACAACATCCTAGTATATTGAAGATACTGGAGTTGTTACAAAAGAAATGAATAAAAAGATTTTAGGGGGTTGGAGAAGCAAAATAAAACAAAAGGACTCAAGTGAAGACATTACCTTAAAATCGGGTAACTCCCTTTGGTTTGAGCTCAAAGGATTACTTAGGAAGACTTCTGCCCAAAGTGAGGCTTCAAGGAGTAAGAGAGGGATTTTTAGAGACAAAATGAGCAGTGGTTGGCCGAGCCAAAGGCTGTTAATGTGTGGGTAAGGAGGTAGAGATGGGGGCCTTTTATAAGAGGAGAGGAGGGGCACTCTTGGAAAGTAAAGAAGTATTACTTTATTTGAAAATGGGTTTCGGATTTAAAAGGTCCCACATTGATATAATTCGAGGCTAAGGTGATAAGGGTTCGAAATATACCCACCCAATAGGATTTGGACATGTTTAGGTCATAGATTTTACATTATCGTTTCATTTTATTTAAATCCTTTATTAATGAGGTAATCGCTACATCATTATGGTGTAATAAATACATTTATTTATTTAATATCCAAAAATTATAAGAAAAATAGTATGATGTAGGAATCGTTTTATCTTTCCAATTAATATTTATAGTCAAAATTATGACTTGTATAACCCCACTTAAAAATTGTTTTCGTAAAACATATTATGTTTGTGTCATTTTTACTTTTACATTAAATAAAAAGTTATTTATGTCATTTCCCAACCAAAGTGGCTCCATGGGGTCCCCAAGTTGACCCATGGATTTTCTTGGTCGTCCATGACACATACAATTAGGGTAGGACATGTGTCAAGATCATCTCATACTTTTAAAACATTATTTTTACCTTAAACTACACTAATTACCACTAATCGCGATTAAAAACTTAATAAGTTACTATTCACAAAAAATTTATTTTAATCCCATTGGACCAGATTTTACTTCTTAATGACAACCATGTATGTCTGATTTTTGAAATTCAAAACACAAAGGTGGAAAAATTTCATTTAAATGGAAAATCAGTTTTTATAAGTACCACTTAGTGGTTTCACTATTCATCAAAAATTGAAGTTTTTCAGAAAAATACCAAAACTTCACCCAAAGCTATATTTGATATTCTGAATTAAAAAATTATGTCTATTTTACAAAATTCAAAACATATAAGTCACATTAATTAATTTAATAATTAATTCCCACTGTCATGAAAAATAGCGTGTTTTTATGAAACAATAAGTATCAAAAGATTGACACCAGTTTAAGTCCAATTTCAAAGTGAAATTGATTCCAATGACCACCATTGGATTAAATGGTAAAAATATATTCTAATATAACTTTAAAACCAATTCAAAAGATAATATAATCATATAAATAAATTATATTAAAAAGCAGTTTTGATGTAAAATGCAGTATTTTTCACTATTCATTAAAAAATGAACATTGTTAGAAAAATACCAAAAATTTATCCAATGTAAATTTCAATGTCCCAATCATAATGAATATATTTATTTTGACAAATATAGATTATAAAATTGTCAAAAGTGTGATTTAAAAAGGTTTTCCCATTAAAAGGCAGTAAAACAATCTTTTAAGAATATCAGTGTATTCCATGCTTAAGATTGGATTTATTTTCATTTTAAGCCTCTAAAACACTATCTAATTCATTAATAGACACAGATAAAAATATCAATTATTCATTACTTACTTGGGATGTTACACTATGCGTCTCATCAAAACTATAACTAAAACTGGAAATTTTTTATTATTCCCATTTTCCATATTTCTTTTTTCATCCAAGAAAAAATTTGTAAATGATCTAAAACCAAAATCATTTTGGGATTACCGAAATTGTGAAATAAAATATTAAACATAATAATTCTTGGTATTCCATTAGGTTATTGGTTAATGAAAAAAGTCTAATTGTATATTGAATAAACTACCATACAAGTATTGAAATGGGAAAGTATTTTCCGGGATTTTATTTTTGAAAACCTGGAAAGAAATATCTAGGGTCCAGAATGATAATTGGGTTGTAGTCAATCACATTAAAAAGTAAGACCATCCTTTCTGCCTCAATAATTATTTCCCAATACAACACATATCCATTATATAAATATGATAAGTGAGAAGACCTCATGGGGTGACACTATCCATTTTATCTGATCAAACTCCAATGATTTACTGAATATTATAGAAAATTATTCAAAATGATTTTGAGATAGAGAAGTGTTTCACTGCTGATTATTTCCCTTAGATAGATTGTAAGTCTGAGAGCACCATCCAAAAACTAGAGGGTATGATGATTTCATTTATTTTTAGAATTACAAGCATATTATGATCAATATCATCACATGGTGTATTATCCTATGAAAATATTTTACATTTCAAAATATTGATGACCCTAAATAAGGGTCAATATGGTACTAGATATGACTCAAACATGGTGGGATGAATTTTTAGATTGAAATAATATATGTCTTGACCATTCAAAAAAATTACGTAGAGGATTCAAATAGTTTAGTGGTATTAGAATATAAAACAATTTTTAAAGAAGATATATTTATATAATCCTTGATGATACATGCAGTTTTAATTTGGAGATAGGGTATTCCTCTGGACATCTCTATGGATTTGGGTTGTTCGATTTTGGATGAATGGCAACCTAATCCATATCTCTATTTTCCCATTGATATCCTCAATCATATTGGATAATTATATTATCCAATATTAACAGATATTATTCTATAGTATGTAAGTGATTTATTCAATGCATGGCTTCAGAGGTAGAATATACTAATCTCCTCACATGTATTTAATTTATAATCTATCAAAATCGGCATGGTATCTCATATGGGGGAAAACCAGTTAAAATACTATATCAATGATGTATGGTATTGTGGAATAATAAAACACATTTTATCAGTGTTATATGGAGAAATAATAAGGCTCATAAAGATATGTGGGGACTTGAGGGCATGATAATTGAAAATTAACAATTATGTTTCCAATATGTATAAAATTTTCGGGATTAAATTGGTTTATATACAGTCCAATGTAGCAACAAGAAATTCTAAAATTTAAAATACTGTTGTTATGTGTGATAACTTGTTTTACCTGGTAAATGTATGAAAAATACAAAATATTAATAAAAAAATTTTAATAAATTTTTTATATTTCCAATAATGGTAAAGAATTAATATATAGGTGGAAAATAATTAACAAGTATTATTATTGAAAAAGGTCTATATATAAAAACCATTTTCTTTTTATCTTTCAATATAAAATAAAACTAAATTAAATGTTTGCTAAAATGAATATTTCAAAATAAAACTCATTTCTGAATCCCACTTATGAAAATTTATAGAGAATGAATTTTAGTATTTGTTATTAAAATGGTGATTTCAGTTTAGAGGATCAATTTTTAAAATCATTTTTTAAAAATTTATCATTATATAGAATTAAATAATAATACCAAACCACTTATGTAATAAAACATTTATTTAAGAATAAAATTATAAATTTTTAAATAACTTTTGATCTTATAATACTATTATTTTGTTAATATATAAACTAAAATGAAACTATAATAAAAGAATAATTTTGGCCATTTACTCTAATTAAGTGTTATGATGATGAAATTCATTCCAATCATTTCTCTGAATCCTCAAAACATTTATTTTTTTCTAATAGATAAAATTATGTCATTGAAATATATCTCCAAGATAATTTTATCTTATATATGAATTTAAATCATAAAAAAATATTTTTATCAAAATTGTTTTATTTGATTTATTATATTTATATTAAAATTAAATTTTAACATATATAGAAATTTTTTCTGTGAAAATAATTACAGTAATTTAATAGATAAGATTAAATATATATAGAAACATCCAATAATACTTTTTTTCATTAATGTAAATTACTATAGTAAAAAAATTAATTTCCAAAGTAGAAGTTGGTTTGGGTAAATGGTTAAAAGAAAAAAATCCTTAAATAAATCATTCAGTATTTAAAATTAAATGATTAGCAGGGATAAAATCTTAATCTATCTCACACGCCATTTTTCAACTTTTAATGCATTGACCGTTCTATGGGGCCATAAAATTATTAAAAACTAACACATGTTTCCAAAATATCAAAATTATACACAAAAAAACAATAAAACCTAAACCATTTCATGTTACACTTAACCATAAAATTTCACATTGAAATACTAAATTTATTCAACTTTATAGTCCACCTCAATCAGAGAAAATCTTATTATTCATGTGGTTTTACTTAAGGATTTCACTTCTAATGACTTTTCTAGGAGAAAAACCATGCATCCTATCTTATCATTGACATTTCATCATCTTTTGTTTTAAATTAATAAGTCTTAATGTAATTAAAAATATTTTAAATATAATGAAATTAGATTCAAAGTTATATTTGTTCTTCCAATTTATTAATTCATACTCAAATATTCAATCATTTCATTTCTATAGAAAAAAAGTTCATCAATCTTGATAACTTATAGGATACTATCCCTATAGTGGATGAGTGTATTTTATATCTCCATCGTTCATTTCTAGTATCAGTGAGGGATTTTTTTAATAAATAGTATTTTTATTTCATAAATGAAATTATGATTTATTAATTTTTTGTATACCATCATTATACTCATTCATTGAGAAATGAGATCATTATTTGTGTGTATCTACATATTACTACCTTGAAAATTAGTTTTCCAAACATCCATATTGTATGTTTATAAGAATGAGTTTATGAATATATATGATACTTATTTCATGTTAATGAATCAATAATGATTATATTATGATTTTATAATAACATTGTCTCACTCGTCCATTCATTATAGTAAACTTTTGTTTAGTTTATTTTTACCACATATATGAGTGATGATATAATTTATATGTTAGTAATTTTTATGGAATGATATATTCTGGTAAATGAATTAAAAAAACATTATTAATGTTTTCAAAAAAAAATCATAATATTAATATTTGATATTGTTATTAATATATCATGTCTTATTCATTAAACACACAGATACAAGCCCAAATTTTATGTCATTATCACAATTAATTACCAAATCACTTGAAAAATGATATTAATTTTTTTAAATCTATTTTATAATACCTTTTCCTTTGAAATTTTTAACTAATAATTATGAATCATTATTGAATAATGAATAATAACACTTGAATTATTTTTTTTCAAATATATTGTTTTATATAACATGATATTAAAAATATATTATGTATAACTAATAAAAGTGTGTGTTATTTTTTAAATTGAATATGATTATAGTTTATATAGATTAATAAGTCTTTAAGATAGGTGATTATGATATTATTTTGTGATATAGGTGGATATAGTGATTCAAACATTGATAATGAAAATTTAAGATATTTTAAGGACACAAATTAATTCACATGGATCATAATCACTTAAATTTACCTAAAACTATTTCATTTATTATTTTATATAAAATATGATAATTTAATTTGGAATTTCCACCATCGTTTTTGAGAAAATTATATTTGACATGAATATATTCTTCCTTAATGAATCTATATTTTTTTGGAATGTTTTTATGAATAATTCCAATTTATTTTGAAAGTATTTCACTACATATACATGTCATTACTTACTGAAAATGTTCTATATTCTATTATGGAAAGTCAATTTTTGTATCTTCAATGATACTTATATTTCACCTTATTTTATAATCAATTTTTTATATGCTTTTTACTATATTGGATTCCAATAATAAAAATTTAATATATTGGAAATTATATTATTTTCAATGATCATATGTTCGTCCCTTCTACATCAGATTTTGACACATGGATGATTCATTTTCTGTGAATCTATTTTGGAATTTTTATCATCATAATTAAATGTTAATTTTTATATTAATTAAAAAAGTCAAATTCTTCTTGAAAATCAAATTTTTTAACATGAAATTACAAAATAATATTTATGAAATATATTTCTTTGTGATTTCACTATAATTTAAAAAAAATTAGTACATTATAAAATAATTATCCATAAATTACATGATATGTTTTAATTTATGTGTCGATAACAGTTTTTATCAAATTATCATCTTCTTTCATTCTGTGATTCAATTTTAAAATATACATATCACACTTCTTAATCAACAAGTAATTTTTATATAAAGAATGTTTTGATAATATGTTGCACACATATGTATAGTTAATGATGGGTGGTATCCCATATCTCCCAAAAATGATTTTTTATGGTAATCATTATATTAATATAATAATATATGGGGACACAATAATTTTATTAAATAAAATAAAAAATATATATACATACATATAATTGTTCACAAAATTAAATTTTGGAAATATATGTATTGATCTATATTATTAACTATTCTTATATTTATTCCACTATATACCTGATAAGTTTCTTATTTTGGAATACAAAATTTTTTTATGATTTTTTTTTATTATATTCCTTATATTTATGAAATGATTGTATGTTTCATATTTTTTGGAGAAATATATTAAGGACCTTTGTTTGGTCTTTTTCCCCTATGATAGTATCCATAATTCATATTCAATTTTTTTATCATTATCATTTATTATCTCAAGATATTTTTATATGATATTTATCTCATACTCTTTGTTTACTTTAAATTAAATATCCCAACATTATTTCTAGTAGTTATGTTTTCCATATTTAACATTGATGCACACTCCCTCTTATGATTCTATTCCATAGTTAATAAATATTATTATTTCAATGACATGTGAATAACGGGCCTTTGGAGAATGGTTATGTAGAAATTTTAAAAGGTGTGTCAAAATAATTTGTTAATTTAGCTATAATCACTTCCACTAATCTTTTAATCCATTGGTTTGAGTTAAAACTGTGTAATTTGTTAATAAAACCTTTAATTTAATTAATTAATCCTTAATGATTATCTTGGGATTCCATATGAGATATTGGTGAAAGATTTTTATATATAAGATTAATGAAATATGTAAATTCATAATGAAATATAGATATGTTTTTAAAGGCAATAAGTCCATTGATATGGATATTATGTCAAATTTGTTTCAGGTAACATACAATTGAATTTCATCCATGCTTTGACTATTTAAGAGATTCCCTTTTCTTTGGTGAAGTATCGAGTATCTCTTAGATGGGTATGAATCTTTTTAGTTATATTATGGTATTTCACAACTTGAGTATATTTAATGTGAATTTTCATATTCTTCTCTAGAAACACTTCAAATTTTCAATAGGGGAATTGTTGATTGGGGATGAATAGTTCATGGATTGTGATAACTGTTTCCGAAACATTAACTGGGGAACGTGCATCTATCTCGTTCGGGGATAAGAGACATGGGTTTTTTTGGTTTCACGACATTCCTTCTTTCCAAAGGTGGTAAAAATCTGCTCCTTATTCATAGAAATCTGTTCCTTCATCGAAATGGGATGATGTGATGTCATTTCTTCCTTCTGGGGATTCCTCCTCAGAACTAGTCACCTAGTCCGGGTCTCCCTCAAAGACTTAAGACATTGTTCGTGAAACCCTTCCCAGAACCATATCTTCATGGACACCAGTTAATTATGCTGCTTATTTAAGGAAATTACAAGGGGTCTGGTCAGGGCAGTATCCTTCGGCTATGGGAGTAGTCATGCTGGGCATCACTGGCGTGTCTGGACGCTGGGGATTGGATTGTCTGTCTTCTGTCCCTTATTATAGGGCTTCTATAGGGCACGGAAGCCCAATGCATCCCACATCGAACGCAGGTAATCATATGCCATTGGCATGTATCTGATGTTTTCCTCAGCTTCCTATGTTTAACACAGGGTATGTCGCAAGTTTAACGTCCAGCAGAGATAGATCGGGCTAATCAGAACACTGACTAGAGTGGATCAGCTGGGGGAACTCCCTGGAGGGAACACCGCCATTGGGGCCATCGCATGTGTGGCCTCCCGAATACTGTTAGTTGGAATGAGGAATGGGGTGGCAAGATCACACCAGGATGTGGTGGCCCGGGTAAGAATCAGGATGGCAGGTGGAAGGTTCTGTGGAAGGGATGCTGAATGGGATGACACCGTCATGGGGAAGACGATGGTTTTGGTATTGATACTTGAAAATTCTTCCTATGTATCCCCATGGTTGGTAATCAATGTCAACGTAATTCATCTGATGACGACTTACCGTCGATCGGGGTTTTCAATGGCTTACCTCTGGATGAGGACACAATGGCTTACCACTGCAATGAAATTAACTTACCGCGGAATGGATTGCCAAAGACTTATCACTGAATGGAGTGAAAATGGCTAACCGCTGAATGGAGGTCCACAGTTTAATGTCATGCAGGACATGGGTGAACTGATGTTAAGGGGGTCGGAACCACAGGGTGTTTGGCTTGATCCTCATGGAGGCTTCCTACGTACCTCACCTTGGCAAGCATCATAGACCACACAGTTCAGGTGGTGGCATGGGGCTTACACTCTAGGCTCACTAGGGTGTTGGTGGACCAACATGAATGGGGTCAGAACACCTAGGTTGTGGTGGGATTGAACCTCAGGGAGTCTTCCTACATACCATGCCTTAACACAGATCAAATTCCTTATATTTTGGTAGGGGCGTGTCGGTGAACCGGTGTGTAGATGGACCTGGGGTCCAATGGGTGTTGGGCTTGAACCTCAGGGAGGCTTTCTACATACCATGCCATGACATGGATCATAGTCCTCGTGGTTCGGGTAGGGACTTGTTGGTGAACCAATGTGAAGATGGACCTGGGGTCCAATGCAGGTTGTCTTCGATCCTCAGGGAGGCTTCCTTTGTACCATGCATTGACATGGATCAAAGTCCTCGTAGTTCAGGAAGCGGTGTGTCAGTGAACCGACATGAAGATGTATATGGGGTCCGATGGGTGTTGGGATTGATCCTCAAAAAGGCTTCCTACGTACGATGTCTTGACATGGATCAATGTCTTCATAGTTCAGGATGGCATTGTGGGGATTACACTCTAGGCTTCCAAAGGTGTTGGTGTCAGGGTCGGTGCTTACTCTATGCCAACATGAGTTGTGCTCTGTGTGAGAAACAAGAGGCAATAGAGACCTGACGATCAAATCGCGAAAGGTGCGTCTTTGGAATATAGAGTGGGTCTTATGTGTGGAGCCGCCCAGGGAGAGGGATTTGCACTTACTCCATGATTGAGGCCCATGGTGGCAAAGCACAATGGGAGATGGATTTAGTACTGATGAAAGGAGAAGCACTGTTTCCCACCACGCCCTTCGCTGGCCCTAGGGTCCGAAGATGAATGGAGGAGCGGGGATGCTGCCTATGGTAAGAAAAGATAGGGGCTTATACCAAGGTGTTTGTCGTTTCCCCATGGACAAACACAACTCCGATAAGGAGGATATCATCCCATGTGAGGGGTGATCCCATCCCCGTGGAGACAAGTGGGTTGGAGAATGTCCAAGGCATGGGGGCCCTACGTGCGAGGCACGAGGCGAGGTAACAGTTTAATGTCATGTGCTAAGGATGAGGGTTCTTGGATGTTTAATGTCCTACAGCTCGGATGATGAGGTTTTTCTCCGCACCACTAGGACTTACATAACTGGTACCCTTTGCTCCATGGTGTAGAGAGGGGACAGGAAAATCCATGGTGAGGGTGTGTCACAAAGTGAACCATCACGGGGCCAATGTTAGTGTTGTTATGTGAAGAATCAATATCCATTAGCGAGCCTATGCAAAGAAGAATGAGGCGTAGCAGCACAACAGGTGGTGTCATCTAGGGGACTCTAAAATCACATCATGCAAACATGGAGGGTCGCATGTGAAAAGGGATTACCAAGAATAGGATTTCATAGGCAGGGGCCTAGTGAAGCTCTGTTGCTTCACGTGGCAGAGTTCACATGCAAAGGGGTGTGTTTGTGAAGTGGGGTGCCTTAGCCTAAGAATAGGGAAGAGAAGCATATGGGAGATGCTTCAGAAAGTGGAAATTCATTCTTGGAGCACTGCCTCATGGATGAAAGGTGCCGCGTGATGTAAGGTGTCGTGATGTAATGTGCTTCGTGAAGTACAGTGACCCTGCCTTAACATGGAGATCATGTTTACATGAGGGGGTTTTTGCGAAGCATAAATTCCCCACGAAGACCTGGGTCCCCTTGGGGATCCCCTTCCTTCACGAAAGACCTTATCTTCACAAAAGGAATCCCTCTCGGAAGAGGGGATCAAAATAAGATAATGGGGGCACTTCGCAGAGCAGAAGTACATCGCACGGCTCATGGTTCGCAGAGCAGAAAGATGCATCGCTATTCAAGAGCTGGGAAGTCGCAAGGTATGATTGTCCATCCGTTGGGATTAGGGGGATACCTGTAATAATAGAAAATAGGTGTCGTTAAGCATAGATTACGTGGCGCAAAGTGGGTCTTTGTTGCTTCCCATCGGGTGGTGAACGTCATATGCAGTCGCAGAGCATCCAGCCTCCTTCCTTTGCGGAGGGCTTGCAGACATCAAATGCATTCATCAAGCGGCCCGCCTCCATGCTTCGCGGAGGGGTCGCGAATGCCAATGTGATTGTAGAGCTTCCTGCCTCATAGTTCATGGTGGGATCGTGAATGTAAAATGCGTTTGTGTAGCCGCCCGCCTCCTTGCATCATGGTGGCTGCGGTGCTGGGGGGGGGGCTCCGTGAAGTGGCTTCATGAGGAAGACAATGGGGCCTTACTTTGGGTTTCTTCTGTATCCCAAATATTGGTGCCAACAAATTCCCTCCTTAGACCTGGAGCCACAGAGAGATCAATGGTCGAAGTCTGAGTGTAACCATTGAAATCCTCGGCTGTTCGCGATGCTAGCTCACGGGGAGGGCTCCTGAGGCGGACATGGGATGCATGGGCCGAGCGCTCTGTGAAGCTCAGCGTGCACTGGATGCACCAAAAAGATCTGAAATCCATCGCCTATAAATAGGGGGCATCCATTTTTTGTACATTCCCTTCTCCATGAATTTTTCCTTTTGTTCTCTCAATTCTTGAAGCTACATGTTCTCCGCGAGTGTTCTCTACGAATCGAGTCTTCACGGCGCTCAACGAGTCCTCGACTCCATGTTTGCGCTACACGATCTGGCACTTCAATGCCTAGGTAGCACTCTACTAACAGTCTTCCTGAAGAGTCTTCACAATCACACTATGTAGATGAGATTCGCGAACCAGCTAGTAAATTGTCCATGTTTCAGATCTGAATGGCCCACCAGGAAGCTTC
This sequence comes from Viscum album, assembly GCA_963277665.1. Classification (NCBI taxonomy): domain Eukaryota; kingdom Viridiplantae; phylum Streptophyta; class Magnoliopsida; order Santalales; family Viscaceae; genus Viscum; species Viscum album. The sequence continues at coordinate 1,355,808,978 of OY728120.1, forward strand.
TCAGGGGGTGCTTTTAGATTCCGCCTAGAGGGATGAGAGGGACCACAGTCTGGGGCTAGGAGAGTTGGTCCGTAGCCACTCAGACCATAGTTCTTGGGTGAAGCTATTTTCAGAGAGCCAGAAGAACTACCCCTTGTGTAGGAGGTTTCCCTTATATAGCTTTAGGCTGAGGGCTGACGCCTTCATCCCTGAAGCAAGTAGGGATGAGCCGACTTACTGATTTAGGAGCATGTCGTGCCCGCACCGATGGTTCACGGTGGCTGATGGCCATGCCCAAGAGGATTTCACACCCGTCATTACTGAATGATTATAAAATCATCTGAACAACGTTGATGGGAGGGAATTTCAGCTAGAGATGTCCCCTCCTCTGTTCGGAACTATCCTCAAGGCTATGCTAGGGAACCAGAAGAAGGGGTGGTCTGAGGAATGGGACATGCGCCAGGGGGGAAACATCACAGATGATTGGGCCTGGGCCTACTGGGTAGGCCCCTCATGTGAGGAGTTCGGAGCAGAGCTGAGAATAGTGTGTCTGTATGAGGCAGCTTGGGCCTCCCAGTTCCACATCTACCAGCCGAAGCAGATAATGCCGGATCTGATGAGCCGATGGTCACTGAGGACCAATACCTTCCACCTTCATCATGGGGAGGTCAGCATCAGCTTATGGGGTTTGCATTAGTTCTCGGGGGTCCCAATACTAGGGGAAAATTACGAAAAATTCCTCCCTGCTATGGGTGCATGGGAGGATCCAGAGCAGATGCCGCGTCTGGCAATGGCATTATTGGAGCTCGTGCCAGGAGAGATAAGGAGGTGATGAGGGTTGTCTACTTCAAGCATTGGTTGAAAAAGTTTCTAAACATCCGGGTAGACCATCAGTTCCCGGTGAGACCTCGAACATTCCAAAAGGGGGTAAGAAGTAAGGAACACTCGTACTAGAAGCTTTTGGAGAATAGCCAGTGGAATGCGTGGGGGTTCAGTGTCATAATTGAGCAATATCCAATAGTCAGGCAGGCAACATTCATAGCAGCGCTCATCTGTTGTTGGATCCTATTGGTGAGGGATTCCAACAAGGGAGTGCGACCAAGTACTTTTGTCATGGTGTCCAAATTGGAGACAGGAGAGCGGGTCAACCTAGTGATCCTGAGGCTCTCCATGTTGTATAAGATGTTGTGGCACATCAGCGAGGGGAAGAGGCCAAAAAGAGTATGCAGGCAGTTCCATCTCATGTACGGGTGGATAGCGGTGCACATTAGGGGGATCTATGAGTATCTGAACCCCATTTCTCCCCTAGGGTCGAACTTCTTCCCATCGATCCTGAATGCTGTAGGGAGCTTTCCGACCATGCTGACCACACCATCGGTTCTGAACCAGGTGTGAAGGGTGCATGAATTCAATTTCCACCTGTTTTTATTACCGAAGGGGGCCTTTACTGATGAAGGTTGGGGTATGGAAGAGAACTATCCCTACATCCTAGCCTTTCAAGGTAGAGTCTTGGTGGCTAGGGTTGACTGTGAGCACCTCTACAGGCCATACACCCCACACAGGTTTGCAAGGAAATTCTGGTGCCTATAGCGACTGACCCCACAGGTCTACTTGTAGGTGCATTAAGAGGAGAACGCATGCGTGATGAGGTAGATGAGGCTCATGTTCACACGGGAAGATAGGAAGATGAAGATTGAACTAACTCTGTCGACTGTCATCCTTAGGCTTATAAAGGAATAAGCCAAGAGCTGGGAGGAGGCCCACCTGAGGAGGACAATGAAGCAGCCAACCACTCTAGTCATTGATGGTGAGCCTCCCCAACCTCGGGGCCAAGGCCGGAAGACGAAAAAGGAATCCCACAGTGGCTGGGTTGTGTTAGTGGCGACACTCGCACTAATTGAGGGGGACACAGTGCAGGAAGATTCGAGAGTGGCAGCGGACCCGGTGGTCCTAGGAAAACAGATTCATCCAGAGGGTCAGCCACTGAGAGGATTCTGCAAGATTTCTACTCAGTCCCCAAGGATACTGCTATGCCATATTGACATGGCAAGAACACTGTCTTCCTGGTGTCTTGAGACATCTAGGATGTCAACCGTCAATTCCTCGGCCCATCTGAGTTATGGAAGCACCTTAACCATCTCATGATGGTGTTGCTGGGGATTGGCCCAATTAGAGATAGTTTTTCAGTATACTAAGAGGACGTGGAGTAATACCTAGCTGAACTGGAAGAATTTATCCACTTCTAGGGTTCCCTTCACAAGATGGAAGACCGGGCCAAGGTTTTGTTGGATCATATGGTCCCACCACAACTTTCACTACTTACTTGAGGGAGTGCTTTCCTCTTCCAGAAGAATCAGACAAATCCTCCTAGGGTGATGAGGCCGGTAGAGGGAGTCCTCTAGAGGAGGGTGAAGTTGGCGATCTGTCCTCAGATCTAGAATACTTTGCGGATGACCTCGAGGTAAAATCCCAAGTTCCTTCCTTAGGTTCTTCCCTTAGGTTACTATGGATTCCTCATCAACATCTGCACTATGCAGGAAGACCTTGTGAATAGACCTCATTCTCGCCCCTCAGTGGGTGCCGACGTGGGACCTTCGGGATCCACACCTGTGGCTGCATTAACTTCTGTGTCTTTTGGGGCTGGGACACTCAAGGCGGCTCTCCTAGAGTCTCCATACCTTCCAACCATATACGGGGGGCCACATATTGGGGTTCCGACAACATCATCCCGAGAGCGAGACCAGATATTTGAACAATGTAAGACTTTCCTGTCGAATTTATAGCTACCTTCCCCTGACAATGTTAACTGAAATTCGTATCCCCTTTTTGGCATGTACATTCCTTCAATTGGATTGGTCCGCTGCGGCGAAGTTGTTCGAGACATCTGGTAGCACCCTTCCCAGGGGCATGCTAATGGTCTTGGAGGTGGACATCCAGCCTAACCGAACTATAGTGCTCCTGATCATTGGCAGGGATGCCAGTGGGACTGTGCCTGAGGTTATCAAGGTGGTATCCGATGATGATAATAAATCCGAGGTTTCAGGCCCTGCCACACCTGATCCAACAACGAACATGGACCCGACTGAGGAATTCCTGGGGGAATTCCCTGCATACGAACCTGCCAATCATTCCGATTTGGATGAGACAACCTCTGACATGGAGGTTATAAAAATAGTCCATCACCGATGGTGGAAGATGATCATGCGCTTCATCAATTACACACCCAAGAATTATTGTTGGATGATATAGACAGACTTCATTCGCGACTACGCAAACTGTGCGCCGGTGGAGTGGATAACCAGTGCCCTCACATTCTCATATGAGATCTTATGTTAGAAAATATTTGGGTGTATGACCGTGGCCTCAATATGTGCTGGCTGCGGAGGAAGGCGTTGAACATCAAGAGGCTCTATGAGACAAAAAATGGGTTGAATGGTTCGAGGCCCGGGCGGATGAGCATGCTGCTTCTCTCAATGTGCAATCAGAGCTTGTCTCGAGGCTAAAAGCCCAGGCGTGGAATGTTGAGTGATGGGTTGTTCGAACAGAATCCAACACTCTAGAAATTACACCACCATAGTGGAATCACATTAGATGTACACATTGCTTTGATCATGGATCATTCCTTATTTCAGACAGGGCCTCTCTGGTGATGGGGTTTGTTGCTTCCCAATGTCATCATGGGGCATCCCAATCTTGTTCAGGGAAAAATTGCAGTTACATGGTTCCCCATGAGGGGTTAGACCAGGGGGCCGGAAATGGGGAGGAACATGATTTATGATTCCAGGGGATGGACCATAGGTGAAATACTGGGGTGTCTCTACATATCCCAGGAGGATGGGAATCAAGTCATACATAGTTCTAGAAGCATAGTTTAACATCATGTAAAACAATGAGATGCTTGGCTACGCTAGTGCACATCCTACGAAAACTACTAAGCCCACGTGAGTTAGGCTCAATGTGGGAAAAAAGAAGTAGTGGTGGGACTTTCCCAACACAGAAAGGAACATGTATGGGAAAAGGGACGCTCAGTGAATGCCAGCCCAATTATGCTATCTCGTCTATGTAGCACACCCAGACACACGGAGAGGTAATGATGAGTATGTCGGAATTACACTTGAACATGAGGATGTAGAAATGTGTGAATCATGATGCCTGAAATTTGGATCCCAATGATGGTGGCGTAACGATGCATGATAACTGTTAACTATGGAAGATATGCATAATCAACATTGTGTAAGCCTGGAATAGGGACATACAAATGTGGGTCAACCGTTGACCATGTTCGAAACATGGGACTTGTCCCAAATTTTGTCTGAGATCATTAGGGATGTTGGCCCAAGACGGTAGGTGAGCCGATGCGGCATTGGACCAGGCTGTTAGGGGGTCCCTTCGGATGTGGAAGAGGATGAGGATCCAAATAGCGAGATCATGGAGCTTGGACATGGAACCAGGGGAATTCCCCCATGAAAATTCAATACATCAGGATCTTTGTAAAAAAAACATCTTAATATGACAATGAGACATATTAGATAGAGGGCGTCGAGTCCCTTCCCAGAGGTAGATATTAGTTTAGAGTCGTAGAACTCAGACCATGGATGGTAGGAAATGCAAGAGACACATGGTGGGGTAATTACCAAAACCCGACGTGAATGGAAACTGGGGGTTCCAACCACCATGTGTTCCTTGGGGATGTTTTAGGTCGAGGGACCGAAAATGAGAGTTATGCTAGTCCCAAGGCAAGGTGAACAGATGATCCTACGTACCCCATGAGGATGGGGATGAATCTGCATGTAGTTCTAAGAGGTGGCACGGTAAGCTAACAGCGCCCGGGATAATAGGGGAGTGTGTGCATGAACCTCTCACCAAAATAAGTTTTATTTGATAAATATTGTTTGTCCCCTTAGGTGAGTGGTTTTTTTTTGTCAAGCGATTGGCCTAGGGTAGTAGGACCTGGTATTGCTATAAGAATCAAGCTATAGCAGGAATTGGAAAATGGTATGGCATGTGACCTATACCAAACATGGTGTCCCCTTGAGCGAGGACATCACGATGCAGTACCGTTATTCTTCATGTGGATAGGACGATAATGTCACAGTTTAGGGTCATGTGATGGGACCAGGCAGCATAGTTTAAAGTCATATGGCTTGGACATAAAGGAATTTGCACGACGTGATTCAATATACCCAATGTGAAAGAGGACATAATCCCACACCACACAGTACGCTATTTCAAGAATGGAGCCTCATGCTAAGGGGCCTGAATAGAGGTAAGAGGGTAAGGGGTAGGAGAAACTAGCTCCCAACTGGGCTGGACCTAAAAACAAGATGTTCGGGTGTTCTTACATATCCCATGAGCATGGGAATCAAGACACACATAGATGTGGAGATCTTAGTTTATGGTCTTAGTGCTCAAACCAAAGAGGAGTGAAAACCCTCTAGTAAGTGCAGATCTCAACCCAATCCCTAAGCCCACATGATTCAAACTCGGTGTTAGAAACTAGGGAGGACGATGTATATTAAAATACCAGGAATGCACGCTGAAGGGAAATTGGTGCGGAGCCCCGAATGACACCCTTATCATAGATTTTTCATCTTAACATGCAGATGCACACTGAGGAATAGTACTAAGAGTTTCAAATTTCTACTTGGACATCATGAGGTGGAGAAAGATGTGAATCATGTAATCTACATTTTGGGATTTGTGGGGTTGGCGTGGCAATGGAGGATAACAGTTGATCATGTTTGAATCATAGTATCCATATCGTGTTAGCCTGAAATGGGAACAACAATGGAGCATCGACTATTGACCATATTCGAAATGTGGGATTTGTATCAGCATTTTGTTCACGACCCTCGAGGACGTTGGCCCATAATCATAGGAGATCCCTTAGGCCTAGAATCTAGCCAACATGGGGGTCCCTTCAGGTGTGAATGGTTATGGAAGCCCTAATGAAGGGGAACACAATTCCTTAAAAATGGGTGTAAGCATGTCCAAGTAGAGTCCAATATTCTAGGTACTAAACCATAGTACCCTTAGGAAAATTGGTGAACCGCCGAAGAGGGTCGACGAGGGTTCTCAACTTGAGAGTAACCTATTTGAAGGGATGCATATAATGTAAGGGGATACAGAACTCCTAGGAGGGAGAGGTACATGGTATGGTCGTTACAAGCCTGACGTGAATGAGGACATAATCCTATCTCACTCCATAAGGAAGGGTACGCTAAGGGGACAAGGTAAAAGGGAGATTTCTAGGAGATGGGGCTGGGCCCGAAGTCTAGACATTTGGGCGGTCCTACGTATCCCATGAGGATGGGAATCAAGTCACATGTAGTTCTTGAAGGTACACAGGGGTAATATACACTAACGAGGGGTGTGTACGGCCTGGCGAGTCACCTGATGTGAATGATGACATAATCACACACCACATCGTTCAACCCTAAATAGGAACATTGGTCGGGGGCCCGAAAAGGCCAAGGGGCCTGAGGCTGGGCCTCGATCGGGAAGGCCCGACCACTTTGCAGTTTAACATCTTGCAGTGTGGAAAAAGAGAGGAGTAAGATACTCCACACTAGGGAGGTGTACGGAACAACTAAGAACCTGACATGAATGGTGACACAATCCCATAACACAGCACACTCCCATAAGAGAAAACCTGGACCATGGGACCAAAAAGGCAAAGGGTCCTAAGGTTGAGCCTTGGTCGGAATGGCCCGACTAGTTTGTAGTTTAGCGTCTTGATGTAAGGATGAAGAGAGGATACAGTGTCTCATCTGGGGATGTGTACGACACAACAAGAATCCCAACATGAATGAAGACATAATCTCATACCACACCGTACAATCCCATAAGAATGAACCTGGGCCGAGGGCCTGAAAATGCCAAGGGGCCTCAGGCTGGGCCTCAGATGGATGGACATACACCCTCTTGTACAGTTACCACCTCATCACAGCTCCTAAGCCCTTTTGAGCAGTGCTAGGTGTGGGAAACAAAGAGCCAGTCTCGACACTACCCATCATATGGAGGACTATCACCTAGATTTTACCGAAGGGAGTTCATCGCATGGAGATACAACAGAGGAGAATGAACCACTACAAACAATGTTTGGGACATCTTGGGATGGTTCCAGTGTCACATGACAGCTTTTGACCATTTTCGAAACACAACATCCCTATAGTAAACTAAAAATGGGAGCAACACAAGAGCATCTACTGCTGACCACATTCGAAATGTGGGACTTGTATCGGCTTGTTGCTCAACATACTCAAGGTCATTGGCCCAAAGTGGTAAGAGAGACCTTAGTCATAGCATCCATACTATTAGGGGGCCCTTCTGGATGGGGAAGATAATGGAGTCCCAATCAAAGGACTGGGTTAAGACAAGTTGCACCCATCTCTAAATAAGGCAAATGTCTCTAGCGAGCAGGATGTACGACCGGATCGAGTTTATCTCGACGTGAATTGGGGTAAATGTGTGCACCGCTTCCAGTTGTCTTGACATGAGGGGAAGAGTCTAGCATTTGGGTAGCAACAATAAATGAAATTTCCTGGTGTTCCTATGTATCCCATAAGGATTAGAATCAAGCCATACGTAGTTCTTGAAGGCCATGAAGTTTAACTTCATGCCGTGAGGATGTGGGAGGATAGAAGAATGAGGAATGGGCACATGGTGTGACCATTACATTCCCGGTATGAGTGGAGATAAGGAATCCTACACCATATCATGCAATGATCCTCTGAGAGAACTATACGTAGGGGGATAGTCAAGAAGAAGAGTTTGGGGGATGGGTTCATGAAGAGTCCTTTGAGCGTTCCTACGTATCCCATAAGGTTGGGAATTAAGCTGTACATAGTTCTCAAGATGCAATTTAACATCATTCCGGATGATGCATAGTTTAAAGTCGTGTAGGACCGAACAGTTTATGGTCATGCAGGATCGACATGCAGTTTAGGGTCATCCGAGACAGAACAGTTTAAGTTCATGCAGTACCAGCGTGCAGTTTAGGGTCATGTAGGACTGAAAAGATTAAGGTCATGCGGGACCAGTACACATAGGCAATGTATTTCTTTAGGAAGATAGCATTGGTGGGAGGAGTTATACGCTCAACATCCATGGTCACCAGGGCATACACTCCATTGGGGTAAACATTGTGGACTATATATGGTCCTTCCCATTTGGGCTCCAACTTGGGTTGTTTCCTGTAGGGGATAATTGGCACCCTGAGGGACAATACCAAATTTACATGTAGAAAAGAGAGAAGTCAAAGCTCATTATTGATGTATCTAGACATCTTATTCTGATTCCTTTCCAGATCGTGCAGGGCACGAAGCCTATTCTCATCAAGCACTTCCAATTTAGCCAGATGAATTTCGGCTACCCTATCTAACGCCTGATGGTCATAGACCACTGTGCGTAACGAGGGAAGCTGGATCTCGATGGGAAGGACAACCTTAGCTCCATACATGAGGGAATATGGGGTCACCTAGGTGGAATTACGAGTCATCATCCGATAGGCCCAAAGGGGGATGGGGAGATTGTCTGACCAACTCTTCTTGTTCTGACCAACCAATTTCTGTAGAATATTAGAGAGGGTTTTGTTTAATGCCTCAATCTACCCATTTTCTGGCTCATGATAGCGGGAGGTATGGTTCGAATGGATGTTTTACTTGGCATACAATTTCTTTAGATTGGCTACTCGGACGTTGGTGTCATTATCGATGAGGACAGCATGAAGGACTCCACACCACTGGATGATTTTGGAGATCATGAAGTAAACGATGGAACGGGCCTTGACCTCCTTGAGGGGAACTGCCTTTTCCCACTTGGAAAAGAAATCTGTGGCGGTCAGGATGAACTTGCACTGGCGAGCTGTCGCTAGTGGGTATGGTCCCACAACATTGAGTCCCCACACCGCCAATGGCCTAGAGTACTTGGTAGAGTGGAGAGGTTCTAGCGGCTGATGCATGTAGTTAGCATGAACATGGAATGCATGATCTCTCTTGGAAAACTCGATACAATCATGGATCACAGAGGTCCAGAAGTACCCCAGTCTCTGGATTTGATGGGACAGCTTCGGACCAGCCTGGTGAGCCCCACAGGAACCGGCATGAACCTCATACATGACCTGAGAAATCACGACTCCTTGGATGCAATAGAGGATAACACCATCAAACCCATGCTTGTAGAGGATCTTCTCAAGACTGGGACCACTCTATAGGGTAAACTGCAGCGTGTGGAATTGAATTCGCTCGCGCTCGGCCCCATCAACAGGGAGGCAACCATTTTGGAGGTACTTGACAAAAGGGGATCTCCAGCCGGGAGTCCTTCAACCACTGCATCGGGAGAACCTGGGGGTCCTGAAGTGGACGACCCAACGATAAGATGGATTACTCGCAGGTTTTCATCATCCTCTGGGGTGATGGGGGAAGTGACTCTATGGTGTTGCATGTGCATAATTATATCATCCTACTCAGGTTCTGCAAGTGATGCAGCCAGGCTGGCTAGGCCATCAGATCGACTGTTCTGAGATCAAGGGAGATGAGTAACTTCCGACTAGGTTGGAAACTGGGCCATTAGATAGAGGGTGCACTCCCACAATTGTACGAGCTATGGATTTCTCAAAATATAGACACCATTTACTAGATTGATGATTAGTTTGGAATCCCCTTTGACATGAAAATGGGGCACATCGATCTTGAGAGCCAGCTTGAGGCCAGTGATAAGAGACAGATACTCTGCTGCATTGTTGGTGCAGCCTTCTGACAACAGGAATGTGTATAGAAGAATGGCTTACACCGGGGTAATAAAGACAATACACATGCCCACTCTATTGGGCCTAGGATCATTGAATCTCTTTCCAGTGGGGTTTCGGGAGGCCCCATCAAAGTGCATATGCCAACATGGGATGGAATGATATACCGAGAGGATTTCCTCATAGGGAAAATCCAAGTCCAGGGGCAGGTCTGCAGAGGTTGGATAGGAACCTAAAAAGACTTCCAATGCCTATCACTTTATTTCTTCTTTAGGGATGAACATGATGTCGAACTGCTGGAGGATTACAACCCACCGCGCTAGATGGCTAGTCAACATGGGGCGGTTCAGAATGTACTTCAGCGGGTCTACCCGAGACATGAGATATACTTGATGGTGCTGCTTGTAGTGTCGCAATTTATATACTGTGAATACATGTGCAATGAAGCTCTTCTCGATGGGGGAGTATCTGTTCTTTGTATCGATTAGCATACGACAGAGGTAGTAGAGTCTTTTTTCTGTCCCCTCATTATTCTTCTGGGTGAGAAGGGAACTGAGAGATTATTCCAGGGTAGTCATGTATAGGATCAGTGGATTTCCGGGGACGGGTGGCATTAATACCATAGGTTGGAGTAGATACTGCTTAATTTCCTCAAACGCGGTCTGGCACTATTCATCTCATTCATTGGCAGAGCCTTTCTTCATGATCTGGAAAAAGGGCTTACACATGCCATCCAGATTCTCAATGAATTAGAATTTGTAGGCTAAGTGGACTTGGAAACATCAATGGTCCTGAATATTGCTCGGGGGAGGCATCTTTTGATGTCCTTGATCTTCTATGGGTTGATCTCGATTCCTCGATATCTGACATCAAAGCCAAGAAACATCCCGAAGGTGACCCCAAAGGCATATTTCAGCTAGTTCATCCTCTGATGGAGGGAACGGAGGAAGCCAAACACTTTCTCAAGGTCCTTGAGATGGTCCTAGAACTGGTGAGATTTGACCACCAGATCATCCAAATAGCATTCTATCAATTTCCTGAGGATTGGCTTGAATATGCGGTGCATTGCCCGTTGATAGGTGGCACCTGCATTCTTCAAGCCGAAGGGCATAACCTGGTAACAGAAAGTACCATGGGGTTCCCTAAAAGTGGTGGAATCCTCATCCTCAGGGGACATTCTGATCTGATTATACCCGGAGTAACCATCCATGAAGGAGAGGGCTTGGAATCTAGCCGTAGCGTCGATCATAAATTATGTCACTAGAAGGGGAAAAGCATCCTTCAGACAATGATAGTTGAGATCTCGGATGTAGATGAAGACACTGATCTTCTCGTTATTCTTCCCGACTGGTGCAATGTTGGCTTGCCACTTGGGATACTGAACCTCCTTGACGAAGTTGGTTCTGATGAGTTTGTCAACTTCGGCCTTGATCATGGCACCGTGATAAGGGTTAATCATTATTGGAGGCTACTTCATCTAAAAATGAATTTTTGGGAGACCAAGGAAGTGGAAGAATACCTAAGGATCTAGTCCTGACATATCATTGTAACTCTAGGTGAACACACCATGGTGCTGCTTCAGGAAATCCATGTACCATTGTTGCTGCTCGAGGGACATGGCGGCCCTAATCAATGTGGGTTTGGGATTTTCCTCACTACAAAGGTTCACCTATACCAGTTCATCGACCATGGTAGAGATGGCTTCTTCAAATGAGGGGGGAGCATCCTCCAAATCCTTTTCATCGCTTGTGGAGGAGGGATTCCCTATGCTCTGGGTTGGAAAATTCTGATTGGAGGCTATTACCAGCCTGGAGAGAAATGTACATCATATCAAGGGATTCATACACTGCCGAGACCATAACAACTAAGGCAGTCGATCCGATCCCATATGGTCTTCATCCTAATGGACTACGCTTGATGATATCAAAGCAATAATGGTTTGTCAGCTTGAGACGTTTAATCCCAGCCCATCGAAACAGACAGGTATGATGTACCGCTGTGGCCATGGGGAAGAAATCCCGATACCGTATGGGGGTAGGAGGTTATGGGATCACTTGAGATTGGTTTTTGTAGGATTACATGGTGATTTTCTGTCGTCACATGGACCTGGGAATATACCTTCCTCTTGTACTGAAGACACAAATAATTGCCACATGTCAGGGGTCGTGGCCTCCAATAAATGGATCGGGAAGTTGTAGTTGTCATACCGACCTGTCCAGGGGTCCGTTGTAATAGTGGCAGGCTCAACCTTACTTTCCACAATCCGTTTATCCTTGCTCTTGTAATAGTCAGTGTCCATAAAACTGGATTCACAAGTGGAAAAAGGAGATGCATCACCTTGGAGTACTCCTACTCAACCATTTAGGGAGTATTTGAGGCATTGGTGATGTGGAGAGGGGACCGCCGCATGTAGATGGAGACATGGTCTTCCCATAAATGCATTGTACGTGTTGTCTTGGGAGACAATCATAAATTCAGTACAGGAAACTATGCCACCGAACTGGGACTTCATATGGATCTTGCCGACCGGGGTCTGATCTTTCCTTTCATAACCCTGGATCCTTAAATCGGAGGGAGTAAGGTCATCCTCGAATAACCCCAGCTTCCGCAATGTCTGTTTCGGGATAAGGTTGATCCCGGAGCCAGTGTCAACGAGATAGCAACGAACCTACACACTTTTAAATTGGCAGGTGATGTACAGTGGGCGGATGTGCCCCTGTATGGGAGAGCCTTAATCCTCTACTGAGAATGAAATGATGGCCTATAATTCAACATTGTAGACCGATTCAGTATGACAGGCTTATATAGCTACTACCTTCGTTTGAAACTGGAGAGGGATTCTTAAAGCCTCAGTAAGGGCCTTGCGCAAATCTGATGATAGGCGAAGGGCTTCAAGGATGGAAAGCCTTGCTGGGATGCATATGAGGTGCTTGAGAACACCATACTTTAATTCTAGGCATGAACTTCTACATACAGGACGTCGCTCTATGATTGGAGGCATGGCGGGCCCTGTCGGCCGGACTTGCGGCTGGCTAGTGCTGGGCACGTCCCACTATTCCCTAGTCAAAGCCCAAAGAGTCGCAATCAGATGAGGACTGAAGGACTGAGATCATTCTGTAGCTGGTCAAGGCTGGCCGCGGCCTAGACGAGGTATCTCTACCTGATCCAGTAGGAAAAACATAAGAGTATGCGGTCCGGATGACAACGGATGATGAGGCTGTGAGTGCTGAGCTTTGCGCTGGGCCTGCTGTCTCGTCTCGGTGGCATGGACAGACATCCCGGAGGTGCCAACTGACACACATCAACTACCAATATAGATGCGGCTCGGCCAACATTGTCATTTGCTGGGGACATTGGGGAGGTTCTCATGGAGCTCCCCCTCGTCTTGAGTCATATAGTGGTTTACCCACTCGACGGTATTAACTGAAGAATACCTTTAACTTTCACTTGAAGATTCATCTACTACTTGGAAGATTCTGGGAGGGATCCACATCTCAGGGGGCATGAAGTCACTGAATGTGTGGGACGATGATGACATTGGTGTTGTGCATTTCTTTTTCTTACACCGTCGATGCTTGATTTTCTGAGAAGAGGCTGACTGAGACGATGATGCATATGTTGTGGACGCAGATCTTGAAGGATATAGCTGATGTAGGGGCACACGAATGATGCCATGGGTGTGAGAAACCATCTTGCGGGCCATCCAGTCGTCGTACTTTTGGGACCCTCCAATGGAAAACTGTTTCCACATGCCTTCGTTATCAATACCATTGTCTGGACTTACAAAGATACCCATCACATGTTCCGGGGCCGTGCCCAGCTTGAATATTTGTTTATCTACCAGTTCTTGGAGCCAGTCATTAAAAATATTGCACCGCTTGAGGGTGTTCCCGAGAATCCGATGATAGGGGTAGTAGTTGGGGCGATCTATAATATCCACATCTTCCGACCTTCTTTACTCAGGAAATCATACAATCCCCTGTCGTAGGGTGCTATGGAAGTAACTGGGGACATGATTCTCACTGAATGATTAAATCCAGTTTCTTATTTCCAGAAAGGGGGTCTTGGAACCTGGCCCTAATGAGGTGCTAGAGGGGCCTGTCGAGGAGGTGGACCCTGATTGTCCCGCCTAGGCAATGGTGGCGTATTACACGGGGGTACTTGCCGATTATTTGGACATATGCGTGGCTTTGGGGCCGGTTCCACTTGTAGTAACTTCATCTGTTTGGGGGCTTCTATTTGGGCCACCACGATAGGATCATCTTTGGTATCTCTACTTGCTGGAAACACAGGTGGAAACAGACGTGGCTAGATAGCCTTTTGTAGGGCATCCTCAATGCACTGGGCCTTGTCAGAGAAGTCTTGGAATCCTCCAGGGTAGTTCTGGGTGATCAGTGAAGGAACCAGTTCCGTCTTGACGTTCCCTACAATCATCATCTGTAATTGCTTCTAAGTCAGTGGCATGTCAAGGGAGTATGTAAGCCCCTTCAATTGGGGGATAAAGTCTACGAGTCACTCATCAGGCCTTTGCATGCACTTGAAGAGGTATGCGATGCTCGTTTTAAGGGTGTTAGAGCTAAACTAGTAGAGGAACTATGTGCGAAGGTCCTCCCAACTGGTCACAGATCCGATGGGGAGCTAGTTGAACCAGACGAATGCCGGCCCCTCCAGTGTCTGAAAAAAATAGTGGATCTTGGCAGCCTCCTTCTATATTGGAGTGCCTAACATGGGCTAACACGTTGAGTTTAAGTGGGACATGTGCTTTGGTGGGTCCCTCGTCCTATTAAATGGGGGGAGAAGGTTGGATTCCCGAAACACGGAGGTGCCGACATATCATCCACCCATGCCGGGTATCGCTTGGCATCTAGTGGGATTTCCACCTGCAGCATTTATAATGACTCAAGGTGATCTATGAGCGTTTCCATGGGATCCTCTGGGTGGGGGTCCCTATCTTCATGGGGATCCCTAACCACGAGTGCGTTTTCAGGATCTTCAACACGGTATAATTGTTTAGGGGCTCATGGAGCGGCTGGTGGAGTGGCCCTTGGGGCTTCTGGGGGAGATCTAGCGGGGTTACGTGGATTGTTGAGTTATTCAGGAGGGTTTGGCGAGACATTCTGCGCCGTCTTTCCATGAGCTCCAGCTTTAGTTCAATCTTTAGGAGTGGTATGATCAGGGTTTCCCCGGGGCATCTCGCCGAGGGGTAGTTGTTCCTTCCCATGCTACCCCGACCTAGGATTACAGTAGTCGGGTCATCGCTCTGCAATAAATTCAGTCATGAGTTCATCGACCAAATTATTATACTCAGCAAGTTGTTGGCACAACATGGCCTTCTCAGAGTATTCCTCCATCTTCTTCCCTGAGGCGGAGGGGTCGGAGTGCTTGACAGCTCCGACGTGCTATTTTCCCTTATTGGCATTCCTGCCGAGTTCTAACCCCTCAGTGGGCATAAAGAGACCTAAGAGGTTCTTCTGCTGATTAGTAATCCTTCCTGATGGGTCCAATAGTGGTGGCCCATCCTCAGAGGGTATGTCTCCATCGAGAAACTCCAGTTTTTCCTCCTTGTCCACTATGTCGGCCATGTGGACCATGATCCTTCCTGAGGGCATGTCCTCAATATCACATAGCAAGTTGTGCTGCCGCTGGCTAGGACTCAAGTGGAGGGAAACATACTTCCCCAAACCATAGATTTTCTCATGGGGGGGTATCCTTCCTAATGATTTTGCAGAGTACCTTGACACTTGGAATGCATGGCTGTTGGAGGGCCTCACGACATCCTGGTGGCTCGGGGCACTGGTCCACAGGGAGCATGGCTAGATCGACTAGAAGACACTGATCACTGATGTCTTTTAAATGTGGTTGGGTCCTTGTATAAACCACATGCTGATGAAGAAGACTGATCTGTGTCACCTAGAGGGTGTAGCAGAGACACTCAACTTCCTTTGGGGTGAGAAACTCGGGTATGCATAAATCCCGAGCTGTTGTGGGCCAGAACATCTTGGGGATTTGGTCCTATGTATGGATGATCTAGAAGCTACTCAGATCAAATTCAGGGTTTGTCCCTTGATTGTACAACTCGCCAACTAGGGGTGGTTGAGGAACTGGCTGCAATACTGAGGCCGACCACTGGGACGACAGGTTGGCCAGTGGAGAATAAGGCGAATTGGATGACTATCCACTAATTCATGGGTTGTCATCCAAAGAGTGTAGTGGCCTGGCTGCTACATCGTGATAGGAGGGGCTGACAACCACCGTATCTAGCTCAGGGTTTAGTGCTGCTGGTGTTGGATCGCGCTGCAGTTCACCTACCATTGGTCCCTATAATTTCTCTTTTTGGTCTCTTGTGGACGTAGAAAGCAGTTCTGGTGATGAATGTGCTGATTGCATGACTATAACCTATGGACTCGCCATATTTTCATCCTCTTGGATAAACCTGCAGAGGGAGGTGGGAATCCTGTAGACCTCACATTCCGAGAGCACTAGGCTGATGCACCTTGTTCATGCCCCGTCCTTTGACTTAGATGAGCGGGGGAGGGTTCACGGGCTGAGTCATACTCCGCTTTAGAGTCTGAGAAGCAGACTAGTTTTATCTCCATCTGATCCTTCCTTGGATTATTCTTATGGCAGCGACGACCCACCTTCCTGCCTTTGGGTGGCTCCTTGGGAGAGGGCTGATTCCTGACACGGGTTCCATCAGCCGCACTGGGGTTGGGGCGGAGAGGGTTTCCACCAGAGAAAAATAGGGTGGAAGGAGAACTAGGACAAATGTCGAAGGGGACAGGGGGAGGAACTCCATGAATAATGACAGAGTGGGAAAAACCTCCACTGGGACTGGTAGGAGCATGGGGAGGACCTCCGTTCTTGGTGAAGGTGGAGAAAGGCTCTCATTCGCCCCTCTGGTTGCCAGGGTGAGGAGGGCATTCACTAGCTGCGGAGAAGATGTAGGGAGGATCTCCACGATGAAAAGAGAGCAGATGTGCAATGTACCTACACCGGTGGTAAGGAGGAGGTGGAATGACTCTATGTGCAGTGTAATGGGAACCAGAGAGGCTTCCATGCAGATCATCACTACTGCAGGGCAGACCATCATTCATATTGGGGGTAGCACGGGGCGGACCGCCATGCCGAGCCTTAGTGTGGGGAAGGCCCATGCTCTGTGTGGTAGTGGTATGGGGAGTACCTCCGTACGGGTGGCGTTATTGTGGGTTGGTTTGCGGCGACCAATGCTCGTTCCCACGACGAAGAACTTCGACCTAGCCTACCTTGGGGTTGTTGGGGACTCGATACCAGTTGGGAATATTTGATCCCCTTCTCAGTGTGGGCATGGACTTGATGATATGCGTCAGTGGTGGCTCGGGCCACAGTAGATGTTGACGTTAACGCCCCATGGTGGGTTTCCTCCTCAGCTTGTGCCCGCCGCTGGCGTCGGGTCGGACGAGCTGGGGCTAGGGGCGGAGGTGCATAGCTTACCTTCTCTTGCTCTGGAAAGACCGCGTGGTGACACTGATGCGGACGAGTGGGAGCCTTTGCTAGGATCCCCTGGATTGGGACTTTAACCAGACTGGGCCGGACGACACCTACCTCATGCGCGTAAGGCATGGAATCATCAAAGAGCTCCGAGGATAGGCTCCTGAAGCAGTTGTATGTTGGGGTGGGGAGCAATGGCTCCCGGCACGGCCCTCGGGGGTGGTGTTGATGGCGGGGCACAGGAGCCTCTAAATCCAGGTGGGACATATCCCAGGATGGGATTATTCTCTCCTTGTAACAATGTAAGAGGTTGTTAATTACCCTTCCTTGGATAATTTCTGAGGGAGATATGGGGCATGGGAACCCCACGGTTGTGGACGCAGATTCCGTTGCGAAAGTAGTGAAACCATGCTGAGCAGTTGTTTTGGCATTTCCCCTACCCCAGAATAGACGGTCTGGCGGTGATCACGTTCTTGTGACAGCAACCTGATTCCTGAGAAGTAGAGAGATGAACTCATTAGTGCTCAATGAAAAAGGAATCATCGACCAATTCCCAAGCGTCATCCCCTCTTTTGTGACCGGTAAGAAGGATCCCCACTAACAAAATCATAGAATGGAATGTCCAACGTTCTACTGCCCCAACTTCTGGTGAGTTTCATGCAACGCCCATGATTTTCATGGCAGGACCAGGCACCAGATAGCTGGATCTGGTGACGTGTCAATCCATTGATTCCCCAAGCACTACTGATCTCCATATTGAGGAGAAGAATTTCATGTCAGGTTCACAATTTGTATTTTCGATGTTTTCGTCAAGGCACAGACATCCGACTCATTTGGGGATGAGAGACGCGACTTTTTTTTGGTTTCCTCGCATTCCTGCATTCCAAAGGTGGGCAAAATTCGCTCTTTATTCAGGGACGTCTACTCCTTGATCGAAACGGGATGATTGGATGTCAGTTCTTCATTCTGGGGATTCCTCCTTATAACTCATCACCTAGTCCGGGTCTCCTTTATAGAATTAAGAAATTGTTCGTGAAACACTTCCCGACACCATATCTTCTTGGACACTAGTTAATTACGCTGCTTCTCTCTAGAAATTCCAAGGGGTCCGATCAGGGAAACAACTTTCGGTTAGGGGAGTAGTCACGCTAGGCATCACTGGCATGTATGGATGCTGGGGATTGGTATGTTTGTCTTCTTTCCCTTATTATAGGGCTTCTCTAGGTCACAGAATCCCGTGGCATCCCACATCAAATGTGGGGAATCATATTCCATGCTCATGTATCATATGTTTTCCTCAGCTTCCAATGTTTAACACAGGATATGCAGCATGTTTAACATCCTGCGAAGACAGATCAGGCTGATCAGAACACTGAATAGTGTGGATCAGATGGCGGAACCCCCTGAAGGGTAGACCGCCATTGGGGCCATCGCGTGGGTGGCCCCCCCGAATGCTGTTAGTTGGAATGGGGAATGGGGTGTCAAGATCCCACCGGGATGTGGCGGCCTGGGTAAGAATCAGGATGGATGGTGGAAGGTTCTATAGAAGGGATGGTGAATGGGATGACACCGTCATGAGGATGACTCTAGTTTGGGATTGAGCCATGAAAAAGATTCCTACATATCCCCGTGGTAGGGAATCAAAGTCCACGTAGTTCATCTGATGACGGAATACCGTCTATTGGGCTTTTCAATGGCTTACAGCTGGATGAGGTCATAGTAGCTTACCGCTACAATGAAAATGGATTACTGCTGAATAAAGTGACAATGACTTACCATTGAATGGAGTGACAATGGATTACCACTGAATGGAGGTCCACAGTTTAACGTCATGTGGGATGGGGGTGAACAAACGTAAAGGGGGTCGGAACCACTAGGTGTTGGGATTGAACATCGTGGAGGCTTCCTAAGTACCTCACCTTGGAAAGGATCAAAGAACATGTAGTTCAGGTGGTGGCATGGGGATTACACTCTAGGATGCCCATGTTTTTGGTGGACCGACGTGAATAGGGTCAGACCGACCGGGTGGGGGTGGGCTTGAACCTCAGGGAGTCTTCCAACGTACCATGCCTTGACACAGATCAAAGTACTCGTAGTTTGGGTAGGGGCGTGTTGGCGAACCAATGTGATGATGGACCTAGGGCCCGATGGGTGTTGTGCTTGAACTTCAGGGAGGCTTCCAACATACAATTATTTGACATATATCAAAGTCCCCATAGTTCTTGTAGGGTTGTGTCAGCGAACAGATGTTAAAATGGACCTCGGGTCTGATGGGTGTTGGGATTGATCCTCAGAGAGGCTTTCTTCATACCATTCCTTGATATGGATGAAAGTCCTCATAGTTTGGGAAGGGTCATGTTGGCGAACTGATGTGACATTGGACCTGGGTTCTGATGGGTGTTGGGGTTTATCCTCAGGGAGGCATCCTACGTACCATGCCTTAACATGGATCAGATTCCTCATAGTTATGGTTGGCGGTGTGGAGTTTTCACTCTAGTTTTCCTAAGGTGTTGGTGTTAGGGTCGATGCTTAATCTAAGCCCACATGAGTCGTGCTCAGTGTGAGAAACAAGAGGCAGTAGTGACCTGCCGATCACATCGTGAAAGGTGTGTCCGTGGAATATAGAGTGGGGCATACACATGGAGTGGCCCAGGGAGAGAGATATTGGGACATACTCCAGGATGGAGGCACATGGTGACAAAGAGCAACGAGAGAGGGATTTGGTACCAAAGAAAGGAGAAGAACCGTTTCCCACCACGCCCTTCTCTGGCCTTGGGGACCAAAGATGAAAGGAGGAGCAGGGATGTTTCCTCTGAAAAAATGCTAGGGGCTTATGCCAAGGTGGCGGCCCTTTCCGCGCGGACAAACAACACTACGGTAAGGAGGATATCATCAACTCTGAGGGGTGATGCCATCCACGTGGAGACGAGTGGGCGTGGATAATTTCCATGGTGGGGGGCCTTGCATGCAAGGCATGTGGAAAGGTCACAACTTAACGTCATGTGCTGGGGACGAGGGAGCATGGATGTTTAACGTCCTGTAGCTCAGATGAGGAGGGGTTTCTTCGCACCCCAAGGACATTCATAACTAGTACCCTCTACTCCTTTGTGCAGAGAGGGGATAGGAAAAGCCATTGTGAGGGGGTTTCATGGAGTGAACCATATAGGGGACCGCATTATCTTGGCTATGCAAAGAAGCAATAGTCATTAGTGTGCCTATGAGAAGAAGCATGAGGCGAAGAAACGAAATTGGTGGTGTCATCCAGGGGACTCTGAAATCACATCGTGAAAACCTAGAGGGTCGCACAGGAAAAGGGATTTCCCAGCATTGGAGTTCATAGACAAGGGTCTTGTGAAGCACTGTTGCACTGCGTGGCGGAGGGCACATGCGAAGGGGTGTGCTTTGCAATGTTTGGTGCGTTAGACTAATCATAGGGAAGAGGTGCATATGGGAGGTGCTTGATTAAGTGGAAAGGCATTCATGGAAAATTGCCACACGAAGAAAAGGTGCCTCGCGAAGCAAGGTGTCATGAAGCAATGTGCTTCACGAAGTACAGTGACCCTGCCTTAGCATGGAGATCTTGTTTAATTGAAGGGTGTTTCATGATTTATAAATGCTCCATGATGACCTAGATCCCCTTTGGGACCCCCTTCCTTCGTGAAATACCTTAGGATTGGTGAAAGGCATCCCTCTTGATAGAGGGGATCAATACGTGACAAGGGGGCACTTCGCGGAGCAGAAGGTCCTCGCACAACTCATGGTTCGCAAAGTTGAAAGTTGGTTCACGATTTGGGAGTTGGGAAGTCGAAAGGTCCAATTGTATATCCATTGGTCTTAGGGGGAGCCTAGTATTTGTAGGGAATAGGCACCGCGAAGCGGAGCTTACGTGGAGCGATGTGGGTTTTGGTTGCTTTACGGCGGGTCGTGAACGTCCAATGCAGTCGAGGGGCATCCCAACTCCTTCCTTCGAGGTGGGATCACGAATGACAATTGTGTTCTTGGAGTGTCCTGCCTCCTTGACTTGTGGTGGGGTCACGAACGTCAAATGATTTCGTGGATCCTTCCACCTCCTTGGCTCGCGGTGGGCTCGCGAACGTCAAATGCATTTGAGGAGGCACCCACCTCCTTGCATAGCAGTGGCCATGGTGCTGGGGGGGGGGGGGGCTCCGTGATGTGGCTTCGCAAGGAAATCAAGGGGGCCTTCTTTTGTGTTTCTTCCCTATCCTGAATTTTGGTTCCAACTGTAACCAAGTGACATTGAATAGAAAAACCAATGACTCTGGGTAGGGTAAAAAATGGGTATTGAGTGATTTAAAAAAAAGTGTGGAAAAAAATTCATTGTACTTGAATCTTTTGAGAGCCTCACCTAGTTATACCAATTTTTAAAAAACTATGATTCTATATCATTAAGATGTTTTAATATAATCTGGATACCATGATTTAGGATATGATTCTTTTTAAAATAAAAAAATTATTCCTCTCAGACAAATGAATTTAAGTCATAGGGACTCTACTTGTGATTTTTGTTGATTATAATTTATTAACAAAATTGTTATAGATATAATTAATTTGAAACCAGAATATTTAAATTTTGAGATCATTTATGTTAGACCACATTATGTAAGAATAATAATATAATTCTTCACCACATAATGTTCTTATTAATAATAATGTTCTACGATCCCATTTATGTGGAATTTGTTTTGGTTCTTGGGAATCATGGTGTTAAGGATTTATTTGGGTTATGAATCATTGTGAAAATTTACATTCTATTTCAACTCAATTGTGATCAGAATATAAATACCATATTAGGCCATTATATATTTTTGTTTCAATATGTTTTCACCTCTTTGATTGTATTATCATTGAAACCCTATTATTTTAATGATTGGAAACCAAGATTCATTTACTACTAGTGTTTCACATGTTGCATGATATCATTTTATGTGAACATATTACATCTATAATATTTCTTCTAAGTGTTATGGTAAGACACCATTTGAATATGGGTCATTTTTACCGCCAGGATAAGATACCATCAGAGGTTATTTACCGTTAATTCTATGATGAGCTCCCACCAGAGATGAGTCACCATTATGGTCTTGTTAAGCTACCTCTTGACACAAGTCACCATTTCCTCCCGAAGTGAGTCACAACTACCATAAAAGGAGTTACTGTCTGTAGATTCATAACAAAAGACAAGTCACTGATATCTTCATCTTACAGTTTCAGTCTGAATCCTTGAGCATGAATTTCTCTACGACTAGTTCTATTTTTTGATATTATTAAAAAGTCCTCAAATCATTCTAAATGTTGATTTGAGGAATGTGGATCTCCTTCGACATGCTTATCAATATATTCTTGGAGGATACTTCTTCCAAAAATATAAAATGACACATAGATACAATGATTAATAATGACCGAGAAAGTCATGTGATCAAAGAAGATAATTCTCTCGAACATGCTAATTCACATTCTATAAAGATCAACAACATAGAATCACTGAACCCATTACAAATATTGATTGAGAAGACATACTAATATCTTCTTAAGCATACATGAAGATTAATATCATCCTTTTTTCTTCTCTAAAGTTTCCAAAACAAAGAATATATTCCTCACAAGTATTGTTAGGAGGATTACAAACATATATAACATGTTAGAATAATAAATTTCAATTTTTATTTTTTAAGTCTTTCTTACTGGATGAGATGGGTTTTGGTTTACTGTTATCCAACACACACTGTTTACTACATATTCCAAGGGAAAACTTGTTATAAGATTCTTCGTCCATCTATTTCAAACTGAGTTTGTGGAAGAGCCCCCTATAAAAAGTTTTTTCATTCTTCCCATTTATAACTATGGAAGATGTATTTTTATCTAGAAAACATGTTCTTGTTGATTGTATACCTAATTTTTTTTTGGATTTGACTGAAAATATTTATAATCTTCTTGGAAGAATATGATTTCCTTGTGGAGGGGATAAGGTCTCTATAAGGACCCGGTCTTAAAACATTACATAATCTTTAATTAAATGAATAATTCACATTGGTGATCTTTTTAGGATTAGAGTTTTATAGAGTTAGGACATAACTATTACATTTCAAAATATTACAAAGTAGACACTTCTTCCCAGTATCCATTTTTTTACAAAACATGAACTCTTGAAAAAAAAGTCATGGCTAGTTCCATGTTTAAGACATCATGAATTTTCCTTGATCCCATACTTGAACCTATTCCAAATTATGTCCTGTGAAAAAAAATTTCAAAAAAACATGGGATGAGCATAAAAAGATCAGTAAGGGATACATAAAGAAGTACAACTATTAGTTTTTAAAACAACAAGTTAACCATGAATAATTTCACATAAGTAATAATTTTCATCTTTATGAAGTAATAAATACTCTTCACTGAATAAAAGATCATTACTTACCCTATTGTAACCAAAATATTACCATAAAACCCATATAAAGAACACATAACATATAAAGGTAACTTGGGACATAAACATACTTAAATGGAATAACTATACAGTTGAATTCCACACATATCACTAAATGCAATATCCTTACGGCTTACTTCCATACCCAATGCATTGAACGTTATAACGTAACCACCTCTCCTGGTATTCACGACACCACCCATCATATGGTTTATGACGTAACCACCCATCAAATGTACAAGTACTATCATAACAAAAACAATATTTCAAATATAAACATTTCACCAATAACATTTCATTTGCAATCCCAAGAAGTAATTTCAAGATATTGAAATAATCAATCCATTTTCAAAAACCATTTAAAAAAGGATTTTTTGAATCAAAGTGTCCCATACCAATTTGATGATTTTAATGGAATTATAATTTTAAAACACTAATTTCCAGATAAATAAATACACAAAACCATTTTCAAAACATAGATCTTTGAGATAAATATTTAGAATGATAAATCTTGAAAACATTTAAAAATGTTATTTTTGTTAAAGATTTTTTACCAAAATGAGAGACTATTGAATAGAAAACATTGTGGAATAACATTTAATCAGAACATTATAATATCATGAGAATAAAGGGATTCATGATATAATATGTCAAAGGACAGTATATACACCATATAAGAGTGGATTTGGTGCATAACAAAAATTATGTCTCAATGGAAATGTAAATTGGGATGAAATCCCTTATAAAGATGGTATCCTTAAATAAAATATAAATCAATCTCACAATTCTATGTGAAAAATATAAGTAAACCCAATATAAGTGGATATTAAGTGTAAAATAATCATAGGTCATTCACACATATTCATAAGATGACATATTCAATAAGTACAAGTTGAACCCAAATAATTGAAATTGGGTTAAGAAGCTCCCTTGCAAACAATCGACATCCTAACGACATCACATTACAATTCAGAAACTGATTTGAGGAAATAGAAAAGGGTATCCCATCACTTGGCCATAAAATTTACAGCAAATAGGATATAGAAGATCATATCCCAACATAATAAGATATGAATTAAAAGGCACAACAAAAAGAAGCCCTTTAAAGGAGAGGAGGGTGAAAGGTTCCCTTACCGATTTGGTAACATTCAAAACATACAGCACATGAAATAAGGATCATACAATGAAGATGTAAATACCCATTAATTTAATTATCTTACACAATGAATTAAATCATGGGCAGTACATACAACAAACCAAATGAAATTTTGGGAAATATAGCATGAATCTCATGGGGATAAAAAGTGAGATTAAAAACTGTTTACCACGTTGTAATCAATCGATTCATATGAACCAATGCTAATAACCACCAAATGAATCACATAATACCATGAATATAATTATAGTAATGATAATATATATCAAAAGGAAGTACACAATACACCACATGCAATAAATAAGTGGCGAACAATGGAAATCTCATAGAATTAAATGTGAGAAAAGAAATCTCTTAAAAAAATTCGGTAGCCTAACAGCACCACATAAAAATTCATAGAAATAATTAATGAGAGTAAGAGGGGGTCTCTAATAATATGAAAATAAAAATTACAGTATGTTTAATATAGAAGAAAATCCTCCAACATAAGAACTTGTAGTATAAAAGAAATGACATAAAAGAGAGTACTTGAAATGAAAGAGAGAGGTACGATCCCTTACCTCATATCCGACTTGACTCGATCGTTCTTTAGTCTCCTGAATAATGAAAAAAAGTTAATTTATAAATTCTTAGGAACCCTTTTAAAGTTTATTATTCCATTTATATCACTTATTACCATGTTATAATCATTATGTAATCATTTAAGTTAGAAATGTTTGTTTTGTCGATATCTGGTACTTGAGTCAAAAATGGACTTCTTATAATTACACGTTGTTCATGTGGTCAAAGGATATTTATATCCAAAATTACATTAATTATTTATATATCATATATATCATATATATCCAGTATATACATGTATTTACATAACATTTGGAGGTAAGAAATGAATTCCACCGTTCATGGAGACGGTAAGCCGTACGTACGCATGAATGCTACTTTTATTTCTATTTATTATTTTAATGGAATTAAAACATAATGATACATAGGTATATTATAATTCCTGTATAATATCATATAAAATATCATTAACTCTATCCATTATACATCCCACATAAGGCATTAACAAATGACAGCACTTTGAGGGGGCGGTAGTCCGCACTTCCTCAAATGAGATTATAGTATTTACCCACTATGGAAACAATAAAGGATTGATATAATTGGGAAGTATAGAAGCATAATTAAATCATAAACATAATATATATCATATATAAACACAGTTACATCATTATGGCCACCATGAGAGGTGGTAAGATGTAATTGAACAATCATCATTTCGTGAGGCATTAGTTTTCCATCCACAAAAACTTTATGTTCTTCATCCATTATATGGTGGTGTGTGTAAGTGTAGTTCTAATACTTCTTATAAAAACATCCTAGTATATTTATGATACGGGTGTTGTTACAAAATAGTGTAAATAAAAATATTTTAGTGGTTGGAGAAGTAAATAAAATAAAACAATTTAAGAGAAACCGTTACCTTTAATTTGGGTAACTCCCTTTGGTTTGAACCAAAGGACTTCTTGAAGTGCCTTCTGCCTAAGGTAATTCTTTTAGGAGGAGTAGAGGGATGTAGGGAGACTAATTGGTCAGAGTTTGGATGAGAAAAATGTCTTTAGAGGTGTAAGGAATTACATATAAGTGGTCTACTTTTATAAGGGAGAGGAGGGGCTCTTTAGGAAAGTGTGAAACTATTATTTTATTATAAACTAATCTTCGGTTTCAAGAGGTACAAAAACATTACTATCAAATATAAGATGACTAATATTCTAAATAAAATCATAAAATATGAATTGGACAGGTTTTGGATAATATTTTAATCAATATAATCTTATTTAGTTAAATCATTTATTAATGAGGTAAATACTGCATCATTATTGTGTCATAAATAATTTAATTATTTTGAAGTCTAAAAATTATAAAAAAAATATCATGATGTAGGAAATATTCTTAGATTTCCAATGAATATTTATAGTCTAAAATATGACTTATATAACACCATATTAAAATTAATTACTAAAAGATTTTTGTAAATGTCAATTTTGTCTTTACATTAAATTAATTAATATAAATTGTCATTATCACACCCAAGTGGCTCAATGGGGTCCCAAAATCGACTCAAATATGCCCATGGTCGTTAATGACTCAAAAAATAAGGTTTGGACTAGTGTTAAGGTAATTTTGTATTATTATAATATTCTTTTTACCTTGAATTAACCTATTTACCTTTAACCACGGTAAATAAAAGGAAAAAGTAACTATTCACCCAAATTTTTTTTCTTAATGAACCTAATTTTACTTCTTGATAACAACCATGTATGTTGTATTTTCGAAATTTAATTCATAGAAGTGGTAAAATTTCATTTAAATTAAAACGTTATATTTTTTTTAACTACCACTAAGTGGTTTCACTATTCATAAAAAATTGATGTTTTTCAGAAAAATACCAAAAATTCAGCCTAATATATATTTGAAATTCCTAATTCAAAATGATGTCTCTTTTTACAAATTCAAAACATATTAGTGGCATTAATTAATTTTAAAATTAATTCCTGTTATCAAAACAAAGAGCATGTTTTTAATAAACAATAACTATCAAAAGATTGATATTTGTTGATGTCCACTTTCAAATTGAAATTAAATAAAATTAACTAAATTAGTGTAAATGGTAAAAATATATTCTAATTACACTTTAAAACCAATGAAGAATATAATATAACCATATAAAAAAATTATATGAAAATGTAGTTTTGAATTAAAATACAATATTTTTTACTATTCATTAGAAAATGAACATTATCAGAAAAATTCAAAACAATTTCACAAAGTGAATTTTGATGTCCCCATTCTAAAGAAAGATTTTATTTGGTCAAATAGAATGTATTAAAGTGACTAAAATTAGATTTAATGAGGGTTCTCCATTAAAAGGCGGTAAATCCACCTTTTAATGTAAATTATGCTTAAAATTAGATTCATTCACATTTTAGCCTCTAACTTTTATTGGATAAATGTAAATACTTTTAAAAAAAATATATAATCATATTTTAGATAGTTTTATTAATTCCCTCTAACACAACAGCTTGGAGTCAACTACCATTTAATATAATAATATTATATTATTAGTGTGTAACATAAGATTTCAAAGAAATCCATTATTGCGTTTCGGGTACGCTATTGAACATAACAACCCCTTTAATGTAAAATTAATATTTAATTCAAAAATATTAATAAATATGAAAATTTCATATTCTTTATTTTCCTGGGATGTTACAGTCTCACCTTGAGACTGAACCTCATGTTTATTTTAACTATGTCATTGTGTTATTTGTTTTTTCTACCATATTCAAGTTAAAAAATCATTAACACATAAAACAATTTATTTGATAATTAATATGAACTATTTTTTATATGTGTTTTTATCCATGTAAATTGATCACAATATTTATTGTATTTCTAAACAATATTTTAAACGAGGCCAAAAAACTCTTTAATAAATCTATTAAAAGTATTGATCATATATTGATCTTCTGTTTTGATTAAAAAGAAAATTTATTTTATTCAAGTGATCATTATCATAGTATCCTTATTTATAGAAATTTTTATAGGGAAATAAATTAACCCCCTCCAGAGTTACTCACTCTGACAAACATTTACTATCAAAGGATTGTTCAGATTTACCTTTTTAACTATGTTATTT
The DNA here is from genome assembly GCA_963277665.1 of Viscum album. Lineage (NCBI taxonomy): Eukaryota > Viridiplantae > Streptophyta > Magnoliopsida > Santalales > Viscaceae > Viscum > Viscum album. Next base: position 1,355,837,467 of record OY728120.1, read on the forward strand.
TGTTTTATTATAATTATCTCATATTTGTGTCATTTAAAAATTTTAGGTCTTTATTGATAATAGAAAAGATGAATATGCTACCGAAATACCTCATTATTTTAATGTCGGAAACTATGATCAATGGAAAAATCAAAGGAGATTGAATTTGGGAATTATAGGTTCTTTCCTATGCACTGTAATAGATTATTATTATAGAACACAAAAAACTGCTAGAAAACATTGGAGGAATTATAAAAAATTGGATAAAATAAAAATTGTCAAGTTATGAATGCTTTGGTTTGTGTCATGGGTGATAATTAATTTAGTAGAATATATACTTGAAAATATTCTTTTTGAAATATTAGATACCCTATCTATTTCACAAGAAGGAATATAAAATTTCTAGGAAATGAGACTAAATAGATATACAATCATTATGATAAATTTAAAATTATATATTGTGACACAGTTTCTATTATGAATATCTGGTTCAATGAAATAGTAAATACTATGTAATCACATAGAAAGATAGTGAGAGAAAAAGATAATTTGATGAGACTATATAGGTTGTTACCATACATATGGAGATGAATATTTGTGTCGATCATTGAATCATGTGATGTATATAAACTACATGTCACAAAACTAATAAGAAAGTGAGTGATATATGAAGAAGAACCTAATGTCAACAAATATATTGATGAAGATGAACAATCAAATTCAGTTTCCTTCATATCTAATACCACCAGACAAAAGGAAAAAGTTCATGACAAAAACTCTAGTGATGAAGGATATCCTAATGAGAGAGATGATGAAATAAAACACATGCCAGACGATTCTTGATATTCTATAGAAAAAATATGCACTTCAAAAAGACAGGATTCAGAGGAGAATATGATAACAAAGGAAAATGGAAAATGATTGGAAAAAGGAATACACTCAAAATGAAGTTACCTTTGATGAATTCAAGGGTTATGGTCACATTAAATCCAAGTGTCCAAAATTAATAATTAAAAATAAAAATGAGGACAAGTATAGAAGATAAAAAAAAGTCTATGAAAGAAACAAGGAGTGTGTCTACAGACCGTTCATGTGACTCAAAAGCTAATAATGAAAATTTGTCTAACGTAGCCAATATGTTCTTTAAAGAAATCTTATTAAAGCTACAAAATGGTCTTCATATTTCTCATACTAATTATTCATAATTTTCTGATAATGAAAAAATAATGACAATGAGGAAAACATGAATAGTAATGATATGAATGATTACATTAACATACTGGAAGACACTTTTGATGAACTAAAAGATAAACATAATTATCTCAAAAAACATCATTCTTTAATAGTAAATTTAGAAAATAATTTCACTATTGATAATTTGTAAAATGATCAACTATTGAAAGAAAAAAATGAATTAAAATTTTCAAATGAATGGTAAAATAAATACATAGAAACATTTACAAATTTTATGATAATATTATCTCAAATTCATAGAATTATGGTTTCTACCATGTAAAAAATTCATTTGTTACCAACGAAGACAAAAAATAATTAAAATACCAAATTAACGATAGGTTCCATTGCTGAAAGATCATATACAACAAATTCCCCTTCTTGTGGATGTAATAATTTTTTTATTACTAAAATAATTCAATGTTTTTATAAAAAACATTCTAGGAAAATATGGATACAAAAAATATATTCTTAATAACATATCTGGAACCAATATAATTATGGTACAAAAATAATTTTTAGCATAAATGTTTTGTTGGAAGAAACCGGTATGAGAGAATCACGAAAATAAATATTGTATCCAAATAGTGGATATTAAAAACATGTGACTGGTGAGTATTGAATGAACATGAATTTTATCAATTTTGATGGTGGACATGTCACCATTTGTGATAATGAAAATTACAAAATCATCGGCCTTTCCCAAATTAGTAATTGTACATCTATATTAATCTCTAATGTTTTATATCTATATTCTTTACAATAAAATCTTCTAAGAATATCCCAATAGTGTAATGATGTATTTTATGTGAAATTTCAAAATAATGAATGTCATGTTTTTTATGATAAATAAGATTTAATTTTAACTACTTTAAGAAATTATAATATTTATTTAATTTATTTAATTCATTATATTCTAACAATATTTCATGCAAATATTAATTTTATAATTAATCATAGATTTTTAATTGAAGAATAAGACATTTCAATAATCCACCACATAGAAATATAATCAGGAAAGGGTCTGTTAGATACATACAAATTATTTTATTCTCAAAGGATAATATTTATAATCCCTAAAAAATAGAAAATTAATATGATTTTTTAATTTAATGAATGAAATTTAATCCTCCCATCCACTAGTGTTAATTCATATGGACCTCTTTGGACCTTCCAGAGTTTCCAGTATAAATGGAAAACACTTTATCATTGTCCTTTTAGATGAATTCTCTAGATACACATGTGTACTAATTATAGATCACAAAGTGATTCATGTTCTTATTTTATTAATTATTCAAAATTTTATGAAACAAATAGTGGAATTATAATTATGTCCTTAAAGAGTGATAATGGTTCAGAATTTGGAAAACATGACATTGATTGGTTCTTTTCTCAAAATGCCTATAATCAAAACATTTCTTCTCCTAGGACACCAAAAAAATGGTGTGTTATAAATAAGAAATAGAAATCTTCAAGAGATAACCCGAACCAATTCAAATTAGTATGTTATACTTATTTATTTTTGGGATAAAGCAATTGATATATCCTATTATAATATTAAGAGAGTCCAAATTAGACCCCTCTTAAGGGAAACAACATATCATTTATGAAAAATAGTAAACCAAATGTCAATTACTTCATAGTTTTTGGTTACAAAGTGTATATTTTTTATACAAATGATAATTGGGAAATATCTTCATCCAAGAATGATGATGGAATTTTACTTGGGGTTTCAACTTCTGGAAATTCCAATAGAAAGATTAAAAAGAATACCAGAACAATAGAAGATTGTATTCATATATTTTTTGATTGAATTAATGCCTATGAATATAAGAATATCATAAAATACGCTGATGATTATCATTCATCCTAGAATAAAAATTAAAAACCTTTTAAATGTACTGTTAAAGAAAAAGAAAGTGAAACCATTGATGTTCAATATCTTGAACAAGAAGAAAACATTGAGCATACCGGGCCCTCTTCCTAGAGACCTATTAGGACTCATAGACATCAGAATTTTGATATAGTAATTGGAAGCATATATATAAGTACTCAAACCATAGAACACATGATAAATCATATTTATCATCAATCATTATTATCACGTATCGAACCCAAGAACATAAATGATTCCATTAGTGATGAATTATGGGTAATAACATTGCAAGTAGAACATAATCATTTTGTAAGGACAAAAGTTTAGGAACATGATGACCAACCTAAAGATACCTTAACTATTGGAACAAAGTGGGTATTTAGAAACATGGTTTATTAATTTGGAACTATAGTTTGAAATTATTCTAGATTAGATTCACAAGTTTATAATAACAAATAATGCACTGATTATGAAGAAACTATTTCACCATTATGATGAATCAAATCCATTTGATTATTTTTTCCTATATATCCAAATTTGGCATCAAAATGTATCAAAAATTTGTTAAAATTGAGTTCTTATATGGATTTATTATTGATGAATTTTTTATTGAACATCCCCTGTTATTTCGAAACCCTCATTTTCCAAACCTTGTTTTCAAATAAGAAAAATCATTGAATGGATTAAAACAACATCCTATAGTATATTATGATATGCTTACAATTATTCTAATTTCGAAAATTTCTTCAAAAGGTATAAATGACCCCACACTCTTTATTAAAAGAATATTCAAATATGTAATAATAGTAAAAATATATGCGAGTGATATTATTTATGGACATTGTAATGATTACCCATGTATTTTTTATTTAAAAATGATGAAAAATAAAATTGAACTGATTTTGATGGCTGAAAAAGAATTCTTCGATTTATGGTCACTTAAAATAAAGAAGGAATTATTTTAAATCAAATTAAATAAACATATGTTAATTTAAAACATTTTTTCCTAAAATGTACAAAAAGATGTGATACTCCCATATGTACCAGATAAAAATATGAAATTAATGAAACTGGGAAAATAGAAGATCAATCTAGTTAAAGGGGAATGATTAGAAGAATTCTCTAGACAACTTCTAGACAGCCTGATTTTTTATAGTGTATGTATGTATGTTATCTTTCAAGAAAATCCAAAATACTAAGATTTATTATCTCTCAAAATAATTTTTAAATTCCTCATATATAGAAACAATTTATGATTTTTCTACCTATAGGACATGATTTTGATTTAGTTCCTTGTTTAGTTGCAGATTTTAGTGGTTGTGAGTTAGATTGAAAAAGAACATTATGAACATCCCATATTTTAGGAAAATATCTAGTTTCTTGGTGTAGTAATAATCAAAATTTTGTTGCATGATATACTACTAATGTTGAATTCATAGTTGCATAATGTTTATGTGAAACAATATTATGGATGAAACAAAAATTACTAGCCATTGGATACCAATTTTGATAAGTACATTTTAATTATGATACCATAAGTATAATATATGTTTCGAAAAATCCTGTATCTCTCTAGAAAGAAATAAATTGATGTACACAAATTATTTCCAAGAGATCATTATCAAAATGGTTATATAAAATTATAATTTATGGGAATAGAAAATCACCTAGTTGATATATTAAAAAATTCATGGAATTATAAATTTAAACTACATAGAAAATGAGTCACCATAGACGAGTCACCTTTGACGAGTTACTACTGATAAGTCACCATTGATGAGTCATCATTGATAGGTCAACACTATTGTGTGATATTTTAAGAGTCACCATTGTTGAGTCAGTATTGATGATCCACCTTTTATGAATTTTTGTTGATGAGTCAACATTGAATAAGTCACCATTTCTATTTATATTACCATTATTTTTATAATCATAGAAATTTTCATGAACTGATTAAATTTTTAATTCTCAGTTTTATTTTATTTATTTTACAATTCCTAAATGAAAAACGTAAATGGATTACATAAAATCGATTCAAACCCTCAAACCCTTGAACCTCTAATTCCTTTCCTTACCCATTAAAAAATCATCTCACTTCCTTGTTCCATCTAATGCCTACAAATAAGTATAATATCCCATATAAAGCAAGTAACTGAATAAAAATAACAAGAGATGATGCCTTCGAAGATATGATAAGTACTCAAAAGTGGTTTTCAATATATTTTAGTAAACCATTATCTTAAGGACCATGTGGTTGATGTGGAAAAGGATACTAAGGCATAATGGATTCCAACTAGTAATCTGCTGGGGTTTAAGGTAATATAAAAATAGATGTGGATGGAATGGTTTACCTAGAATAATTGAGTGTATTATCCTAGGGTTGTCTGTGAATTTTTTTATAATGTGCGATTTATATTTTCGGGATGAAGATGATAGAATTAAAAATTATATAAATAGAGAAGTTATTTATTTCTCTTCATGGGAATGGGGAAAATGTTTATTGTGTCCTCACAAAAGACTTTATAAATATTTTTAAGACAATATACCAAATGATATGTTAGAAGAGTCTATCCTAGAATTTACTAGAGGTCAAAAGAAGAGGATAACATAAAATATAGGGCTTCATGGTGAGTGAGAAATATTATTTGTGTTTTTAGAGAATGTTTTATGACCGTAGAAATGGGACCTTAACACCTTGAGGCATCACATCTTCTAAATTATGTATATGATGAATCAAAGGAATAGAATAATTTTTTTAAATATTTTAGATGGCCCACATTCATGATATTTTCAAGAATATATCTACATTAAACTACCTTATTTTTTCACAAATTATTTATGCCATTTTAGATTCAAAGGGTTATCTTAAACATGGAGATGAAGATGATGATAAATTGAGAGATTTTTTCCTTTCAAAATCCATTTTCAAAAGAGGTAATGTAAGATAAATTCTATTTAAGAGATGCTGGGATGTGGATATTGAAAAACATTATGACGATTTTAACCCTATTGATAACATAAATAGATGAAAGGACATGGTGGATCCTAGTCATGAATCTGATGAGTTTCTTTTGTACTGTAAAACACACGTTTTCTATAAAAGATAAAATGAAGACGAATCGGAAGATGTATTAGTTAAATAAGGGATTGATCAAGTGACCATAAAATAACCACTAAGAGTATCCAGTAAACATTTTAGTTCATTAAGATATCTTCCTTCCAGATAATCACTCATACTTGAGCATGAAAATGAATAATATACTAATGTTTCTATGGAAGCTCATTTTAAATCATATACCTTTGAGACTTCAAGTGAGGAATGTAATGATTAATGAATTTATATAGTTTCTAAAAATATAAATAATGAAAATGTGAATCTCGAGAAATCAGATGAATCTTATAGAAATAATTATAATGATGAAGCTAATAATTCTCTTGATGAGAATAATGAAAATGGAAATGATGATAGTGGCTCTACTCATATAGTTCATCAAAATAAAGAATTTGATTCTAATCACTAGGAGACCGAAAATAATGATGTCGATCTTATTGATCATTCTCAAGAGTTTGTTCTATTTTATCCTTATACACTATATTTATCCAATCATAACAGATAATGTTAGTCTAACAATACAGTAATGAATGTTATTCCAAAAGTTCATTTAGAGGATGAGGAAGATTGAAGTGCTGGGTAAAAAACTCCCAATAATAATTAAAAATTAGTTGAATGAGATTAGATAGAATTGGTAGAGAATTTTTAAACTAATCAAACTGATGTTATGGTAGATATAAGTGAGTGGAGTTTACTAATAAGAAATGAAATCGTTCATGAAATGAAATTTCTCAATAGTTCTCAAATACATAGAGACAGTCCAATTTTTTCCACTATCAGGTATTCAATTACCTACGTTGATTAATGGGAGAAATAACTAGTTTTTGTTATACATGGGATGACATACAGTGATTTAGATTAAGAAACTAATATCAGAAGAGTATGATTCCTAATGATTGAGATGGATGAAATTGGGGGGGGGGGGTTAAAACCATTCATTCTCATGGAAACAGAAAGAAAAGATGAGGTAAAAGTCTCACATGAGCAAAGAGACCTTCAAGAATCTCACCCAGTATGGCCATATATATTGTCAACTAAGCATATTAAGACTCTTTACAAAAGAGACCTTCATTGTAATTGGATCAATAATGGAAAAATAATCATTGTGAGCCATGAATAATATTAAATAAAATATTTATCAATATTTCTTATCAAAAAACTCCCCAACTCATACCCCTCCTGGTTGGAATTAATGAGAAGGATTGTCCCTTGAGTCTCGCCTCCAGTAGACCCAAAGTTGGAGATTGTTAAAAAGGGTGTGAACAAACACAATTTGATTAATTTCTCAATAATATCCCATGGACCAACATAATACCACCAATGATTAAACCATAACAGAATATAAAATAACCGAGTTCCCTTATAATAAATATCCAATGTTTATGAATATAAAGTTCATACAAATATATAAAAATGAAAAAAAATAAACAAAATAATCTTTTGGAAGTAAACAAACCCATTCAATGAATAAAATAATAATTTTCCATCAAAATTACAAATGTCATCCTAGATTCATGAAAAACAAGTATATATATAATATTTTAATAATAAAATTTATAGTATATATGTTTATACACATGAAAAATTATAAAAGTTAATATATTATATTAACTCCCATGTTTTTAAAAACATGATCAAACAAACACCTTCACATGTAAAATTGTATTGATCATATCAATAATATGTATATTTAAAAAACGATACCATTAGTAGGAAAATAATATGATATGAATTTTGATAAGGATCCTTTTAATAACTTCCCCACTAATTTAGTACTCCCACATAATATGTAGACATAATTTTATCCCATACCATTCATATAATATTATGAAAATAGAAATTTTATATTATTACTCATCATAATAATCAAACATCACATATTGAAGCTCCAACAACATTAAAAATATCAAACAACTAGAGTAGTTGGGAATCACAACTAAATTGGATATCATCATTATAACCAATCACTAAGAGCATGTCCCCATAATATTTAAAATCCTCCACAATCAATATATATATATAATCATATAATAAATGTAAAATGGGGGTTATTTTTTAATAAAAAATATATTTCATACCCATCCATGATGGTATGAAAAAACAACCTCATTATCAAAGGGTGCATGTTATGTAATCTGACTCGAGTGTGGTGTGTATTATAAAAAATTGAAATATAGGGATATCAAAGTTTCAAAAATTCCAACACAGATGTTTTCACTATAGGAAATTATTCACATCCACTATCATAAAAATATTAAATTCCAATAACCATGTCCCTCCTTTAATTTAGAATAACATTGGAAAATAATAACATTGATGTCCACAAATTCTGCTCAATCTCTTATTGCATAATTTATTAATTCCACCACTACCATATACTCATGAAATTATATGTTTATGATTTCACCAATGAATTAAAACAACGTATTAGATATAATGATACTATTACATTGATACTCATAAAATACCTTATAACCACCACATCAGGACACCTAAAACAACCAAGGTCCCTAGACACACACAACCAAGGCCACCAAGTCCCATAAATCTAAGGCCACCAATCCCCAGAATAGTAAGGACACAACACTGCAAATATTATGTCAATAATATAAAATTTATAATATTTTATTAGAAATACATTAATATATTCAATCTTGTCTTTATTTTAATATAAATACACACTATAAGGATTAATTCTATTAGAATAATAATGAATGAAAAAAATATTTAGCAGTAATGCAATTAACTGCATGTATTTTACACAATTGATTTAAATATCAATATATCAATTATTTATCATTATTATTCCAGATTATTAAACTCACCCAATGGAAATTAAAAAATATGAAAATATCCATGTTTTCTATATAATGGGAGTGAAATCAGATTGTTTACAATAAAAGATGATTTTTATTCAGTAAACTATGTGAATTAAATTGATAATGACCCATAGTTCGACAACCATGAATGGAATCCTAAAATAAAACTGAATCATATTACCGAATCATCAAAATATAATAATAATAAACCCTAAAATACAAAAAAAAAATTCACTGAAAAACTATCAAATAATTGAGGAATAAAAAAATATATTGAGATGAATAAATTACATAGAATAAAAATAAATGAATATCTAATTGAATTGATCAAAACTAAAATAAGAGTTAGTTATGGACCCCAAAATCACCATTGAATCACCAACTGTTTTATAGACTTAATGGGAGAATAAGGAAAATCGTTTGTAGGTTAAAATTTATATATTGGAATAAAATAACATCATTAATTGTGTGAATTTTTGGTTCATAAAATAGACCTTATCTAGTTTAGATATATTAAAAATATGGATTTTGATCTATCAAAAACAAGAGGGATTCTAATTCAGGCATATAGAACATATCAAAGAAAAAACATTCATTGACTGAATTAAAAATCGAACCACAATGAACATTAACACCATAAAATACATTTCAGGTTTTTAACTACTCCCTGATATAAATTAAATAAACATGATTCCAAAGTCATGAATCCTCCCAATGATTCTTAATTTACACATCAAACATGTTATTAATAGGTTGAATCAACACTCATAGTTGAAGCTTCATGTCTAACTGGACCCCTTCCATTCTGAATTACATATAATGACTCTAAATAATAAAAAATAAAAATGTGAAGGGATTAATGTTTCTTGGAATTTATATTATATAAATAGAAAACAATCTTCATTCATAATATGAAAACCCAAAATAAATATGATATAAAAAATACAAGAATCCTCACAAAAATTCCTTAGTAGATACTGTTCACATTAGGATGAAACTATTCCTCTAAGAAATAAATTGTTTATAAAACATAATAGTATGAAGTAAAACACCCATATTTATATTATATCATCATAAAAAATAAATCATCCTAGAATAAATAATTCCATAAACTATGCATGCATATGAAACATTCAGAATATATGTACTATCATTAGGGTCACCTTGAATCCATGGGATTTAGATGATGATAATACCTTTACCTCATAATAAATTTTATTGTTGGCGGGGAATCTCAGACAATGATTCTATTACATTCAAATCCTCCCAAGAAAACTACCCATATTCAATGAATTTTGAATCATAATAAATATTCTATTGATTTTAGGACATTTGGAATATATCATTGACATTTCCCATTTATGGGTGATTCAAAATAAGATTATCCCCACACTAAGATGCTCTAAAACCAAAATGGTTCTATCAAACTAGGGTGGATATTTTTATTCTATCCATTCCTCCATTATCCATGCTGAGATGAATAATTCCAGAAAAATATTCCCTTGAAATAAAACATCTAAAGCCTACTATAATTATTTTAATAATCCATATTGAGAACCTATAAAACCATAATCTTCTCATGAATCACAAAAATCATAATTGTCAATTTTTTCACATCATTAGGACCGGGAGCTTCTACCTCTCTAATAAAGATATAAACTCAAAATAATAATAAAAATTCCAATATAATTCCACAATATGGTTCATACAGTTGGTTGAGTCATATATTTTTTCATTAGAAATAATATCTGAATTGGGGTTACAAACCCATGATCCAACAAAATCCATAAAACACATACACAACATAACTTCAAGTGTTTGTATATTCTAATTTAGTTTTTTTCTCTTTATAGATTAAAATTATTACAAAATTGTAAATAAGATCCCATATAATGTATCAATCCACATAAGAATGATGAATTTAATTGGGGATTTTAGTTAAAATGGTACCCATAGAGCTTCTTCAATTCACATTAAATAATCCACATATTATATAACTAGAATATGCGTGCAAATCATCATTTTATCCATGATCACCAATTCATAATTATATACCTCAAAAATAGGGAATCATTTTTAAAAATTACATCTAAATACCAACTAAAATTCTCATGGTAACATACAATACATCAAAAAAACCACAATAAAAACCATGTTCTACCTTTACCAATAAGAAGTCTAGGAGTTACAACACAATGTATTTCAATGAACTATTCATACCTAGACAAAAAACAACATCCTAATCCATAATAAAACTTATATATAATGGGGTGAACCTCTAGTGGAGTTCAATAAATCTAATTGAGGACTCATCCAAGAATCAACAAGTAGATAAACATCATTCCAAGAAACAGAATCTAAATGTTTCCATACTATGAACATCCCTTATTATTATCCACGTGAATAACGTGATCACTCGTCACATTTACTTAAATTTATGCCACATAGATTACTCAACATAGTATAACTATTTGGGATCAATGATTATGAGGAAAAAGTATTCTCATAAACTAATATCCACTTTCCCAAGATGATAATATGTCAAAACATCAACCACCATCTAATATCCTTAATATCTAAAATGAATCCACACAAAAAATCTTTTTATAAATTTATATTATATGTTTATTTATCCTTGTGTAAGAAATATATTGAATTAAAATCCAAAAAAACTCTATTAGTATCCCCTACCATAGATTATTGTAAATTTAAAAATATATTTAAATTAAATTTTGGGTCCCATTATATCAAAGAAAACATTATCCAATGAGGTAATGTCAACATATATCCCAAGGAAAAACACTACTAATATCTCCATATCATTGGTTGTGTAGGTATGATTATTGTTATGTTACTGAGTTTAACAATATGAGATCATTTCACTCTACTTCATCAAGATACACCCTAATACAGTGTGGTATGCATGAAAAAAAATCTTAATAATAATTCCCTATTTACAAATCTAATTAACCGTGTCAATGTTCAAATACAAAATTATATAGGGTAATGTTTTATAATAATGAATTATTTAATAAAAAACAAATTCCATCCTGGAATGGGATGTTTATAGGGTTAAAATTAATGAGAAATTAGGTAGAAACCTCTATTAATAAACAATGATACAAAGAAAGAAACAAAACTCATCCATGTTATTGAGTTATGTTCAAGAAACAATATCCACATCCATTCCCTAATAACTTGATAGTATAAACTAAGACACAAAAGATTGTAGAATTTTCATGTATTGTTTATAGAAAATACACATGTGTAAATTCCCAATATGAATGTGGAGTCTAATCTTCTTCAAAATAAATATGAGTCACTCATATTCATCTTCTACTAACTTTGAGTATATGAAAACTTTTAAATTAATTGATTCTTTATCATCCCATATATTGGATTAATATTAAAATAAATATTAAAATATTTTTATTGAATATGGAATAATTGATAATGTATTTGGAATCAGCATAATTTATTTTACCTAATAATGTCAACATAATTTTATATCATAATGGTTAGATAAAATAATTAGAATTAATTACATAGGTTATGGAAAGAATTAATTTACTTAGCGGTTAAACATACAATAAAAATTGTAAAATTGTCCAAAATAATTTCCAATGCACATTGGATATCCATATATATACATTATACCTTCTAGGGTTAAAAATAGACTATTATTGGGGCCCGATGACATGTAATATAATTTGGTAGATTTCACATAATAAAAAATCACATGTTCGCCACTTACCCTATTTATAAAAGCCCTCCCCTATCCCTACAACATAAAACATTTTGCCACATTTGTTTGAAAAACACTACTAACCCAACATCCAAATAAATTCCACCTCATCCCAAAATCCTTAGTTTGTGCATAAATATGAAAAACAATGGGATGATTAAAATCCCAATGAGAACACCAGAATAAGATGAAATTTTCATTATATTATATATTTCTCCACCAAAATCAATTTTTATTAAAACAAGATGATATAAAATTTTTGTATCTTCTATATAATGGGACACCATTTTAGAAAGTGTATTTTATAAATACATGTTCACTTCCATCATGTGGGTTATGAAATTAACATTCATCTGTAAGGAGGCCACAAATCCCCACAATAGCAAAGTCATAACCCACCAAATATTAAATCAAGAACATAAAATTTATAATCCGTTTAATATTTTCATTTGAAATACATTAATATATAAAAGTTAATTTATATAGTAAAACAAAAAAACTGTTGGGATTAATTCTATTAGAAGATTAATGATTGGAAAAAAAATTTTTGCATGAAAGTAGGAAACTACATGTACATTATAAAATTGATTTTAATATAATTATTTAAATTAATTTTATTTACCATTTCTGATTATAATACACATCCAATGGAATGAAAAAGTGTTAAAATATCACAGTTTTTCATATAATGTGAGAGAACTCAAATCCATTACCAAAAAGATAATTTTATATTTTGTTAACTATGTGAATAAAATAGACAATGAAACATAGATCCATAACCATGAGAAAAATCCTAAAATAAAACATATTAATATTAATGAATCATCAAAATACAATGCCAATAAACCCTAAAAAACTATCTTCATATCCAACTCAACACCATCGAATAATCTAGAAAAAAAAGTTTAATAGAAGAATAAATTACCTAGAATAAAAAATAATTAATATTTGATTGAAAAGGATGAAAAAAAATATAATAGTAGGATGGGAACTGAAAAATCACCATTCAAACCACGAATTATTCATAGAATTAATTGGAGAATAAGGGAAATCATTTGTTGTATAATAATATTAGATATGATTAAAAACATCATAGATTGTTTGAATTATTGGTTCATAAAATAGACCTCTTCTGGATAGGTATATTAAAAATATATATTTCAATCTAACATAACCAATAGGGATTCAATGTCATGTATATAAAACATATCAAAGAAAAACATTTACTGAATGAATTATAAATGACACCACCATGAACATTAACACAATAAAATATATTTCAAGTTTTTACCTACTCTATGATAAAAAATATATAAACATGACTCAAATTTAATGAATCCACCCAATGAATCATCATGTACACTTATAACGAGTTAGTGACAGTGTGAATCAGCACACACAGTTGCAGTTTCATGTCCAAATACACCTCTTCCATCATCAATTACATATAATGTCTCAAAAAAATGTTAAGGGATTAATGTTTCTTGTAAATTATATTAGATACATATAAAATTAATTTCATACCCAATATTAAATCCCAACATAAATATGATAGCCAAAATACAAGAATCATCACCAAAATCCCTGTAGAGATACTGTTCACACTAGGAGAAACTATTCTTCCAAACAAAATAAATCGATTTTAAAACATAATTATATGACATAAAACAAATGTATTTAATATCCATCATCATAAATAATAAAACATCAATGAATAAATAATTACATGAACTCATAAAATTTATAAAACATTAAAATATATGTACTATCATTAAGGTCAACAAGAATCCTTAGGATTCAGATGACAATAATACATTTCCCTCATAACAAATGCTATTGCTTGTGTTGAATCAGGGCCAAATAATTTTTTTCAAATCATATCCTCCCAATAAAGAAATACCAACATTTTATTAATTTGGAAACATCATAAATATTCTATTGATATTAGGACATTTGGAATACATCATGGACATTTTATATCTATGACTGAAGCACCATAGGATTAGTCCCCTCAATAAAAAACACTAAAAACAAAAAGGTTCTATCAAATTAGGGTCAAAAATTTGTATTGTATCCATACCTCTATTATCCATGCTGAGATAAAACATTCTAGTAATCAATACCCCCCCCCCCCCCCCGAATTAAAACATCCAAGGCCTCCTCTACCGATTCTATTAATACATATAGAGAACCAATGAAACCATAATATTCCCTTGACTCACCTGAATCATTTTTTTTCTTTCTATTCATGTCATTAAAACCTGGAACATGTACCTATCTAATCATTCTCTAGAAAAAAAATAATAAACACAAATTCCAATATAATTCCTCAATGTGGTTCATGTAGATGGTTAAGTCATAGTTGTTTTTATAATAAATATTATCCAAATGGTGGTGTCATACCCATGATCCACCAAAATCCATAAAACACACACACAACATATCTTCAAGTATTTGTATATTATAATGTATTTTATTATCTATTTAGGGTTAAAAGTAGTACTACCGGGTAACTGAGAGCCCATGTAATGTAGCAATATTCATCTAAGTCATGAATTTAATTGAGTCTCTTAATAAAAAATGATAGCCCACAGAGCTTCCAAATGATTCATTACATTATCCGCAAATTATATCACTTCAATGTTTATGAAAGTCAACAATGAATCCATGATCACTAATAGAAAATCATATAACTCAAACATAGGTTGTCTTTTTTAAAATATTTGTCTCAATATACACAAAAATTCTCATTGGAACATACAATTTATCACCAAAACACTATAGATGTAATGTTCTACAATTACCAATATGAAATCAAGGAATTACACCACAATATATTCCAATCAAATCCTCATACCTTAACAAAAAAACAACATCCTAATCCATAATATATATTATATAAAATTCGGTGAACGAGAAGTGGAGTTCTATAAATCCCATGGAGGACTCCTCTATGAATAAACAACTAGATAAACATTATTCCCAAGAAGGTATCTAAATAATTCCATTCTATGATAATCCCTTATGATTATCAATGTGAATAACCTAATCAATCATCACCTCTACATCTATTTCATCCACAAAGACTACTCATCATAATATAACAATGTGGGATTAACCATTTCTGACAAGAAGTATCTTCATTAATTAATAACGTCTTCATCAAGATGAAAATATTCCAAAACCTCTATCACCCTCTAAAATCCTCAGATTCTCAAATGAATCCACACAAATTTCACCATAGAGATTTTTATTAAATTTTTTACTATCCATATGTAAGAAATATATTGAATAATTTTCCTAAAAAACTCTATTAGCATCCAGTATCAGAGAATATTGCAACTATGAGAAGATATTTAGCATATATTTTTTGATCCATGATGTTCAAGAAAACATTATCCATTGAGGTAATGTCAAAATTGATTCTGAAGAAAAAATAGAACTATTATCTCAAGATAATTGGTTTAATGTGTATGTTGATTTGTATGTAACTGATTTTAACCATATGAGATCATTTCAATATAATTCATCAATATCCACCATAATAAAAAGTTGCATGTATTAAATATCGTCTTAATCATAATTCCCTCTATAGGAAACTAATTAAATGGGTTGATGTCCAAATACTGCATTATATTGTTGAACGTTTTATAAAAAATTTATTAATAAAGAAACCCATTCCAACAAAGAATGGGATGTTTATAGGGTTAAAATCTAAGATAAATTTGGAGGAAAATGCTATTAATAAACAATGATACCAAGAAAGCTATAGAACACATCAATATTATTGGGGAATGATCAGGAAACAACATCCTCAATAATTCCTCATCAATATTATAGTCTATACTATGATAAAAAATATTCAATGACATTCATGTATTGTGTCTTGAAAATACACATCGAAAATTTCGCAAAATGAATTTCACGTATAATCTTCTTTGAAACAACTATTAGCTTCTCATCATGATCTTCCACTAACATCGATTATATGAACACATTCAAATTAAAGAAATATTTCTCATCACATCTATGTGATTAATATTAAAATACATATAAAAATATCAATGTATTTAATTTATAATAACTGATAATATGTTTGGAATCTGAGTAATTTATATTATCTAATAATGTTAACTTATTTTTTTATCAACATGGTAATAGAAAATAGTCGAAATTAATTTCAACGATTAAGGTAAAAATGAGCTTACTTACTTGTTAAACATAACATATAAATTCTAAAAATTACCCAAATCATTTACAAAAACCAATTGGATATCCTTATATAGTCCTTATACATTCTATTGTAAAAAAAATAGACTATAATTTGAGCCCGTTGACATGAAAAATTAATTTGTAGATTCAATCATTAAAAAATTACAAGTACACTAGCTACCCTAGATATTAATAGCCTCCCCTATCCACCCATATTAAAATGTTAAAGCACATTGGTTTGAAAAAAAAGGCCAACCCAACTTCCAAAAAAATCCCTCCTCATCCCAAAATCCTTAGTTTGTGTATAATTCATACCTTGTATGGCCTTATAACTATCCTAAGGAGAACTCCCGAAGAAGAAGAAATGTAAATTATATTATATCATCCCCCCCCCACAACCAATTTTTAATGAAACGTTATTAAATAATATATCATTATCTTCCAAATAATGTGACGTTGTTATGGTAAGTGAAATAAATAAAAACAACATCACTTCTATCGAATGGGTTAAGAAATTATCATTCATCTATAAGGAGGCCACTTATACCCACAATAGAAAAAGACACATCACCAAAAATATTAAGCCACGATTACAAAATTTATAATATTTTTAATATTTTCATTTAAAATACTTTAATAAAAAAATTTAATGTTTATTATAGAACAGAGACAAACTATAGTGACTAATTTTATTAGAATAATAAAGAATAAAAAAAATTCAGGAAAGATGGTTACTGCTTATACATTACACAAATGATTTATGTCTCGTAATTTAGATTAATTATCTTCATTATTCCTATTTATAATAATATTATAATGGACTGAAAATTAAAAAAAAATATCATATTTTTCAATATAGTGGGAGAGAAATCAAATCCATTACCACAAAAGATGAATTTTTTTAGTTAACTACGTGAATGAAATAGATGATGAAACATAGTTCCACAACCATGATGGAATCCTAAAATAAAAATGAATAATTGTAATGAATCATAAAAATACATTAATAATAAACCCAAAAATTTAAACAACATGTCCACTGCAAAACCATCAAATAAATGAGGAAGAAAAAAAGTAAGTGAATAATAAATTACCTAGAATAAAAAATAATGAATCTCTGAATGAAAAGGATGAAAACAAAAATTAGCGTCAGTTGGGGACCCAAAAATCACTATTGAATCCCCATATGATTTATTGAACTAAAGGGAGAATAAAAAAAATATTTGTATGATAATATTTTTAGATAGGATTAAAATAACATCATTTATTGTGTGAATTGTTATTTTATAAAATAGACCTCATCTAGTTTAGGTATATAGAAAATATAGATTTCGATCTTCAAAAACCAAGTGTGTTTCTACATCATGTTTATAGAAAATCTCAAAGAAAAACAATTATTTAATGAAATATTATTGAAACCACCACAAACATTAACACTATTAATACATTTCTGTTTCTTAACTACTACACTTAGAAATCTAACTTAAAATGACTCAAATTTCATGACTCCACCCAGTGAATCATCATTTACACATACAAAAAGTTATTAAAAGGGAGAATCACCCCATATAGTGGCAGGTTCATGTCCAACTCCACCTATTCCATCCCCAATTACATATAATTCCTCTAAAAAATTAAACATGTTAAGGGATTAATGTTTCATGGAAATTATATTTGATACTCTAAATGACATTCATACCGAATATGAATCCCAACGTAAATATGATATCCAAAATACAAGAATCCTCGCAACATTCCCCTAGGTGATAATGTTCACACTAAGAAAAACCCTTCCTCAAAACAAAATAAATGGATTTTGAACCATAACTATATGAATGGAAAAACCTATTTAATTTATATCATCATATGAAATAAAACATCCATGAATAAATAATTCCATGATCTGGGCATGAATATGAAATATTAAAATATATGTACTATCATTAGGGTCACTATGAATCTTTATGATTCAGATGACGATAATACATTTCCCCCATAACAAATTCTATCCTTGGTGTTGAATCTTGTCCAAACCGTTCAATTCAATTCTAATCAACCTGATAAAAAACCCACATTTGATGAATTTTGGATCATCTTTAATATTCTAGTGATGTTTGGACATTTGGATTACATCATGGACATTTTCCACCTATGGGTGAAGCACCATAGGATTAGTCCCCTCACTAGAAAGATCTAAATCCACAAACGATTTATAAATCTAGGGTGAATTAATTGTATTCTATCCATACATTATGTATCCATGATGATATAAAACATTCTAGAACACACTACCCTTCAAATAAAACTTCTAAGGCCTCCTCTACCGATTGTATTAATCTATATTGAGAACCTCTAAAACCATCATCTCCTCCTAACTCACCTTAATCATAATTGTCATTTTATTCATGCCATTAAGATATGGAACTCCTACCTTTCAAATCATGATCTAGACTATAAATAATAAACAAAATTTAAAATATAATTCCCCTATGTGGTCTATACAGATGTTTGAGTCAAAATTGTTTTTATAATAAATATTATCCAAATTATGTTGTCAACCCCATGATCCACCAAAATCCATAAAACACACACACAACATATCATCATGCGTTTGTATATTATAATGTATTTTATTATCCATATATGGATAAAAAGTATTATTACTTAGTAACTGAGAGCTAATGGAATGTAACAATCAGCATAAGAATCATGGATTTAATTGAGGCTCTTAATAAAAAATTATACACAGAGAGCTCTTTGATGTATCATTATATCCTCCACATATTATATCACTATAATGTGTATGAAAATATTAATTCAATCCATGATCATCAATATAAAATAATATAACATGAACATATGGTAACTTTTTAAAAAATTATGCCTTAATATACACCATTATTCTTATGGGAACATACAATGCATCACCAACCCACTATAGATGCAATGTTCTACATTTTATAATAAGAAATATATGAATTACACCACAATGTATTCCAATGAACTCTTCATACCTAGATAAAAGACATCTTAATACATAATACATATTATATATAAGGGGGAACCTGAAGTGGTGATCTCTAAATCACATAGAGGACACCTCTATGAATCAACAAATAGATAAACATTTTTCCCAAAAAATGTATGAAAATATTTCAATCCAATTACAATCCCTTAGGAATATTAATTTGAATAACCTGATCACACTAAACCTCTACTTATATTTCCACCCTAGATATTACTTGACATAATATAACAATGTGGGATCTACCATTACAGAGAACAAGTATCCTCATAAATTAAAATTGTATTCTTCTAGATGAAAATATTCCAATACCTCTATCACCCTCTAAAATCCTTATATTCTAGAATGAATCCACACAAAATTATCCTTATAAATTTTAATTAAATGTTTTATTATCCTTATGCAAGACATACAATGAATAAAGATCTTATAAGACTCTATCAGCATCCATTATCATAGATTATTGCAACTACGAGAAGACATTTATATTATATTTTTTGATCCATGATGTCTATGATAACATTATCCAATATGGTAATGTCATCATAGATCCGAGGGTAAAAATATTACTAATATCTCCAGATCATTGGTTGTGTAGTTATTTTGATTTGTATGCAACTGAGTTTAACCATATGAGATCATTTCAATCTACTTCCTCAATATCCTCCCTAATAAAATGTCTTATGCATTACATAACATCATATAATTAATTTACTCTTTAGAAAACCAATTAAATGGCTTGATATCAAAATACTTCAATATATATTTGAAGGTTTTATAAAAATAATTTTCTTAATTAAAAACCCTTTCCATCCAAGAATGGCATATTTATAGGGTTAAACTCCAAGAGGAATTGGGTACAAACCTCTATTAATAAATAATGATACCCTGAAAGATACAGAAGACATCCATCATCTTAAGTTATGTTCAAGAGACTACATCCTCAATCATTCCCTAATAGTAAGATAGTTTATACTAAGACCACTAATATTCAAGGTAATGCATGTATTATTTCATGAAAAGAAACATGTAAAATTTCCACATATGAATGTGGTGTTTAATATTCTTCGAAACACCTATTACCTGCTCATCACGATCTTCCACTAACATAGAGTATATGAACACTTTTCAATTAAAGTAATATTTATCAACACATCTATGGGATTAATATTGAAATAAAGATTAAAATATCAAAATATTGAATCTGGAATAATTGATAAGCTATTTAGAATCTGGGTAATTTATAATATCTAATAATTTCAACATATTTTTTATCATCATGGTTAGAGAAAATAGTTGAAATTAATTAAAGTTATTAAGGTAAAAATGAATTTACATATTGGATATACATACAATAAATTTTTTAAAAATTAACCTAATCGTTTTCAAAAACCCATTTGATATCATTCTATAGACCTTATTCATTCCTGTGCCAAGAATGGAAAATTATTAGGGCCTGATGACATGAAAAATAATTTGGGAGATTTAAATCATTTATAAGTTACATGTACGCCACTTACCCTACATATAAAGGGCTCCACGATTCTCCCATATTTAAACCTTCAACCACATTGGATTGGAAAAAACATACCAACCCAACTTACAAACCCCCCCCCCTCATCCCAATATCTTTAGTTTGTAAATAAACATGGCCTTGTATGTCCTTTTTCAAATCCCATAATGAACACCCTAAGAAAAGGCAATGTTAAGTATATATATCTTTCTACACCATAATCAGTTTTAAATAAAACATGATTATATAATATATCAGTATCTTCCATATAATGAGACATTGTTATAGTTTGTGGATTAAATACTGACAACATCACTTCCATTAGATGGGTTATGAAATTATCATTCATTTGTAAGGAGAACATCTACATATCCAAATGATATTGTTCGATTTTTCATTTATACCTACTTATTATGGTTGTGATGATGGATATAAATAATATATATAATATTTACAACATATGTATACCTATGGATTCATTATATATAACATCTATAATTTTTTGTGGTAATTTGTTTTTTGGTAATTTCATTTTTCCCAATATTTCCTTGTTGTTTTGGGCTCTAAATAGAGTGTTCAGACATAAAAGTAGGTTTCACATAATTAATTCATGGTTAGAAAAAACCAAACTATAGACTAGGAGATATCATTCCCCCTATAGAGTGACATTATCCCAGGTAGACAACCTTCTTCATGATCGTGCAACTCACCATGCACACCGAAAAGTGGGTCTATCATAAGAACAAAGTCAACCACACATGTTTTATCCCCTACCTAGGGGCACGTCCCCTCTGTATTAGATCCCTATGAATCCTTTTTGATGGATTTTCCCTTGTTTATTCAGGGAATCATAATTTTCATCCCTCTTCTCTTGTTTTATTCCTTCTTATTAGTCTTATTTTGTTCCACTCTTAGTGTCTCCTTTCTCCAGTGGGTTTGTTTCCCTAATATGTGTTGTTCCTTGGTTCCATGTGTTTAAGATTGATTATTCTTATATGATAATTCTTCTAGAAGGTATCCTTGTGGTATAGTGGAGACATTACACTAGATTCATGATGTTTCAAAGTAGGATATATGTGATTCCCAGATTTATCATTATTGAATGGATTTTTGAATTATTTATATGATTCAAAATATTGATCTAATTATTTTTTAGTTGTGTAAACTATGTTTTAATATGATTTTACTGTACATTTAGATTCAAGATGTGTTTTTCTAAAAACCTGTTGTGTTTTATGAGTTTCTCATGGTTTGTTGTGTGTGTAAGTGTATTGTTAGTTCAAATTAAAATTAAAATGTTTTTCCAATGGAAATAGTGGTTCCCCTTCAGTTTTTCTAATTATGGAAATGTGTTTTACATTTACGTGTGTAATAAGTGGTTTTTGGTATAGGTAAAAATTAATAGATAACAATGGGAATCTGTGGAAGCAATGATTACTAGACTAGGTATAGTATGCTAGGTGGATCGGCTGGGCTAATGAAAATTCCCCAAAGCAAGATTTACGCTACAACACTAGCTAAAATATAATGATGATTGGAGACCACAATAATAAAGGATGCATTCCTCTCTAGTGTATCATGCATGAAGATGATTTTGGTCATGGATTCTATACCTTGTCCTAGAGGTACGTGTGTCATAGGTCCCCAATAATGTTAATTATTTAATGGTGACCTATAGTTCTCTTTTGATGTTATTAAAACCATTTTCATAGAGTGGAAGTTAAATTTATCAATTTAATTTTCAGAGAATTAGTATTTTTATAAGGATTTATTTTTTTGTTTTGAAAAATAACCTTTAATTTTTTCCTTTTATTTTTTGGAAGTAAATCGATATTGTGTGGTATCCTACTAGGAATTTTTCTCACACCCAACATAATCAATTTGGTTATATGTGTACAATGTTATAATAGAAATTGGTAAATTAATGATATTCTCTAGAGGTTTTGGTGGATCTAGTTGTTAGGGGTTCCTCTTCATTTATGTTTTGGTGGAGGTGGCTTGATGGTGGTGTCCCTCTTATTACAAGGATGCCTTTTTTCTATTTGCTTCCCCGTTATGTTTTGATGTATGAATTGTTGTTTAAAACATGAAAATGGTATATCATCCTATAGTTATATTCTCTTGAATATTGTTGTTGGTTATAAAGTGGTTTTCTATCCATATGGGGTTTTTTATTACTTTTCATGTGTTTAATTGTTCTCAAAATTATAGATTTATACTTAGTAATATTTTTATAGCTGGTGGGAATCGAGAACACAATTCTGGCTATTCCATGGGACATGTTAGGTGCCATGATTGATGGTATCCCTAAGATGGTTTATGATAAAATGTTATCAAATAAGGGTTTTCAATTTATTTGGGTAATTATATTTTGGAGTGTGTGGATAGACAGGAGATAGGACTCCTTGGTATTGATGATCCATTTTGGATCGGGGTATCTGGACAACACACCTCAAGCAGGACATAATCCCCATGGGATGTCGGTAATTGGTTTGACTTCTTTTCTAGGTGAGGAATTCAGGATACAAAACATTCATGGATATCAGGTGTGATTATGTGGGATTTCTTATTATTATGTTGAATATGGATTTCATTTGATTTATGGTAGTATTTTTAATTTTTTGTTCTTCTGATTTTTTTAATTGATTGTTTAGTTTATTCATTTTTTTGATAATTTTTTTAGAATGATTCCTCCATGAACAAGTCCATGATTGATGTAGGAAGAATATATAGATATTTCTCCCTCACAAGATGAGTAGATACTAGTGTAATCAGTTTTTTGGGTTGTCCATTCATCTTGATAGGGTGTGGGCCCTAAAAATACTCATCTCAGATAAGATGAACCAGGTCATGATACGGGAAACTTTGAAGAGTTTCTTAAGAATATTACTCTAAATTTTTCAGTGTATATTGAAACCCATGGAGAATAAGATTATATTAAGAAAATAGAAGGATAATATGAGTTTCATGATATTCTATTGGAATTTAAGGGAATTTATTCTCCAATCATGCTATAATTCCAAAATCGGATGTAGTGGGGTGTGGCAGTTCTGAATAGGAAGCATGATAAAATGGGGTTTATGTAATGAAATGTTATCTTTAATCAACAATATTTCCCAAATACCTTGTCCTTCATCCAAACTACAATTTTTTTGATCTTGACATGGGTGATCATACACTGATGGAGTATTCCACCCATTTTTCAATGTATTACTATATATCACCAAATGTAGTTTCCAATATCAATATGAAGGCTAAATGTTTTTAAATGGGGTTTTGGTAGATATATAATCCAATTCCAAAATATTGAAATTGAATATCTATGATGATGTGGTTAGTCAAGACTTGAAGGTAGAGATATATAAAGATGTTATGTTTGGATTTTCTTGGGTTGCTTCTATAGTTATATAGAGATGTTGATTCTCTTATGAAAATAAGTAGAAGTGGTTGGAGTATGAGAATTGGGAATGTGGAATCTCATGCCACACTTCCCAACACCCTATTTAGGCAGAATGAAATGATTGATCGATTACATGGCGTCAATATGGATGACTAGGATTATGACACTAGTATTCCAAGCCCAACAAGGGATTTTCATCTTTGTGCATTTATTGGGAAAATGTAGTGTCTTTTTAGAGACACACATCTATTTTAGGTGGTATGGGTTACATCATTTCTTCTGGAATTCCATCCTAATCAGAACCATCCATGATTGTGGGTCCTCAGTTCAGTGGTCCTGGTCGCGGGATATAAACATATTATGCAAATAGTGAACTTAATGTAGAGCCAAATGTATATATTTATTCTCCATCTTAGAGAGAATCAACGAATTCAATCAATTGTTAATATAAAAAATTAAATAATATATTTGACCTATAATGGTTTGATGTATAATTATTTTTTCACCATCCTTAGATCTTTTATTATTTTATATGGTATCTTATAATTCCATTATTTTTTCCCAACATATGGATTAATTAAAAATGACTAATTATCTTATTTCATATATGATGGGGTTGCTAATTACATGAGTTATGAAGAGAGGGAGTAGTTATAGCTCTCTATCATATTCACTCACTTTATGAAGGGCCAATATAGAATTTGATTTCCTGGTTTTTGAAATTGACCTCTACGACATGATCCTTTGTATGGATTGGGTGGATAATTTACAAATTCACATAAAGTTTTATCGATTAAGATTGAGTTCTGTGGTTCCTGAAAGAATTTCCTATGTTTTATGGTGAATGGGATCCTTAGTCATGAGGGGATGGACCTCCACTTCCAGAATTGGGATGTCTTGTTTATCAGATAACATCGATCTTATTGGTGGATGGTGGATTTAATCATATGGTTCATAAATACCCAAGGGTATTTACAAATGATTTTCTTGGTTCAAAGATGAAGTGGCACATGGAATTAACAATTGGATTGTTTTCAAGGACACAACTGTTTTCTCTTCCCTAATTTCATATTAACCAAACATAGTGGAGTGAATTTATCATACAACTAGTCTATTTAGAGTCTAACGAATTCATTGGCCCAGTCATCTCATTGTTTTCTACCCTTATTATGTTTTATAAGTAGTTAAATAGAACTATATAGTCATGTATCAATTAATAGAAGATAACTAAGGTATTGATCATTATAAGTGTCCATTTCCCCCTTTTGATTAACTGTTTGGTTAGTTGAAGGGGGAAATGTGATTCTATAGGATTGATATATACTTATTTTATCACCATGTCAATGTCAGAGAGAGAGAGATGTTAATAATTTTTATTTCTGAAGTAGGTACTACCATATTCTGTATTGGGACATTCCCTTTAGGTTTAAAAATTTCCAATAGTTCTTCATGGAAAAGTAATACATGTAGTTTGTTAGATATTTCTGTCACATTTGTAAAACCTTGATGATGCTTATCCTCAAAGTGAGAATATTTTAATGTTTTTTATAATGTAAGGTTACATTTTAGGTTCATAAATTATTTTTGACCAAAATCGCCTATTTTATCAATCATGTACATGAACAATTATATAAAGTCTTCTATGATGCTTTAGGAATGGGTTTTGAACTGAGTATATGTAGGACGATCAAGTGATATCATATAGTTATTGCAGACTCGGACCACATTAAAATAATTACACACCCAATGATGTAGATTTATCATTAGTGATATATTACATGAATACATAGTGTCATTTTATTTTTTGGATGAATTTTAGCTCTACTTAGATTTAAAAATAATTGTCTAAATTTTATCCTAGAAAAAAATGAATTTTTGGCATTGTCATTTCATGGAGTATATTTATGGGTTCAACTTTGATATGATGTATACACCATGTAATGGAAATGTTTTAAAGGTTTATTAGGGGAGGAATGTTCTAGTGAAATCCTTGAAAGAGTCCAGTGAAGAGTAGAATTTATCATGGATTATTGTCAACATGAATGTAGATATTACAGAGTATAGTGGCTATTCAATCATAGATACTAATTATTTAACAACCTCCCCTAAAAATATTATTTAATGAGAGAAGTTTGGTGATGAGTTTTTTTAGTGTTCTAAGTTTTTATCTATTGGATGGGAGGTAAAGATAGAGTGGTCATTGACTCCCATGGGATACATGTATTCAAAGATAATTGCATGGGGTCGTTAACTTTGTGTTAGGTGGTGATGTTTGATAATCATTAGTACATGTGGGTAATTTTATTTTGGAGCACCATAAAATGTTATGATATGAACTGTTGGTTTGTTGGCAGAGGTATGAGGAACGATTTAGCATATATTTTATCAAGGTATTATAACTACTAGAAAATTATGATAATGGATTAGAGGACCTATGGTATTTTTTCAGGAATTACACATTCCTACTTTGATTTAGAATGACTTCAACATCAATTGTACTATTCTATTACCTCATACCCCCCGAGGAAGGAAAAAAAATTGGTTAGTAATTAAAGATATGAACAAATTGTACATTTTTGTTGATACATGTCTTTATAAAAATGAATGAATTGGGTCAATTGGATATTTAAGAGATAGTGAGTCCTATGTTTTATACCTCAAAAATAGTTTCATATAGGGACACATTCTTGAAATCTCAATTTTGGTAAGGTTTTAGAAGAAAATGGTGTTACAGGTCATGTGGATCGTGACAAACCATCCTCAAACAGATTGTTTGAGATAATGGATAATAAGATATTGGAATAAAGGATCTAGGAATGTGTTTTTTATTTTAGAGGATTATGGGATAGCTATTGTGTCTTATTCAATTCTTCATATAATAATAGTTACCAATTACAAATAATAATGTATCCCTTCATGTTGACTTTTGGTTGGTTGTGTCATTCTACACTATAATGGATAGAAGTGTGTGACACCTTGGTGTCAGAACTAATATTTGTAAAAGTGATATGTAATAAGATTTGATAAGTAATGAATTGGTTATTGATGGTTTAGTGAATCCATAGGTTCTCTGGGGATCATCAAAACTGATCATTGGAATTCATTGTTGGTGATCATCTGTTTTTGATGGTGGCCCCTCATTTGTGTCACTGTCTACTTTGGTAATAAATGGATGTTACCACTGAGATATTATAAACCTTTTAATATTAATAGGAGGATTGGTAGGGTTGAATAATAGTCATCATTTCCAGCTTAGTTGGCATTAATTCATGATAATTTCCATGTCTTGTAGCTGAAAGAGTATAATCCTGATCTAACTCATGTGTTGAATTTGGGAAAGATGGATATAGAAACAAAATTTTATGCATTTGATTGTTTAATACAGATATTATATTCCAATGAGATAGTGCTTCTTGGGAGGCCCATACTGTTAATCTATGTAATATGGAATCTCAGTATGTTTTAGAATGAGACATGGTAAAAAATTCCTGGTTAAAAGATATGTAACCATTTTTATTCTCTAATAAAACAATGGGTCGACATTCCGAGGGAAGAAGGTATTCATGTTTTGGTGAATTATTATATTTTTTTCTTATTTCAAGGAATTTTGTTCCCTGTTTTGGTTTAATTTTCATTCCTAATTATTAAAGACTATTTCTAGTGACAAATTGAATTTTTAGACCCAAAATCAGGCGTTGTCTCATTATAAGGAAGATAATTGAAATTATGAGCTCTCCCAAGAGAGGCCATCTTACCAGGATAGTGGAACTATCTATGAAACACAACCTTCCACTAATGTGTGAATCTATACACGCAGCTAGAGTAGTTGGTCATCGCATGGTTCTTGGTTGAAAAAACCAGCATACCCCCTCGAGTGGGAACCATGAATCCATTTTACCCACTGGGAAGAGGGAGACATACCGTTTGGAAAACAATGTGGCCAAATAGCGAGGACTACATATAACCTTAAAAATGATTAATTTTAGTTTTTTCCCTTACCCACATTTAACCCACATCCAACCATCCCCCCATTTGGATTTTTAACCCTAGGAATTCCTCACACTTCCATCTTGGATCCCTTAGAAACAAATTTTAGGGTGTATTTATAGTTTTAACATCAATTAATCCTCATGTAAGACCCTCATTTCCTTTTTTCAACCTTCTTTATTGTTCTTCTTCACCTCTTCTCTTGGTTTATATTTTATCTGGATGGTTGGTGCCCAAAATTTTCATGAACGTTGTTTCCTTTTTTATGCCTGATGATTTTGGAATGCTATTTCATTTATAGGGACTCCTTATGGAGTAGTTGTTATTTTCTACCAGATTTGATAGGTTTCTATAAAAGAGGTAGGTGGTTCATTTATTAATCATTCATATATTATTTTATAATTATTTATATTATTTACAAATGTAATATATGAATTGTGTATGTATTTTGACCTATGGATTCTATGGATTTTTATTTTTAATTTGATTTTAAATTGGTTGTGACTATGGAAAATGGTTGTTTTATGTGTGTGACATGATTTTCATGTGTTTTTATGTATAGTGATGATGAAAATTAAATTATAAAAAACAATTTAACGGAATCTTTTGGTTCGAAATGGATATTTCATTTATTAGACATGTTTATGGGTGTAAAATGGGTTTTGGTAATATTGTAGATGAAATTTAGCTCAAAAAAATTCCATGGTAACTAGATTAAGAATATTAGTTCTATTATGATAGGATGGTAACTAAGTAGAGAATTATTTTCCCATAGAAGGCTTGATTCTAGATCAATAAATAAGATACAATGATTAATGGAGACCACTAGAACGTTGTATGTATTCCAGTCAAATGGATAGTTCCCACGGATGGTGTCGGTCATGGTTTCTATACCATATCACTAAGGTACTAGGATCGTAATCCCCAATAAACCCAAGTTAATTTAGGGTTAACTAGGGTGATTTTATGATTATATTATTACATTCAACATAATATGGTGTTTACATTTCCAAATTTATTTATTTTTCATGTTTATTTTAAAAATTATTTCTTTTTTTTACCTTTGAAAAAATTCATTGTTATTTTTCCCTTTATATTATCATATGAAATATATTTTCGGTTGTATCATAGTAGTATTTGACTCACAACCTATATAAAACCTCAATAGAATGTATAATTAGTTATGTTTTACCCATTAAAGGGATCAAGATTATTAGTGTTGATGGTGGATCTAGTTACTATTGATTACACTTATAGAAGGAGTTGGTGGATGCTTATTGACGGTTGTAGCCCCCTTAATGAAAATATATTTTGGTTGTATTATATTTCCCCCCCATTTTGATGTATTGGTTTTTTTTATTGGAGTTAAATTTTCTATATTGTAAAATTTGTATTCTCTTGATTATAGATGCTTGTTATGTTTTGATGTGTTATTCATGGGGCTAGTTTGTGATTTTTTTCAATGGGAGAAATTCTCCCAAAAAGGTAATGATTTATTCCCATGAACTAGTTTCCTGACTATGGGGATCAAGAACACCCATTAGGTGGTGCTACAGGCTAGGTCAGTTATTAGGTTGGATGATATCCCCATTCCAATTTGTGAAATTATATCATATTTTATTTTTTACAGTATATTTTATAAGTGATAAGACAACATCACTTTTGTGTATGGCTGACTATTGACTTATAGTGTAATGTGATTTTCCTTTTAATATTTCATCACATAGAATATTTTTATTGTAAATTTAAATATTATAGAGGATATAAATGAAATAATTATTATAGTCATAAATTATTTAATCTTTTTGAAGGATAATATATATCATTTTATTTCTTTCTACATCAGTTATATAAAGTTGGTAAGATTTCTATTGTACATGTAGATTACCACCTCCACAAAGCGATTTAACATTATTTTCATCAAAAAAACACCTACAAGAAATAAAAAATAATGTAATACATTATTAATAATTTTATAGTCATTCTATGAATGTAATGTATTACATAACTCATTTAAATAATAATCATTGAAAAATGGAAATGTTACTCATCCGTATGTATGACATACAACCTAAATGGTCCTAACATACATAATTTTTTATAAACGTCATTGATGAATAATTATAAATATAAAATTGATGTATAAATATGATAATAATTTCATGAATAGTGTTTTAGGTATGATGACACTATATATTATGTTAATTAACCATATTTCATGTTGAAAAATATTCATACATAAAGAAGGAAAATAACACTAGAAATGATGAAAATACAGATTCATTATTAATGAATGGTTGATAAGATGTTAATAAAGGATGATATATGATATTATAAATTTTATTTCGGTTCTGGAGTATGTTATTGACATGTTCAAGACCACTCTCTAAGTGGATAAATTATGATCAACCAAATAGATGTGTGAGGTAATGGTTTTAATCTTAATATCTATTCTTGTGATCATTAATTATATTATTAAAAAGGTCACTTTTTTATGTGGCATATAATAAAAAAATTTCCAGAAATATCATGACTAATTCATTATTCATGGTATTATGTGTTTCTATATGAAATATATCATCCAAGGTTATGTTACTAGAAAATTAATAAGGGGTAAAAATTATTTTGGAAAGTTACATTATTTTGTGATTTGTAGCTTTATTCAAAAAATATATATAATATTTTATAATCCTTATTTATTTGACATTAAATTTATCAAAAATATCAATATTATTGGATTAATTATATGATTATTTCATATAATATAAAAAAATACTTATGGAGTATAATTTGATAGTTATTTGATTATGTAGGAAAATATTGATAAATTTGTATCATTTACACCGTAAAAATATTTGATGGTAAGGATAATTGTTTTTGAATTAAATAGTTTTTTATAAAAACAAAGAATTATTTGGTAATAATAAACATGGGTTGGGAACTATTTAAAATATATCCCTTGATGAAAATTTAGTATCCTGATATGGTAAAGGTATCATGTTCCAGGGAAATATGACATCTTATAAATAATAGTTTTTTTCATTTAATATTAAATTATTATTTTCCATGATATTTTTGCTATGATATTTTCCCTTGATCCATTTATTTTTAAGTTATTTTTTAAAGGATATATGTTTCTTGGTATTTACCTTTTTATATTGATCATTCCGAATTTATTCATTCATTCCTGTTATTTCAATGGTAATTGTTGTCAATTATTTTACCTTCCATATTTCATATTATTTATACTCCATTATATCTATCATTATACAGATCCCTTACTACACATCTCAGATCATAATTATTTTGTTTCATTTCCAAATTATATTAATGTTAATTGTTAGAAGGAGCATTAAGATGTCGAGATTTTTTTTTTATTTCTCATTATTTTATTTTCTCAAATTTAATTGGATTTCATGTATGTTTCAAGTTTTAAAAAATTACTATATTGATTGTTCTATCAGAACTCCACCCATTGTATATTTGATAATGTAATAAAGTAAGACCCTGACTAGGAGTTTCTAGAGTCCTGGCTATCGAGTTTGTATCAAAGGATGTTTGGTTGAATCCTTGGTATCTAGATTTATGAACACCTATATTTAGGAACATAACCCTATGATATAATTTTATCATATGTCCTGGATAATATCCTAATGTTTTGTTAAAGTAGAGAATATGTGGTTTTTCCCCCAGAAAAACATTCATATCAAGACACTATAAGAGGACATGTTTCTTGAGAATAGGTACATATTTTAGTAAATACAAAAAGGGTGTATCATGATTGACTCAAGTGTTATATGGAACATAAAAACATGACTTATTGTGCATGAAGTATGACACCATGATGAGATATTCAAAAAATATTTTACATGTTATTTAAAATACATTATGAAGTATTTTAACATATAATGACAATGAACGATCTTGGTCAATCCATATAACTAGGAAGAACTTATGTAGAAATAAACCCAGTGAAATATTTGGGTAGATTTAATTTAAAATGGTTATTTGGTTACAATAAATATGAAATATGTAATTATTTAGATGGATTATATGCTCATTGATATAGTGAATATTCATAGGAGAATAACTATCAAAGGGCGGATGTCCATATTTTTTTAAATGAATTCAAAAATTATATATTCGATAAATGATTAAGAATTATCATTATGATGATGAGAACTGTCAAAATAAAATTATATCTATGAATGTTGGGAAATTATTAGGATTTTATTATGATTATGGTGTCCTGAAATAATGTTATAGATTATTTTTCCCATCTATAATTGATCTGAAGTGTGAAATTTTGGATAACATACATAACTTACTTTTACCAACAAAACCAAATAGAAGAATGATGAATAGTATTTTGAAGGAACGTTAATAGATTAAGCAATGTGTTAATTAGATAATAATCACATGAATAACTACAATATTGTTTTCAAAAGGTATTATCAAAAAAAATCAAAGATGATGTTTGTGAATGAGGGAGGAATGTAACACCACATGGATTTAAAATATATTCCTTTTTTGAATAAATTTATTTTTTTCATGGCTTGTAATTCCCGCAACACAATGTTTAAAGAAAACCCTATTCAGTCATGTCTTGCTCAAATAATTTAAAATAATAATTTTAAAATAATTATAAAATTTATATGAAAACATAAACTACATTTTATAAATTGGAAGTAAAATATTATCTTAGTGTTAATTTTTTTTTGATTTTCTAAAAAGAATTGATTTTGAGGAATAATAAAAAATACAAAAAGTTAATTGAAAAATGAATTTTTGTTTCAAATTTTTGAAATGGGGATTTATTATTTTAATTGGTTTTAAAATTAATTTAGAGCGATTATAAAAATATCGGAAAAATTGAGGTATTTTGAAAAATTTCATATTATATTTTCATGTTAAAATGGTAATTTTTATGTATTGTAATTTTAAAAACCTGCTTTCATATATCGTTGGTGTGATTAATTTGAAATAAAAACTCCTATCTATTTGATTTGGTTAAATTGATTATATATTTGGAAAATATTATTTTATATTATCTAATATGTTATGTAGAAAAAGTTCCATAATTATTACTTTGAATTTTTATATTAATTATGGTGATTAAGGTAAAAACGAGTTTACGTAATGGATAAATATACAATATAAGGGGAACAATAGAACCAACTATTGTCCAAAATACATTTCAAGGACATATATATACCTTATAACTTCTATTTTTGATTATTGACAATTACTGGGGCCTGGTGACATGATTAAAACGTCAGTCAAATTTACATTCAAAAAAATACAATTCAGCCACTCACCCGACCTAACAAAGGCCTCCAATTCTCCTCTACTCATAATAAATTTAGACTCAATTGGTTTGGAAAATAAAAAAAATAATAAAATAATAAAATTCATCCCATAATCACAAAATAACTATTTTTATGATAAATAAAATCTAGTAAGGCTTTAGTGAAAATCGAAGGAGGATACCCGAAGAAGATGTATTTTTCATCAACAATCATCATTATTTAAAATATTTTTCCAAATATATAATATTTAATTAAAACACGATTATATAATATAGATAGAATATTAAATATATTTGTATTTTTTTAATAATGTCAGGACCTCAAACCAATTCAAGTTACATCTAATTGGTTACGAAATCACCATTTATTTTTACGGCAGAATACCACATCGCAAACTGATGTTATTCATTTTTCCTTTAACACCACACAAGGATTGATGTGATGATGTATATAAATGATATATATATATATATTATGACATTAATTCCAATAAATTTCATTATATCACATATACACTTTAACATATATTTCTTATCTAATATGATAACATTAGTCTTATGTACAATTTAATACTGCCTCGCGGAGCAATGTAATTTTTCATTCATTAACACATCACCTAGAAGGAAATAAATATAATGAAAGTGATTATAAATAATATAAATTATATATAAATTATTTATAATTTCTTTTCTTTTAAATCATTTAAATATGTAAACAATGTTCGTGAATGTGTGGACTGCCGCCTTCATGAAGCGATGCGACTTTATTTTTGTCACTACACCACATGGATGAAGTTTATATGTTAAAATAATTTTCTATGGATATTTTTATCATAATTTAATAGATATTTGTTACATACCTGAATTCGATAATGATCTGTGTAAAATGGAAATTTCACTCATTTGTACATACAATATACCATCTATATGATCCTAAAATTGATCATTTTTCAAAACCAAAATTAATGAATGGTTTTAAAAATATAATTAATATACAAATATGATTATATGTAAATATTATCATGAAAGTTCGGATCAGGCATGCCTGATCCCCAAAATTTATTTATAAAAAGTAATGGTGTAAAACCAGAGGCAAATACAAGCAGAAGAAAAACTATATCACATCAAAACCATAACCCTCACCATCACCATAGTCTGACATCGCATTAGCATCAGCAGATTACCATTCTGACGATTCATATTGTTAGAAGAGTTGGATATATTGTTACTTCTGTTTCAACTGTTCTGCAGATAGTTTCTCTTTGTAGGGACGTTTAACGTTATCTCTCCCACCAGCATCAATAGCAGTCCCTCTACCTTTTTTGGAGACAGATCTCATCGACACCATTTTAGGCATATCAGAGTAATCTCTCCTTGGGCTTCTTTTGATTGTATTATTCGTATGCTCTTCCCTCTTAGAGGCCCCCTTCTTCCCACCCATAAGGATATCACTGTATGATATTATAGGTGCGTCATTCTCTTTATCGTGATTCGACACATCCCCCCATTTCCCATTTAAGATGGCGGAACCATGAAGGCATCCTCGTTCCTTCAACATCTCCAAGGAGGTTTGTGAAGGCCTTATGTCACCTGAAGAAGACAAATTTGTATCCTTAGGAGCTAGGCACGGAGATTCGTTTCCCTACTCAACATGATTCTCCAGATTTTGAAATCGATTGTGAGTATTAATAGTATACCTATCATTATTTGCCCTTGAAATATCCTCATACACTATAATTTCCATTGATTGACCATTACCATGGTCTTCTTGTAGGGGGTAGCCATGTGACTCCACATCATACCAACTTCAGACTTGTTACTCTTACCCAAGTCATTCATAATTCTTCCAATGACCTGACTCACTTTCGGATTTGCCATCACCTTTGTTTCCTTTTCCTTGGCAGTACCCTGTTCACTACCTTCTGCCACCACAAGTGAGCCATGCTGCAGTCCGGCCACACCATTGATGACCAAATCACCTTGAAACACATCTGTATGTGTTCCCTGGCCATAAAAAGCTTTCATTACCCCATTAACATCCTTTGGAGTCTCCTTGAGTTGTTCAAAATCACCCCCATTAGTTTCCTTTCATTTTCCTACTACATCCCAGGTAAGACATGAGCCTGGCCAACAGAGTCGCTCACAGTCAGAGCACTTTGGATTGCTGCTGCTTCTGTTCCCTGCCCAGTATTCACTACCAAATTAGCACTACCATTCCCTAGATCTTCTAAGTGTCTATTTGGCAGAGAATTAGCAAACCCCTGATGAACCGATCCTATACAACTCTTACCATTGTCCAGCAGATCCTGCACCTGCTGATCATCAACATCCTTCCCTGTCAACCCAAATTTCCTCTAATTGTTTCCCCTTCTACAGACATTATACAAATTCCCAATCCGAAAACAATTCGAGCAGAAGTAAATCCACTGATCAAAAACAACTATTTGCTGACACTGGATCTTTCCACCAGCCTCAATCCACACATGATCAACTGGAGGTTTCAAAACATCCACCTCTATGCACATTCTTGGGTTTATTGGGTGGAAAACTGCATTAGTTCGCGAGTCAACCCAGATGAAATGCCCCCACCAAGTTTCCCAGTAAACGCAAAATAGCCGGATTTTTGAAAAGGGAGGGTAAGATGCGGAAGACTTACCCAGATCGGAATAGTCGATGAATCACAGTTGAAGTAGAAATCCTTGCACCACCACATGAGACTAAATCCAACTTCACCACATCTCCTTGGAGCGAAGGATAGAGTGGAAGCAAGATCATCCTGCGAGGAACACCGCGCCATGATTTTCCTCCTACCCAGAATCACAATAACCGCCCGTTCTTGAAGACCCCAATGGTCAATGAAAAACTGATCAAAAACATCAACCGAGGGTCGAACGCAATTGAAACGTGCAATCAGAGTCATATTAAGCAGACTCTCCGCCTCCGTGAGCTCCGACACCGAAAGGAGTAGCGAAGGCGCGCCATCTCGAAGACTGGGGACCTTTGGCTCCAGAAAGATCGAAGGAAATATCGGGATCACATCAGGGTTGGTGAAATGGGTTAAATCGCGAATCTTATCAATAGGCCGAGGGTCCTTCCCCCTCACACCGAGAAGTGGGAGAGGGGGGGATGCCGAAACCCCCATTAGGGTTACGCCTCCACCATTGTCACTGAGAGCTCCTACATCGCCTCCATTTCCATGGGTTAACGTGTTGTATGGGTAACGAGGTATAGGGATGGCCTGCCCACCTGTGCACCACACGCCCCCAACTAGGCCCAAGGTGGCCAACCCATGGGCTTGGGCTAGTTCCCGTGGAGTCGAGGGGACGAGAGGATTGCTGGCGTATGGTGCACATTGCCTTTGCGAGGACTCGAACCTGGAACCTCGACGACGGGACACCACCACCTTGAACCAACTCACCCAGCCCCCACGGGCTGAACGTGTTCTATGGGTAATGAGTTATAGGGCTAGCTTGCCCACCTGCGCACTGCACGCCCCCAGCTAGGCCCAAGGTGGCCAACCCTTGGGCTTGGGCCAGTTCCCGCAGAGTCGAGGGGACGAGAGGATCGCTGGCGTATGGTGCACGTTGCCTTTGCGAGGAATCAAACCCAGAACCTCGATGACAGGACGCCACCGCCTTGAACCAACTCACCCAGCCCCCGTGGGCTAAACGTGTTGTATGGGTAATAAGGTATAGGGCTTGCCTTCCCACCTGAACTCCGCACGCCCCCAGCTAGGCCCAAGGTGGGCAACCCTTGGGCTTGGGCCAGTTCCCACGGAGTCTATGGGACGGGAGGATCACTGGCGTATGGTGCACATGTCCTTTGCAAGGACTCAAACCCGGAACCTCGACGACGGGACGCCACCGCCTTGACCCAACTCACCCAGCCCCCACGGGCTAAACGTGTTGTATGGGTAACGAGCTATAGGGCTGGCCTGCCCAGCTGCGCGCCGCACGCCCCCAGCTAGGCCCAAGGTGGCCAACCCTTGGGCTTGGGCCAGTTCCCGCGGAGTCGAAGGGACGAGAGGATCGCTTGCATATGGTGCACATTGCCTTTGCGAGTACTCGAACCCGGAACCTCGACGATGGGATGCCACCGCCCAGAACCAACTCACCCAGCACCCACAGGCTAAATGTGTTGTTTGGGTAATGAGGTATAGGGATGGCCTGCCCACCTGCATGCCGCACGCTGCCAGCTAGTTCAAAGGTGGCCAACCCTTGGGCTTGGTCAAGTTCCCACGGAGTCGAGGGGACGATAGGATTGCTGGCGTATGGTGCACGTTGCCTTTTCCAGGACTTGATCCCGGAACCTCGACGATAGGACGCCACCTCCTTGAACCATTCTCTATAAAATTTTCATGAACAATATGTTTAATGAAAAAACATGAATAATAAAACACGAAAAATAAACATGATACAATTCAAACAAATAAAGATTATTAATGAACATGTGATAAGATGTTATAAAAGGATCATATATCATATTATAAATGTTAATATGGTTATTTTGTTTGTTAATGGGATGATTAAATACAATATACAAGAGTTCAGATCTGGTTAAAAAAATTAAGTGTTAGGTTGTTGATTTGATCTCTATTTACATTCCATTGAGGCTTATTTGTTATTACGAGCCATTTCACATTTATGTTTAGTATATACTACCCCTTTGATATTTAATGATGTGAATACTTCAATTTTCA
Organism: Viscum album; assembly: GCA_963277665.1. Classification (NCBI taxonomy): domain Eukaryota; kingdom Viridiplantae; phylum Streptophyta; class Magnoliopsida; order Santalales; family Viscaceae; genus Viscum; species Viscum album. The sequence continues at coordinate 1,355,876,375 of OY728120.1, forward strand.
TTAAATTTTACTCTTATAAATTAATTATGTCAGACAATGGGTTTTGACATCAAAATCTATAAGGGGTAAAAGTTATCTGTAAATATACCTTTCTTTTGTGATTGTTATATTTCTATTGAAACAATATATTTATTGTATAATATTTCAGTATATAATAAATTAATTTAAAAAATATATATTGATTTATGTTTTATATGATTATTTACATTACTATATTACATATTTATATTTAGTGTTAAATTTTAATGTTATTTGATTAACTGGGGAAATATTAAAGAATCTATTTAGATGATTCAGTACGAATATACGATGAAATGGAAAACAATTTATGAATAAATTCAATTATTCATTATATGGGTATTTATTAGGAAATAAAATAAATATGTTGGGTAATAGTTATGGTAATTCACTTGATGCATTAACAGTCTCATGAGAGGACTCATTTGGCCAAATCAGATGGTTTATTAGAAAGAATGATTTAAGCTGGCATGAAAATTGATCAAGATGGAAAGGGTATCATTTTCCTAGGAACAATGGAATCCGATAAATAAAAATATCCTTTAGTTTGTATTATGTTATTAATGTCTAGGATATTTTCACTATGATATTATATCTAGATTCATTTCATTATAATTTATTGTTTAACTATATGGTGTTTCTAGTTATTAATCATTCATATTGATTACGACTTATCTAATAATGTATTAAAATGATTGAAATGGATTGTTTATTCATTTAACCACCTTTTAGTATTGATTCAGGATAGATTTTTTAGTACATAACCCTTTATTTAAAATTTGAGTTCACAAATATTTTGTTTCGGTAACCCAGGATATGAAGATGAATTCCAGAATTGAGTTTCATGATTCTATTCTTCTAAATTTTTATCTATTATTTTATATTCCCATTTTAAAATGGTTTAATTTATGTATCTAGTTTTCATAACTATAAAACTGGACAGTCCTTTAGGATTCCACTCATTGTATCTATTAAAATGTGACAAATTAAGATATTAGATATGGGATACTTTGTTTGAGGTTAATAAACATTATAAATAAAAACACCACATCAAACTCTAAGTGATCATATCAACATTAAAAATATTTTTTTAATAAAATATTCTTTCATCATTTGGTTATGGTATCCATATAGAATATTTACCATTGAAAACTAGATACCTCAAATCAAATAGTATGGGAGATTTTCAATTCTTGTTAGAGGTTAAAATTATTCATCTTCGCCTAATAGTTCTATCTATAGTATTTGCATAGTCTCAGACTACTATCAACATTATTAGATAAGGAAATAAGAGATACCCAAATTGACATACTATGCCCAATAAATTATTTCTTTATTAGATCATCAACATGGGTTCCCATCTCTAGTACCTACATTGGTTCCATTTTATGAGGATATATAAATATATATATATTACCCTTGTATAACATTATTTCATACCCAAAAACAAATAGAGGGTGTATTGGAACAGAATAATAAAGGGTGAAATCAGAAAATTCAACAAAAACACATGGGACATGCAGGACACAATATCTCAAATCTCTACTAATGATTCTGATTTCCTGGATATTAGGAGCTCCAATAAAAAAAAATTAAATATGGAGGCCAGCCTAGAGGTAAATGGCCTAAATTTCCACAATTATCAATAAACTCAATTATATATGAAAAAAATTATGTTTATCAATCAAAAAACTATATTTTTAATGAATTCATATGGCTATATCTATAGTATTTAAAAATTTAAAAGTAACTAATGCTAACCAATCATCTTGATGAATTACCATCAAATAAAAATCAATTTTTCAGAACTACAACTAGCTTGGATGTTATTAAGAACACAGAAATCAATCCTAGTTCATCCTTAGTGTTCTAATAATTTGTTCATTATAATGGTTTTATAACATAAATAATATAAATATATATAATATTGAGTATATTATAAAGTATATTTTATCATAGATGACCACTTTTCAATCCATACCAATATTCTATAAGCCATGAATTTGGATATGTCATGTTCATATGACTTACAATGGATGGATCAGACCTCTATAATCTTTGATGGGTTATTAATAGAGAGTTGAATTATTTGGAAACCGTATACCACAACCACCTAATCCATGATTATAATAGTCTTACATAATAAGATTCTAATCATTTAATATAATTCCATGATACAAATATGACCTTGATTTATACTGTAAAGACCCGCAAATTTCAAGGAAATTTTTTTCTTAATTTTCTTTGGAATTTTACAAGAGCGCAGCTTCAGACGGCACCAGATTCCGAGGCCCGGTGTGCCCGGAATCAATTTCCGAAGTTTGGCTCGTGTACGTTCAGTGAACGGACGAGCGGGTTTTTCTATATTTTGAACCGGTGCCCGGAATCGAATTCTGAGGGCACCGATGAAATCGCAGCGCCGGTATTTGCTTAGAAACGCCTCTTCCGGAGTTGCGTTTGCTCAGACGTGGTTTTTAAATTTTGGGGCTTTAAGACAGAAATAAAATAAAATTTGTGCGACAACTTTATTTTATTTCACTTAAGCTGCTTGGAAGTCACTTGGAAGCCACTTGAACAGAGTTAAAGCGGATAGGATGCTATCCAGAAATATCCTACCCCCTTGGTAGGATATTTGTGAGGTGGGGCCCGCACGAGCCCCGCCGTTTCTTTCGCTAAGTAACGCACCCGCGAAAACCCGTCAAGTAACTGAAAAGTCAACCGACGCATTTTCTTTAATTCTTAACAGACCATTTAATTGGGCGGTTTATTTCGTGAATTAAATGGGCTGTTTCATTCGTTGAATTAATTCAACGAATTTAATGGGTCGTTACTTACGCGTTTGCGTTCGTTGGCAAAATAATAAAATAGACAAACTTGTCTATTTTGGAGGATTCTCCTGTTGTGCGAGATCCTCTAAACCTCCACCCTCCCCGCGAAGAACGCGAAGAACGCGAAGAACGCGAAGAACGCCGGAACCGGAATTCGACGACGCACGATCCGCGACGTCAACAAACTTTTCCGCGACCTTCTCCTTCTTCTTCTACGGCGCCTCTTCTTCCGCGGCGGACCTACGATCAGCGGTTAAAGGTGAGAATCGAATCTTCTAATTCTCCCCTTTTTATAATTCGATATCAACGGATTTAAATTAATTAAATCCGTCTGATCTTGATCCGGAGATCGTCGGCGCGACGTTTTTCCCGCGGTGCGACGAACGTCTCCTCCGCAACGACGCGACGATCCCCTCCTTCCGCGACGAGCGATTCCGCGACGACCTCACGTCCGACGACGAAAAGGTAAGGGTTGTTGGAGTATTTTATTCCCCGTGTTTATTCTTTTAAAATAAAGAACCTGATCTCCGAACAATTTTAATTTAATTAAAATTGTTGTTGATTATTTTCTTTTCCTCCCGATGTTTATGACTAACGCGGAGAGTGCGGATCTAACGAACAAGACCCGGCAACCCTCCGTCGATCTTTTGTTGTGCGGATTTGGCGGACGACGACGAACCATGCGGCAAGGGCGATCCGTTGATCCCGCAGTGAAGATCGGCCCCCGGGAGGAGCAACGGCGCAGACGGGAGGCAAAACGGGCCACCGGAGCAACTCCGGCGGCCCGCGGAAGGCGGCGGCGGCGCGCCGCCGTGGAGGAGATCCGCCGCGGCTGAAGCCGCGGCGGCGGCAGCCGGTTCAGCGGCCGCGCGGAACCGGGGAGGGACGCGGCGGCCCGGCCGCGTCCGTGTGACAGGCGGCCCCCCGCGGGGCCGCGTTCCACCTAAGCCGCGGGTCAAACCCGCGGCGCCCCTTCGGCCGCTCGGCCGAAGCCGAGCCGGCCGGTCCGGTCGGCCGGGCCGCGCCCAGGCCGGACCGGACCTGGCCTAGCCGGGTCGGGCCAGGTCGGGCCAACCCGGTTCGGTTCGACCCGGTTCGGCCGACCCAGGGGTGGTTCGGGCCGGGTCGCCCCGGGCCCAGAACCCCCGTTTTCGGGCCTTCTTCGGTCTTTTGCCCATATCTTGGGCCTGAGACCTCTGATTGACGAACCGTCAGCGGCTACGCGATCCTTTGATCGATACGGTCGTTTCGGTATATTATACATAAGGTTTCGGAAGACTTTGGGTTCGGCCGGGTTGGTTCGTACACGAAACCAACCGGGCCCTCGGAGCGGAAACGCTCATAACTTGAGCTACGGACGTCCGATCGACGTACCGTCAGCTGTGGTAGTTTCCTCTAAGTGAGACGGAACTTTTGGCTTACTCCGCCCGAGGATCGGATACAGGCGGAGTACGGTCGGGTTGGTTTTGCCCTAAAAACCAACCGGGCCCCTGGGACGAAAATGCCAATAACTCTCAGACCGGGCGTCTGATTGACGCGCCGTCTGTTGCGTTGAGATCCTGTTGTCGATACAGAACTTTTGGATACATCAATTTCGGACTACGTGTCAGTTGATGTATCAGCCTCTCGGCTCATGGAGCAGACCCTCCTAAACGAGCTCGCTGTGTGCGGGAACCCTAGCGCTGGCTGTGACTTCGACGACAGAGCAGAGATCCTCCGTGGACTGCGACGACGGCAGAGCAGAGATCCTCAGTGGACTGCGACGACGGCAGAGCAGAGATCCTCAGTGGACTGCGACGACGGTAGAGCAGAGATCCTTCGTGGACTGCGGCGACGACTGTGCAGAGATCCTCAGTGGACTGCGTCGACTACTGCACTCAGCGATCCTACGTGGATCAGTGCTACAGGTTCTGTGTGAGCCCGATCCTATGTGGGTCCTTACTACCGGTTCTGTGTGAGCCACTGCCTACAGGTTCTGTGTGAGCCCGATCCTATGTGGGTCTTTTGCGGGGGTTAGTACCTATCGATCCTTCGTGGGTCCGACGACTTAGATGGATCAGTGATCATCTTTGACGTCATCTGAAAAAGTATACCTGGTTGAGATGAATCTTATGTTACTCTCCTTTGTGGTTTGTGTTGAACTATCCTTTGTGGATTTACTGTTTACTCTCCTTGTGGATTTGAGTCTTGCTTCCTTTGTGGATTGAGTTGTTCTTGAGCTCGTGAGCAGAGCTAGAATTGGGGACTTAGGTATATGTATGGGCATATACCTAAGTCGAGTCAGATGTTACTTCGTGATTGCATCTTTATTTTGTGCTATATCCTTTGTGGATTTCGGGAGACCTTCGGGGGTTTCGGGGTCCTTACTGAGTAGCTTATACTCACCCCTGCACGGGCTATGCCCGCACCTTGTTGTGTTGGTTGCAGACGACGGACAACGCTGATCACGGTTGGGGCGTGGAGCAGGACGGTACCTGGAGGTGGACCACTGGGCGGGACGTGCTCGGAGCGGACGTGGGACCCGAGGAGCCTGGAGGCTATCTGTACCCACCCTTCAGGTGGGATTGCCAGTGGACGACACGAGGCCGCCGTCTTTTCTTCAGTTGCTGTTCTTTACTTTTTCAGTTGTACTTTACAGTTGGGCTTGTATTTCCGGCCCCCTTTACTTTTCTGCACTTTTTAGTTACTTTCCGCTTGCTGACTCTGTGGTGGTCGTTACTTTTAAAGGCAATGCCTTCCCTGTTTACCGGGATTTTACGCCTTGGTGCTAGTCGCCAGCCCCTGGCCTATGCAAGGCGGGCTTGGGGTAGTCACGGCACGGGCCCCGAGGTCGGGTCGTGACAAATTGGTATCAGAGGTGGTCAGTTCTACCGCAGACTCTGATCGTCTTTTCTTTCTATGTGAAGCAATAGTGTTTAGTGTATTGAGTGTGGTTATCAGTTCAGGGAGCCCAGTGTTGGTGCGACGGCCGACGTATCCGTACACCAGGACCCTGACTCCTGATTTCCGAATTAATGCATGAAAACAATGATTGCGTGTGTGTTCCAAGTTTTCTTTGTGATTACTTGTGTCATCTCACCGGGTATACTGATCTGCTTCATGAAAGTCTCAAGTTTTCCTTGTGATTACTTGTGCCAGCTCACCAGGTATACTGTTCTGACTGTGGTGCTCTTGTTCTCCTTTCAGGATGGCCCCGCGACGACAGCCAGCTAGGGTTCCGAGTGTAGGGCGCGACGATAGCCCACCGAGCGACGAGGCCTCGGTGCAGGGCCCTTTGCCAGCAGTGGCACCGGCGGTAGCCTTACCCGCCGAGCCACCGATGCTACCAGTACCAGACGCTGACGATGCACGTCGCCTCAGGGCACTGCATGAGTTTCAGAGCCAGCGACCACCCAGGTTTCGCGGTGAGGCGGACCCCCAGGCCGCCGAGGACTGGCTAGAGGCGGTGGTATGGATCTTTAGGCTAGTGAGGACACCAACGGATCTCATGGCGATTCTCGCGGCGAGCCTCCTACAGGCGGCGGCAGGACGATGGTGGATCTTGATGCTCCAGGTTCACGATGAGGCATCCTTGCTCTGGACGGACTTCGAGAGCCTCTTCCGCTCTGAGTTCGTCCCGGCCACCCTCCGAGCGGTGCGCATCCAGGAGCTTCTCCATCTGCGCCAGGGCAGCATGACGGTGGCTCAGTACGCGGCGAGGTTCACTGACCTATCTCGCTACGCGACCGATATGGTACGGGACCCCTTCTTCCGGGCCCGGACCTTCGAGCAGGGATTGCGGTAGGAGATTCGGGCGTCGCTGATCTCCCTCAGCATTCCGACCCAGGCGGGAGTGCTGGAGCGAGCCCTCCTGATCGAGAGCTTCCTGGCAGAGCCTTCTTCAGCGGCGAGACCTAGCGCAGGGCGGCAGGTAGCTGAGTCTTCGGCAGCAGGTAGCCGACGGATGACTCTCGGGTCCAGGCAGACCAGACCCCCGCGTAGACGGCCTCAGGACACCGGCTCAGCAGTGCGAGGCACACAGCGGAGTGCCAGCCTTCCGAGAGGCAGGCTGTGCTACTCCTGCGGCGGGCAGGGTCACATGGCTCGTGACTGCCCGACTCGCCGACCAGAGGAGCAGCAGACGGTGGAGGGGCCACCCAGGCAGAGGCAGAGGGTCGACCGTGGCGGTCCGCAGGGAGGAGGCGGACGAGGCAGAGGAACTGGCCGAGCAGTGGGTGGTGGGCGACGCTTCCAGGCTCTACCCCCACCACCACCAGGAGGGCCACCTCGACCACAGGGAGCTGGCGGGCAGGGACAGGCCCAGCTCCAGGCAGTGGAGGCCTACGACCCCGACATGCCAGAGATGATTCGAGGTACGATCTGTGTCTATTCCACCCTTGCTGCAGTACTTATAGACACAGGAGCGAGTCACTCTTTCATAGCCTCTGCCCTTGTTCAGAGCTCGGAGATTCCGACTGAGCCGTTGGCTCGATCCTTACGGCTAGAGACACCTACGGGAGCATACTCGACGATTACGCACTGGTGCCGGCAGTGTGAGCTTACTCTAGGAGGCGAGAGCTTCGGCTGGGATCTCCTTGTAGCGGCGTCGAGGCCTTACGACGTCATCTTGGGCATGGATTGGCTATCCACGGTTCATGCCCAGATCGACTGTTTTAGGCGCAAGGTGCGATGTGTTCGCACCGACGGGAGCAGGTTTACCTTCACCGGCGAGAAGGGAACCTTTGCAGCACAGGATGGACTTCCGTGGAGGAGAGTGCAGCCCATCTCTCATCAGTTGGCTAGCCTCATCCTAGGAGCAGTGGACGTGCGGAGTCCAGCTTTTCCTGCAGTGGTGGGCCAGTACGTGGACGTCTTTCCCGACGATGTTCCAGGGCTACCTCCTCGTAGAGAGGTAGACTTTTACATCGACTTGTACCCCGGGACAGCCCCGATATCTACTCCAGCATATCGGATGGCCCCCGCCGAGCTTCGGGAGCTGCGGGTACAGTTGGAGGACTTGCAGAGCAAGGGGTTTATCCGACCCAGTGTTTCACCCTGGGCTTCCCCGATTTTGTTCGCCAAGAAGGCGGACGGGAGCTTGCGACTATGTGTCGACTATCGTCGCCTGAACCAGGTGACAGTGAGGAACAAGTATCAGCTGCCACGGATTGATGACCTCTTCGATCAGCTCAAGGGAGCGCGGTGGTTCTCGAAGATAGACCTCCGGTCAGGCTATCATCAGCTCAGAGTTCGAGACGAGGACGTGCAAAAGACGACCTTCAGGTGTCGGTATGGCCATTATGAGTTCTTGGTTATGCCGTTCGGCATAACCAATGCTCCAGCAGTGTTCATGAGCCTCATGAATAGGATCTTCCAGCCATACCTCGACCGATTTGTCGTGGTCTTCATTGACGACATTTTGGTATACTCGACGACTGAGGAGGAGCATGCCTACCACCTGCGAGTTGTGCTAGACACACTCCGAGAGCACCGGCTTTATGGCAAGCTCTCAAAGTGCCAGTTCTGGTAACGTGAGGTCCACTTCTTGGGGCACGTCATCTCTGAGGCGGGAGTTGCAGTGGATCCCGCGAAGATCGAGGCAGTGCTAGCTTGGGAGCCACCCAGGAGCGTGACGGAGGTGCGGAGCTTCTTGGGCCTAGCCGGATACTATCGGAGATTCGTGCCAGACTTCTCCAGAGTTGCGGCACCACTCTCAGCGTTGACGAAGAAGGGGAAACCCTTCGTGTGGTCAGATAGATGTCAGCAGAGCTTCCAAGAGCTGAGGCAGAGGTTGACCAGCGCACCTATCTTGAGGTTGCCTGAGGAGGGAGTTGGATACGTAGTTTACTGCGATGCGTCAGGGACTGGACTCGGGTGCGTCCTGATGCAAGAGCGGGCTGTGATCGCCTACGGATCACGTCAGTTGAGGCCGCATGAGCAGAACTACGCCACTCATGACCTGGAGTTAGCAGCAGTGGTCTTCGCTCTGAAGACTTGGCGGCACTATCTGATGGGCGAGCGCTTCACAGTCTTTTCTGACCACCAGAGTCTCAGGTATATCTTCTCTCAGAAGGACCTGAACCTGAGACAGCGGAGATGGCTTGAGTTCCTCCAGGACTATGACTTTGAGATAGTCTATACTCCTGGGAAGGGGAACGTGGTAGCCGATGCCCTCAGCAGGAGGACGGGCATTCAGCTACTTGAGGAGGCGACGGAGCAGCTAGCCTCCTTGCAGATATCCTTCATGGATAGAGACGGAGCAGCCTTTCTTCAGTCTCTCACAGTCTCTCCTCCACTTCTACAGCGGGTCAGAGAGGCTCAGCGTGGGGACGCTGACTGTGAGACCCGGCGTGCACTGATATCCTCAGGTCAGGCGCCTAATGGTTTCTCCCTTGGAGCAGAGCACGACATCCTTTTCAGAGGACATACCTTCGTACCAGTCTCTTTACGAGAGGAGGTGCTGGGAGAGTTTCACACTTCTCCCTTGGCGGTGCATCCCGGAGTGGCGAAGATGTACCAAGATCTCAGAAGACAGCACTGGTGGCCGGGCATGAAGAAAGCTATGGCAGAGTTCGTTTCACGATGCCTCACCTGCCAGCAGGTGAAGGCAGAGCATCAGGTACCAGCAGGCTTGGTACAGCCCTTGGAGGTCCCGGAGTGGAAGTGGGATGACATATCTATGGACTTCGTGACTGGACTTCCACGCACTTCCAGAGGTCACGACTCCATTTGGGTGATTGTCGACCGACTCACCAAGTCGGCACACTTCTTACCCATCAGAGAGCAGGGCTCAGTGGAGAGCTTGGGACGTCTTTACGTCCAGGAGATCGTACGGCTTCACGGTGTGCCATCGTCTATCGTCTCCGATCGAGATGCTCGTTTCACTTCCCGGCTTTGGAAGGGGTTGCAGGAGGCGTTCGGGACGCGTCTCCATCTGAGCACAGCCTTCCACCCTCAGACGGATGGTCAGACTGAGAGGACCATACAGACACTCGAGGACATGCTCCGTGCATTTGTTCTCGACTTTGGTCGCAGCTGGGAAGACCACCTACCCTTGGTGGAGTTCGCGTACAACAACAGCTACCACTCCACCATCGGGATGGCACCATACGAGGCGTTGTACGGCAGACCCTGCAGATCACCGTTGTGCTGGACAGACCCTGGGGAGTCAGCACTCGTGGGACCAGAGATGGTCCGAGCCACGACAGAGAAGGTCCAGATCATCCAGGAGAGGATGAGGACAGCTCAGAGCCGGCAGAAGTCATATGCTGACAGGAGGCGGAGGCCACTAGAGTTCGAGGATGGCGACCACGTCTTTTTGCGTGTCTCACCTCGACGTGGTTTACGGAGATTTGGCCAAGGCGGCAAGTTGTCTCCACGCTTCATCGGGCCTTTCCAGGTCCTCAGCAGGATAGGAGAGGTGGCTTATCGGCTGGCTCTACCACCTCAGTTGCACCGGGTGCATGACGTCTTCCACGTGTCTCAGCTGAGGAGATACGTGCACGAACCGACGCACATCATCGACTTTGGGGAGCTGGATGTGGACGATGGGGCGATTTTTGTGGAGGTCCCAGTGGAGATCGAGGATCGACAGGAGCGAGTCCTACGTGGGCGGTCGATTCCTCTTGTGCGCGTCAGATGGCAGCACGGGAACCTCCAGGAGAGCACTTGGGAGCGGGAGGCTCAGATGCGTGCTCAGTACCCCCATTTGTTCCCCTAGTTTTTGATGTATCTTTACGGGGACGTAAAGCTCTGAGGTGGGAGTAATGTAAAGACCCGCAAATTTCAAGGAAATTTTTTTCTTAATTTTCTTTGGAATTTTACAAGAGCGCAGCTTCAGACAGCACCTGATTCCGAGGCCCGGTGTGCCCGGAATCAATTTCCGAAGTTTGGCTCGGGTACGTTCAGTGAACGGACGAGCGGGTTTTTCTATATTTTGAACCGGTGCCCGGAATAGAATTCTGAGGGCACCGATGAAATCGCAGCGCCGGTATTTGCTTAGAAACGCCTCTTCCGGAGTTGCGTTTGCTCAGACGTGGTTTTTAAATTTTGGGGCTTTAAGACAGAAATAAAATAAAATTTGTGCGACAACTTTATTTTAATTCACTTAAGCTGCTTGGAAGTCACTTGGAAGCCACTTGAACTGAGTTAAAGCGGATAGGATGCTATCCAGAAATATCCTACCCCCTTGGTAGGATATTTGTGAGGTGGGGCCCGCACGAGCCCCGCCGTTTCTTTCGCTAAGTAACGCACCCGCGAAAACCCGTCAAGTAACTGAAAAGTCAACCGACGCGTTTTCTTTAATTCTTAACAGACCATTTAATTGGGCGGTTTATTTCGTGAATTAAATGGGCTGTTTCATTCGTTGAATTAATTCAACGAATTTAATGGGTCGTTACTTACGCGTTTGCGTTCGTTGGCAAAATAATAAAATAGACAAACTTGTCTATTTTGGAGGATTCTCCTGTTGTGCGAGATCCTCTAAACCTCCACCCTCCCCGCGAAGAACGCGAAGAACGCGAAGAACGCGAAGAATGCCGGAACCGGAATTCGACGACGCACGATCCGCGACGTCAACAAACTTTTCCGCGACCTTCTCCTTCTTCTTCTACGGTGCCTCTTCTTCCGCGGCGGACCTACGATCAGCGGTTAAAGGTGAGAATCGAATCTTCTAATTCTCCCCTTTTTATAATTCGATATCAACGGATTTAAATTAATTAAATTCGTTTGATCTTGATCCGGAGATCGTCGGCGCGACGTTTTTCCCGTGGTGCGACGAACGTCTCCTCCGCAACGACGCGGCGATCCCCTCCTTCCGCGACGAGCGATTCCGCGATGACCTCACGTCCGACGACGAAAAGGTAAGGGTTGTTGGAGTATTTTATTCCCCGTGTTTATTCTTTTAAAATAATGAACCTGATCTCCGAACAATTTTAATTTAATTAAAATTGTTGTTGATTATTTTCTTTTCCTCCCGATGTTTATGACTAACACGGAGAGTGCGGATCTAACGAACAAGACCCGGCAACCCTCCGTCGATCTTTTGTTGTGCGGATTTGGCGGACGACGATGAACCGTGCGGCAAGGGCGATCCGTTGATCCCGCAGTGAAGATCGGCCCCCGGGAGGAGCAACGGCGCAGACTGGAGGCAAAACGGGCCACCGGAGCAACTCCGGCGGCCCGCGGAAGGCGGCGGCGGCGCGCCGCCGTGGAGGAGATCCGCCGCGGCTGAAGCCGCGGCGGTGGCGGCCGGTTCCGCGGCCGCGCGGAACCGGGGAGGGACGCGGCGGCCCGGCCGCATCCGTGTGACAGGCGGCCCCCCGCGGTGCCGCGTTCCACCTATGCCGCGGGTCAAACCCGCGGCGCCCCTGCGGCCGCTCGGCCGAAGCCGAGCCGGCCGGTCCGGTCGGCCGGGCCGGGTCGGGCCAACCCGGTTCGGATCGACCCGGTTCGGCCGACCCAGGGGTGGTTCGGGCCGGGTCGCCCCGGGCCCAGAACCCCCGTTTTCGGGCCTTCTTCGGTCTTTTGCCCATATCTTGGGCCTGAGACCTCTGATTGATGAACCATCAGCGGCTACGCGATCCTTGGATCGATACGGTCGTTTCGGTATATTATACATAAGGTTTCGGAAGACTTTGGGTTCGTCCGGGTTGGTTCGTACACGAAACCAACCGGGCCCTCGGAGCGGAAACGCTCATAACATGAGCTACGGACGTCTGATCGACGTACCGTCAGCTGTGGTAGTTTCCTCTAAGTGAGACGGAACTTTTGGCTTACTCCGCCCGAGGATCGGATACAGGCGGAGTACGGTCGAGTTGGTTTTGCCCTAAAAACCAACCGGGCCCCTGGGACGAAAATGCCAATAACTCTCAGACCGGGCGTCCGATTGACGCGCCGTCTGTTGCGTTGAGATCCTCTTGTCGATACGGAACTTTTGGATACATCAACTTCGGACTACGTGTCAGTTGATGTATCAGCCTCTCGGCTCGTGGAGCGGACCCTCCTAAATGAGCTCGCTGTGTGCGGGAACCCTAGCGCTGGCTGTGACTTCGACGACAGAGCAGAGATCCTCCGTGGACTGCGACGACGGCAGAGCAGAGATCCTCAGTGGACTGCGACGACGGCAGAGCAGAGATCCTCAGTGGACTGCGACGACGGCAGAGCAGAGATCCTTCGTGGACTGCGGCGACGACTGTGCAGAGATCCTCAGTGGACTACGTCGACTACTGCACTCAGCGATCCTACGTGGATCAGTGCTACAGGTTCTGTGTGAGCCCGATCCTATGTGGGTCCTTACTACCGGTTCTGTGTGAGCCACTGCCTACAGGTTCTGTGTGAGCCCGATCCTATGTGGGTCTTTTGCGGGGGTTAGTACCTATCGATCCTTCGTGGGTCCGACGACTTAGATGGATCAGTGATCATCTTTGACGTCATCTGAAAAAGTATACCTGGTTGAGATGAATCTTATGTTACTCTCCTTTGTGGTTTGTGTTGAACTATCCTTTGTGGATTTACTGTTTACTCTCCTTGTGGATTTGAGTCTTGCTTCCTTTGTGGATTGAGTTGTTCTTGAGCTCGTGAGCAGAGCTAGAATTGGGGACTTAGGTATATGTATGGGCATATACCTAAGTCGAGTCAGATGTTACTTCGTGATTGCATCTTTCTTTTGTGCTATATCCTTTGTGGATTTCGGGAGACCTTCGGGGGTCTCGGGGTCCTTACTGAGTAGCTTATACTCACCCCTGCACGGGCTATGCCCGCACCTTGTTGTGTTGGTTGCAGACGACGGACAGCGCTGATCACGGTTGGGGCGTGGAGCAGGACGGTACCTGGAGGTGGACCACTGGGCGGGACGTGCTCGGAGCCGACGTGGGACCCGAGGAGCCTGGAGGCTATCTGTACCCACCCTTCAGGTGGGATTGCCAGTGGACGACACGAGGCCGCTGTCTTTTCTTCAGTTGTTGCTCTTTACTTTTTCAGTTGTACTTTACAGTTGGGCTTGTATTTCCGGCCCCCTTTACTTTTTTGCACTTTTTAGTTACTTTCCGCTTGCTGACTCTGTGGTGGTCGTTACTTTTAAAGGCAATGCCTTCCCTGTTTACTGGGATTTTACGCCTTGGTGCTAGTCGCCAGCCCCTGGCCTATGGAAGGCGGGCTTGGGGTAGTCACGGCACGGGCCCCGAGGTCGGGTCGTGACATATACCATATATATTACAAATAAGTGTTCTGATTGACAAAGCTATAGTGACCCTTTATAGAGGAATTACAGTACTAGTTATAGTGACTATGAAATCCACAACGTAATCAGAAAATGAGAATGCTAACAGTACATGCATGGGAACTTATAGCACCACAGAAACAGGATACTGATTGATAGGGTTATCTCTATAAAAATTCATATTTATACTATACCAATATATATTAATCTTCATGTGATTTATTTCTCATGGTAGTTACCTACATACAGTCAAATAGGGTTTTGTAATTACATTCATCCAATCTCTAGATCCACTCCACCTTTTTCATTACTACTGAATACATATCTTCCATAAATTTTTTGACTAAAGAATAAATGGGAGGGAGAAAAAACTAGCCCCTAAATCACAATTGAGAATCATAGTTTGAAATTACATCAATTTAAAATCATAGAATGTATTTAAAAATAACTAAAAACACTCAATATTCCTTAATCTCATGCTGATGTGAATGAATCTCTAAAAATATCTATACCATTTATTTCATCCATAATAAATTATTTACGAAAAATTTTCTGATATCAAAATAAGAAACCTTATGATTTTTCTCATCAACCCCTAACCTCCCCCACTGACGCATTTCTCACCTTAAAGGATTATGTAATATTTGAACCCATTTATACTATCAGAATTGAATATAGTTGATAGAGATATTAAATTATCCTATTAATAAATCCATATCACGATCAAAGATGCTTCCCTCATACATAGGAATAAATTTATTGGAAAATTCATGAACCTTAATCTATAAATACTCATCATCATGATTAGGATCAACCATTAGACAATCAAAATGTATAGCCTAATGAGCTTACCCAATTCTAGATAACCATGGGAGATGAACAACTAAATAGTCTTCAAATAATGGGGAAACATATAAGTATGGTTTTAATATAATTACATAGATTCAGTTTATTAATTTCATTATTCATTCTCATACCAACATTATTTAAAAAATACTTAGGACAATAGGATGCAGAAACCTATCCAAGGTCTCTACCTTGTAGAGAATTTAAATTTTCACAAATAAAGAATAAAGTAACAAATAGTCCTCACATTGGAACCTAGGAAGCCCTGAATAATATTTCTCAGCTAGTATCCCATTCTATCATCACTTAATAACTTCAACTATCACCATTTTCCGACAGACACATATAGTCTTCCACATATACCAATTCAAAACTCCACTCTAACTCTTAGGAAACATATTTGAAACCATTTTTTATAAAACCTGTCTATTGGTACACCTTATTAGAAAAACATATAGAAAGGGAGTGGCCCCCATGTCTTTCCTCCTTTTGGATTCATGTTGGGATCTATCACTAAGGGTGTAAGCACACAAAATGGGAGGAATTACTTGGTAATATCTATAAATCAAGACATCTATCAACCATGTAATCCACCATACTATAATATTCACAAACCATAGACCAAAATAAAAAATATCCCATGTTCATGAATTAAAAATAAATAAAAATATATCCAATATTAGTCAATTAGTAAAACAATCATGTTGATGTGATCATAAAACCTACATGATCTAAACTAGTAAAACCTATGGTGATTACTAATGTCCTAACTGAAACATGGATGTGTTTTTTATTTATATATGGGGTCATATATCATATATATTATGTATTATCTTATAAATGACATATCAATAAATAGTGAAAATAGAAAATAAATTACTAGGAGAATAATATTTATAACTAACTATAACCTAAAAAGGTAAAAATCTTTCACCTTTTCCACACTAGCGAACTCTCAAAAATTAATTCTTCTAAAAGTGGTAATGTATTATCATATGAATGTATATAAGGGGATATAAAACCTCTTCTCGAAAAAATATCCACTCCCACATAAAGTGAACACATACATTTCTCCCATCCCTTATATATCAATCAATTACAGAACCAAAAATGGGTCACAAGTCATTGAATGAAAAATATATCAAATTTGCATACACCGACCACATAATTCCTATCAGATGACTAGAGAATCTTGTAATGTTGATCTTGTAGAAAATGAAACTCATACCCTACCCCTATCATGAATATCTACGTGAAAATCTCATATTATCCACCACTATATTCATTATAATATATTTTTGTATGGGAGAGTAGGGAGAGTTGGTATTTAACCACTGATGTCTTCCCTGTACAGGATATTTGGGAACACTACATAAGGTCTGTCGGTGTCATTATGGTTATTATAATCATGTGTAGTGCATAAAAAAATACAATTAATTTAATTATATAATAGTTAAATAAAAATCCATACCTATATGGTTTCATCAGATATTAAACTACATCCATAATCCCATCTGTACTAATATTGGACCACCAACTACATACTCGACTACATAATATACAATGATCTGAATCAAAAAGTGGAATAAATCAGGTTCAATTTCCAATTATTAAATTTAAATGTTCAACGACCAGGATAGAAATATTTTATCATCTATTTATTTTATCTCTAATGAATTATTTGTCCCATAACATATTATTACATAAGATAATATTATTTAGTTTATATTGAACTGCTTCAATGAGACAACACTATCATGCACCCACAATTTACCCTGGGCTTCCTGTTACAAACATCATTGGGAACCAACTCCCCCAATATAATTATTCCAATATGTACAAATATAATTACCCCAAGAAACACACCACCAAGGAATCCAATATGATAACACCCAAGGACACCACTATGAAAAAAAAATTAAGGCCACCAATCCTCCAACTTCATGTCATGAATAGAATATTCATAATATATTTATTATTTTCTAACATCTGTAAATATATAAATATTTTGGGGGTATTCTATTATAAATATATCACTAAAATGAATACTTTCCAAGAATGGTTATAACCTCATATGCAAATAAAATCAATACAATTAAAATACATTATCCTCAATCACATCACTACCTTTACATTAATTTTTTTATTCCATATTATTATAATTATTATAGATATTCATACTAGTAGCTAAAAATAATGAAAATGTATGATAATCTAAAATGTACACCATAAATTGATGAGAACTCCATTCCACTATCGTAAAATAAAATTTTCAACTCACTATGCAATTCCACATTAAGAGAGGATGAATCATAGTGAAACAAATTTTTAATTGTTGCTGAAACCTATCATCAATGTAAGGATTCATCCTCAAGATCATGTTCTAAAAAATCATAAAATCAAAATTACATTACTATTTTTGTTAATCAAATTATTTATTGAATAAAATCTAGATATTGAGAACAATTAATTACCAAAAATAAATGATTTTGAGTATCTAGAATACATTGATAAACAACAATGGTCATACGTCATTACGAATAGAAAAAAAACATTAGAAATGATTGATTTTTTTGAGAATAAATGATCGATTGAAGAAATTAATAGGGATTATAGGATTTTATGATAGACATGAAATTTAGGAATTCACTATATTAATATCGTGTTCACAACATGAACATAAC
Source organism: Viscum album (assembly GCA_963277665.1). NCBI lineage: Eukaryota > Viridiplantae > Streptophyta > Magnoliopsida > Santalales > Viscaceae > Viscum > Viscum album. Next base: position 1,355,893,948 of record OY728120.1, read on the forward strand.
CTGATTCACATCGAACTATAATAGTCTACTAGATCAGAAAGTAAAATAGACATTCACTTCATCAATATATCATTTCACATTATAAAACATTAAATAAAATAACCACAAAAACAATATCATTATTATTCCCAACATGAATAAAATGTAACATCATGAACTAAGGATGGTAATTAATTATTGAACCATGGTATCACATGTCCCGATGCTACCATGAGAATTAGTATTCACACTACAAACATGTTATTGATAGAATAAATAACCACCTAAAATTGCATATTCAACTCTATATGAAAATCTACCGTCCCCTATCTCATATTAAGTACCCAAAAAATAATTAATGGGTTAAAAGGGTCTAGAATATTACATTTTCCATAGATATTTTATCCCTTTACAAAATAATGTAATATTTTAACCTCATTGTACAATTATTATGCTATTTCAAATTTACTCGAAATAATTTCTTTCTGTTTTGGAAAATGAAATGGATCCTTATAGAAAATTTAATCATTATAAATAATAATTTGTTCCCATATTATTCTATATGTATTTATAAATTGGATAAATATTAATTTTAAATGATATTATAAATTACATAATTGTATTTCATTTATAGGAAAAAATAATTTAATACATAAATTATCTCTAATTATATTTTATTTCATTTAATATTTAAATTAGTTTCAATCAATTTTTTTATTAATTTAAATATTAAATTTAATTATATTTAATGAAAAAATATTTGAAATATTAATTATTATGAAAAAAAATTAGTAAATATAGAAAAAAAAACATGAAAAATTATCCATTTAAATAATTAAATGATTTTAATAATATTAAAATAAAATTAGATATTTATCATCCAACCAAATTTTTTTAATTGTATTGTATAAGAATTATTTAGTAAATTTTATAAAAAAATAAATAATCATTTTTAAATAATATTAATAAATATTATAAAATGAAATTTTTATACATATTATTATAATAACAAACATTATTATTAAAAATATGAATAATACATAATATTATATTTTACCAATAAATGTCAACATTTCTATAATGATCAATTTTAATTAATTCTAATATTTTTGAATGATTCGAAAATTATTTCATATAATATAATTATTTTATTTTTTAGTAACTTTTACCTAATGTAAATGTTCCTCTTGGATAGAAGTACATAAAATGATGATATATCCAATTTTGATATATAAAATGAAAATATAAAAAAACCAATTTTGTAACCTTAAAATTACATTAATATATATATATATAACACAAAAATCATATATAGTTTGCATACTTTTTTTCCATATGAATTTCATTTATCTAATGTCTTACATTCATTCTATAGTTATCGTTTTTGGTAAGATATTCAAAATAGATCACGATGATGAGAATATGAACAATCAAAAAGTTTGAAATTTCATGTGTTTTTGTCATTATTGAAATTTATGAAATATATTAAATTTTGTTTTCATGTAATGTATGAAATTTTATATTTTATTATTCTGATTTTTCATAATAATTAATTGACGAATAAAAATTCATTGTTTGAAATGAAAAAATCATTCAAACTACCATGGATTATTTAATGGGAAATTCATTATTTATTTGAGGAGTATTACATATATTTTTGTAATTGTGATCTAATGAGATGTAGATATATTATTAATTAATTAATGATATATACACTTCTTATATATAATTTAAATCACATGTCCCCCACTCCTAGATGTAGATCAGAAGACACATTCATTAAATACAAGATTTGATAGAATATGATATGATCATGTCAGTATTTTAAAACAATTTCATTTCTAAATATTAGTAGCAGGAAGGATATTTTTTGTAGCATTGAGGATCATCTACATAAGAATATTATATTAAGACCGATAAAAATGTTTATTTTTAATTTGACCACAATTTAAACAGTTATGGACAACTCATATGTAATACTAATCTTCAAAAGAAGGGGAATCAAAACATAAGAATCATAAGAAATTTGATTGTCCACATGGAAAAAGAGTCATCATTTATTAGATAGAGATATGATAGGACTATTAGAAATAAATATCATGTGAGAAATATCCTATTAAAAAGAAAATGGAACAATAATATATTTCTACATGCAGTAATTGAATGACAAGTAGTCTTAAATTAACACACATATATTATTCTATAAGAGTATATAAACCTAGGAATGAAATTTATCATAATAAACCAAATAAAGGTATGGAAAACAACCGAGATTATGTTAAACATAACATATATCTCTAATAAACCAATATGTGGATATAAATTTCAAGTCCATAAAAAATTGTATTGGTCTGATATGAAATTTTTAAATAATTCAACCGATGAATATAAAATATAACTATACAATCCAAAAATATCATTCATGAGTATAGACATGATAAATAATTTAAAATACAATAAATCCTTGATATAATATATTCAAAGATAAATTAACATTTGGTGACACATTCCGACCAAATTACAACCCAACATAATAACACATACGTGGTATCACTCTAAAAAATCAATGATATAAGTCCTTAAACTAATCACCATCTTGAGAATGTAACCATTAGATGATTAACAAAAAACATGGGATCTTTTCAATACCCATGACATGAAGAATAATTAATTTATTAATAGTATTGTTGATATAGATGGGGTGATAAATCATTTGAAAAGTGAATTCCCTAAGGTACATCACAACTCATGCCCCTAAGACAAGAACCCGTTAGATTAGTGATTAAAATGTAATTTTATAAAAAAACAATTGAAAAAATAAATTAATATTAATATTTTATTGAATTAATTGAAATGAAATTTATCCATTAAAATAATATAGAATACATTATCTATATCCATATACTTACAAAAAAAAATTCATTCCAAATTAAAATCCTAATACACATGAGAGGTGATCAGTCATTCTCCAAGACATCACTTGGGGATGCAACTTCATGCATATAGTCAGACACCAACTGCCATGTATTTATGAATAAGACCCTGATCAATGAAAAAATCGACAAATGAAAAAATTCATTCCATATTCTCCAAAAAATTAATTCCAAATTATTATTTTCTTTTTTAATCAATGTCTTATAACAACACGCTTCTAGTAAACCATACCAATAATTCAAAACCTTATTTAAAATTGGGATTCATATATGAAATCATTAAACATTTCCTTTAAAAATAAAATAAAAATATTTATTATAAAGTATACAAATAAATAATATAAAATTATGTGAGAGAATGTAAATATATCCCATAAAATTAGAAACTAATTAATGCGATAGTGATTACTCTGGATAATGGATCATGTTCCCTTTCTATCAATATAACTAGCATTATTCCACTAAAAAATTATATCATATTTATCTACAAGATAGTAGAAAAAATTTATACTTTGAGATGATATGAGGAGACAACAATTAAATTGAGAAAATAGATAAATAATTCTAATTCTAGATTTCCTATTAACATATATCATTAAAAAACAACATTCAGATAATAATTAACAACCATAAATACATTGGAGAGTAGTTGATTTTGATTTCCATAGAGTTGTAGTGAATAAATTTGTATTTAGATGGTGTAAATTTATTTAGTGTAAAAATATCAAATCATAAAATACATTTATCATTGTTATTCTGGATGGTTTAGTAAAATATGTGCCAAACACGAATATGATGATACCTATTAACCATCTCTCACATAGTTAGATCACATGGATTAAAAATCCCTGATACAACCATGATTTTACCATATTTATCCACATTATAAGATTCTATTAGAAACCAATAAAGTATGAAACATCTTTTCACACCCTCAAATCCTATGATTTATATTACATGGGTTTCTGGAGAAACCCATAGGGTTTCCCCATACTATTGTCAAACCATTCACCAAAATACAGATAAAAATGTCAAAAAAATATTCCATAAAACATATATGATAAAACTAAGTAATATATAACATTGAAATAATTATTATTGTTGTATTTTACCTGAAAAAATTATTATTACATTACATCAACCATTATTCCTTCTATCCCACGGGAACTAGTGATTTTAGGTGCACTGAAAATTATGACACCATTAATCCATAATATATTTTCATTTTCCTAGTTTTATAGCTGATTGTATCAAATATTCCATAACAATCAAAACATTTTAATAGGTTTTCCATGTAATGAATTATATTAAATTTATAATATATTAATAAGTACATGAAAAAATACAATCTATTACAAGATCAATATGATAACATCGAATCATAAGGTATGTATAAAGTCATTTTTCCTAGGATGAGATACAAGGAAAACATTATATACAATAATAACCCATAAGGGTTTATTTAACTAAAATAAAATGTCACTAATCGATATTTAATATCACCAATTCTGTCTTTTATCACAAAATATTTTTCATAATAAATAGAATACATTCAATTCTTACTTAATTTATGATGTCTCATCCTTAGAAAAGCATTAAAGGACTATAGCCTCACATGATTGTTGATAAAGGATGTCTACGATTACAATATATGAGTTCTGAGGAATATTTGACAAAATGTTCTTTTATATTATAATCTCTATTTTTATACTCATATATTGAAAAACAATGGTTCCCTATAGTGAGGTATAATTAGTTTCATCCCAAAATGTATATAATGAAAAACTAAAACATAAAATTACTAGACTATAGGAAATTGTATCATTTATTGAGTTTTTTTTATCATAAAACTCAACAAAATTAGGATTATCCCACCATGAGCCACTCTAATATATTAAATAATCATTTTACATGTATTCCAGTGTATGAATCATTCATTTGATTTCACCTTGGTTTAGTGATGATATATCATACACATGGTCAATTTGGTACTCCAAATATAATGAACTAATAACCAAACCAATTAGGATAATCTCATATCTTAGTTAGAGATGATGAAAGTTGTTAATCCATATATTTATAAAACACATCAAATGGGGGCATTCCCATGTCTTTTAATGCACTGTATCATAGAATCAAAATGAAATAAGATGACAATGTGAGTTTCCCAATAGTCACCTATACGAAACCATGCTTCAAAATTTCACAAATAATCATATAAAAATGACTATAGTTATATGCACATTTTTCTATAAATTGATTGTTATTTATTCCTAAATTCTATAAGGTCATTTATTTTCTTCTTGACCAGTATAAATGTTATGAGTTTTGACAGAAAATAAAGAACAGTTCAGTTCATATATTCTAATTAATATATGATTCATAAATCCTTATATAATGTTTTGATTCCATGTTGAACTATCCATTTTGAATAGTGATAAAATCACTGAAAAATATAATTAAAATTTGGAGGAATAAAAAAAAATTCATAATGAATAAATATTGTGTTCTCATATTGGATCCAATCATCAATGATTTCCATATGATTATATATTTGTGAAATGTTATAGAAACTAGGATATCATATTTGATAATCAATTTCATTTATAATATAGTCATAAATATTACTCATTTGGTAGAAAATGGAATAATCACCCTACCAAGATAAATCCAAATGTATATCTATAGTAATTTTCATCAATGATAATGATAATGCATGTCCTTTGACAATTTATTATTTCACATTCATCTTAATGAATCTTTTATTTAATATAGATTTCTAGGTGTATTATCCAATTAAATTCATACATCAATGGATATTCCATCAGTCTTATTTTTCACATGTTCAATTAAATTATAAATACTATTAGTTTCATCCCTTTATAGACTTGAAAAAGAGTGAATTTCTCAAAAAATATATTAATACACCACATTATCAGTGTATAAACTTCCAAAACCAATTTCAAGTCATATGTTAGAAAATTATTTTCATGAATGGAAATATTTTGTGATCAATTTGATATGACCTGATAATATTTCATGATAACACAATTACGTCTACCTGTAAATGCATAGTAATAGACAACATAAACATTTCTTGGTCTTGTATAATAAATAAAGGGGATTAGAATGAGTAAAAACATGTATTATAATAATTTTGGTTTAAAACCATAAATCTAATTTAGTGGAGTTTCCATTCATATATGATATTTTTGAGTAGAATTGATTCATGGTAAGTTCCCAAAAATTTAACGATAATAATGTTGTATTCCCAAAAATCTATATATATCATTGGGGTACTCAAATGATTCCATGATATATAATATTTTACTTTTCTAAATTACAATAATGATACATTATGAATAATAGACTTTATATGAAAAATATATTCTTTAAAATTTAAATCACATTTCGAGATTTTTTCCTCTAAAATATGAAAATAGACAATTCTCAACAAAATTAATAAATATTTTTTATATCCATTTTTGATAATAAACTAGAATAACTTACAAAAATAACACAATATAACTATATTTATACCACTCTAGTACATGATTAAATATTTATATAAAAACCAACAGTATATTTCAATATCCAAATGGATTAGATGAATATTCATATTGACGATAGTTATATCTAAAAATCATAGTGGAATATCCTCTTTAAAAACCTAGAGTTGGTGATAAATGAATCATATATTAATTTTGGATAACCATTAGTCACCATTGAAATGATTACAAAGAAAATAAAAAATTGTAATAGTTTATTACATATTTATCATGACATTATTAACTTTAATATAGGCATCACATTGTTTAAATGATCTATCATCCTTTTAAAAAAATATCTAATGGAACAAAAATAAATGAAAACTGTTTATTGAACCCTTTACTATAAAATGAAACGATTTCGGTCATATATTCCTTGAATTCAATTGGATCCATTCTATTAGAATGAGGTGAAATATAATTTATCCATAATAAATATCATTTTATACATCCAATACCATTATAGTTGGAATACAGGTTATATTTTCCAGAATATCATAGGGAATATAATCAATAATGGAAGGAAAATTTGTAGTGTTAATAATATAATTGATCAAAATAGTGAAAAATTCTAATTGATAATACATTGATGCAACCATTGGTTCCAATGACCATAAAATGTCATATTTGTTCTATGATAATATATTTAAATGGTATAGCATTATATCTGGAATTTTAATCATTACTCATCACACATAACAACAGAATTTGTACTTCAATGAAAATAAATGATCTATTCAAAGGATTATGTCAATGATATCATTAAAAAATTGAAAATTACAAAAAAACATTGAATCATCAATTGATATATAATATGGGGCACATTTAATTTATATTAACTCTCACATATGAAGAATTTTCTAATCACTCATCATGTTTGGAATCATAATGAAATAAAACCCCATTTCATTAGTGAAATGTGAAGAATCAAAAGAGTAGGGCACACCATTATAAAAAAACATGTATAAGGGTTGATTTTATTATAATAGTAACTCATATAGTGGAATCACCATATTAACCATCTATGGTATTCTTCTTATTATTATACAAAAACATAATTTATCTATCTGGTTCTATTATTCCCTTCTATGGTTGTATCCTCCGAGGCATTGGATATTTCGGAAATCACACATGTTGATGTGTTTCTATGCTGGATATATTTTATGATAATACTTGTATGGTGAAGTATATGATTTCATATATCCATGATATGTATTTAAAAAAAATTAAATTGTAACATTTTACAAAAAATAGATGAGGAGAGTTAAATTATTATAGTTGGGACATGATCTAGGATATGCCATAAAATATTTCTTCATATGATCAAATGAAACACAATGGAAATTTATAGTACTGTTATAGGGTGTGGATGAATTTTAACAATTTATGTGGGTTGATTCTAATATCATATATCACATTAGATTATAATGATCCTATTATACTTTCTCCAATTATTAGAGTTCCCACGTATTTCCACTCAGATAAACATTGTTCATCTAGTCAAATTCAAGGTGATAACCATATCTTACACAATATCTCAATTTTAAAACTATTTTTAAAAAATATTGTTTTTAAAATATCTTATAAGTATGTTTTTTATAAAAGTATAGATTTGAAGACAATTTCCTTTAATTATGTTCTAATAGATACTTCTCAAGATAAATTATCTACGTTCAAAAACATATCTTCATATAAAACAATGTTATATTTTATTTCCTAAGTATGATAAAATATATTATTATAGATATCATGGTTGTTTTTGGGTTCAATAATTGGATGATTAATTATTCAATGTCATTCTATAAAAGTAAATTGTCATATTTTTCTAGTATATTTATATCCGACCATTTAAATTCCAAAACAATAGATATTTCAATCAATAACTTTGGTTATTATTTTTCCCTTGAAATAAATTCTTATATTCATTATCTAATCAACAATACTACTTTTTCAGGAATAAATCCCAAGGAATGAATTGAAATAATTTTCTAAAATTTTACAAAATGTTACATTTTGGACTACTATCATATAATTTTCCCTTATTTATCAAGTTATAGAAAAAGCACCACATAGTCAACATAGAATAGTTAACTATAGTTTATAGTATTATAATCATCCTTACAAAAAATCATTATAAAAAACATCCATAAATCCGTAAATATAATATGGAAAATGAAATAATTTTTGGATGTCTTGGTAATAATATATGAAAAAAGACACTCATTTTCAAACCAATAAAGTTGATATGAACATAATTTAATGGGAGTACAGTTGTTTTTAGAAATACATCAATGTTGACATGATATTTTACATAATGTGGTTAACTTCATCTTTTTAATAAATATATTTAACATCTATAAAAATATTGACTGCTTTTAAGAATCAAAAAATGATGGAAAAAAATACCATTTGTAACATATTTACTAAAATCATAATATTGGAAACATCCAAGGTGATACATACCTTTTCTGATTCCCCCATGAAAAAAATGAAAAAGATAACGTTCTAGGGGTTACCTTAATATAGGGGGAGGATTTTATAATTGTAATCAATTCATCGATTTAAATATGGATTCAATAAAAAAACATGCTATATGCTTAATGGAAATAAAAAATACAACAAAATGGAAAAATATTAACAAAAAATATCATAGTATTATTGATAATGTATGGTTGGGAGACTCTAAAAAACAATTAATTAACTAATGAAATAACACAAATGCTTCCTCTTCCTAACCAATCCATGAGACAAGTATGGGATCCAAACAAGAACATAAGGATGTAACACCATGATTTCATACTATATAAATACAATACATTTCATTTTCATGATTCATAAAAAATAATATCTTTATATGAAACAATGTTTATATGAAAGGGTTAGTAATCATACACCACTTTCCTAGAAAACATACATACTCAAGAATCTTGGAATAAAATTCTTTATTATTCCAAAAACATTTGATTACAAAACATAATTGAATATCAAAATAGTTTTTAAATATAATGAAATATAAATATAAATTAAATAAAATCTTCCATCAACACCTCTTAGAAAACATAAACCACATACATCATCTCATGCATAAATTCATGTCAAATGAAAACAGAAATGAAAAAAATTGTTTACTCTTTCATCCTCAACATACCATTTAGTGATATGTCTCAATGACTATACTCTGAATGCCACAATATATAATCAATTAATAATTCCCACCAAAAATAAAAATAATAATACAAAATAACTATGCCATCTACGTTTTCACAACAATTCCATCAACATAAATTCGTAAATAATTTAATGTATAATGTTTTACAGTCCTTATATTAGTGGTACAAATAATTTTAAACCATAATTCGAAGTGAATTTCCTATAAAAATCATATAATAAGGATTTATAAAAAATACAATAAATTTTTAATTTTGGAAATTATTTATTTTTTCATTTCAATTTCCAATCAAACTATTTAATAATGAAAATCATTGATGTTTCCAAATATTTGGGATGAGAGAGAAGCCACCTAAAATTCAATGGGTGATGAAAATGAAAAACATAACAATAAAACATCTAGATCCAAGATTGGCAATATGTTTCATCAATATATCCAAACTAGATCTCTTAAAAAGAAAATTTTACTTAGATATATTCAATACAGTGTAATGCTAATTTTATGTGATAGAGTATATGATAAAATATAAAGATAATGAGTGAAAATATATACATAAAAATGATTTTTGAGATCCAATACATTTAGATCCAGGAAAATAAGAATACATATAGAAATGATCCACCATGAAATTATTATATTGTAATTGTATTCAAGAGACTTATGAGACAGGTAAAAAAGTTAATTTATGCGGAATATTAGATACTCATAAATAATAGGAGAAATAAATTCATTATTAGACATTAGCCCTCTTGGTATGGTAATATGTGAAAAAACCATCAGCATTGAACATCCTAAAAATGAACCCTAAAATGGTTTTTTCAAACCATCAATATGAAAAACATGATTTTTCCTCTTTCATCACTTTTATTGATTCTCCTAGAAACCCGCATAGATCAAAAAAAAATTGTGAACTATTTATTCACAAAATATTTTCATGGTTTCCCTAATAAAACAACATTTTTACCCCAAACCATTATAATATTATACACCCATATAAAAAAATACAAATCATAGAAAAACCATATAGAAACTATTAATAAAATAAAAACTATTTGACATAAAAATGAATAATAAATAGGCAGTGGACCTAAAATCATTGTGTAATTATAATGATGTTTTATTGTATAATATAATATGAATAAAACCTAAAACAATTCATTAGGGAAACTATAGTAAGTGATAATCTATATGATCAGGTAACAATAGCTTATTATTGTGGAATAGTGGTCTTGGACTAACATTGTAAAATACCATGTAAATAAACAATAATACTTTTTCATATTTATCCATATGAAAGAATAAAATGTTAATATTAATTTAAAGGGAACTCTATGCTCGATGGCGTACCCAATACGCAACAATGTGTTTCTTTGAAATCTTACGTTGCACTCTAATAATAAAATAATATTATTTTAAATGGTAGTTAACGCCTAGACATTGTAATAGAGGGAATGAACAGAACTTACTACAAAATGATTATATATGTTTTCAAAATATTTTTACTTTTTCGAGTAAATTTTAGAGGCTTAAAACGCGAATGAATCCAAATGTAAGCATAAATCTTCTAATATTCTTAAAAAGGTCGATTAACTACTTTTTGATGGAAAAACATTTTTTAAATATACTCTTTAGGATTTTATATGTTATATTTGAGAGAAAAACCCTTCCTTAGAATTTGGACAACAAAATTTACTTTGGGTAAATTTTGGTTATTTTTCCGATAAAGATCAGATTTAGTGAAAATATTGTATTTTAATTCAAAACCTCCTTTTAATATAATTTATTTATATTATTATATCATCATTTGAATTGGTTTTAAAGTGAAATTAGAATATATTTTTACCATATAATACATTGGTGGTCATTGGAATTAAATTCACATTGAAATTGGACTTAAACTTGTGTAAATCTTTTAATAGATATTGTTTCTTAAAAACACGCTATTTATTTTGACAGCAGGAATTAATTATTAAATTAATTAATGAAACTTTTATATTTTTTATTTTTTAAAATAGAAATAATTTTTGAATTCATAATATCAAATATATCTTTGGGTAACGTTTCTGTATTTTTATGAAAAACTTCAATTTTTGATTAATCGTGAAACAACTAAGTGGTAGTTAAAGAAACTGATTTTTCGTTTAAATGAAACTTTACCACCTATGTGATTTGAGTTTTATAAATATTACATACATGGTTTTAATTATTAAGTCAAATGTGGTTCAATGAGATTATAATAATTTTTTGGTGAATAGTAACTTTTAAGTTTTATTAATCGCGATTAAAGGTAATTAGTGTAATTTAAGGTAAAAATAATGTTATAATAACATGAAATGACCTTGACACATGTCCTAAGCTTATGTTATGTGTCATGGACGACCAAGATAATCCATGGGTCAACTTGGGGACCCCATGGAGCCACATTGTAGGAATATGGCATTAATAACTTTTTATTTTAAGTTAAAATAAAAATGTCACAAACATGTATTTTTTTTAAACCAATTTTTACATGGGGTTATACAAGTCAATATTTTGACTATAAATATTCATTTGAAATATAAAACGATTTCCTACATCATGAAATTTTTTTATAATTTTTATACATTAAATAAATTAAATTATTTATGAATCAATGATGATGCAATGATTACCTCATAAATGAACAATTTAAATAAAATGAGAAGATAGGATAACTCTAAGTCTTACACATGTCAAAAATATATTTTATGGGTGGATTTCGAAACCTTATCACCTTATCCTCGAAATATATCCTTTTGGGACCATTAAAATCGGAAAATCATTTTATAATAAAGTATTATTTTATAACTTTCCAAGAGTTCCCCTCCTCTTCTCTTATAAAAGGCCCCCACCTATACCACCTTACCCACACCACTAAAGCATTTTGATCGGCCAACCACTGCCCATTTAATCTCTCCACATCCCTCTCTTCATCATTGAAGCCTCACCTTTGGCGGAATTCTCTTCAAGAAACCCTTTTGGTTCAAATAAAAAAGAGTTATCCGATTTTACGGTAATGTCTTCACTTCTGTTCTTTTGTTTTATTTTTCTTCTCCAACCCCGTAAACTATTTTTATTCCATTTATTGTAATAACACCAGTATCTGAAATATACTAGGATTTTTTTATATGAAGTATTCGAGCTACACTTCCACACACCACCGTCTAATGGTTAAAGAACATACTGTTTCCGTGGATGGTGAGTTACTGCCTCATGAAACAATGATTGTTCAATATTATTTTAACACATTCAAAGGTGGACATTAAGATGGCACTCTATTTATATATGATATATAATATTTTTATGTTTTTCTTAAGCTTCATTATTTTTCATTTATGGGATATCTTTATGGGTTCCATTATGGGTAAACTCAATATCTTCATTTGAGGAAGTGCGGACAACCGCCCCCTCAACGAGATTTGATTCATTAATTCCATATGTGGGACGTATAAAGCATGTAATTAATGTTATTACATATGATATCCTACAGGAATTATAATATACCTTAATATAATTATTATTTCATTCCATTTAATACAAAAAAATGAAAGTAGCGTTCATGCGTACGTACGACTTACCGTCTCCATGAACGGTACATTTCATTTCTTATCTCCAAATGTTATGTACTATTATAAGTACATATATATAATGGATATATATTTCATATATTACCTCTAAATGATCGATATCATTCTGTAATTATAATATATATATCTCTCTCTCATTTAGTTTAAATTCCATTAATATGACAAAGAAATGAAGGTAGCGTTCATGCGAAGGTACAACCTACCGACTCCATGAACGGTGAATTTCATTTTTATTATCTCCAAATGTTATGTAATATTATAAAATTAATATATACTGGATATATATGATATTTAAAACAATAATACTATTCTGGAGATGATGTACCTATAACTACATGGAAAATTCTTTTCCAACAAGTTTAATTTTTACTCATGTACCGAACATCGACAAAAAAGTTTGATATGAACACACTTTATTAACCAATTATTATAACATTATAATTTGTGATATGAAGTGAATAATAATCTTTAAAGGATTTAATTAAGAAATTATAAATTGACCAATGTTTATTATTCCGAAATATAAAGAAACGAACAAGGAAAGTCGGACTTGAGGTAAGGGATCGTACCAATCTCTTTCTTTTTAAGCACTCTCTTTTATGTCATTTATTTTAAGATCATCTTTCTTATGTTTGGGGATGTTATTTTATATTCCTCTTACATTAATTTTTATTTTCATATTATGAGAGACTGTATTTGATCTCATCAAAAAAAATTTGGATGTTTTAAGAGGCGCCGTTAGGCTGCCGAGTTTTCGTAAGGGATTTTTCATCTCACTTTTATTCCCGTGACATTTATGCTATGTTTGCCACCATTTCCTTTGAGTGGTGTATGTACTGCACATTATAATACTCTTTGTGTAGTATAATTTCAATTATGGGTATTTACATCTTCATTGTATAACTCTTCTTACATTGGGGTGTACGTTTCGAAAGTTACCCAAGTCGGTAAGGGAAACTTTCACCCTCTTCTTTTTAAAAGACTTCATTGGTTATGTCTTTTAATTCACATACTATTATGTTACGATATGTTCTTATATATCTGTTTTGATGTAAATTTTATGTCTAAGTGATGAGATACCATTTTCTCTCTCATCAACTCATTTTCAAAATTTTAAAGTGATGTCGTTAGGTTGTCAGATTTCTATAAGGGAAATTCTTTACCCACTATCAATTCATTGGGTTAAACCTCTACATCATGATTTTATTATGCCAATATTACATGTGGAATCTCTATGTTGTAATTTACACAATCCTTTGTGTAGATATACTATTTCTACACATAATCATCCCATTGATAAATTCTTAAATCATTTAGACGAACATGTATGAGAAATCATAACTCAATCTCATTTCATTGAGTTAAATATCTATTTCATTGGTTTTGTTTTTCCAAGACTATGTGTGAATGAACTCTAATTATTTTACACTTAATATCCACTTATATTTTTTTTATTCATATTTGTCACACATAATCATGTAATTGATTTATCCTTAATCTATGGATACCGAATTTTTATGGGACTTCGTCTCAATCTCATTTCATTGAGGCATATTTTGTTTTATACACAAATTTATTTTATATGGTGTATAAAACCCTTTTACATTGACTTTTATTCAAAAGGAAAATTTTTATAAGTAGCATTTTACTAAATGACAAAAGGAAATGTTTTTGTTGTACGTATGCGGCGACAACGACCTTTTCCGTCACCGTGAGTATTATTTTGTCATTGGATTCCTCAACATGCCATAATGTTTTTAAAATTAAATAAATACCATATACTGTTTTATGTATTTTGGTATTGAAAAGGTTTTTTATAAAGGATTTTTTATGTCAATATATTTAAGTGATATATTGTGATTGAAACGTGGAAATGTTTTCTTTCCTTTATAATTTTTATGATTTTATAATGGTACATGGATATTTGATGGGTGGTTACATGATAATCCAAATGACAGGTGATGCTGTGAATACCTGGACGAGTGGTTATGTTATAACCTCCAATTCATTGGGTATGGAATTCACCCACATGGATATTCCATTAAGTGATATGTGTGGAAGTCGACCATATGGTTATTCAATTTAAGTATGTTTATATCCCAAGGAACCTTTATTTGTTATGTGTTATTTATATGGGTTTTATGGTATTCTTTTGGTTACAAAAGGGTAAGAAATTATCTTTTATTCGGTGAAGAGTAGTTACTATTTCTTAAAGGTGAAACGTATTACTTTGATAAAGTATTCATGGTTTACTAGTTGTTTTGAAAAAGTAACAGCTTTACTTCTTTGTATATCCTTTACTGGAATTTTTATACTCATCCAATGTTTTTGAAATGTTTTCCACAGGACTTAAAGATGAATAGGGTCAAGGATGGGATCAAGGAAAGACATTATATCTAAAACATGGAGCTAGACATGTTTCCTTTTAAGAGTTTTTTTGGAAACTTAGTTGAAGTGTCTACTTTGTAATATTTTGAAATGTAATAGTTTTGTCCTAATTCTCTAAAACTCTAAACCTAAAAATATTCTCTATGTGAATTATTCATTTAATTCATGATTATGTAATGTTTTAAGGTCAGGTTCTTATAGTTGGTATCAAAGGATGGTTTAGATAACTTTAGATGTTAGGGTATTCTCTAAGAATAAGTGACATTACCATAATGGCTATTATTTTAGAAAGTGTAATAGTTTTTTGATAAACTGAATAAGTAAGTATATCTTAGCGTTTATCTTCCTCATTAGTACATGATGGTTTTGTTAATATACTCAAACTGACATTTCTGGTTTTAGTAAATGGATGGATCTAGCAGGCACCAAAGTGACAATGGGTTTGAAGGAAACTGTGGTGGTTCTCTGATTAAGAGTCTGGATGAAATGGATGATTCAATGAGAAATATTGTGGTTATTCTAAACCAACTATCAGGAGTCATGATCAACCACTTAAACCTTGCAGAGTTCTCTAATGCATCATGTATGAGAGAACCAACTCGATGTGGAAGTTCAGGTGATAATTATAATGGTAACCATTTGGGTTTATACGATCCTTATTTTTGAGTTAATTATGGGTTACTATAGGTTATTATGGAAAATGAAAGGAATGAGCTAAAATTGAGGTTAAATTATGTTATGGTTATTTTTATAGATTTTATCTCGTTCTGGGTATTGTTTTAAGAATTATATAGTTTGCAAAAATGAAAACACACAGAACTTGTGACAACCCATCACATCGGACAATGTTGTGGGAATCGAACCCACAACCAATGTGTGACTGGTATTTATCGCCTACCACTGGACTACGTAAAGTACCTTGTTATTTTGACTAATTTTTTTCGTTAGATGATTTTATGAATCAAGATTAAGTTGATTTTGGGTTATCTATGAAAATTCTTAAACTATCATGGAGGATATGTGATTAGGTTAATTACTTTTCAATATAAGACTTTAAGAGAAACTAATGTTATTTGGAGATAAATGCTAATTTTTACCTTGGAAGACTATGTGATTAAATCCTTCAAAAATTTGTGTTTCAATCTTAGTTTGGCTTACTTTGAATAATTTTATAGACAATTTGTTTATCGAACGGTCTTCGTTGAACTTTGGGGTTTGTTGGACAAATTTTAGAGATTAAGAATATATTTTCTTTTTATAAAGGATTATCCTTTTGTGGATTATCTGATCTTGTTCTAACAATTTTGATTTTGGTTGGGGTTTAATGATAGGGGAAATATATTGTTCACTTTTGTGGATTAGGCCATTCTAAAGATGTTGATTATAGCTCTCTTAATGTGAACAAGCCATCCTAAATACTCATCTTTTGGAAAAAACATGAGTTTGTGTAAGAAATATAGTAGGAGATGAGAGTCTACATGAAAAGTAAGTATGTTTCATTATGATTCAGTTAAGCTCATAAAAAAATTCCTTAATGAAAAGTAACTTAAAAACAAAAATGTTGTCTGTTAACTTATCCTACAGGGTAATCAAATACCGTTTAACCAATCACCAGTTTGTGATTTTTTGGTGGTTAACTTTCTCCTAAACATGTTTTCTATCACTCTCCCTCAGAAAATGACCCATTGTTTTTTCCACCATATCCATGTTAACCTACATGTAATCCTATTATGGGTTAACTCAGGTGACCTTTTTACTTCCCTTTCTTTCTTTTAAAGTGACAGTTTAATTTACTCCTTTCTGATGTGGGGCTTTCAATGATGTTTCGAAGCCCAATTATAAAATTGCGAGGATGCAATTCCCAAAAGGGGGAAGGATGTAACATCCCAGGTAAATAAACAATAATACTTTTTCATAGTTACTGATATGAAAAAATAAAATGTTAATATTAATTTAAAGTGAACACTATGCTCGATGGCGTACCCAATATGCAACAATGAGTTTCATTGAAATCTTACGTTGCACTCTAATAATAAAATAATTTTATATTAAATGGTAGTTAATGCCTAGCCTTTGTAATGGAGGGAATGAATAGAACTAACTACAAAATGATTATATATGTTTGTCAAATATTTTTACATTTTCTAATAAATGATAGAGGCTTAAAATGTGAATGAATCCAATTTTAAGCATAAATCTTTTAATATTCTTTAAAAGGTTGATTAACCGCCTTTTGATGGCGAACCATTTTTTAAATATAATTTTGAATATTTTATATGTTATATTTGACCAAATAAAATCCTTAATTAGAATCTTGACAACTAAATTTACTTTTTGTAAATTTTTGTTATTTTTCTGATAAAAACAAGTTTTAGTGAAAATATTGTATTTTAATTCAAAACCTATTTTTAATGTAATTTATTTATATTAGTAGATCATATTTTGAATTTTTTTTAAAGTGAAATTAGAATATATTTTTACCATTTAATACATTGGTGTTCATTGGAATTAATTTCACTTTGAAATTGAACTTAAACTAGTGTCAATATTTTATTAGATACTGTTTCTTAAAAACACGCTATTTGTTTTGACAGCGAGAATTAATTATTAAATTAATGAATGCATCTTTTATGTTTTGAGTTTTTTAGAATAGACATCATTATTGAATTAAGATTATCAAATATAGCTTAGGGTGAATTTTTGGTATTTTTTTGAAAAACATCAATTTTTAATGTATAGTGAAACCACTAAGTGGTAGTTAAAGAAACTGATTTTTCATTTAAATGAAAATTTACCACTTCTGTGATTTTATTTTCAAAAATCCTACATACATGGTTATCATTATGAAGTAAAATGTGGTTCAATGATATTAAAATAATATTTTTGGTGAATAGTAACTTTTAAGTTTTATTAATCGCGATTAAAGGTAATTAGTGTAATTTAAGGTAAAAATAATGTTATAATAACATTAAATGACCTTGACACATGTCCTACCCTTAATTTATGTGTCATGTCCGACCACGAAAATCCATGGGTCAACTTGGGGACCCCATGGAGCCACATTGGTAGGAATATGACATTAATAACTTTATATTTTAAGTTAAAATAAAAATGCCACAAACATGTAATGTTTTGCTAAACCAATTTTTACATGGGTTTATAAAAGCCATAATTTTGACTATAAATATTCATTGGAAAGATAAAACGATTTCCTACATCATGATATTTTTTCTTATAATTTTTAAACATTAAATAAATTAAATTATTTAGGACACCATGATGATGCAGCTATTACCTCATAAATGAACGATTTAAATTAAATAAGAAGAAATGGTAAAATCTAAGTCTTCAACTTGTCACAAATCTATTGTATGGGTGTATTTTGAAACCTTATCACCTTAGAGTTGAAATAAATTCTTTTGGGACCTTTAAAATCTTAAAAGAATTTTATAATAAAGTAATATTTTATAACTTTCCAAGAGTGCCTCTCCTCTTCTCTTATAAAAGGCCCCCACCTATACCACCATACCCACACCTCTAAAGCCTTTGGCTTGGCCAAATCCTGCCCAATTAATCTCTCCACATCCCTATATTCATCATTGAAGCCTCACCTTTGGCAGAATGCTCTTCAAAAAACCCTTTGGTTCAAATCAAAAAGAGTTACCCAATTTTAAGGTAATGTCATCACTTGTGTAATTTTGTATTATTTTGCTTCTCCAACCCCATAAACTCTTTTTATTCCTTTTTTTGTAATAAAAAATATATCGTACATATACTAGGATGTTTTTATAAGAATTATTAGAGCTACACTTCCACACACCACTGTCTACAAGTTAAATAACATACTGTTTCTGTGGATGGGGAATTACTGCCTCACAAAACGATGATTGTTCAATATTATTTTAACACCTTCAAAGGTGGCCATTAATATGTCACTATATTTATATATGATATATAATATTTTTATTTTTTCCTTAAGCTTCTGTATTTTTCATTTATGGCATACCATTATGGTTTCAATTATGGGTAAACTCGATATCTTCATTTTAGGAAGTGCGGACTACCGCCCCCTCAAAGTGATATGATTCGTTAATTCCATAAGTGGGACGTATAAAGGATGTAATTAATGGTATTTCAGATGATATACTACTATAATTATAATATATCTTTATATAATTATTATTTCATTCCATTGAAAAAATAGAAATGAAAGTAGTGTTCATGCGTACGTACGACTTACCATCTCCCTGAACAATACATTTTATTTCTTATCTCCAAATGTTATGTAATATTATAATTACATATATATAATGGAAATATATGTCATATATTACATCTAAATGATTTATATCATTCAGGAATTATAATATATATCTCTCTCATTTAGTTATAATTCCATTAATATGACAAAAAAATGAAAGTAGCGTTCATGCGTACGTACGCCCTACCATTTCCATGAACGGTGCATTTCATTTTTATTATCTCCAAATGTTATGTAATAGTATAAAATGAATATATAATGTATATATATGATATTTAAAAAATTAATACAATTTTGGAGATGATGAACCTATAACTACAAGGAAAATTCTTTTCCAACAAGTTCAATTTTTACTAATGTACCGAACATAGTAAAAAACGTTTGATATGAACACATATTATTAACCAATTATTATAACATTATAATATGTGATATTAACTGAATTATAATATTTAAACTAGGTACTTAAGAAAATATAAATTGACCAAAGTTTATTATTCAGGAATATAAATTAACGAACAAGACAAGTCGGACTTGAGGTAGGGGATCCTACCTCTCTCTTTCTTTTTAAGCACTCTATTTTATGTCATTTCTTTTAATCTCATATTTTTATGTTTGGGGATGTTATTTTATATTCCTCTTATAGTAATTTTTATGTTCATATGATGAGAGACCCTATTTGGTCCCATCAAACAATTTTTGGAAGTTTTAAGTGGCGTCGTTAGGCTGCCGAGTTTTCATAAGGTATTTTTCATCTGACTTTTATTCCCGTGACATTTATGCTACGTTTGCCACCATTTCCATTGAGTGGTGTATTTAATGCACATTATTATACTCTTCTTGTAGTATAAATTCATTTATGGGTATTTACATCTTCATTGCATGATCCTTCTTCCATGGGGTGTATGTTTCGAATGTTACCCAAGTCGGTAAGGGAATGTTTCACCCTCCTCTTTTTAAAATACTTATTCTGTTATGTCTTTTGATTCACATAATATTATGTTGGGATATGTTCTTCTATATCCTTATTGATTTAAATTTTATGTCCAAGTGATGTGATACCATTTTCCCTCTCATCAACTCATTTTTTGAATTTTAATGTGACGCTGTTAGGATGTCAGATTTCTGTAAGGGAACTTCTTAACCCACATTCAATTCTTTGGGTTAAACCTACACTTATTGATTTTATTATGTGAAGATTACATGTGGAATATCTATGTTGTAATTTCCACAATACGTTGTGTGGATATACTATTTGTACACATAATCATCTCATTGATAAATTCTTACGTCATTTAGACGAACTTGTATGGGAAATCATAACTCAATCTCATTTCATTGAGTCAAATATCTATGTCATTGGTTTTGTTTTTCCAAGAGTATGTGTGAATTACTTGTGATTGTTTTACACTTAATATCCACTTATATTTGGAGTATTCATATTTTTCACACATAATCATGTAATTGATTTATCCTTAATCTATGGATACAGACTTTGTATTGGACTTCGTCCCAATCTCATTTCATTGAGGCATATTTTGTTTTATACACAAATTTATTTTATATGCTGTATAAACCCATTTTACTTTGACTTTTATTCAAAAGGAATCTTTTTATACATATAATTTTACTAAAAGACAAAAGGGAATTTTTTTGTCGTACGTATGTGGTGACAACATCCTTTTTCGCTACCGTGAGTATTATTTGGTCCTTGGCTTCCTCAACAAGCCATAAGGTTTTTAAAATGAAATAAATACCATATACTGATTTATGTATTTTGGAATTGAAAATGGTTTTTATAATGAATTTTTTATGTCAATATAGTTAAGTGATATATTGTGATTTAAACGTGGAAATGTTTTCTTTCCTTTATAATTGTTACGATTTTATAATGGTACCGAGACATTTGACGGATGATTACGTGATAAACCATATGATGGGTGGTGCCCTAAATTCCAGGACAGGTGGTTGCGTTATAACCTCCAATGCATTGGGTGTGGAAGTCGGCCATATGGCTATTCTATTAAGTGATATGTGTGGAAGTCGACCGTATGGTTATTACATTTATGTATAATTATGTCCCAAGTCACCTTTATATGTTATGTGTTCTTTATATGGGTTTATGGTAATATTTTGGTTACAAAAGGGTATGTAATGATCTTTTATTCAGTGAAGATAACTTACTACATCTTAAAGGTGAAATGTATTACTTTGATAAAGTATTCATGGTTTACTTGTTGTTTTGAAAAACTAACTTATTTCCTTCTTGGTATATACTTTAGTGGGATTTTTATGCTCATCCCATGTTTTTGAAATGTTTTCCACAGGACATAAATATGAATAGGGTCAAGGATGGGATCGTGGAAAGACATGCTATCTAAAACATGGAACTAGACATCTTTCTTTTTAAGAGTTTTTATTTTACGGAAAATTATTAGAAGTGTCTACTATTTAATCTTTTGATATTTAATATTTATGTCCTAATTCTATAAAACTATAAACCTGAAAAGATCCTCTATGTGAATTATTCATTTAATTCAAGATTATGTAATTTTTTAAGGTCGGGTCCTTATAAACATCCCACGTACAATCAAGGGTTGGGATACTACATGTGTGGCCACATGATCATGGTCAACAACCCATATACCCTATTAGTCGTTTTCAACTAACCTTTTATTATCATGGGCTTAGGAAAATATCTATTTAACCTATAATGAAAAATGTATAATATAATCACCATCTTTTTCTACACCTCTAACTAGTTTACTCTCTTGGGATTATGATATAATATATGAACCCTTTTATTCTCTTAGTATACCAAATTTCAATCAAGGATTTGGATGGAGATATATGACCAACCCCAAAATAAATATATTAATTATTGTTACATGATGAAACAATTATTAATCACATTATAACTAACCCATGTGAAGGAACAAGGGTTCTGGGATATTTATAAATAGAATCCCTATAATTTTTATAAAAAAATGAAGTTGTTTAGTTTAAAAATTCAATTACCATAAAATATAATATTATAAAAACATTTAATTGGTGTTTCATGAAAAGTAATTAAATTTATATAATTCCATTAAGGATAAAGTAATAAATAGAAGCTAAATCCTATAATGGGTTTGAATTATTTTTTTTATATTTGTCGTACAAGATGATGTTACAATATTCTTGTAATTTAATTTTTTGAAATATCAACTAATAAATAAGGAAAAATATTTATTATTTAAAATAAAATTTACAGTCTTCGATTGATACATGATTTTCTCAATAAGGTAAGTGAATAATCATGCAAAATTTTACATTTTGAAAATAATATCCAATTTTGCTATCATGAATAAGACATAATGTTTTAAAAAATCATTCATAAATAAATTATAAAATTGTTTAATTATACAAATAATATTGAATAGTATATATTTGAAAAAAAATTATTTCAAAAGATAATCTGCAGTGAAAGACAGAATTTTTAATTTTTATTAGTGCAAAACCATTTTTAATAATTTTTTATACCCAAATCGACAACCTGAATCATAAATATATTAAAAAAGACTTCCTCTAGAATGAGGAAAAGATATATTATTTTCACATTTGTAAATATATATGAATTTCAAAAAATTAATTATTTTTTTGGGTTTTAGGGAATATTCAGATGGATGAAAAAATATTAACAAAGATTTATTATTTT
The DNA here is from genome assembly GCA_963277665.1 of Viscum album. Taxonomy (NCBI): domain Eukaryota; kingdom Viridiplantae; phylum Streptophyta; class Magnoliopsida; order Santalales; family Viscaceae; genus Viscum; species Viscum album. The sequence continues at coordinate 1,355,917,528 of OY728120.1, forward strand.
TTAAATAGAATTTATTTTAATGTTATAAGAATTAAATTAATAAAATAATGATCATTGAGATAAAATCATCATTTTATACATTGGGAAAATATGAAATATCAAAAAAATGATAACATTAAATAATATATCAGTCATAAAACAATGACTTGTGTGGAACATCATTATATCTCTATGAAGAAATCCTCGAGTTAATAAAATCACAAATGGATAACATAATTATTTAAAAAAGAAATAATCTGAATTAGTTTTAGATGGTATAAATGTAAATAAATAATGAGGAATGAATGCATACCCCATTATCATGCCAATGAGCAAAATATAGACATCACATGTGAAAAATGTTCAAAAATAAAAAACATAACTCCAGGAATGATAATTTAGATAACTAACAGACAACCATCGATGTTATCATTTAGATTGAAAAAATAGGTGACATGATAATTATTTTTTTATTAATTATATTGAATGAAATTATATTACAATAGAATCATGTAGCTAATACATATGCCAAAAATGGAAACAAGGGGTGAAGACGCACCATATCTCAATGAAGAAAAATTTTCATAAAGAAACCTATAGGTTAATTGTAATTTATGAACAATAAAACACACATGGAATTAAAATATAAATACATTCAATTATCATGAAATTTAATATATTCATTATAACTAATGGAAATAGAGTAGCTGATTAACCAAAAAATTAATAATGGTGTGGAATATAAAAAATGCTTCAAGGATATTGAAATAGAGGGAAATATCCATTAACTTATTTATTGATTCATTCTGTAAGTGTGCCTAAAATCATGAATAATAATATTATTTTTATTAAAAACATCATTATGATATATTTAAATAATTAATTAATTATATAATGTTTATTTTTTAAAAAATGTTTTATATTTTAAATATATGTTTTTCGTATGATGGTTATATTGAAGGGAATTTTTAAATTTCTAAGAAAATTCCCCATTATAATGACAATAATAATATTATTTTCAAAATAAGATAAGAATATATATAATGTTATTGTATTTTATATTATTATTACATTATAATGAACTTATTAATGTTCTACAGTTTTTTTTAAAATGGACTGTAATTAAGAAAGGTACCTCGATACGCATATTTAAGGAATGAATGTAATCAATGATAATTTATTGATTATATATTTTATAGAATATTCAATATCATCATTCTATATTATTGATTCCCTCATAATCATCATTATTATATATTAAATACCTTTTTACTATGAACAATACATTGTTTTTATAGAAAAATATAACATCTCATTCATGGTGGTGATAGTCTACATGTACACTTATAGAGATCATCAATTATTGATTATTTTGAGAGGATAGTAAAAAATAAATAGTACATTATTATAATAAAATTATAGAATATAAATAATAATTATTTTATCATGACTTAAAATAATTTTTTTTATTAGAAACACTTTTATGTGGTAATTGAGAACCAAATAAATCAATAACCCCAAACTAAATAATATATGAAATCACGATTCCATTCCCAAAAAAGTAGAGGATGAATCAATTTTATGTGATTAGAATAAATATATGGAGGATAAATCCTTTTATAGATAACCCAAAATCATATCCTCAACGTGATAGACCATCTGATCCTAATTATTACTATATTCCCCAAGATTTAATTTCCCCTTAATAATACTATGATATTATATTTGATTTCATTTCCTGATTGATTTTCTTCATATAATTGAGGGAAACATGTGGAGAGATATAAAATATTCTTTCATCCACATCCATTAGAATTGTGATGTTAATGGAGTAGTCCATCATCTCTTATTTGAAGTTTAGTGGATGAAACAAGCCATTTTATTTGTCCACTACCAGCATTCACACATCCTCTTAGGCACCATCAGTTAAACCATTTACGAGATATTGTCCTAGATCCCCCATCTTAAAAATATGAGGATCCTCTATCCTGAATCATGGAGTTGGATCCTTATTAAATTTTTTAACTCACTCCAGAGTAACACCTTATTCCTGTGACAATAAAACAGATATTACCTTTCCATTTTATTATTTTTCTGAATGATCTGGTGACCATGGGATTTCGTAGGTTTGAGTAATCATTGTTTTTTTACATTTAATTTCCCTTTATTGAATGGAATTATTCTAGAAATGATTTTTCATTTCTTACCATTTATTTTGCAAGATATAATTTTCTATATCACCTAGTGATCCAACATACAATCTGATGATATTTATATGTTTTTCTTTACTACTCCGCTCAGTTTCAATCGTGAATCTTGACAAGGATTTCATTAATTCCAAAATTATAATAATTATAATCTTTCCTTCATTATATACGTTCTCATATTCATTTAATTTGAAATTAGCTAAACAATAATGATGATTAATAGATCAGGGGGGATATTCTGTTATAAAATCTCCCCACACCAAAGAAGTCATAACATTTAAACCATGGTATTCTACAAAGAATGTATGTAGGAATTAATATTCTCACACACTAGATGTTTTAAACTCACCCTATCTATAATCCACCACTTTTCCTTTTACCACACCATGATCCATGATAAAATCCCCATACATAGAAGCCATATTTGGTGCAAATGAAAGGATCATATTGGATAAGCATGGAAAACTCAATCCAAAAATACTTTCCACTTTATTGAAACTATCAATCACACTTTTCCATTCAGAAAAAACATCCATAACCTTAATTGTTTTCTAAGGATGCGCATAATTCTTTAGGAACTAAAAACATCATAATCATAAATCACTGATATTCCTACTGAGAGTCTTTTACTTTCCCCAAATTGAAATATGGAAGGATAATAACCAAGGTGGCCACATGTTGAAGTAGTAGGTAACCAAGATTCATATAATATGAGCAAAATCCAATGGGTTTATCGTTAAATATCAATGCACATAAAATTGACTAGAGTATTGGATATATAAACTTCGACTTGAATATATGGAGACATTGGATGACATAATGTACAGGTATGATTAGAAACACATGGAAAACACCCCACCATTATACCCATAAATAAAAGAATATACATGTAATTAAATATAATAGGAAGTAAAGGAGTAGATATTGTAACACCTAGTTTCTATTTTATTATTTTATTTCTAGTTAACATTTTGTGCATTGTTTTCTTCTCTCTTGTTTAGGGTTCCCCAGATTTAAATTTTGTGTTTTGGTAGATTTTATAAGATTTTCACTATTTTGGATCTTTGATAAGGGGTAAACATTATTCCTCTTTATAGTGTGATCATTTTCAGTTCATTGTGAAATTTAATTGTTTAAATTTCATGGGATGTGAAAAGGTTGGTCCAAATAATGTTACTCATAATGGGAAACAGTGTGGGTCATTAGATGTTGGGGGTCGAGGGTGCACAACTTATGCATGGTTATCCAAATAGTATAGGAGTCTTGTGCTTGATTCTATAATTTTTTATAGAACCATGTCATGTGGTTGGATCAATATTTCCGAAACCATTTTTCCAATCAGTGTGGGTCCCTATTGAGTCTATTAAGGGGTACACAGTTTGAACTCAATTTTTGAAACCACACATCCAAACCATGAACAGTTCCCACATGTCTTATAAATGCGAATTTTCCAATACACCCTATCATATTTTATACCCCAAACTCACACTCTACCTCTATTGTATTATTTTACCTAGGGTTGATCCTCCCTTAGTCTTGATTAATCCCCTTATCTCTTATAGGTAGATACAATTAGTTCATCATTATTTGGGTCAATTATTCATTGTATTCACCTCATCTTTTCTTTATCTTCTTCATTCTTCCATTTCATTTTTCATTCATATTTTTACTTGGACTTGTAGATATAGGGTTCCGGTTAATTTTGGTTTTCAATGGTATTTTTTTATTCATAGTGTTCCTTATAGATTTCATATATTCTTAAAACCCTTTTGTAGATTTTTTTTGGGTTGGAATTGTTTAATAGCTTGGTGTTTGAGGTAAGATCCCTCTGAAACCAGACATTAAATTTATTAATACATTGATTAACTCATTTTGTTATTTTACATATATATTAATTAGTATCATTTGATTTTTAAAACAATTCATTGACATGAAATGATTTGATTCCATTTTTTCATTCATGTATATTAAATTCAATTATTAATTTATGCACACCAAGGGTTTGATAAAATTCTTGGTTTTATTTTGTATGTAATTTAAGAATTCTAGTGAATGGTTTTGGACACAAAAATTTATTTGGATTCTAAAATGTTGTTTTGGTTTATGTAAATATATTTTTAATGTGGCTAAAATTTTAAATTAATTGTTGGATTTACTAATGAAATGGGTGGTTTCTCAAAGAGCATTTTTGGCCACATTTTTACCTTTAACCATTTGGTTCTTTTGGAACCACTATTTGGATGACCATATTTCCCTATTAATTTTAATGGGATGGGATGAACTTTTTTTGTACTCCATAATTATATATTTTTTGAATTTATTGATATTGTTCAATGGAGTAATATAGGTTGAATTTTGATTGTTAATCTCGGGTTAATGAAAAATGTATATGTTCTTGGTTTCTTGTTTGTTTTTTAACTAGATCACTCTACATTGGTCTTTAAATGGTGTACTGGAATTACTAGTAGACATTCCATGAATTTAGTCTTATTTAATTTAGGATTATACTCTAGAATTTTTCCCTATTGTAGGGTCAATTTTCTATATTGGAATGGTTCTCGTCAGTTATGCCATGTGGTATACAATTGAGCGTTTGGGTGAAATGAAATCATATAGAGAGGCATTTCTATTGGAGGAGTAAAATATTTTTTATGTTATAGATTATCCACTAAGATCCTATCTGATCCATTGTTCTCTAGAACGTAGTAGTTTTTGGAGGATGTTTGAGAGGCATTATGGTTTTTTTTCATTCATTAAATATTCCATTAAACTTAATTTGTTACTAATTATTCTTCTCATGTGTAGGGTGTAACTCACTGATAAATATGATGTATTGGTTTAAAAATGCTGATAAAAAATGTTTTGAAAATGTTTTACAGTTATTTCATCATAGTTTATGTAAAATATTATATTTCAACATTAATATTATTATCTATCATCATTTGAAAAAATTCTAGTATTAAATGGTTAACAAAATTTAGCAATGCATTAAATTAAATAGAAAATGTGAGAAAAAATTGTTTGATATATTATAATAAAAACATGGAATTTATTATTATATTAATTAATTTAAATTAATTGGGATTGATTTGTTTGGGAATGCCTATTTATTTTTAATACTCATGTTTATAGTGTCCTTATTTTAATTATCTTATGGTGCATGTTCCATAATAGATTTTATCACCATCACAACCAATCATAGTGGGTCCCGATCTGTGATTCCCCAAACACAAATCTACTAGTCCAAGGGTTGGTGACTACAAATGAGTTGGAATATCAAAAACATTTTAGGAATTTCCTATGTAATATTACAAACCCACAAATCCCAAAGCCAATAAAATTTTGTAATGTAAAAAAAACAGAATAACCAATGCATGCATGCATCTATATCCCACAACCAGAGTAATATTGGTAGTAACAAAAAATAAACATGGCCAAATACAACCCAACACATCAATTTCTATAACACACATCCAACCTAAATGTAAAGGTATTGGGACTTCTATCTAAAATCAATAAGTAGACACATCTATCTTTTTAGTCTCACAAAGTGTAACATACCAGGTAAATAGAGAACATGGCATTTTTCATATTTATTAATATTTATGAATTAAATAATGATTTTAATTTAAAGTGGTTTCTATGTTCGATAGCATACTTGATACACAACAATGTGTTTCTTTGAAATCTTACGTTGCACACTAATAATATAATATTATTATTTTAAATGGTATATAAATACTAGCCGTTGTATTTGGGGGAATGAATAAAACTAACTAAAATATTATTATACAAGTTTGTTAAATTTATTTACATTTATCCAATGATCGTTGGAAGCTTAAAATATTAATGAATCTAATTTAATGAATAATTTATAATAAACGGTTGATTTACTGACATTTAATGGAGAACCCTCTTTAAATATAGTTTTTTTCACTTTTATATGTTATATTTGACCAAATAAAATTATTCTTTAGAATCGGAACATAGAAATTTAATTTGGATGAAATTGTTTTATTTTTATCATATAATGCAATTTTTAATGAAATGTGAAACATGTTGTATTTTAATTCAAAACTACCCTTTAATCTAATTTCTTTATTTGGATGGATTATCTTTTCTATTGGTCATAAAGTATAATTAGAATATAGTTTTACCATTTAATCCAATGTTGGTCATTGAATTAATTTCAATTTGAAATTGGACATAAATAAGTGTCAATCTTTTGATTGTTATTGTATCGTAAAAAAACACTATTTGTTTTAACAAAAAGAATTAATTTTAAATTAATGAATTAAAATTATATGTTTTGAATTGGAAAAAATAGACATCATTTTTGAATTCTGAATATCAAATATTGCTTAAGTTATGGTATATTTTTGAAAAACTACAATTTTTGATGAATAGTGAAACCACTTAGTAGTAGTTAAAAAACTTTTTCAATTAAATGAAATGTTACCACTTCTATGAGTTGAATATCAAAAATCTGAGAGACATGGTTAATATAAATTAGTAAAATGTGGTTCAATAAGATGAAAATAAGTTTTGGTGAATAGTAATTTTTTACTTTTATTTGTCGTGGTTAAAGAAAAACAGGATAATTGAAGGTAAAAATAATATAATAATTATTCCTAATTACCTTAACACTTGTCCAAACCTTATTTGATTAGTCATGGCCGACCAAGGGCATCCTTGGGTCGATTTTGAGACCCCATGGAGCCACATGGGAGTGATATTGAAACTTTAGATTAATTAATTTAAAGTAAAGGAAAAAATGACATAAACAAATATCTTTTGGTAAAATAATTTTTATATGGTTTTATATAAATAATATTTTAGACTATAAATATTAATTGGTTAAAATTATTTCCTACATCATGGTATTTGTTTTATAATTTTTAGACATCAAATAAAATAAATTATTAATGACACAATAATGATGTAGTATTTACCACATTAATAAAGTATTTAAATAAATAAGATTATGAAGACTAAAATAATGTCCCATACCTGTCAAATTACTATTGCATGACATTATATTGAATATGAGTCATTCTATATTCTTATTTAATGGGTTTTGGACCATTTTAAACCAAAGATAAGATTATAATAAAATAATGTTTTCACACTTTTCTAAAGAGCCCCTCCTCTCCATTATAAAAGGATAACACATATAAAAAATTAATCACACCTCTCAAGACTTTTGTATCATCCAACCTCTGCCCAATTAAACTACCTACATCCCTATCCTCCTCTTAGAAGCCTTACCTTAGGAAGAAGGAACTTAAACCAACCCTTTTGGTTTAAAGCAAAGGGAGTTACCCAAATTAAATGTAACAGTTTATCTTAACTTATTTTCTTTTATTTTACTTATCCAGAACCTATAATAATTTGATTAAATTATATGATAACAGACCCAATATCCTAAATATACTAGTAAGTTTTTATGTGAATGATTCAAACTACACTTACACACACCTCCATCTAATGGGTGATTAACATACTGTTTCAGTGGAAGGAAAACAAACGCCTCACGAAACGATGACTATTGAATTATCTCCTACCTCCTCTCATTGTGGAAATTATGATGGCACTATATTTATATATGATATATATTTATGATTTATTTATGCTTCTATATTTTTCCATTTATAGAACTTCTTTATGGTTTCCATAGTGGGGAAATACGACAATCTCGTTAGAGGAATTGCGGACTACTGCCCCCTCAAAGTAACATAACTCGTTAATGATTTATGTGGGACGCATAAATTATGGAGTTAATAAAATTGTATATGATATTATACTGTAATTATAATATATCTATGTATCATTATGTTTTTAACTCCATTAATATAAGAAATGGAAATGGAAGTAGCGTTCATGCATATGTACGGCTTACCATCTCCATTAACAGTGCATTTCATTTCTTACCTCTAAATGTTATGTACTATTATAAATACATGTATATACATGATATATATGATATATATGACATCTAAATCATGAAAATAATTCTGAAGATAATGTATATCTTACAACATGAACCACTTGTAATTATAAGGTGTTCATTTTTTAACTCAAGTACCAAATATCCACAAAACAACTATTATTAACTTAAATGATTACATAATGTTTGGTAATAAGTAGTATAAATGGAATTATAAAATTTAAAAATATTCTTAAATAGTTAGATATTATATTTAGTTTATTAATCATTATATTAAAGAACAAATTGGTCAGGTCAGACACAAGGTAATAGATTTCTTATCTCACTTTTAATTCCGTGAGAATTCCATTATTCACCACTAATTCTTTGCATTTGGTGTATTGTGTAATTTCATTTGATATATATTATAATTATCTTATATATATACCTAGTATTCAATGATTCATTTAGTGGTTATTATCTTTTGGTCATATGTCTCAATTGATTACAACATGGTAAGGGGTTCTCATCTCACTTTTTATTTCTGTGAGATTCATGTTATATTTTCCAATATTTTCCTTTGTGTAGTGTACATACTACCCATGATTGTATTCTTTGTTTAATATATTTTCATTTATGGGTATTTAAATCTATATTTAATGACCCTTCTTTCATGTGGTTTATGTTTTGTATGTTACCCAATCGGTATGGGATCTTTTTAACCTAATTTTCATTCCTTGGGTTAATCATCTAATTCATAATTATGACATGTTATGATTATATGTGGAATCAATGTTTATGTATTAATGTTCTAATTTCCACTCTCCATCGTGTGGATGTACATTTTATACACATAATCACTCCATTGATAAATTCTAAAGTCATCAATATGAACATGATAAGAGTAATTCTAACTCAATTTCCATTCATTGAGTTAAACATCCTTGTAATTGGTTTTGTCTTATATAGAACTTTTGTGGATGTCCTCTAATTGATTTACACTTAATATCCAATCATATTGATTGTATTTATATTTTTCACACATTATTATGTAATTGATTTACCCTTAATCTAAGGATATCTTTTTTATAATGGATTTCGTCTCAATTTACATTTCATTGAGACATCATTGTTATTATGAACGAATTTACTCTTATATTGTGTATATACTATTCTTTTGCATATTATGTCATGAATACCTTAATTCTCATGATATTATAAAGTTCTGATTAAATTTTTATTTCTCAATTATTTGTATTCAAGCGTCTCTCATTTTGTTAAAAACTCTTTAACTAAAATATCGTTTTAAATGTTTTCAAGATTTATTCCTCTAAATATTTCATATTAATGAACATGTTTTCAAAAATGGTTTTTGGGATTTATATATTTATATGTACATTAATGTTTTCAAATGGTAATTCATTTAAAATCTTCAAAATGGTATGGGACACTTTGCTTCTAATTTTTATTATTAAATGTTTTAACTGGTTTTGAAAATGGTTTGATAAAGCCTTGATTATGTCAATATCTTGAAATGATATATTGTGATTGAAATGTGGAAATTTTATAATTCCATTATTATTTGGTTTATGTGTTATGAATATTTTATGGTTATTGGGCATTGTTTACATATATGGGTGGTTCCGTAATAAACCTAGGGACGTGTGTGCCCGAGATATCTCTCCAATGCATTGGGTAATGAGATAGAGGTAAACGTCAATGTTTATCCTAAGAGATTTAGGGAAAGTACTATGATGGGTATTCCAAATGTGACACCCTATGTAGCTGTGACAGATACAATGTAGGTATGTTATGAATTCCCTATGTTATCATTATGATTTATGATTTCTTCATTTTATTCATAAATATTATGATTACGTAAGGTATGTTATTATTGAAAAGTATTGGGTTCATTGTTTTTTATTTATTGATGGGTTAATGATTCCATTCCTTATTTTTCAACCATTACTGAGATTTTTATGCTCATACCCAGTATTTGAAATATTTTCACACAGGACATAAAGATGAATTGGGTCCAGGATGGGATCAAGGAAATGTCTTGTGGTCTAAAACAGGGAAGTAGACATGTTTCTTTTTAAGAGTATTTTTATTTTTTTAAAAATGGATACTGAGTAGTAGTGTCTACATGTAATTTTCAAGTTGATATGTAATAGTTATGGCCTAATTGTCTAAAACTCTAAACCTGAAAAGAACCTTAATGTCAATTATTCATTTAATTCAATATTATGTAATGTTTAAGGTCGGGTCCTTATAGTTGGTATCTGAAGGTGGTTTAGATAACATTAGAGGTTAGGGTATTTGTTAAGAAAAAGTGAGATAACCTTAATGGTAAGGATTTTATAAAGAGTTGTAGTTTTTTTGATAAAGTAAATGAGTATAAGATGACTTGAATAAGTATATCTTAGTTTTTACCCTCCCTACAATATATTATATGATGATTTTACTGATATACATACACTGACAATTTTGGTTTTAGTAAATGGTTTGATCTTGCAGGAACCAAAGTAACAGTGAATGTAAAGAAAACTATGATGGTTTTCTGAATGGGGAATTGAATGAAATGGGAGCTTTAGGGAGAACTCTTGTGATTATTCTCAACCAACTATCTGGCTTCATTATTGACCAAATGAGCATTGGTTATTTTTATAAGGCATCGTATATGCGAGAATCAAATCCCCAGAGATGTTCAATTAATAATCATAAAGGTATGTATATTAAAATACTTATATGTAAAGGATGATGAAAGAAACACATATGAAAATGTTTCAAAGGGACATGAAGATGCTATAGATATGTAAATGAAGGTCATAAATCAAGAACCACTCATAGAAAAAGGAAACATCCAGTTGACTATAGGAAAGGGAAACATGTTCATTCTAATGGATCAATTGAATGTTTTAAAGGTGGTGTGTGTGGTAATTATACAAACAGATTTCCTACGAAGATGTTTTGGGAATGAGATCACTTGGATAATACAAATCTAAGGTCACTATTACCTAATGCCATTCCGATTGAGGATGAAGAAACAAAAAATTACCAATGAAAGGTATGGATTAATTCTTAATATATGTTTTGATATTATTGAGTCTTAGGATATGATTCATCATTTTTTTAGGTAGGAAATAATTATTTCAAAATAATTTTGTAATGAATGGTTAATGGATCATGGATAACACTGAATGAGTAAGAGGTCAACATATAAGGGATTCAAGAGTTATGGAAGATTTTAGGATGGTGAAATACTTTAAAGTATTAAGGATCTTTTGATTATTTGATTTCATTAGAAGACTTTTTATAGTATGTGTAACACTGAAGATAGATATATGAAAAATTTATTCAAGGAATAATTATATTTTATTTGTGATTGTTGTTAAAAATAACCATTCGGGTTTATAAGATCATTGAATTTGAGGTAATTACATGTTAATACATTTTGGGATGCACAATGAATGTTATTAGATAACCTTTCTGCAGAAAATATGTAATGGTTACTTTTGATGAATTTATTTCTTTTTGGGAATGTTATAAAATTATATAGTTTTTGAAAAAGGACAACATGAAGACCGCATGACAGCCCGTCACGTCGGAAAAAGCTATGGGAATCGAACCCATAACTAATGTGTGACTAGGATTTATTGCCTACCACTGGACTATGTGAAGTCCTTGGTTTGTATGACTAATTATTTATAGTTAGATGATTTTATTAATAAATAATAAGTTTATTTTTGGGTTATATATGGAAATTATTATTCTATCACGGAAAATATGTGATGATGTTAATTACACTAAGGTATGAGACACTAAGAGTAATAGATGTTATTTCTAGAAAAAAGTTAATATTTATCAGAGAAGAATATGTGATAAAATCCTTATGAATTTTTTGTTTCAATCTTAGTTTGGATAAATTTGAATAATTTTATGGAAAATTGTATATCAAATGGTCTTTGTTGAACTTTGGGTAATGTTTAACAAATATTGGGGATTGAGAGTAATGTTTTTAATAAGGATTATCCTTTCTTGGGATTATCTGGCCTTGTACTAACTTTTTTGGTTATTGTATGTGTCCAAATACATGGGAAAAATATAGTTCATCTTTTTATTTGATTATTTGATTCTCTAGAAGTTGATTATAGAGATTCTAATGTGAACAATTCATCCTGAATACTCATCGTTTGGAGAAAATATGAGTTCGTGTTAGAATGCTAGTAAATGATGAAAGTATAAATGAAAAGTAGCTGTGTTTACTTATCTTTTTCTTTAAGCTCATAAATAAATTTATCAATAAAAATTATCATAAAACAAAAACGTTTTCTATTTACTTTTCCTACTGGGAAATCAAAGACTATTTAACCCATCACAAGTTTGTGATTTTCTTGTGGTTAACTTTCTCCTAATCATGTTTTCTATCACTCTCCATCGGAACCTGATGGGTTTTTTCTCCTCCATATCCATGTTTTCATGGAATCCTAGTATCGGTAGTCTTAGGTGACCTTTGTACTTCGATTTCTTTCTAATAAAGTGATAGTTTTACTGACTATTTTTCGATGTGAGACTTTTAATGAATTTTCCAAGCCCTTTTTTAAAATTGTGAGGACACAATTTCCCAAATGCGGGAAGGTTGTAACATCCCGTGTAAATAGAGAACATGAAATTTTTCATATTTATTAATATTTGTGATATAAATATTAATTTTACTTTAAAGGGGTTTCTATGTTCAATAGATTACATGATACGCAACAATGAGTTTCTTTGAAATCTTACGTTGCACACTAATAATATAATATTATTATTTGAAATAGTTGTTAACTCATATCTGTTGTATATGGGGGAATGAAGAAAAATATCTACAATATGATTATCATTGTTTGTTAAATGTATTTACATTTATCCGATAAATGTTAAAAGCCTAAAATGTGAATGAATCTAATTTTAAGCATAATTTACATTAAAAGGCCGATTTACCACCTCTTAATGGCGAACCCACATTAAATATAATTTTGGTCACCTTTATATGTTCTATTTGACCAAATATATTTCTTCTTTAGAATAAAAACATCAAAATTTACTTTTGATGAAATTTTGGTATTTTTTCTGATAAAATGCAATTTTTAATGAAAAGTGAAACATGTTGTATTTTAATTCCAAACTTCCTTTTAATATAATTTATTTATATGGATATATTATCTTTTTTCATTTGATTTAAAGTATAATTTGAATATAATTTTACCATTTAATCCAATGCTGGTCATTGCAATTAATTTCACTTTGAAATTGGATATAAACAAGTGTCAATCTTTTGAGATTTATTGTTTCGTAAAAACACGCTATTTGTTTTAACAACAGAAAATAAATTTAAATTAGTTAATGAAACTTCTATGTATTGAATTTGGTAAATTAGAAATCATTTTTTAATTTGGAATATCAAATATATCGTAGGCGGAGTTTGTAGTATTTTTCTGAAAAACTACAATTTTTTATGAATAGTGAAACCACTTAGTAGTAGTTAAAATACTGAATTTTTCATTTAAAAGAAATTTTACCGCTTTGGTGAGTTTAATATAAAAAATCCAAGAGACGCAGTTAATATCAAGAAGTAAAATTTCATTCAATAAGATAAAAATAATTTTTGGTGAATAGTAACTTTTAAATTTTATTTACCGTGGTTAAAGGTAATATAGTAATTCAAGCTAAGAATAATATTATAATTATTCAAAATTACCATAACTCTTGTCCTAAAATATTTTATGAGTCATGGCCGACCAAGGGCATCCTTCTGCCGATTTTGGGACCCCATAGTGCCACTTGGGAGTGATATTGACACATTAGATTAATTGATTTAACATAAAGGGAACAATGACATAAACAAATATATTTTGGTACATTAATTTGAGTAGGGTGTTATGTGAGTCATGTTTTCGACTATAAATTTTCATTGGAAAGCTAATAATATTTCATACATTATGGTATTTTTTTATAATTTTTAAAAATATATTAAATTAAATTATTTATGACACAATAGTGATGCAGTATTTACCTCATTAATAAATGATTTAAATAAATAATATTATAATGACTAAAATAATATCCAAAACCTTTCCAATTCCTATTGGATGATTTTTTTTAATATGAGTCATCTTATCTTCAACTTTAATGTGTTTTGGACCTTTTTAAACTGAAGATACGTTTAAAATAAAATAATGTTTTCACACTTTCCTAAAGAGCCCATCCTCTCCCTTATAAAAGGAGACCACTTCTAACCAATTCCTCATAGCTCTCAGTCTTTTTGGCACATCCAAACACAGACCAATTAAGCACCCTAAATCCCTCTCCTATTCCTAGAAGCCTTACCTTAGGCAGAAGGCAATTCAATAAACCCTTTTTGTTCAAACCAAGGGGAGTTACACAAATTAAAGGTAACAATTTTGCTTAACTTCTTTTCTTTTAATTTTAATTATCCAACCCCTAAACGATTTTTATTGAATTATTTTATAAAAAAAGTATCCTCAATATACTATTATGTTGTTATGATATTTATTCGAACTACACTTACACACACCTTCATCTAATGGGTGAAGAACACACTGTTTCTGTACATGGAAAACAAATGCCTCACGAAATGATGATTTTTCAATTATCTTCTACTTCCTCTCATGGTGGCCATTATGATGGAACTGTTTTTATAAATGATATATAATTATTTTTTCATTATAATTATGTATTTTTTTCATTTATATAACTCTTTTATGGTTTTCATAGTGGGTAAATACGATAATGTCATTAGAGGAAGTGCGGACTACCGCCCCCTCAAAGTGATATGACTCGTTAATGCCTTATGTGGGACGTATAAAGTATGGATTTAGTAATATTTTATATGATATTATATTGAAATTATAATATAACTATGTATCCTTATGTTTTTAAATCCATTAGATTAAGATATTTAAATTGAAGTAGCATTCATGCGTAAGTACGACTTACCGTCTCCATGAATGGTGCATTTCAGTTCTTACCTACAAATGTTATGTACTATTATAAATACATGTATATACTGGATATATAATATATATATAATATATATAAATCATTAATATTATTCTGAAAATAATGTATATCTTACCACATGAACAACATGTAATTATAAGGTGTTCATTTTTCTAACTCAAGTACCAGATATCAAAAAAACAACCGTTATTAACTTAAATGATTACGTAAAGTTTATAACATGGTAATAAGTCATATAAAAGTAATTATAAACATTAACAATGTACATAATAAAGTATAAATTAACTTTAGTTTATTATTTTGGAGATTAAACAACGAACGAGTCAGGTCGGACACAAGGTAAGGGATTTCTTATATCACTTTTAATTCTATGAGATTTCCATTGTTCGCCACTAATTTTTTGCAGGTGTTGTATTGTGTACATCCATTTGATATATATTATCAGGATCCTTTGTATATTCATGTTATTATGTGATTCATTTAGTGTATATTAACTTTTTTTCATACGAATCAATTGATTACAACATGGTAGGGGGTTTTCATCTCACTTTTTATTTCTATAAGAATCATGTTATATTTGCAACTATTTTCCTTTGTGTGGTGTATATACTGCCCATGATTTCATTCTTTGTGTAATATAAATTCATTTATGGGTATTTACATCTTCATTTAATGATCCTTCTTCCATGTGGCTTCAGTTTTTTATGTTACCAAATCGCTAAGGGAACTTTTTTACCCAATTTTCATTCCTTGGGTTAATCATCTAATACATAATTATGTCATGTTATGATTATGTGTGGAATCACTGTTTTTTATTTATGTTGTAATTTCTACTCCACATTTTATGGATATAATTTTGATACACATGATCATTCCATTGATAATTTCTCAGGTCATCTATATGAACTTGATCACAGTAATTTTAACTCCATTTTCATTCATTGATCTAAACATCCGTGCCATGGGTTTTGTCATAAATAGGACTTGTGTGAATGTTCTATGATTTATTTACACTGAATATCCAATCATATTGAGTGTATTTATATTTTTCACACATTATTATGTAATTGATATATCCTTAATCTAAGGATACCGTTTTTATAAGGGATATCATCCCAATTTACATTCCACTGATACTTCATTGTTGTTATGCACCAATTTACTCTTATAGGGTGTATATACTATCCTTTGGAATATTATATCATGAATACCTTTATTCTCATGATATTATAACATTATGATTTAATTTTTATTTCTCAATTATTTGTATTCAAGCGTCTCTCATTTTGCTAAAAACACTTTAACAATAATATTGTTTTAAATGTTTTAAAGATTTATACTTCTAAATATTTCTCATTAATGTCCATGTTTTAAAAAATGGGTTTTAAGATTTATTTATTTATATGGACATTAATTTTTTCAAATGATAATTCATTTAAAATCTTCAAAGTGGTATGGGACACTTAAATTAAAAAATTTCATTATTAAATGTTTTAAATGGTTTTGAAAAAAGTTTGATAAAGCCTTTATTATGTCTATATAATGAAATGATATTTTGTGATTATAAAGTGGAAATTTTATAATTACATTTATGCTTGGTTTATGTGTTATGAATAGCTTATGGTTATTGTGAATTGTTAATGTATATGGGTTGTTCTGTGATAAACCTATGGTGGGTGTGCCCGAGATAGCCATCCAATGCATATGGAAATGAGATGAAGGTAAACGTTAATTTTTCTCCAAATATATTTAGGGAATATACTATGATGTGTATTCCAAATGTGACTCCCTATGTATCTATGATAGTTACAATGTATGTATGGTATGAATTCCGTAAGTTACATTTATGATTTAGGATTTCTGTGTGTTATTCATAAATCCTATGATTTTTTATGGTATGTTATGATTGAAAATTATTGGTTTCATTGATTTTTATTTATTGATGGTTTAATGTATCCTTTCCTTATTTTATAACCCTTACTGAGCTTTTTATGCTCATCCGATGTATTGGAAATGTTTTCCAGAGGACTTAATGATTAATAGGGCCAAGGATGGGATCAAGGAAAAGTATTTCTGTCTAAAACATGTAAGTAGATATGTTTATTTTTAAGAGTATTTTTTTATTTTTTAAAAAATAGATACTGAGTAGTAGTGTCTACATGTAATTTTCAAGTTGATATGTAATAGTTATGGCCCAATTTTCTAAAACTCTAAACCTAAAAATATCCCCAATGTGAATTATTAATTTCATTCAAGATTATGTAATGATTAAGTCTGGGTCATTATACTCAGCACTGTCCAGTCCTAGAATGCCATATACTTCATAAAAGGGATGATTTTATGCACAAGATAAGAAATTTTTGAGAAATAAAACCAATGCATTGGTGAGTATAATTATAGTCAGTAGGACACCTCTAAACCATGCACCATATTAAAAATGAACATACAGTAAGATATAAAAAGGTATATGTCTTCAACACATATAATAAGAATATCCAGATATACCTAATATAGGCACATAGTCTAGGATTACAACACAACCATTTCCTATGATCATTAGATTCTTTCATGAATATTCCAGGAATCATGGATTTGGGATAACACACTCTCAAGTCTGATAGCCTAAGGACGTCAATCCGATTGGTACTTCTCATTGGTTCTCATCATGAGAAATACTATTCTAATATATCTGTTGAGAATATGATTAATAGAGTGGGGTCATAGCCATATCCATGAGGTGATACCAATGACACAATCTAGATTAACCAACTATATATAGGATTGATTCCCAATAGGATTGGACACTTCGATACCCGTGTCTCTTCATAAGGCTTGATGATAAATAGAGGATCCACGCAGGGCCTCTCAAGAGGATTCCTATGAATCGATCTAGGATTTTCCACTAAAAAGATCATTGTTCTAGGTGTGGTAAATGATTCTCAGCGACTAGTAGGGAAATTATAAGGAGAAAAAAACATAACTAAAATTATCTAGGATATAAATGAAAAGAGATCTATTCCATGTAAGACTGAGTACATTGTTTGTAGAGGGGTTAGACACCATGTACCTTGGCATTCTATTCTACGTGTGTAAACAGACCATCTAATTTAAATAATATCCATAAAGAAGAATATTTCATTATCTGTAGATGGGTCAAACACTTTTTCCTTATACACTGGGTCCCATCCACGTACTCCATTCAGGTGCCAGTGGACGATTTCATCCCATGTAACCATCTTGTATTCATAGGGTGTCTGAATCAGACATCCTCTCAATGCCTGGTATCGTATTTATTCCATATAATATTTAAAAATAACACACTAAAAAATCAAGACATTACATTGTCTCCACCATGGGGAATTATGACCCTAAAAATCAAATTAAAAGACTACTAAAAAATGGTGGTACAATGTATGATTTGGAGGCTCCCCCTCCCACATACTCTAGTAGATATTCTCAAGCAGCCTAAAAAAAAGCCCAATGAATTGATCATCTACAGAGGATAATCTCTTATCTATCCAAGATCTATACTAGGTACTCATGAATGGTCACTCAATAATCGATGTCTAGATCTCCCTAGTCGACAATGAATGATGGATCATGCATATACCTCCCCAGATACAACACGTAGAAGATTTGTTTTACATTTTCTTACAGCTCATGTAGTTCCAAGTGGTACACAACCACCCAAAACCAATGCATTATATAAAAATGCCAAATGTAACGTGGATATAGTTTTCCGACACAACTAAATCAATATAATCAATGTTGAGGTGAAAACTACAAGAATACGTTGTATCCTTCCACTAAATCCAAAGGCCTCCATCGCCTATAATCATAAGACTTCTGACAGATTTGAGTAGCCTTCATCCCCATCTAGATGATCTGAAACTTCTCTATTATTGATCACTCCAAATCTTCTCCAATGAGTGAATATTCTCTTAGGCCAGTCTAGAAAAGTTGTTACATGCATGTCACTTGTACAATGCCTCGAATGGTTCCATTCCACTAGTGTAATGGTAACTATTTATGTATGAAAATTCAACCAATTGTTGGTGATCCTCCCAAATATTAATGAACACCAACATGAATGCTCACATTAGGTGATCTTGAACCTTAATGATCCACTACATCTAGCCAGTAGTTTGTGGGTGATACAGTCTGTTAAAGAATAAATATTTCCCAAATTTCTTTGGTAATACCTTATACAATTGTGATTAAAAGGGATCATCATGATCAAAAACCATCGCTTATGGAAATCCATGGAGTCATAATATATGTTGAACATAGAGAAGTCCCAATATCTCTGCTGAGCTATGTTCTCATATATCTAGGAAGTTGGATGAAATGGTGATTTCTTCTATAATAAACTATGTGGAATTGTTTCCCTGAGATGTATTTTTTAATCCAAACACATAGACAATAGATATCTAATACCACTTTCTCTCTATCACCTCAAAGGGTTTACCGTAACCAACTATAATTAATTTCTCGACCTTTAATTTCTGACATGTATGAAATATATAATCCAACATTGAAACTCATTTCATTAACCAAGGCCAACAAAACATACATAAGGGGGAATGAGACATCATTCCCACAACTTGGAAGTACCACCAAATTAGTTGTGTGATTCCCTCTTAGAACCTCTTCTGGAAACATCATTGGTCCCTTCATGTGTCCTGTAAAAATAATTATGTGGTCCCACCATTATAATATTTATCATGATCTAGACCTATGGATATACAAGAATGTAGGGTCTCAATGTTGGTATCCCCATTTTCTGCCTCCCTGACTAGTTGTATGAGTATATTGGAGATTACCATCAACTAGTGGTAACTTTCCCCATCAATATCTACAATGGATAATTCTAACTAGCCGAAATTCACTAATTCCACACATAGAGACTACGGATAATATCCCATGCTGATAGCATCTACTACCACATTCCCTATCCCAGGAATATATACTTTTTCAAAGTCATAATCCTAGAGGAACTCCCACCATCAATTATACCTCATGTTGGTATCATTATTAGATAATATATACCTGAGACTCTTAAGATCATAGTAGATGATAAACCGATCTCCAATCAAGAAGTGTTTCCAAATCAGTTATAAAAATACTATAGTTGAATAATCAATATATAGGGTCACAAAGTTCTTCTCATCTATTCTCAACTGGCTTGAACCGTATATAATAGGTGCTTTCTTCTACATTAGGAAAAAAAAAGATAGGTACAGGAGGCATCATTGTATTCTATTTTCTAAAAAGCATCCTCTAGAAATCTCTATATTTAAGAACTCATTAAACACTACCAAAACTGTGGAGAATAATAATGGAACTTTTATATTGCGAAAAAATCCTTCCCCTATTGAGTGTAGCCTTTCATTGGTGATGATAACTAGTAGAAATCTGGTAATAATATCTAGTAATGTCCTGCCAACCAAAGGAATCTCCACACTACCATCATGCTCTTAGGAGGATAAAAAGGTAACACTACCTTATTATTGGCTAGGTCCACTACCACTCCAGATACTAAGATAACATGTCTTAGAATTTTAGCCAATAGAATCTAGAACTAGAAAATCATGATATTTCATCCTAGATAATTTTATTGTATTACATCCACAACCGTACTTATGAGTTCTATGTGGTCCTTCTCCGATGCAGAGTAGACAAGGAAATCGTCAATGAAGACTACCATGAACTAGTTAATAAATGGATGGAAGATTCAGGTCATGAGTCCCATGAACACTTATGGGGATTTATTCATGCCAAAGGACATCACCATACATTAGTATTAACTGTAGTGAAATCTGGATGCCATATTCAAAATATCTTTATCTTGTACTCATAGCTTGTGATAGTTGGATATGAGGTAAATCTTAAAGAACCATTTCACCCCTCTCAAATGATCTAAATTGACATCATTTCTCTATAGGGGACATTATTACTTCATAGTCACCTAATTCAAGAACCATTAGTCCTTTAAAAATCTTAATATCCTATATGCCGGACTGGAAAACAAAACTCTCGATGCCCAGGGTGAATCATTAGGTTGAACAAATAACATCCTCACTAATTCTTCCAAATACACACTCAGATCATGAAACACTATGGTATACATCACATTACTGGGGAATATATAAGTGTCGTCCAAGTTGTAGATAAATTCATAAGTGTATATCATGGTAGGTAGGTAAACCTAACACATCATTGAGGAAGATTGCATTGTACTCTTCCAGCACTACAAGAAGCTGGAAACTGACAACATCAACTTCAACAATTGTCAGTCTTGTGAAATGATGTTTAACCATCCATAAAATCCAATGAACCAGCCCACCCTATGATTTCATGGTTTAATTATAATTATTAAATAAGTACTTAGTCACATTACAGTGGTCACATTTCACCTTTCACCTAAAACAATCAGTTTAGGCATGAATTGTAGATAACCAATTCATACCAAGAAATACATCATAGGGTCATGATGCTAGTACCATGAGATCCCAACCAACACTCTACCCTTAAAGAGATGTAAAATTGTTATCAAAAGTGTTTCATCATAAATTATTCTATAGTAGTAGTATACAATAGTTAGGTTTGAGTTAACAGTTCAACCAGATTATCTATTTATTGGTCATGATATGTCATAAGAAATGAATGATTATCATGTGTGTCTATCAATCCAATAGCTAAAGTAGAAAAATACCCATATCCTACAAAAAAATATTCCTATAGCACATTGTTCTTAATCCAAGACCTCCTGTAGGTATCCCCTCACCAATCCTCCATCTCCCTGAGCCAAGCATGGAACACCTTGGGTGGTGGTGATAATTAGTCCAAACGCAAACCACCTCTTGCTTCCCTACCATCCTCTATACCACATTGGACATCCTATGTAAATTAATTCTCCTACTACTATATATACCTCATTTTCCCATCCATAGTCTCATGGTTGGTTATATAATGGGTTGTATAGTCTCGGAAAAGATGTCCCATATCATCGCTTGATTAGCATCACCTCTCTCTAGGATGACTTAGACCACAATGTGATCCCTGTAATACTGATCCTCTATCCATTTACCTCCTCCAGATACATCTCAGATGTACAGGTCTATCATAATAACATTGTCTCCTTGATTCCATTGTCTCTTCCACTTCATGCCCACTGCTAGAAACCACCCACTATATCTTCTCATAAAGAATCTCATGACCACTGAAGCTCGCTCTAAATATCCATCACAATAGGAATTCAAAGAGGGATAACACTATATCAGATGCTTCTATGAAAACATCATTACAATGTACAATACCTGAAAGAATAATATTGAACAATATCTTTTTATTACCAAAAGTGGTTGGTAAACCATGAAGAATAATCAACTACTCTCATGATTCCATGTTGGTGCCACAAAAGCTCCGATATTTTCACATCCCTTAGCATAGCTGTTGAGAACTCGTATATGAAAATTCCCTCAATATATTTTCACGAAGGAGTTTCTTCATTATAAGATATAGTAACAAATCCCCACATCCTCCTTACTGATACAAGAAGTACGTATACTACTAGGACCACCATCTGATCAGCTGGTGTATAGAATAGATAGAAATCTCCTGTCCCTACCTCAAGGTAGTCCTCATCCACTTATGTATTAGGATCACATAGGAAATTTTTTGGTCTCTTCCATTGAGACTCATGAAGTGAATTTTTCATGCACTCCTCATCTGTTGGTACTATTGGTTCCATGTGATTCTCTTCAGGTGGCATGGATGGTGCACAACCTATAAGTAAAATCTCAGTAACGGGTCCCTGTATTGAAGCTTCATAACATAGGGAATCATCCTCTAGATCATAGTGCTGAATCATAGTTGGAATACATCATAGAGGCATTTTTAAATAAAGAATATTTTCCACGGATAATGATTCTATTTTGAGACATGACTCATGAAGGACATGGAAACCACATCCAATCACTATATGATTCATGCACCATTGTTTTCCCTTCATCCACTATTCTCATGTAGGGAGTTGAAGAGATCATTATCAGAGTCCCAATGTAGAAATAAATTTGGCTCTATGAAAACATATGAAACCTAATCATGAAAGACGGACTCAAAACACTTAACACTATTTCCAAAAACCAATCTATATGTCTCCATGTCCTAATGTAGAACCAACTTGCTCTGTAACAACAATATCACGACCCTTTGAAGTGGGGCCCTTAACATAACACCCCATATATACATCCAATTTTCTAGGGGATGGTGAAAATCACCCAATATTCTATCACTAACATGCGTGGCACTACCATAATATCTATACACATGCACACATATCCAATCCCTCCAAATTCTAAAATGTAAAAATAAATGAAAAACCAATCCAAAAATCTATATATATTCCACAACTAGATTTTTGAATGATGTAAAGGAATATAAACATGTCCAAATACAATCCCACCACAAAGAAGTCTGTAAAAAAAGTCCATCATGAATGTAATGGATCTGGGACTATTCTCTAAATGTCAGAGGACACACCTTGGTCTATCTTGTCTCATTAAGCACTATCACATCCTAGACCACAGATAAATCCATCAAATGGATGATTATATTCACAATAAATGTTATTTGGTGAAAAATAATATGCATTGGTGGGTATAATAATACTGAGTAGGACACCCCAATGAAGAAATCATATCAAAAAAACTACATTCAACTCTATATAGGAATATGCCAATAATAGATATAATATGAATATTCAGATATACTCAACAAAGGATCACTGTCTATGAATAAGTCAAAATAATATTATATCTGTATAGGATTATAGCTCAATGATTCCAAGAAGCACTCATATTGGAGAACTCGCAACTATGTCTGATATCACTAATTATGTCTGAATGAGAGGTACTTCTTGTCATGTCTCATCATAAGAATGAACATGCTAATAGGTTGAAATATAATATGGTAAATAGAAAAGGATTAGATCCATGGACATGGGGTGATAAAAACAAATAAATCATGATTTTCCCACCAGGCAGAGGATCGTGGATCGATAGGATTGGTCATGTCGATACTCTGGACTCTACCAAGGGCACGTGGATGAATAGAGGATCCCACTCAAGTCCTATCAGTGGGATTCTAAAAAATATATCTAGGATGTGTTATTGATGGTTTTAACTTACATTGAGTATGAAATGACTTGTTCTATCCTTTACGGAAAGGGTAAGGTGAATTAAAACTAATGAAAATGTCAAATATATGGGGGAAAAGAGATCTACACCATGTAAGAAAGAGTACACAGGGAGTAGAAGGGTTACACACTATGTCCCTAGACCCTAAATCAAGCCCATGTAAACATCCCATGTCATTTAAACCATGTCATTGTAGAAGGATATTACATGACGTGTAGAGGGGTTAAACGATGTGTCCCTATACAATGAGTCCCATCTGTGTACTCTACGTGGGTGCTAGTGCATTTTTTCATGGTGACTGTCCATACCTATATACCAGTACATGGGGTATCATGTGTTTATGGTCTAGGCCTTGCTGTGTGTGGGAATGTATTCCATGTAGGCTAGGAATGTACTCCACCCTGTTTCGATGTACTTTCTGAGGTACACAAAGCGTATCCGGGGAAGGATCAAAAGCCGTGTGGGATATGCCACACATCCTGCGGTACACATCACCTACCCAAATCCCTATCGACTGCTCTAGGGGCCCCAAAAAACATTTAATACCAAATTACATTCTATTTGTATGAATATTTTCTTGAACCAGTCACTCACACTCATGTATTCTACTCAATTGCATTGGGAACAATTCCAACCACAAAAATTCTAGGAAATTCAATGGGGAGCCTCACTAAAGCCATGAGACTAATGATCCACCACATCCATGACCTAGATCTGCTCAAAAAGATCAGATACATTCTTTATTGAGAACCAAAATACATAACATTTATTCTAACTATCATTATTTTTAATAGCTGAAACATTCTCCACTCCTTTATTGAACTGTACCAATGAAATATCTAGTATTTTAGACAATTTTCTAGGAATTAAATTTACAATTACCGATTATTCAGTGGAATATTGAACTATGTAAAATAATGAAGGACACGATGAAGAATGATGAATCAATGGAGATTTGAAAAAAATATGAAAAAGATAAATGAACCTCGATTCAAATTTATTTAGATCATAGTTATTTTACATTGTAAAAAATATTGAATAATTGACATAAAAAATGAAATATCATGATAAAACCTACAAATAAACCTATCTAGTATAGAAAGTGACATTCATATAAAATATTTTATGGTTTATCCACATTCATCATAAACATAAATAATGGGGAATAGAAAATTAAAAAAAAACTCCCTAACAATATTCTATTTATTTTCAAATGAAAATTTATCTTTTTTCGTTAATGATGATAAGATTTTTAAAATATGAGGTGTGTGCATCCTTGATTCAGAAATCTGTTAAGATTCATTCAAAAGAACTATCTAGAGGTTCACTCCAATGACTCTACAGAGTTTCCATGATTATGTGTCTAACAATGGATTTCTAATATATGGATCAATTCCAAGGAATTTCAATCAATAAATCAATAAATCAATAATTCAATGTAAAATAATTTTATTTAATGATTTTATTAATTTCCTTTCCCATGATAAATTTTCCATGAATGACCTACACCAACAACTGTGAAGTCATGTCTACTATAAAATTTTCATTCATAACTAAATGGTACCCTCATATTTATGATTTATAGATCTATTTTGAATATATACCACTTCTTCAAGAAATATGGTCGAGTGAGCTATTTAATATATCTAATATATTTCAATAATATTTTCTAGACACACTAGGTATCATAATCACATGTCCTCTAAGCTTATACTCGCAAAATCAATCAATATTAATTTATAAATTAATTCATAAAATATTCCATACCATAAAATGTGCCAAAATTTGAAATTTATGTCCTTGAAAAGCCAAAAAAAATTGCTACTAAAAATATGATGGTGTTGAGACCAAATCTATGACTTTTACTCTCACGTGCTCTCATAGAGATTTTTCGTGCTACTGTCAAACAATAACCAATGGAATCAATCTCCCCTTTTATCTTCCTGGTTTTGGAAGCAACCGAGAGGCACCCCGTACCCAGTTGGTGACATGGTCTCAAGCGCATTTCCCCGAACGCCAAAGGCTCCCGACTATAATCGAGGGCTTTGGGTGTGATAGTGGGGAAACTATTCCCTCTTTGGAATAGTACAAAATGGATATAAATAGCATACAATAGATGAAGTAGTAAATATTAAATAATAATAAACAATGGAACACTGATAAAGAAACAACTAGAGCATAAATATATATAAATGATGCATGATACATATATGACAAGGAAAGCAGCCAAACAAGTCACAATGATGAATACAGTACTAAACAAAAGTACAAAGGAAACAGATGAAAAACTCCTTACCGTCGCAAGCGTCAGCTTGGTCCCATGCTCTCCAAATCCTATGTTAACAAGTAATATGTGTCAAAGGGTTCTTTCCCTTGTATATACCTGCATCAATATAATCTTTTTGTGCCCAAAATCATGGTCCAAATAGGGTTTGAGACTAAATCCCAGTAGGCAACCACCACAAGTTCTATGCCTAACATTCGGAGAATATATGGCAGGTAAAAGTACAGAAAGCAGTAAACAAGGAAGCATTAATCAGTATAAAATCCCCATTTTAAGCATTCAAAACACCACACATCATGCAACATCAAAACAGATAACACAATAGGTAACCCTCTGGAATGTACCCACAACCATTCCCCTATGGTCCTACCTATCAAGTACAAGAAACCCTCTGGGAAGCACACACAGTCTCACCCATCTGGTTCATCTAATGTACAGACACTCTAAGGAAGAACCCACTATCAATTCCCCTTATAGCCTCGTATCATACTAAAGGCTCTATGGGGAAGCACTCAACGTAAATTCCCCATATGGCCTGTGTAGTGGAACTACAAACACTCTGGGGAAGAACTCAACATCAATTCCCCCTGTCTCCTTGAATCGTAAATTTATAAAGTCACTCTCGAGAGGCCCTCAATGTCAATTCTCCCAATGGTCTATACATCGGGTTCTCATGGGCCTATGTAAGTCATGAAATTATAGCACGCATAACGACAAAAGTAAACCTCAAAAAATTCATGCCTATCATTCTATGGGACACCGTCACTTTAGAACTATAGTCATACCATCCTACAATACTTTTCATGGAATGTAAACAGAAACCAAATTGGAAAACAAGACCCCACGGTCCAAACAAGAAAAACATACATTGAAAACATTTCTAAAGCATGAAAATTAACCCTATTCACATTCAGTCTCTTCTACTCTGGAATATAAATGAATCATGAAAACAATATTGCTAAAATGGTAAACACACAATATCCTGCTCAAGGGTATTGGTGGAACATGAAAACAATATTCAATGAATTTCAACGAAAAGGCACAAACCACCTACCTCAGGGTTATGAGATCAATATACATGAACCACGAGGCATGAATCGCCTTATAACACCATATATCTATGAAAGTTCACAATACTCTAATCCCAGGATAACCCATGAAAAAGTTGAAATTGGAAAATGATACTCTAAGAGAATAGGGAACACACCAATGTGATTCCAACGCAACCGACAAATTTCTATTCGGAGGACGGACAGAGGGTTGAGGGTTTGTCGAATATCAGCGGCTGTATCGTTTCTCTCGGATGAATGGAACCTAAAACAAGATGGTTCTCTCTGTCAGAAAAGACTCCGGTGTGTTTAATGAAAAAAAAACAAAATACACGGTGTGAACTTACTGTTTCCGTACTCTGATTTAGGCTACCTCCACATAATCCCACATGCCCGTTTGTATGGCCAGGACATGGCCAACACACGGCCTCCTATGACTATGATGTACACAGAATTTACTAATAATGTACACGATGTGTACTTCTAAAATTTCCAAATTTTCCTATTTTTCAAAAAAAAAACGATCAGAAAAGGAAAAACAACCCTAAAAAGAAGATCTAGGTTCTAACAAACTTCCCCCCTTAAAGATATTCATCCAAGAATTTTCCAAGCGTAGTGGAGAAGATGAAACCACAAATAGCTCTGTCCACTGTGATCATATGTCGGCCTCCCTCTCTAATGTATCGTCCTGCACCCTCCCATGCTACCATAGCACAAATACTAGGGGAACAGACCGGACACAGAGAATCTTCATACCTCAATGAAAAATCTGGATATTATTCTCCTTGAAATATGCATCCACCTCCAACTCAACTTCCTCAAGTTGGAAATCATGAAACGGGACTGAAAATTAATGTCGAAACTGAGAAATGTGGAAAATAGCGTGCATAGCCTGGTACCTCTATGGTAACTGAAACCGATAGGCCACTGGCCCAACTCTCTCCAACACCTCAACTGGACCGACATACCCTTGAAAAAGCATACCCTATCTCCTAATCCCCTTGTGTCCCATCCTCTGTGTGACACATAGGAAAACTTGATCCCCGACCTCTAACTCTAGAGGATTTCTCCACTGATCTGAATAACACTTCTATCGAGACTGTGCAGTAGCCAACATTTTCTGAATCAACCCTATCTATTATTTGGTCTCCTGAAGAAGAAGAGGTCCCAACAAAGCTGCCTCTCCAGCCTCCAGCCAACATAAGGGTGATCGACATGGCCTACCATACATGGCCTCATAAGGTTCTCTCTGAATAGTATCTTGAAAAATATTTTTGTAGGAAAATTACACATGAATTATATGCTTCTCCCAAGAACCTCCAAAATCCAGAATGCATGCTTGGAGCATGTCCTCAGGCACCTAAATCATACGATTGGATTGGCCATCTGTCCGAGGGAGGTAAGCTGTAATCATAATTACCTATGTAATCAAATCCTTCTGAAGCCCCTTCCAGACCTGTGATGTAAAACACACATCCCTATCTGAAACAATGGTGTGTGGAACTCCATGCAGACATACAATCTCTCGGATGTACAATCGCCCCAGATCATTAACACTGAAGGTCTCCTTGATCGACAACAAATGAACAAACTCTTTGAGACTGTAAATGACAACCAAAACTGTGTTATTCCCTCGAGGTGATCTCGGTAATCCGGTCACAAATTCCATCACGAAATCATTCCACCTCCACTCAGGAATGGGTAACTACTATAAAACCCATGCTGGTCGCCGATGCTCCACCTTCACCTGCTGACAAGTGGAACACCTCATTCTGAAACCAATAATGTCCCTCTTCATACGTGGCCACCAATATTGATGATGTAGTTCACGATACATCTTGGTGACACCAGGAAGAACTACCCAAACCGAGGAATTAATGTCATACATCATCTCCTCACATATATCTATTGGCACCCATAGGCGTCCCTGGAAACGCAAGATTTCAACCTCACCTATGATCCACCCAGGAATAGGGTCCTCTCCTGACAGGCTTTCATATAGGACTAGGCCTTCAGAATATTGTTGCTTCCTCATTCGTACATGATCACAAAGGATAAAGGTGCAGTTGCAGAAGATAGGAAAGTCTTCCCCTATTTGTCGTGCACCTCCGAATGCATCTTAGAGAATAGAGACATAAGCTACCACTCAGTCATGGACTCTTGAACTTCCCGTATTTGAGTCCTAATTCTCAACGCATTAGCCAATGCGTTGCCTTTCCCAGGTTTACTGGCAAGCTCGAAGTTGAATGACTGAAGGTACTTAACCCACATCAGCTATTTCAAATTCAAATCACGCGGAGTGAAAATGTACTAGAGACTTTTGTGGTCGGTGAAGACCAAAAAATGATCTCCCAGAAGATAATGTCTCCAAAATCTTAGGGCATGAACAATAGCTACCAACTCCAGATCATGTCTCTGGTAATTCCTCTTAGGTGGCCTCAACTACTAAGACCTGTATGCAACGACTCCATCACACTGCATAAGCACAACTCCCAGCCCGATACCTGAAGCATCATAAAAATATTATAGCTTTTTCCCAGCTCTTAGAAGACATGTATCATTGATGAATTCAACCTCCCTTTCAGATCCTAAAAGTCTGAATCACAAGAATCTAACCATAAGAACATCACACACTTCATGGTCAGACCTGTCAGTGGTGTTGCTAAGCATGAAAAGTCATATATAAAACATCTATAGTATCTATAGAGTTCGATAAATCTATGCGCCTCAAATACTTTCTTCGTCTTCTCCTAAGTAACTAAAGCTCACAATTTCTAGGGGTCTACTAATACTTCTATCTCTGAAATAACATGTCCCAAAAGCGAATCTGGTCTATCCAAAAGTGGCATTTTGAGAGATTATCATATAACTGATACTCCATCATTGTACTCAAAACTATCTTAAGATGTGTGTCTTGGTCATGTATAGTGCGAGAGTACACTAAGATATCATACACGAAGACCACCATGAAGGAATCCAAATATGGATGGAACACTCGATTCATCAGTGCCATGAAAACTACAGGAACGTTTGTGAGACCAAACGTCATAACTAAGTAATCGTATAGACCATAATTTCTCCTAAAGGCTGTAAGTTGTATATCTGAGGGCCTAACATGCAACTGATGATAACTGGACCTCTAGTCATTCATTGAGAATACTCTGGCTCCATGAAGATGATCAAAGATGTCATCAATCCTGGGAAAGGGATATCGGTTCTTGACCGTCAACTGGTTCAGCTTCCAGTAGCACACACAATGCCTAAGGGTACCGTCTGCCTTCTTCGCAAACAGGACCGATGAACCCTAAGGAGAAGTACTGGGTCAGATTAAACCCTTTTCCTGCAACTCCTCCAACTTCTTCTTGAGCTCCTGCAACTCAGGTTTTTCCATCCTATATAGAGGAATGGACACTAGTACCACTCTTGGGACATGTTCAATAGAGAATTATATCTCACGCTTTGAAGGAAAACCTGAAAAGTCCTCTAGTAAGACGTCCATGAAACGATCCACCAATGGGGGAAAGGCCATCTATCATGTCCCCTGGTCATCCAGATAAAGACTAGCAATATGGATTATAACTGCTCCCATCCCATGATGCTCTGGACCCGCTCTGCTTTCCTCGAAATCCCACTCGCCCATATAAAGAAAAGATCGACCCTATGGTGATATAAAACACAACCTACAGTGATAATAGTCAACGACTTCTTGAAAGGGAACTAGCCAGTCCATTCTGAAAATGAAATCCTAGCCTATATTCTCTAGAACATAATGATCCCAAAGGAAGTGACACCTAAAAACCTCAAGAGGGAACTCCTTGAAATGACGTACACCAGATCTTCTTGTGCCCAACGGAGTGTCTAGTGTCAAAACATCGGCAGAATTGAAGATAAATAGCCCAAGGATATCCAAAAAGGTGAAAAATAAAAAACTCTATATAGTACCAGTATCTAAAAGAGATGAACATAAAACTGGGGCAACTGGGATCATAACTCGAACTGTAGAGGGGCCATGATCCTACTCCTGATGGGTCTTGTCCACTACAAAAGTCTGGCCAGTTTTGCAGCCCTGTGACCCTGCCTGACTACTCTAAGCTGATCGAGCCTGCTTTCACTGGTGGTTTGGTGACTGACCACTATGGCTACGACCTCCACCTAGGCCTAAACGGCCAGAAGAACTCTAGTTCACAGACTGGTGAGATACCGGCAGTGCTTCTCATGTACGAGGAGTCATAGATGAACCCCTGTCACCAGATGCTGGTGAAAATATTTGATAGAAACACTGAAGGTGACCCATATTTCCGCAATATCGGCACTCAACTGGGACTCTATGGTACTGTTTCCTCGTATTAATATCCCTTCAACACATGTATCATACCACCTAGATACCTGAATATGCATCCCCCATACTCGGCTCTCCCCATGTAGTCACCTTGGTTCGCTTCCAGCTATCAGCTGGTGAATAACCAACTCAAGATGTTGAGCCTCCCTAGCCCAAAACCCCATATTCCTTCAGATTATTCATCGGGATCAGTGCCTGGTTGACGATGGAAGCGATGGAAGTCAACCTGAAGATATTCACCTGAGAGCGAATGTACTGTTTGAGGCCATCATCGAACATCCTTGCCAGCAATAACCCATCTCCTTCCATGAAGGGTGTGAAACACTGAAGCTTAGTAAAATGAGTTGAAAAATCCATAAATTATTGGGTACCCTACTCAAGGATGATAAACTCCAAGGATCTGTCTGCCCTCAGGGACTCTGGATAGAAGTAGTAATAAAATACGCACAGAAACTTCTCCCATGCCATAGCCAGCTGATGACCCACCTATAAGATTACATCCCACAATCTCTTGGAAGAATCTCGTATCATATTGGTAGAAAAATTGACTCCCCTATCTGGAGGCATCTCTAGATGCTCAATGATCATCAGTATGTCTTCTAGCCATGACTCAGCATCCTGAGATCCTCTATCCTCGGAAAAAGTGGGAGGATGCTGCTACTGGAAGACACGTGTCAAATCATCCATAGATGGGGCAGGATGTGGCACTCCCTGAAAGGTCTAAATCATCCTCAATAAGCCTTCCCTGAACAGTGTATCATCACCTATGTCAGGTACAATGGCATGTGCCAAGGGTGGCATAACTGGATGATATGCAGGTTGTCCCTGATCGGCCATGTCTAGTGTCCGATCACCGCCTGGAAACATGTGTACAACCGAAGGACGTCTCAGTGGAATGACTCTACAATGTCAAATTCACACCATAGTTTCTAGATCATCGGGGACTGAAAAATGGATGGACAAGAAAGGAACAGAAGAAGGAAAGAATTCATGTTCTTCAAAACATGAATACACGGTGTGTTATTTATCTACACGATATGTTCCCTTATGTCATTCACAAGGGCTTGTATTCATCTCAGAAAACTGGTCGTGTAACACCCCAAATACACGGTGTGTTGACAAAACACACGGAATGTACTTGAATCCTCTTCCATGCCCAAGTCCTTCTACACGATCAAACCACATGACTCTCTTTAGACAAGACTACATGGTGTGTTCAAGGAAGACATGATGTGTAATAGACAATCTTCACTGGGCCCGTGTTGTTAGTGAAACAGCCTTACACACCGCCTGACACTACACAGCGTGTTCTAAATGGACCCGACATGTACTTGAAGGGATAACACCGACCCGTGTTGTTCATGAAACGGTCGGGTACTTGAGTCAAACTACACAACGTGTTCAATGAGGACACAACATATATAGATTAAGGTTTTATCTGTCTGTGTTGTTGGTTACATGGGTAGACACTATTTCAACACTACAGGGCATGTTTGAAAAGGACACAACATGTTTCCACCAGACTTTTCCCATCCTGTGTCTCTGCCCACACGGCCAAAAACACTGTCAGAGACTAGATGGAGTGTACATAGAGTACACGACGTGTAATTAATAAAAACTATTTCTTCAAAACCAGAAGAACAAATGGCATGCACTTTACCTTACACGACATGTATTATGGGTTTTTCTGGACAGTATTCCTCAGAAACTACTCTGGGACCAAGAAAAACATTGAAACGAACATTGTAAATTCCAAATTACATTCTTTGTGGGCCCAAAATCCCTTCACATCAAAGATTGGAATCCTATACAAGTTATAAACAAGATAACGGTGCAATGATCCACCAAAATCCGGTCCATGAGGGCCCATAACACCTCAATAATCAAAGTTTGGAGTTCATTGAATCAAAACTCTACACAAAAAAATACCTTTTCAAATAGCAGACATTCATATCAAGGAAACTATAAAAACAACATGCATATTTTAAACATCATCTATCACACCAACATGAAATCTCTAATTAATCCTAGATATCATGAAAAAAATGCATAAAATGTGATTTCTAGAATGTTATTATATGATGCATGAGATGGAATATGCTTATTTCATCGGGTTGCAACAAAAAAAAATAACCTGAATAACATCAACAATAACAGCCCAATACATGTGAGTCACCCAACTATGAAAATAAAATCAACTGTAAAATTGCAAAACTAGAAAATTTTCAATAATGAGGTAGATTGTATTTTCCCTGTACACCAGTTAGCTACTTCCATAAATTGATTATTTCAAAGTACCTATTCTTTCCTATCCCAGACTAAAGGCTCCAAACAGTATGTCTAGAGAAAATAATTCCCCTAATACCACTCTGTAATGTCCCAGTTCTGGAAGCCACCCAAAGGTGCCCCGTACCCAGTTAGACACATGGACTCAAGCACATTTCCCTGAATGATAGAGGTTGCTGACTAGAAGCGAGGGCCATGGGTGAGATAGTGGGGAAACTATGCCTTCATTGGAATAGTACACAACAGAAGTTAACAATTCACAATAGTAGAAGAAGTAAGTATCCAACAATAGTAAATAGCAAAAGACAGATAAAGAAACATCTGGAGCATTAATATATATTAATGATTAATGATACATAAATGACATGGAATGTAGCCAAATAGGTCACAATGCTGAATATAGTAGTAAAAAAAGTAAAAATGGAAACATATTGGATATTCCTCAGTATCCGAAGCCTCAGCATGGTCCCATGCTCTATAGCTCCTATGTAATCATGTACCTGAAGTTGAAGGGTTCTTCCCTTGTCTATACCTGCAGTAATATAATCAGTTTGGGCCCAAAAGCATGGACCGAACAGGGTGTGAGCCTAAATCCCAGAATTAAACCACCACATGATTTGTGCCTAATAGTCAGTGAATATTTGGCAGGAAAAAGTACAGAAAGTAGTAAACAAG
The DNA here is from genome assembly GCA_963277665.1 of Viscum album. Taxonomy (NCBI): domain Eukaryota; kingdom Viridiplantae; phylum Streptophyta; class Magnoliopsida; order Santalales; family Viscaceae; genus Viscum; species Viscum album. Next base: position 1,355,952,496 of record OY728120.1, read on the forward strand.
GAAGCACTAAATAGTAAAAAATCCTTAGTTTAAGCATTCCAAACACCACACAACATGAAACAGTAAAAAAGATAACACAACAGGTAACCCTATGGGAATTACCCATAGCCTATCCCCTCCAGTCCTACCTATCAAGTACAAGTAACCCTCTAGGAAGAACACACAGTCTCACCCCTCTGGTTCATCTAAATTATAGACTCTCTGAGGAAGTACTCACCGTCAATTCCCCCTATAGACTCATATCTTACTAAAGGTGCTCTAGGGATGCACTCAACGTCAATTCCCCCTATGGGCCATGTCGGTGTACTAAAGACACTCGGGAGAAGCAGTCAACGTCAATTCCCCATGTGGTATCGCATTGTATAATTATAAAGAAACTCAGGAGAATCCATCAATGTAAATTCTCCCTATATTCTATACACTAGGTTCTCACGGACCTATGTAAGTCAAACAAGATTATGGAGTGTAACAGCCAAAGTAAAACTCAAGAACAACATGGCTCGAATTCTATGTCATATCAGAACATTAGAACTATAGTCACCCCATCCTATAATAGTAGTCATTGAAATTAAATAGAAACCAAACATGAAAACTATACCCAATGGTCCAGACATGAAAAACATGCATGGAAAACATTTATAAAGCCTGAAAATTAACCATATTCACATTCAGTATCCTCTACTCTAGGATATATGAAAAGAAAGAAAACAATAGGGTTAAAATGGTTAACACACAATACCCCATTCAAGGGTATTGGGAGAATGTGCACAAAATATTCAATGACATTCAACGGAAAGTCACAAACCACCTACCTCAGGGTTAGGAGATCAATATACATGATCCATGAGGTTTGAATCATCTTAGAACACCTTATATATAAGAAAATGAACAAAATTCTCAACCCATGAAAACTCACAAAAAAGGAGAAATTGGATAACTATGCTCTAGGAGAAGATATAACGCACCAATGTGATTCCAATGCAACCTATGGAGTTTGATTCAGAGGACGGATGGAGTCTCTAGGGTTCGTTGAGGATCTGAGGTCATATGTTTTCTCTCGGATTAAAGGATCCTAAAAGAATATGGTTCTGTCTATCAGACGTGCCCCCGATGTGTTTAATGAAAAAAAAACAAAAATACACAGCGTGTACTTTTGGAGTACACGACATGTACTTAATGCTTTCGTACTCCACTTTAGGCATCCTCCACATCACCCCACATGCCCATGTGTGTGGCTAGGACATGTCCAACACACAAACTCTTTTGACAACGAAGTACACGGCGTGTATTCATAAAGTACACGGCATGTACTTCTAAAATTTCCAAAATTTCTACTTTTTTTAAAAAAAGACCAAAAATGGAAAATCATATCTGAAAAGAAGATATGGGTTCTTACACCAATGAATGATCATTTCATTATGTTCTTGATCTACATCAGTTACTTACAAATGGTTTCTTCATCCTTGATGTCTAGCTCCCCCAAGTCGATAACATTTGATGGGTCTGGCATGTATCTCCTCAGCTATGTAATTCTTATGATGTTGTGTACCTTGTCAAACTAGGGAGGTTCAGCCAAGAGGTACTCCACCTCACCAACTCTTCACAGTATCTGGAAAGGTCTGATTGACCTCAGAGAAAGACTAATACCACTACCATATATCTATAATCCCCATCAAGGTTAAACTCATATGAAAAAAAGTTCAGCATCCTCAACTCAAAAGTATGTCATCCCCAATAATCATAATACATCTAGAATATTTAAACAATATTCATCAGCACTTGGATAATATACCCCTCCACTGTTCTATCTCACACCATGTCTAGGCCCATGTGTAATGACTCTCCAAGGTCAGTTAAGCAAAGTGGTGACCTGAAGGGTTTCTTGAACAATGTATTTAATGTCTCCATACCAATACTGGAATGATGACTATTAATGTTGGAATAATCCACCATGGTTTTTTGATCACACTAACTATATCCAATGTCTATCAATAAAGCTCACTACATTTCATCTAGAACCTGAATGGTCCAATCTTCATGTCTATCAGTTTGTTGGAGAAATTATATGCTAACACATAACTAGTTCCCAAACATGTCCTATAATCCCTTCATCATATGGTAAGTAAAGAGAGCCTCACGGTACAAAACAGTCATTTATGTAAATCCATGGAGTTAAAATATATCCTAAATTTATAGGCATCATATGCTATCAAATTAATTATCCTCTCATAGAGCTAGGAAGTGGGCTGACATGGTGATTTGATCTCTGAATAACTAGATGGAATTGTGTCCCCTAGTTATATGTGGTAATAACATCATGATGAACATTCATATCCCATCAAACATTAACTATGGAACCTCAAGGGATTGAAATCATCCAACATTAACTTGGTGCTTAGACTTTATTTTCTGACATGTATGGAATTGAGAGACAAATTATGAAATCCCTTTCTTCTTCCCTGACAACAAAAACTTTCCTCAACAGTCTTGGTACATTATTTCCACACATGGATGTACATCCCAACAAGATGTGTGAGGCATTCATATAAAATCTACCTACAATGTCATTGATACCATCGGGAATCCTATTAAAATAAATACATTCTCCCCACCTTTAGAAAACCCATAAGGTGAATTCCCTATGAATATCTAATTATTAAGGGTCTCGGAGTTGGTTTCCCCATGATGTGGATCTCTAACACAATATAAGAACTTAGGGATGAAAACTAATGAATTATGGTTAGAGGAAACATCTTCATCCACAAAAAAATACTATAATGATGAGAACTACTCTGATGCCTCATTTAGTAATTGCAAACCAGATCTCCTACGGAGATAATATTCTACCATGTACCCTTTCCTATAAGAATAGACAGTTTTAATGTCATAATCATAGAGGATCAATATCCATTGCCTCTTCCTCAATTTGATATCCTAATGAGAAAATATATTCTTGAGACTCTTGTGATCAAAGTAGATGATAAACCGCATTCCCACCATGTAGTTTTTCCATATCCTCAATGAGAATACAAACAATGTCAACTCAAGATAGTGGGAGGTATAGTTGTTCTCTTGTGGTCTAATATTGTGTGAACAATAGGCAATAACTGACAGCCTCAGCATTACATCCCAAATATGCCCAGTCCCTATTGAATTATAGGAAACTACGTACTCGATACCATCCTCAAGAAATCTCAATATTGGGGTAGTTTTCAAACACTTCATCAACTGCGGGAAAACCCAGTAGCACATTTGTGTCCATAATAATGGATTCCACTTTTGTAAAAGGTATATTTGGTGGGGATATCCTAGAGAAATCAAGTACAAATCTCTAGTAATATCATATAAACTCAATGATTCTTTTCACATCTATCACACACATAGATGGATCCCAAGATAACTCTACCTTTGTATTGGCTTGGCCACTACTACACAATCCACTAATTAATTATATCCCTGAATGTGGACCCCTTTAATGAAAAACTATGAATTTGAGATCTTCCTATATAAATAGTTCTCTCTGAGTACATCCAAAATAATTTTAAGTGTCTCATGGGATCATCCCCGACACTGTGTACAAAAGTATATCACTGATGATGTATACCATGAACGGGTCTTTGAAAGGAAAGAAGATCTTGTTCATGATCCCCATGTAACATACTATAACATTATTCATGCTAATGGGAATCAACTTTTACTCATACTGACAATAGTAACATTTGAACTTATATTCGGTACACCCTCATACCATAATAACAGTTGGTGATATCCAATTCTAAGGTCACCCATCATGAACTGTCTCACCCCCTCAATAGATGAAAGAGTTCATAGATACTAAAAAATGGATAACTATTTTTTAGATTCACATGATATAAATTCTTTTATTCTACACACATCCTGAAGATCTGATCAGTTTTCATTGCTAACCAAAATAAGATCTTCCCAGGGTGAAACACTATGTCGAAAAACCCATTACTCTAAAATCCCTCAAACTTCTCCCTCAGCTCACGAAGATCCATAGGGGCCATCTTATATGATATCCAAGGTGTTGGTTTCATAATGGGGTTTAGATCAAAACATATGTTGATATCATGATGGGGATTTAAAAAAAACATCTTTGAGGAGGATTTACTCATAATCCACCACCACATTAGGAAACAAGAAACTCACAACATCGACTACACTGAGGGTTTGTCTTGACAAATGATGAGTAATCTGCTATACCTTATTATGATTATGCCCACCCTATACATCATAGGTATCTTTTTCGCAAATTGAGGAGAGCCTGGTTCGATCACTAAGGACACAATTTAACCTTATCCTAGAATAGTAAATCATTGCATGCATTAAAGGTATCAAATGCATACCATGAATGGTGCCATTATGCCCCAATAATAATACAAAGTGTTCAAAACTAATACTCTCATTTCCAAGAGTTAAGAAACACTATCAGCACAGGTTCATGATCATTGAGTCTTCTCTTATAAGAATCTCTAAGTGTTAGGGTCGAGTCAACAATTCAACTGGAATCACAAAGTCTCAAACAAGATATGTGGTGAAAAATTAATGACTAGAACCTATGGATACAACTTTTCCATCTAGGGTATATTATAAACATACCAATCCACAAATTTGTAATAGATCACCTTGGTCATAATCTCCAACATCCTCTAGTTTCCCCTCTACTGTCCTATAGTTCCCTGTGCACGGAATAAACCACCTAGGGTTGGTGGCATTAACATATTGAAATGCTGACCACCTTGTGATAATATTTCAACTCCTCTACCATGTATGTCATCCTATAGACCTACCTACTCCTAACACTCTCTCTACCTTGGTGACCCATATACTATCTATCTGTTGATTTTATGCTGTGTTGGACAATCATAGCTAATATTTCCTCTTCCATAACATATGTATGATTGAATCTCATTTTGACAAATGAACCCACCATATGAGCCTTGGTCTATAGATACCTAGTATGAATACAACCTCTAGGAATGTATACAATGTCTAGGTCTTGGAGACTGACATTGACACCCTATTACGGATATCTCTTCCACTTTTTTCCCATTACTACAAACCATTAGATGTATATGCTCCACCAAAAATCTATTGACAAAAAAACCTCCCAATAGAATCCTAGAATATGTTTGAATGCCTATTGGTCTTAAATTATTTCATAATTTAATACATTGACCATACTATAAGGTTCGGGCATTGATATACTTACCTCGATCCATATTTGTCGAGTACTATGAGATCCTGTTAAGCCTCGATGAAAATTATTCTACAGTAATGTTGAATTGATGGATCTATAAAATATCATGGACATGAAAACCATTAGAAAATATATTGATAACTAATCTCAAAAATGGAACTATAAATCTTTCCGCGAAAGTGTCTCCCAGTCATAAGACAACTTAACTAAACCCCCACCATTACCAGGCATAACAATAAAGTAGACTCACTACAAGGACAACTTTTTGATCTTCTATTGTCATATGTAGATGGAAAACATGCTTCAAAACCTCAATCTAGTCCATAGTCACCTGTGGGTCTGGATCTGCTTGGATCCTAGTGATCTTTGTCACTAAATCTTTTGAAGATCAATTTGAAAACAATCCTCATCTGCTGGAACTGCAGGTAAAAAGTTATTCTATATTTGTTGTTTATATGCTGCACCACCTAGGGAAAAAATTGTAGAAACATCTCCCAAATAGAATCATCATAAATGAGTGGATTGTCTTTGTGATTTTCATTAAGAATCTTAGTAGGTAAATGTCATGGAGGCATCCTGAAATCAACAAGATGTTCCATGATCGATGAGTATATCTAGAGAGATTACTCATTTAGGTCACGGAAACCAAAAGACATTCCTATATGATGAGAGTAATATTACATTTCTGGAAAATATTATTCTCATGTGCTTAGTTGAAAAATAGGTTATCAGAGTCTAGTTGTATGAATATGGTGACAGTCGCACCAACACTGTTGTCACTGGACAAAAATCCTAACTCAAAAAACCTAAATATTTTTCCCAAAAATCAATCTCATAGAATCCCAGACCTAATGTAGAACATAACAGCTTTGATGAAACCCCATCAAGTCCCATATGAGAGGGAACTATGCTGCTACTCCCCAAGTCCATCTCCAATATTCTAATGAATGGTGACTAGCACCGAGTTAGCAGGTCACTATCATGAGTGGTATTTCTTATGTCCCTATACACACAAAAACAAACAACTTCAAGAACAAAAAATGGTAAAATATAAAAGCAACTGAACAACCATTGCATTCATACATGTATATATTACAATCAGAGAATGGTAAAAAATAAAGGAAAATAAAAAATCCGAAATATAATCCCTCATAAAAGAAGTACGTAATAGAAGCCCAAACTAAATATATATGTACAAAAAATAAATAATGAAAGTTATAGTAACACTCCCTAGTCTATCAAGTATCACTAAATAAAGTCTTTTTCGGGTCCCCTTAGGACTCTAGGAAAGGGTCAATCAGTTTCATTGGACATTACACGTGCATGGAAAGACCATGCATGGGTGAGTTTAACAATAATCATTAGGACACCCCGAAACCCCAGAGCATATAACAAAGTAATGTATATTCATCTCTACCATAGAATATTTATATAAAACATAAAAAAATAATATCAATATATATTCAAAAACGTCACACAATATTAGAGTAAGCCACCGCAATTGTATATCATCCTAGGATTCAAGCTTTAATATTTCATGTAGACTCATCCAGGAGAAATCACTACTGTGTCTGATAGCACTAATGATATCCATCCAAGTGGTACTAATCGTCGAGTCACATCAATAGAATGAATATATTGATAGATCTGATGTTAATATGATACATATAAGATGAACATATTATAGTCCATGGGTTGATTACATTTACTTAATCATGATTAATCATCAAGGAAGTGGATCAGTTCTCAATATTATTTTCCATTTTGATACCCATTAATCTATCAAGGGAATGATGAATAATAGAGGATCCCACTTTTGGCCTCTTGGAGGGATTCCAATTTCTCTATTCAAAATGTACCATTGATGGGATCATTGTCCTAGGAGTAGGAAACAATTCCCACCGACCATTAAGGAGTGGTTATAGGGAACAAACCCTGACATAATTTTTCCATGATACAAAGGGAAATACATCTATTCCATGTTACAAAAAAGTGAACACCACATAGAAGGGGAATATATTATGTACCCTGGCCATTTTTTCCATTTAAATAGTATGTGTTATCTAAACTGTTTTCTTATATAAATAGAGTAAACAATTCATAGAAGTGTTACATGACGAGTCTCATTACACAATATCACGTCCATGTAATACTTCTATGTTCCAGCATGTGATGTTATTCCATGTATCAAAGCATGTGTACAATTACATAGTTTAGCCTGTGTACAGTGTATAGGCCATGCTATTTATCAGACTACATGCCATGTTGGTTGGCTATGCAGTTCACCGTGAGTCTATGTAGTTTCTGAGGTTCAAAACAATTATCTTTGTAAGGATGGCATGTTTTCTGGGACAAGCTAGATTCCGTGTGGTACTCAAATAATTTCGAAAACCCTATCTACATCTTTAGGGGCCCCGTATGACATGAGATCATGGATTAAACGTTATGTGTATTTTGATTTTCTAGAATTTTTATTCTACACATAGTTCATCTTATCTATTGCTCATATCTCCATAACTATTTTCCTTAATAGAATATTCAATGAATATCCAGAACTATTCATTATGACTGCCAAACTACCAATTTGGAGGGCTCAATATCCTCCTAAAACAAGATCATGAACATTATTTAATGTTTTATGAAGAATGAAAAATCAAAACCCACTTTAATTTCATCCACTACCTCAAAAATATTATAAACTCTGTTGAGTCATACAAATGCCGAATCTGTGATTTAGGACTGTTGCACCATGAATCAGATATAAAAAAATTTATTGTTTAATCAAACATCAACCAATGAGGAGGTATAAAGAAAACCATATTGAAAAATAAAACAGGGAAGAAATGAACAAATTTAAACAGTAGGAAAAAACCTGGATCTCTATTCATTTGGAAATCAGTTCTTTTCTATTAGAGTGAAAAATAAATAATAATCATCCCTGCTGACATCTACCAATAATCCTTTTACACAAAAAAAGTCAGAATAAAAATTGACCCACACCCATTATATTCCTTGATAGATAATAATTCATCATGAACATCATGAATAGGGAATGCAAATTAAAAACACACATCCTAATTCTATTTTGTTTGATTGCTGACAAATAATTAACTATTTTCATCTATGATAAAAAGATATGTCGAATCTGAGGTGCATTGATCATTGATTCATAACTTCATTGTCATTTTTTGAAGAGGATTATCTAGAAGTTCTCTCCAATGAATTTCTATAGGTTTCAGGGTTATGTGGATGACCATATATTTTAAAAACAAGGAACTATTTAAAGGTGTGTCTATCACTGATTCAAAAATTCAACGTAAAATAATTTTATATATCTATTTTAATAATTTTTGTTCTCATGATTCCTTTACTACAAATGACCCATGCCCACTAATGTTATGTCACACCTACAGAAGAAAACCCCTTTATGAACTCAATAGTGTCCTAATATTTCTGATCCAAACACCCATTTAGATTGTATTACAATTTTTTAGGAAAAACCCAAACACATGCCATTTATTATATTTAATTTATTTCAAAAATTTATTCCAATCATATTGGGTCATTGAATTGAATGTCGTCTTTGATCATGGTCTCAAATGAAATCCGTATAACAATTAAAAATTATACACAGAAAATGAAAGACATTAATACCACCCTAAGAGATGTTTTTCTTTGAGATCAGATAGTATCCCTCAGGGTAATATAGAAACAGAGTGGTCATTAGGTTTTGTTTGGGTTTTGATGTTTTTCTTGTTGTATTTCCAATTATGGTATATTTTTTTAGTTTAAATGCTTATTTATTTTGGGATACTATTTTTATTTTGAACTGATTTTATTTTGGGAAAATCATTCCCTTGGTTTATCATTTATTCCCTTCGTTCTTATTTCGAGCCCATGAATATTGGAATCACTTCTCAGGACTTGTCGCTGATTAAATCAGGTTTGCAGAATGAGGTGGACCTAGGGTTGTTTATGAAAAAATGGTACCAAATGAGTTTCCTCAGAGTGAATATCTATCATATCTCATTTTCTTATTTTGAATTTTAGTATAGATAGAGTAGTTTTTTTGAAACATGGGTAGTAGGAATAATGTTGTGTTTGGCAAAAACTATCTATTCCAAACATCTTTTATCAAGAGGTTGTTGGGATTTTTTTTTTGTTTGGTTCCTGTTAGTTTTTAGGTGTTTGGGAAAATCAAATGAGATTCATGAATATTTTCTTAGGGAGGTCGAAGGTCTAGAAAATCCATGTGGAATATGGGACATGGCCCTAAAGGACTCTTATTATGGAGTGATTGATTGGAACATGACCTCCAACCATATGTACAAGAAACCAATTTACAATATTTTCCCCTTGTGAGTTTTTTTTGGGTTCACAATGATTTTATGATATTTTTGATATATTTTTCTGAAATAGATAAATCCAAATTAAATGAAATAATGTTTAGATTATTTCCATATTGGAGATAATTTTTCAATAAAAAATTCAAAAAAAGAATCAGAGAATGTTTTTTTAATGATATGTTTTTAAATAAAAGTATTGGATGTCTAATAATTATTTATATAAAATATTGGTGTTTATAAAAAATTATTTTGAAATTAAAAATTATTTTGTATTGTATTGGGTTTTAGAAAATTTGTTAGAGAATTTTTTTAATGTTTTGAGATATTGAAATATGAATTTGTATGAAAATTTAAAAATTGGGTTGAGAGGTTAGTTCCCAAATTTGGAATTATTTTAGAGCATCTGTATTAATATAATAATCCAAATGCATAGGTGTTTGAGAAATTTAGTGAATGATGGAATGGATTGATGAGTTCCCAGATAGTCATGGAAATATTTATGTGTGATGCTAGATGGAATAATATTGGTGAGGGTTAAACATGAAATGTCTTTTTCCATTATGATTTTTTATCAAGAGAAATTTTTTTTTAACAGGTGGGTGTTATGATAATTTTATTCTAGTTTCAGATTTTTATTGAAGTGGTGCTTCGAGTTTGTGGTTCATATTAGTGAATTATTTTTCATTGATCATTTAGTTTTCTTGTTTTTCGGTCTATTTCCCTAGAAAAGGTTTGATAGATATTCGAGGAGAAACTAATAGTGTTTCAACGTTAATAGACACTAATTTTACCAACATGAATAATATATCATTTTATTTCAAAATTTGATCCCTCATATCTGTTATGGTCATGCTAGTTCTTTTTATGAAGAAGAGTGTTCACAAAAAATTAAAAGGATCTTCAATTTACTTTAGTTGACAATGTCACATAATGTGATGTTTTCTACCATTATGATTTAAGGATCATGTTAGAAGTGTTAGAAGATTTTCATTAGGACCAATCTACAAGAATACTACTCATCCTTATTCCAAAATTCCCCATTCATCTGGTTTTAATTCGCTTCGTCTGTGATAGTGATGAAGGATATGTTGATGTGTTTCCATTTGAAATGTGATGATTCATGGTTGGACTATTTTTTGTAATTTTTGTGATATAGATTATTATATTTAATAGTGGGCCCTATAATTACCTATGAAGTCAAACCATTTTTAAAAAGTCCATCATCATGATTTTTAGTAATAAGTGTCGGTGTTTGGTCAGTTCTCTTTAGACAATGTGATGAGGCATGTTATGGTGGTTGATGTTCGGTCAGAAAAAGTATTTTATATATCCAACCCTCATATAGTATTTGGAAGTGGTGAAGGTTATTCAGTAATAATTTGGGAAATCATTCTGATGTGGGTGATTCTAGTAGGGGAATTAAGAGGCCTCCAAATCATTTTTCTTCTTCATCAGTTCATAGGATTCTGGTGTTTCACCAATACGACAAAGGTAGTGATAAGAATTTATATTTTCATTTATATCCATTGAAAATTTATATCCATGGATTCCCAGTTCATTTAAAATGTTTCTTTTAGTGTGTTTCTAGGATCACACATTTTTCTAGATCCACCCCTTTAGATACCACCCCATCCAATTTGCAAGAGTGTGGTACTGGTCCTAAATATATTTGAAGGCCCTCTCTATTTGAGTACTATATCCCATAGAGTGGCTTTTAGTGATCTAAATTCCAATTATTGAAGAATTGTTTTGTATCCTTTTGGAATTCTCTATTTCAATTCGATTGTTTCCATTTAAATTCTAATATTTCACATCTTGAGTCATAGTCTGTTTTGTTGTGTAAATCTTGTCCTATTTGTCTCCCATATGGGATGAAAGTTGATTTTGTGTGTGTGTATGTTATAAATTGTTTTTGTGTGGGAGTACATTATTATTGTGAGCTGAGTCTCATGGTGTGTTGTGTTCATTGGTTTCTTTCTAGGGTGGTTGGGGGTTTGTTCTGGTCTAGAGTGTCGGTGTTTGGTGTTTGTTGCTAGTTGGGAACACTGAATGAATAAATAAATGGCAGAGATTCCACTCTACGATCGTGCGACATAAAGATGGTTTTGTTTCTATTTTGATCTGGTAATTTTTTTCTTTTAATTAATGATAATTTTTTTGGTTCTTTTCTATATGAGGGGTGCATTGGGATTTTTATGTATGCCCAATATTGCTATTTTTGGTAAGGTTGTGGGATTTTTTGTTTGAGTATTCAATAATTTTTCAGGAATTGTTTTCAGTTCGATGGTTTTTCAAAGATTGTACAACATGTTTTCTTTTTTAGCGGTGATTAAGGATCTATTTGGTTTATAGATTGGATCTTGGGAATGAATGGGTCCATGTCTCGTCTTTCATCTACTAATGATTTTGTTTAATTGTCGGTGAGTAAACCTTCATTGTGGGTTGAATTTTCACACATACATTTTCATTTTCTTCTTATATTGCATCTTATTATTTGGGTTCAGGTTTACCTATATATGGTTTTGGGTGTTCTATAAATAAATAAATACTTTTGTGTTGTTTTCTACTAGTTACACTATTTTGGATCATAGATGATGGGTAATCGTGCAACCTCATGATACAATGTTTCTATTCAATTCATTTTGAACATGCATGGCTTGTGTTTCATGGTCTTTGTATGGTTTGGTCCAAAATATGCCGCTCAGAAGGTTAAATCATGTGGTTATTTGTTTTTATTTGGTCAAGGGTTCATGAAATGAGTCTGGATAGGAAAATCATATGAGATTCATTCACAAGATAATGTAATTTTTTGAAGAAAAATGTTTCATTGTTGGTGCATGGTTTCCCAAATGTGTTTCCAAACCATATGGGTGACTAGTGAGTTTAGTAATGGGCATATAGTTGGCCCATGGGTTTTGAAAATGTGTGGTCAAACCATTCAAAGAGACTAGGTGTCTTATAAATGTGAATTTACCTTTATATGCAATTAAATATTTATCCCCAAAGCCCCCTCTCTACCGCTCTTTGATTGTGGGACCTAAGGGGGTTCCTACCATCCTATACCTGCCTCTACTTCCCTCCAAAGGGTAGAAATTGGTAATTTATTCACATTTTAGGTCGAATTGTGAATTAATTCTTATCCACTATTATTTCTCTTCCTCCATTCATTTTCTTTTGGGTTCTTTTTCTTCCATGGTCTTATAGATCTAGGGTTCATGTTTATTTTGGTTTAAATTGGGGTTTTCGTAATTTTAGATTTCCCTATGGATATTATTTCTTATTGGATCCAACATAGACTTGTTTCTAAAAGTAATTTTTGGAGATCATAGGGTTTGATGAAAGATCACCTTGTAATTGGACATTAAATTTAGGAATACACAAATTGAAAGTTCTTCACACCTTCCATCGATATTTATTAGTTAAATATAAATTTCTGAGTAATTGATTGAAATTAAACGATGTGATTCCATTTTTTATATGATGTATATGGTATTGTTTTGGTAATATATGTACCCTAAGTATTTGATAAATTTACTTGTTTGATTTTGTAAGTGATTTAAGATTAATAGGTCATGATTTTTCCCTATAAAAGTATATGGATTCGAAGATGGATGTTCGAAATACTTTGAAGGATTTTAAAAGTTGTTTTGTATAGAAATAGAAGTCATAGATTTTTTAAGGAAATGGCCGGTTTATAATATATTGTTTGAGTACCCTTCAAAACCATTATAAATTTGGTTATCTTGAACACCCACCTTGTATTATACTATAGACATAGATATGTTGAATGGGATGTAAGTTCCTCATTGTCGGTCTACATATTGATCAATTATTTCAAAGTAAAATCATTATTACTATGAATGATTTTGGGTGATGATTATATGTGAAAATTATGTGGGTGATATTTGTCAACATAGTTGGTTTCTTATTGTGTTTTATTGGGTCACCGAATTTGTTTTTACATGGAATGTGGTATAACTAACTGTTTTTTGGGAATTGTTGTAGCACTTGTAACAACATGAGTTTCAATGGCCCTTTTTTCGAATAAATTAAAATATTTATTACTTTACTAACATGATACATAACGTTATACATTTATTATATTATGAAATATGTTAATATTTTTCTATATGCAACACATACTTATCACACATTACATAAAATACTATGTTTTTTAAAACAACATTTTATTATTATAATTATTTAATAAACCCTCATAAAACATAGATATTAAAATTAGTAATATTTATATTAAATGGATAATATTTAAATATTATTTTTAATTTCTTAATATACCTAATTTTTTTTGAGATTTAAATTTATTATATTTTCTAAAATGAAGCTGTATGAAAAAAATTACTATTTTATCACAAAATACTATATTAATGTACTTTTCTAAAAAAATATAAAATTAATTTAAGAAACATATAAATTTTATAAGATATTTTAAAAAATATTTATATTAAAATTTCACAAATAATATTATAGTTAATTAAAGGGATTTTCCAGAAAATGTCATTTTTTGGAGGAAGAGTAAAATATAATGAATTTCAATTGAAACCATATTTTTCATATAAATTATTCATATAGTTAAATTATATTTTTATTTGGATTTAAAGTATATGAACTTAAATTATACATAAATAAATTTTATTTAAGTCAATAGATACAATTTCACACTGATATTGGATATATAAACATTTCAAAATTTTGAACTTTCCCAATTAAAAACCGGCTATCTCGCAAAATTTCTGAGATTAAATTTCTATTAATTCAAGCCACTTTTGTGAATAAAATTATAACAATGTAATTTATTATTTTGTTTTAGTATGAATTTGTTTCTACTATTTTGGTATTTTGTGGCAGAAATATTATTAATAATAGTTAAAATTTATTATAATTACTATGGTAATAATAATCTTACCAAATGATTAAAATTAGAAAATAAGGTCTATTAATGAGAAAAAACATTTCCAACACACAACTAAAGAAAATATATATTACTTAATCACATTAGGTGCTATTTTTATGAGTTATTTGGATATAATTCTATGATATTTACCTAAATAATATGTTGAGCAAGGAAAATGACCAAAAAGAAACCTTCCTAGCCACTTACACTTCTAAATATTTTGAGTGGGTAATATGTTTTATAAAGTAGGTTATAATTATTAATTTTTAATATAATATAGATATTTCTTAATTGTAATTTATATTAAATATTTTAATATTATATAATTACAGTAAATTATAATGATATTCCAAAACAGAGATTACTTAATTAATAATTACATAAAATAAATGAAATTTTATGAAATCATTTAAAATTTCTAAAAATATTATCTTTATCCAAGAGAGTTTTAGGATATAATAATATATCAAATATATTCCATTAATTTATTAATTTATCATTCATATTGAACTTAATGACTGAGAATAATAAAAATATTGTTAGTGAAGTTATGTTTAATGTTGTGTTTTTACCTGTTACATTATTTTAATTGAATAAATATTCAAGTAAATAATGGATATATTTTTTTGTAAATATAGATAAAATATTTATCATTTTAGGTTTCTATATTTTATTATAAATATAACTTTAAATTATAAAAATGATTAAAATTACGTAGGATATAAACTAGTTATGATAATTGAAAGAAAAGTGATAAATGTGTGGAAATATATTAGTTAAGGAATAAAATTATAAAAATGAACTTCTTTTTTTTTGTGTTGGAGAAATGTTTCAAACATAAAAACACATAAATCCACTATTTATTTATTTTTATCTAAATTAGGTGATAGAGACCTCCCAGTAGTGTTTACCTTTTATTATTCACATGAATTCCACCCCTCATCCTCTATAAAAATACACTCACACCCCCCTTCCTCACAAAAATCAAGCCACATTGGATCATCCATAACCTGATCAAATAAGATCCTAAAATCACTACTCTAATAATGTATTCCTCACTTTGGGATTAAATCCACACAAGGATTCCCATTATAGAATACCAATAGTAGTTATTGAAAAAAGAGGTAACATTTTTCAATGATCACTTCTTCTCTTTATTTCATTCTCACAAAATATTAATTATTATACTAACAAGAGATTATAATAAACAAATTATCCTAAAAATATAGATTTGTTTTTATTTTAATTGTTAGACATAATATCATGAACACTTCCATCAAATTGTATATACAATAATCATTACTATGTATAGAGGACTACCACCTCTCTGGCCAATATCATTTGTTCATCCATTTCCACCTTTCAGGGTTTTGAATAATTATGGTAAATAAATTTTTTATATGATATATATGATATTTTTTAATTACTTATTTTTATTACATAATTTTATAACACCTAACTTCATGATTTTCATTTTCTAAAATATGAAAACTATATTTGTGGATGTGTGGAAAACCACCACCTCATATTGAGTTGATTTTTTCACGCATTAAATGGATTGAATTATGGATGGATCTAGTGAACAAAAATGATATCTAGGAAATAATTATTCATATTATAAATAATATATATATATATATACATATTACATTTATTTTCAATCATTCAATGTGATTAAAAAATAAAATCAACATTCATGCACACACACGACCTACCTTTCCATGAATGGTGTATTTCATTTCATATTTATATAATTTATATATTATTATAAATATTTATACAAATTATATTTATATAATTGTTAGGTTATTTATAAAACTAAATCATTTTACAAGTAAGAGGATCAATAAGAACACATCAAAGCATATATGAAAAAACAAACCATTTATTACCCGAAACATAACATGAACAATAAATTGATAAAGAATGAGTAATATAGATTCATAATAAATTATTATGTGGTATTATATATAATAATATGATTTATTGGAATATCTATAACAAAATAATATTTATGTACTAGAAGCATTTACATGTATATAGAATGTATAGAATTAAGCTAAGTGTTTCCCCGTCTAGTTTATATTTCTATGTCACTTGTACCTTATTAACCACTAATTTCTTTTGTGTGTTTTATATACTGAAATTGAATGTATTATATTTTTTTAAAATTAAATTTATGGGTATTTACATATGTATTTTATGATGTTTCATTCATGTGGTTTATGATTTAAAAGATTCCAAATCGGTAAACTAATGTTGTCCAAATTGTTTTTTGAGATACATTCCTTGTCATGCACATTTCTTTTTTATGATATTTGAATAAAATAACTTGAGAATTTATATCCTTAATATATAATTTTTAAGGATATTTTATCCTTCAGTTAATTTTATTCTCTTATGGTAATTATGACTTAAATATACCAAAATGAGAAAATCTTATTACTACAATATCATTATTTATCGATATTGTTTATGATTATGATTTCATTGATTAAATATTATAATAAATATATTTATAAAAATAGTTATATTTATTATAATTTTTTTATTAATGATTTATTCATGTAATGGTACCATTTTTTCACTCATGTTTACATATGATAATTTATAAAATTATTTTTTGAAAATCATTCTCTGTTTCTCCATTACATTAAGAATATATGCTCTTTAAACACTTTTTATTTTGTCAAAATGTTTTGAAATGTTTCATAAAATCATTCTATGATGTTTAATGTAAATTGTTAACAATGTTTTACCTTTTAAAAAATAATTTTCAAAGGAAAATTCATTTAATTTTAGATCATGTCATATTTTAATCATTTTAAGGTGAAAAAAGATTTTTTTTCATTGACGACCTTACCCAGTATCAAGAATTTAATATTATTTAGAATTTATTTATATGTTTATAAAGATATTTTTAAATATAATATTTTACTATATTCATGAAATTATTTTATTCTATAATGTTTTTCGAAGAAAATGTCTCCCAAAATTTTATTATTTTAAAATTTTTTTTAGGAATTTAAATACTTAATTTATATGTTTTAAAAGGATTATTTTAAATGATTTATTTTGGTTTTATGCCTTAATAATAAATTTCCTATGTAATATTTTATAAAGGAATTTTCAAATATATTTAAATAATTATTCTTATTTTTTAAAAGTATCATTAATCAACATGTTTTTTAAAATGATATAATTATTTATTTATCTGTTTTCAAGGTATTTTCAATAAAAAAGAATTTAAAAATATTAAAAATCTTACTATTTATGTTTTCTAAGATACTTTAAATTAAAAAACATTCAATATTTATTATGTTTTAAAAATGAATTTTCAAATAAAAAATGCTTTTTCCTCATGTAATTTTTTAAATGAAATTTTTAACCATCCTTTATATGAAAATGTTTTTTAAAAATGTTTTTAGAAAATTATTTTTAATGAATCTATATTTTCCATGAGAAAAAATTCTTGTAATCATTCAAATATACATCTCAATCTGTGATGAAATATGATTTTATAGTTTATTTGTACTAGTTATTTGATCATTTAATACCATTCATGTTTTTTCTTTAATGGTTTATGTGTTGCTGGAATGAGGATTGTCACAACCAATTCTCATCCATGAGTTATATGATTTTAAATCCTTCATTTTTATTGGTTGTTTATTGATGTAATGGTTATGATACCTATCATATTTCTATATGTAAATATGTGATGAAATATTTGTAATACCCATTTCATTTCATAGGTTATGATATAATGGTTATATGAACCATATATTTTTATAGTTCAGGATATAATAAATGTTATATAATTTTATTATGTGATGGGTATGGCCAATATCTATATTCAATACATTGGGTAGTGATTTCTATCTCATGAGATAGAAATGGATTGAATGAGAAGTTAACATGATTTAATATGATATCAATAAAAAAAAGAGTGAGTGTTGTGTAGTATGATACAGTAAAAATGAGTTTTCATCTTGGTTCACTATGATAGGGATTAAAGGATAAGCGGCCTATTTTTTGTATGATTAATATGACATTTTGAGTGAACTTTGTTCAGTAATATAAGGACTGAATGGGATGTTATCCTTGTCTAGTAATAAATGGACAAAATGGGAAGTCAACAAGATTTTTTAATACATGGATTGAATATAAACTAAATGTAGTATAGTAATAAAGGGATATAACGTGGAGTGAATCATGTTTTGAAAAGGAATTCTTACATTAAGATGGTATTGTATGCTATCCATGAATGCCAAGATGGTTTGGGGAGTTAACCCATACCACTAAGATATCCTTGGTAGGGATTTAATTACAATTATGGAAATCATTTTATATGTTTATGTGTCTTCCACAATCCAATGTCTTATGATTATGTTTTGTATTTATGGATTATTATACTTATTATGTTATGATTCATGTATTTTGAACATCCAATATTTATGACACGATTGTTATTTATGTTCTTTTATATGCAGTGTATGATTTTCCCTTTTATGATCATGTTTTGATAAAATTATTCTTTTGTTATACAGGTGTATATCCATTATTTTTTCTCGTATTGAGAATCTGACCTCACCCCTTTCCCATGGTTCCTTTCCCCAAGTTATGAAGAATAGTTTTTGGTAGGATTACTATTTTAGAAGATCATTAAGGTAGGTTGATGATCCTTCAAAAAGTTATAACATTTTGTTCTATGATTCCAAACACACTAAAATATTAGCGTCATCATCCATTTGTTCTTGTAATGTGGTGAATACTCGTCTTAATTATTCTAATATCAATTATGTTAGTCCTGGGTCTATATAGATGGTATTATAGTAAATTTTTTGTCATCCTTCAAAAACTGGTAAGATAAAACATGAGTGAGATCTGGATGTATATTTCAAAGGACATGTATAGGGATGTCTCTAAGGACCAGTCGGGGTATTAGTTAATGTAAATGAAAAATGTCCCTAAATTATTGTAATCTATATAGATAATGGTATCCTATATATAAATACTTGTGTTAATATTATATGTGGATGTTTATCTAGGACTGTTCTATATAGTAATAATAACCCTAAAAATACCGTATTGATCAAAAATCGATCGGGAAACGATGCACGACAACGGGCCTTACTGAACTCCTTCTTTGAAACTCCCAAGTGATATGTTTTTTATTTAAAAAAATATTTATGATCCATCATAAAATATTTATATAATAGAATAATATAAAATAGTTAGGCAAAAACTGAGGTGTCATAGATTAAGAAGGATTATGTCATGATTTTGATATCCAATATGTTGTCAAGAAGAAAATGATTTGGTTCACTAGGATGAATGTTGTTTCTTACTCTATGATTTTTGTTTTTAGTCAACCGTTTTAACCCAACAAAACATTGTTAATATGTAATATATTAGAAATTTAATAGATTTAGCTCTTCATAAACCAAATGTTATGGGATATGGAATTAAAAAAAATTAATTGATTCTTACAAAAATTTCCCGAGAAGTGAATTATGGTGAACATCCAAATGTCAATATGTGGGAAACAATATCTATTGATTATTTTAAAAGAAAAATCAAAATTCATTCAAAAGTTTCTCTATCCCATTAGTTTCTAAAAATGTATCTATATCATTGAAATGCTATTTTTTATTCTATATTGATTAGAGCATGAAAATATCATTCTTTATATCTACAATTTTGATGGGGAGGTGGATCAACGGTTGAATATTATTAATTATATATGGAATCAAGATAATATTTACTCTATAGCTAGGGATGATTTCATCGTATTAATTTTTAGTTTATAAGTTCCTTGTATTCATTCTATGAATATGGAAAAGGGATACAAATTGATTAATCAGAAGGATGATACATTTGATTATGTCCTTGAATAAACTTTTATAGGGAATGTAATGTACTCTTCTATTGTTATCATTCAACCTGAATGAAAAATTTATTGATTCATTGGTGTCCTAAAGACAATATTTGGAAGTATTTGGTTATAAAATATATTAGTATCTATGAATAATTTTTTCAACATGATATCAATGATAGAATGGAGGTTTTAATTGTATAGAAATATCATGATGTTGATATGAAAATAAATATGATGTTCAACGGAAAATATAAATTCAATGAAGAAAAAATGATGAAACTTCATATATGAACAATGTATGTAAAGAATAATAGAGAAAATTTTCTTAAATGAACTGATAAATGTATAATTTTGGAAAGGAAGGATCATGTGAAAATGATTTCCAATGTTTTGGGAAGAAGTTAGATAATGATGTAATTTGAGAAAAGATGCACAGAGTGCACCTCCCACACTATAGTGCATCCATTTGAAGGATGTTTTTGAATTATGAGAATCAATGGCCAATAAAATGGAGAATGTGGATGATAGTCCCAAAAAACCTCTTTGAAAAATGGAAAAAGTGAATGATTTTGAAATCATAATGGATGTGGGTAATAATGATAATAATTTCACACTAAACCTTCTTACATTATTTGACGAATTCCATGTTTCATTTTTTATTAATAAGAACTTGAGAAATAATATTGATAGTCCATTTGTGAAATTTCATGTTATTTTCTCCCTCATCACAGAATATAGTATTATAAAATCATGATTTATATTCTATGAGTACAAGGATTGATCTAGGTTACCAATGAATTTTTTCTCATATAATATAAGAGATTATTTACGGAATAAAGGGTAAATGATTTTTTGGAAGTCTTATAAGTATAAAAATTTATGAAATAAATTATTTTATATGTTAGATGTGGTTGTAGAGATCAAAGTGACACCTAACAATATGAATATTTATGTATATTGGATAATTTTCTTCAAAACATGTTTTATGTGATAAAGATAGACAGAATGAAAATTCATTATATTCATGAAACTCATGATCTTCTAATGCATCCTGAATGAAAAATTCACCTTGATTTCTAGGAATATGAGATGAAGAAGAAATTGATAAAATCACAACAAAGGGTGAGATTCTAATGAATCTGGTGTGCATATCTTCTCATTATAATTATCCCACTCTAGGGAAAGAAAATTGAAACCAATAAAGGTTATCCTAGTGACTTAATTTTTTGATGAAAGAAACATTCCATTATATAATCATAGATATATGAATTTCTGGTTTTTATATTTCTCTTGACCTTATTTTTTATCGCTCACCATCAGAATATGATAGTTAGATTTATTATCCATGTTCATGTTTTCACACGCCACCTATGTTCTCTTATGTGAAAAATTAATTATGAGTTACTTTGGGTAACCATTATGGTTCTAAGTTCATTTTTTCTTGGATTTTTTGAATTTATTTTAATGAATTATGTTTTAATTAAATCAAAATTCATTTATTAATCCTTTGATAGCCATAATGAATTTGGAGGGAAAAATTCATTTAAGGGCTATATGATGTATAATCCCGAGATTTTATGAACATTTTTACCCAAATAAATTAATTTTTTTTTGTCATGAATTGAATGAAACACAATTTTAACCATTAATTATACAAAAAACTTTATTTATCATGATCTACATGAAACATTTTCTTAGATTGTGTCACACACAACACTTTGTTTCTCTATAACAACATTTCTTTGGATAATATTTTAAATATGCCTCCTATAAAATTACTATTAAACATTTTCATATTTATAGTAATAACTACTTTTGAAATATCATATATAATGTTTTATTATAAATAATATATTATCTTAATGAAATATATAGGTTTTAGTAAAATCAATATTTTTTAAAAAAGCACCTTATTTTCTATAAAGGACTACTATTTAAAGTCTTTTGTGAACAATTAAAAAAATTCATAAAATTTTTAAAAATGAATTTGATACAATATTTTTTTTTGAATCAAATTGTCAAAATTATCTTTGGATGAATTTTACAGATATTCAGGAAGAACATAATTATATAATGAATAATATAAAAAAATAATTTTAATTAAAACTAATTCTTCATATATTTTATTAATATAGAGAAATTATATTTTAAATTTCATTAGAAGTATAATTATTTCAATTATAAAAAGTTTAAATAATTTATTTCATTGTATTTTTTTACATTGAAATAATATACAAAATCATTCAAATAGTTGAACTACTCACCTTCAAAATTTCATGTCTCACAGCATCTACTAGATTCATATAAAATATATTTTAGCCACTTCTATGATTTTTTTTGAAAAAGGATATAAATATTTGGAATCAGAATGAAACTTTTTCTAAGAATATCCAATTATTTATTTCATCAAAATTATTAGTTGAAGCAGTTAAAATTAATTATAGTGATTATAATAATAACATACTTTTATAATGATTAAACATAAAATATATGTTTTATAAATGAACAAAAAAAATTTACAACACCAAAAATATTGACATATTTCTACCCACACCACCGTAGGATCATCATTTATGAGTTAATGGGATATTATTCCCTGAAATTGTCATTTAAAATATATTAAGTAAGAATAAGGACATCAAATGAAACCTTCATGGCCTTTTCCACATATAAGACTTTGTATTAGAAAAGAAGCTACATATGTTTGGTAATAAATAATATTTTTTAATATAAATTTATAATTAGGTTCATAATATTTTTCATATAACTTTTTATCATATTATTACATTAAATGTTTAAAAATGTCAACTCATGGTTTATTTAGATAATAATAAAATAAAATAAATGGCAATTTATTAAAACATTTAAAATATATAAAAATAATATTTTATAGAATGTTATTATCATGTTCTAAAAAATATAATATTTCCCATTCATTTTCCAGTTGATATTTTTTAATTATCATATTTTCCCCCTAAATTCTCAAAATGTTGTTATCATAGTAAGGATTAAGGTAATATTTATATGTGTTATATTCGATTAGTTTAAAATTAATTTCCAAGAAAAATTGTATTTTAGGTAAAATTAATAAAATATGTATAATTCAGTGGTTATATAATTTTTAGTGAATCTCACTTTAATTTATTCAAAATTGTTAATATTACATAGGTTATAAAAACAGTTCTCCTAATTAAAGAAAAATTCATAAATGTAGGGAAATGATGATGTTAAAGAATAAATTCAAAAAATTCAATTTTGTTTTTGAGTTTTAGGTATTTATATACCATAAATCACATTTATTCTATTATTTTTCAATATTTCAAGAACATGAGGAATGGTATACTTCCCAATAGAGGTTACCCTTTTGTATTTAAAAAAAATACCATAACTACTCCACTATAAGAATGTATTCACTCATCTGCTTACTCACACCACTCAATAAATATTAGCTAATACATAACCATCCCAAATAATCTACAAAAATATATCCTCTAGACATATAATCATCAAATTTTATGGAAATATAAACATTGAATCCCTTTTATTGAACGAAAAAAATGTTATCTGAAAAAGAGGATCCATACATCAATGATCACATTCGTCTTATTTCATTCTCAAACTATATCAATTATTAGTATTACAGGATCATATAATAAAATAGTTATCACATGTATATTGAGATTTATAATAATGGTTATACCTATAACGACACCCAATTCCATCAAATGGGATAAAATATGTGTAGCTCTTGTGTATAGAAGACAACTGCATCATGAACCGATGTCATTTTTTCTTCCAAAGACACCTTTAATGAATGGTAATAATAATGGAATTTATATTTTTATTTGATATATATGATATTCATAATTTTTTTTTTTTTAGAAATATTATATAACACATACTTTTAGGATTTATATATTTTTAGAATATGATTACTTTTTTTCTGGATATATGGACTACCGCCCCGTCAAAGTGATGTTATTCCTTCAATGTTTACATTGACTGTATTATGTATATGTTATGTGACCTTATATGATTAAGAAAACATAATAATTTCAATGGTATGATAATATATATTATACAAATATATATATAATAACTTATTTTCCATTTCCTTTCTTTCATTCAATACGACATGATAATGGAAACAACGTTCATGCGTGCCTACAGATTACCAAATCCATAAATAGTGTATACCATATCATATTTATATATATTATATATTATTATAAATAATGTTATAAAAAATATATATGATATATATATACATATATATATATAATTTTTAACATTCTTGAAATATTTAAATCATGATCTCTGTTAGTGGGATATGAATAACATGTCAAAACATATATGAAAAAACAAAGCATTTATTACCTAAAACATAACTTTTACATGGTATTGATAATAAATGGGATACATAATTTCATAGACAACATGTATATAGAATTATATATATGAATATTGTTATTTTTTAGGATTATAATATACTAAATCTTGTTATACATGTTTTTTTACTAGTACAATGAATGTTATAACTTGGAGTATGGGT
Organism: Viscum album; assembly: GCA_963277665.1. Classification (NCBI taxonomy): domain Eukaryota; kingdom Viridiplantae; phylum Streptophyta; class Magnoliopsida; order Santalales; family Viscaceae; genus Viscum; species Viscum album. The sequence continues at coordinate 1,355,977,405 of OY728120.1, forward strand.
TTCCTTGTCTCACTATTATTTCTGTGAGACTAATGACTAACTAACCAATAATTTCTTTTTTATTTTGTATATACATGCCATAATTTTTTTAAAATATTATTTTACATAATTTTATCAGTATTTACATATACATTTTATTATATTTCCTTCAAGGATTTTAGTGTTCAAAAGATATAAATTCAGAAAATTAATTTTGTCTCAATTTTCCTTTTTTGAGATACATGCCTTATTATTAACCTATATTAATCAATGATATATATATACATATAATTGAAATTTTATATAATTAATAACATTTTTATGGATGTTTTATGTTATTTATAATTTAATCTTCTCTTGAGTATTATGATTTAATTTCTCTAATGTGGTAAGGGGTTATTCATTAGACCCAATAGTTTATCATGAATTTTTTTATTATGCTTTCATTGACTAGATATTATATTCCATGTCTTATGAAATATTCACAATTTTTTCTCGTATGTCTATTCAAGTTATATTAGAGTAATGGTACCATTTATCGACACTTTAGTACTTCAGATAGTTATGAATTTTTTTTTTGGAAAATCTGACCTCATTTATCATTTTGATTGAAAATATGAGTTCATTAAATAATTTATTTCATTAAATTATTTTAAAAACATTAGTAATATTATCCTATTATTTTTAAAATAAATGTATGTCCATTTTTTATATTTTTCAATATATATGTAAAATGAATATTATTTTTGTTTTCTGATCATGTATCCTCTATAATGTTTTAATGATTAAAAAGGAATGTGATACATATAAAAATATTCATTTTCATAGATGAATTCACCTTGAATCATCCTTTGAAATAATTACATCTTCATTTTCAAGAAAAATGTAATCATAATAGTTTGGAAATTTGTTGAATTTAAAATGGTTTTAAAATATTTTTTAGAAATATTTTTTACTAGGAAAAGTTATTTTAATTTTTTTAAAAACCATATTTTATATTTTTTGATAGGGTTATTAACCAACAGATAGGGGACACAGTGCACAATTACAATAAAAGAGAAGAATGGTACATCAACCACCAAAAACATCAACAGAGTGTAGAAGTAAGTACTGAAAGTAAATGGTGTCATAATACTATCCCAATTGAAATGAAAGTATAGGTAAAAGGAAAAATAGTTATTTCTTCACACACCATCAATTCTCGGATCCTAGAGCCTTAGTTAACTGCCCATAGTCCGCACACGACACAATAAGGTGCAGACAAAGCCCATGCATAAATGAGTATAACAATTCTTAGTAGGGATCTTGAGACCCCCAAAGTACACTCATAATTTCACAAACGAATAACCACAAAGCATGATATTATTCACAATGCACAACTAAAATGAATGATCACACTAGGTATGTCACAACCCCCTCCCACCAAAGATTCCCCTCCTGAACTGGAAATGGTGAAATGGAGATAATGACCCCTGAGTCCCACCACCACTAGGCCCTGGAGTGGAGACTAGCACCAAGGGTATGATTTTTCACAAATATGGGACGCATTACCCTTTTTATTATTTAATATAGGGAAATATGATGAGTCAAACAACAAAATAAAAAGGAACATTTAAATGAAAATAATCCAAAAACCAAACCTATATGCATGTTTTATACAATACTGAAACAAAATTACAAGTACAAGAAAAGCTCCAAAGTACGATACCAAGAAAAGAAAGCAAAAACTAAAACTTGTAAAACTCCAACTGCCAACTAGAAAGGTCACTCACAGTCCCAGATTTCCTCCTGAAAACCTGAATGTAATTGTAGGGTGAGCGTACAAGTATACTCAGTAGGAAAACCCAATGGTCTCATGCCCAGGTGGGGAGACATCCTAATGCCCCATGAGAAAAAATAAGGAACCAAAGCCTAGAAATGAATCTATCCACCCAACCATTTAAGGCACAATCACCAAATATCACAGGTCAATAGAGTAGTATAGTAATATTATCTAAGTATGTGTACCCCACACCACCTTCCCACTGAATACTGATCAAGCCCTCATGCCTAACGCTCTGATGCTTCCCCCTCTTCTTGAGCTAGTGCCGCAACCTGGCCAAATGAAGGTCATAGTATCCATCCAACACTCATTCCTTGGCCATAACCACATCTCATCCCGAATACACCTGGGAACCACATCACATCTCATCCCAAAGACACCTAGGAACATATCACATCATCATCCCAATGACTCTTGGGAAACATCTATTGTAACCTACCCGAATGGTATTGGGCTATAGAACATGGAAGAGGGAGCACAGGGATGAACAATAACCATCCATCCTTTAGATTTTGTAGAATCTCACCCCTCCGCTAGCCCATGGGGGTTCGACATGTAGTTCTCAACATGGGTGGGGTGCATAAAGAAACAGAAAACGTACAGATTTATATAATTATATCAACCAATCATCCCATCCTACTTCTTCTACAAAAAAGATCTGAGTACATGCCCCATCACTACTACCTCGAAAGTATGCACACACTAAACAGCCCCAAACCCCATTAGTCTTTTCATGTTTCAACAGTTTTAGTTTATCACATCCTTAACTACTGAGCAACTAACAACAACCAAACCAGATCAATTGTTCATAACACATATCCCTGCCAACCACAAATAATGTTAGGGAAGACACAAGCAACACAATAAAATTTTCTTTTATAATCCTATCAATTCAATTGAATTTTTTGTATTTAATGAACTACTATGTCCGACAAAAATTCATTATTTCATTTAGTTTAACTTGGGTGATCATAAAAAGGTTCTAGTTATTCATTTAATCAGAAAACATTACATGATTCACCAATTTCCACATTCTATGAAATTTAATCCACAAAATAATCCAGAAAACTGGTCAACATTTAATTGCGCAAGCAAAGGCCCCCAAAGATCGTGATTTTTAATAGGATTAATCGTATTCAATTCACAACATAATCAAAGGATAAGCATTGATGGAAATAAAACAACAATATCAGTAATATTTCCCAAAACCCGTTCTTTAACCAGTTATTATATTTATTTACTGGTTCAATCATATCTCACGAAAGCAAGAGGATACCTACCCCGCATGATGCTAAAAAGAGAGAGAGACGAAGGTAAGATCTCTACCAGAACAAGTTTTGATGTCCTTCTGCGTGAACAACCACCAAGAGGAATTTGATCACTCCTCCCGATGACTACGTCCTCCCGTGGACGCTATGGAAAAACCGCACTAACAACCATGGGAGACTCCATTAAGGATTAAGGATTCACTTGTCAGATAATGTCAAGGACAAACAGAAATAGGAGATCGAGGAAGGAATAATAATGGGGTAGAACGTACCATTAAGATGTCGTTCGTCGAAGAGAGTCACTCCCATCAAATATCAGCAATATCCATGGTAGGAAACTGCGAAGATGAAGCTGAAGAAGAGGGAAAGGAACAAGGATCACGATGTTCTCCTCATCGACAAGATCCCCCAGCCACCGATAGATCAACGATAAGAGTTCGGATGATGAAGATAGGAGGAAGGATTCTGGGTCGTCCGGGAGCATCGCTGTGCAGGGAAGAAGAGGGGTCCGTAAATAACATGTGACCCTCTCTTATATAGTCTATGAAAATGTAAAATGGTATGCAACTTGTATTAATTAATACCCGACGTGACCGTACAACTGTTACGTTGTTTGACTGGTCAACACATGACACGTCTTGCGGTTTCCATTCATTTATTGATAATAATAACTTTAATTAATATAGGTGTTTTATTGACCCGAGACATGATTCATAAAAAGGTATTCATAATTGGTCTTAAAATGACCGTCATAATTTCAGGATGACGCTACCACTGATAGTTCGTCAATCTGATATCATCTAAAGAAGTTATAGATGAATTATGGTTTTGACAACCATAAATAATAATAATAATAATAATATATTATTATTATTATTTCATTACATTGAAAAGTTCTCTCTCCAATATCATTTAAGATTCATACAAAAAAACCTCTCCAATTTGGTGTGCATCACCCCATCCCACCTTGACTGATTTTCTTTATTTTTTTATTGCTTTAATTTTTACATATGTAATTCCTTTAAACTCTTTCCCTCTCCAATCTCTCTTCCATTCACAATTTCTTCCACCAAAACAGGCGCCTCCCCCTTCCTTTACTCCATTATCACTTCAATGTTATTATTAATAAAATTAATATTAATAACACGAATCATTAATGATCTACTTTAATCCCATTAAATTAGTTTACCCTGGTTATTATCATATTAAATTAAAACCATTCCATCTAATTAATCACACACTAAAATCCACCATTACCATTTATTATTTAATATAATAGTTATAGATCCTCTTTCAATTTCATCAACGGGTTGCCATCATTATCATTAATTATTATTATTATTATTGATGCCCAATTATTTTCTTAAAATGACTCCCTCTCTTCCATCACATGATATTAATGCATGGGTTGGGAACCCCTTCCATTCTCCATTATCACTTTATTATTATTTTTATATTATATTAAATAAATTTTATTATAATTATTTTAATATTTCAAAATATATGTTGGATTTACCCATAAGGGGTAGCGCCCCACTCTATGAACCTCCTCATGTTATTATTGTTATAACAAATTATTATATAATAATACACTTTTAATGTTATTTACACAATTACAACTTTAATTGTGGAGAACCGCACAACACCTCCTGTACAAGGTCACACCCATGCGCCCATGCATTTCATTACATTATAATTTATTACATGCACCTCATTTATTATTATTTATTCCTTTATAATTTATTCCATGCTCCTCACATTATATTCCCATTACACACATAATTTGTTCTTTATTAAAATTTAAATAAATTAAAAAGAAACCATGCACCTCCTCTCATTGAATTAAATACATTCAATTTTATTTCTTTTATTTCACAATGATTAAATTAAAAACATTTAATCTAATTAACACAAAATATTTTCATGACACCCTTATCAATTTTTAATATAAAAAAAAATTATTATAACATGTGTCTTGTTTGACCACATCAAATTTTTATAATGTAATAGACAGAAGAGGTCTGAGCCATTACCGCAGATACCTATTAAAACATTCCCGTCCTCAAAAATTAAAAACCAACCCATAAAAAGGGGAAGGTCCGAACTACCACCCCGCAAGATATCTCTCTGGGATCTAGTCATAACAAGAATACGACCACTATCCAAATTATATGAGTCAAGGAATTCCATCCCCCATGTTGAGATATTATCAACATTAGGTGGCACTGACTCTCCTGAACGGGTTTAATCGCATCAACATTAATGCCTCTCGATTATGTATTTGGTCCTCCCACCCCTATAATTTAGGATTTCTCATACACACACTTCCCCCAACACTGCACAAAACAACCAACATGATGCCCCAAAACATGGATCAAGGAATCCATTCTCTAATGTCAGGATACTATCCACTTTGGGCGGAACTGATTCGCCCCACGGGTTTAATCGCATCCAAATTAATGCATCTTGATTAGGGATCAGGTCCTCCCCTCCCCATATGTTAGGACGCTTCATACACATTTAATGGAAAGAGGGAAAAAACTAAGCATTATAGACTCATGAAAAACATGATATAGGCCCAAATAATGGGAAATAATGAGCTTCAACAAAGAAGTTTGATGCTCTGGAATTTAAACAAAACATAAACAAGAGCATTTAAGTAAAACCGAAAACATCTCTCTCAATCTCTAGCCTTGCTATGGTTGCCACTTCTGTTGCATGCAACTATCTGCATCCCCCTCCTCTACCTCTTTGTTGACGTCCACTTCCTTGACCACGTCCTAGTTGGGGTCCTTGAGGAACTCCTTGTGGTGGGCCAACACCTGCTCTAGCTCCCCTTGGAGGGAATGGATCCTGTTACTGCTGGAAGGGGCAGGCTGGGATCTACTGCTGGGGCTGGGGATAAACCTAGACAGTCCCTCCAAACTGAGTCTGAAAAGGAAAATGTCTTCCAAGATGCCCATTATTCCCAAATGCAAAGCACTTCGGTCCCTGGCCCATTGAAAATAGGTAGAAATCGTGCGATGGGTATGGGACCTGCTGAAGCCTTCTCCCTACCAGTAGAAACATGGAAGGTCTTGTTTTTGGGTATCTGCTACTGACCACCTCCTTCTTGGACGAACGTGGGAAAATCCTCTCACATGGTGGACCTAAATACGATTGAATCCTCTCGATTATCTCCACCTTCTTCTGTACTTAAATGTACATTGGTATGGTGAAAGGGGTCACCTTTCACCAAATAGAGGGGTGAAGTGCCTCCTCTAATTTTCTGGCTCGAGAATCCTCATCTGGAAAGAGATTCGGGAAAAAACTGAGGAGATCCTTGAACATGACCCCTAGTTCCTGCATTGTCATGAGTCCTTATTGGAGGGACATCAACTCATGCCTCTTCCCGGCCTTCCTCGTTGAGGAAATAAATTCCTCACGGAACTCCTTCAAGAAGTTGGCACATTGAACTTATGTTTCCTTCCCCTCTCAAATGTAAAACATACACCACTGACGCACCACTCCTCTCAGTTGGCTTACTACTAGAGGAACCCAGTACTCTGTTGGAGCCCCGATCAGCCCAAAGGTGATCTCGTGTTCCTCCAACCAACTCACTAATTCTGTATCTGAAGTGATTCCTTCATACTTCTTCATGATCTGTCACTGGAAAGCAATAAATGTGCACTTACACAAGTCTTCTTCCACCTCTCGGCCAATCCTCATTTGATTGACCATCTGTATCTACTGGGCCTCGACTGCCCGAGTCACCCAAGAATGACGTCGAGGTTCCATAGCTGTATTGTAAACAAAGAACGTCTAAGCCCAAGTAGCAAGGAAATTTTCTCAAGGTTTACTTTTATCATTTTATTTCGATTTCTTTCCCTGAACACCCAAATCATGAAAACAGAAATCATGATGATTCATGTACCTTTACTAGGGTATCTACCCTGCAATCAATGTAGTCATACTTGGTCATTCAGTAAGCTCAGATTCCTTGCATCGGATCACGGGTGGCCCTAAAATCCCATTTTCTAGCAAGTCTTCCCTTGCGTATGTCATGCACCCAGATCATCCAACATTATTGCCCCACCATCCCATGCAATCCTCACTGTGCCTAACTACAGACTTTATCCAATCTCTCAACCATCATCCTATGATACCATTATGTCACAATCATCTCCCACCAAAGATGCCCCACCTAAGCAGGAAATTGTTAAAGGGAGATAATGACACTCAATTCCCGCCTCCAGTAGGCCCCGGAGTGACGACTAGCACCAAGGGTATGAGTTTTCAAAAATAAGAGTTGCATTACCCTTTTTATTATTTAACATTGGTAAATAGGAAGAGTCAAACACCAAAATAAATGGAACATGTAAATGAAAATAAACACAAAACCAAACCCATATGCATGTTTTATACAATATTAAAACAAAAGTACAAGTACAAGAAAATATCCAAAGTACGATACCAAAAAAAGGAAGAAAAAAATGCAACCAGTAAAACTCCAACACCCAACTAGCACGGTCCCGCACGGTCCCTGAAGTCCTCCTGAAAACCTTAAAGTAAACGTAGGGTGAGCATACATGTTTACATAGTAGGAAAACCTAAAGCAATCCTGCATAGTTGGGGAGACATCCTAATGCCCCATGAGAAAACAGAAGGAACCAAAGCCTATCAAGGAATCTATCCACCCAACCTTACAAGCCACACTCAAAAAATATCGCATGTCAATAGAGTAATATAGTAATATTATCAAAGTATGGGTGCCCCGCACCACCTTCCCACTAAACTCTACTCAATCCCTCATGCCTAACGCTCTGATGCTTCCCACTCTTCCTGAGTAGGTGCCGTAACCAGGAAATATGAAGCTCATAGTAAACTTTCGACACTCAATCCTTGACCATAACCACATTTCATTCCAAAGACTCCTGGGAACCACATCACATATCACCCAGAAGACACCTGGGAACATATCACATCCTCATCCCTAAGACTCTTGGGAAAAATCTGTCGTAACCTCCCTGAAGGATTTTGGGATATTGAACCTGTAAGAGGGAGCACAGGGAAGAACAGTAATCATCCATCCTTTAGATGTTTGACAATCTCCCCCCCCGTCCCACGGGGGCTCAGTGCAAAGTTCTCAACATGGGTGGGGTACGTAGAGAATCATAAAACGTATAGATTTATATAATTATATCAACCACTCAGCCCATCCTAAGGTTTCTACACAAAATATCTGAGCACATGCCATGGAACTGTTACCTTGAAATTATGCCAACAATAAACATCCCCAAACCCCATTAAGCTTTACATGTTTCAACATTATTAGTTTATCAGTTCGTTAACTACCGAGAAACTAACAACAACCAAAACAGATCAATCATTCGTAAAACATATCCCCGCCAATGACAAATAAAGTTAGGGAGAACCCAAGCAACACAACACCATTTTCTTTTATCATCCAATCAATTAAATTAATTTTCTGTATGTAATCAACTACCATGCCCAACAAAAATTCATTATTTCATTTAGCTTAACTGGGGTGATCATACAAGGGTTCTAGGTATTCATTTAATCAGCCAACATTACATGATTAACCAATTTACACATTCTTTGAAATTCCCTCCACAAAACAATCCAAAAAACCGAGGGAAATTTAATTTCCAAAGAAAATTCTCCCAACGACCGTGATTTTCAGTTGCCATAAGCCTATACAATTCACAGCATAATCAAAGGATAGGAATTGATGGAAATAAAACAACAATATCAACAAAATTTCCCGAAACCCATTCTTTAACTAGTTATTATCTTTATTTACTGGTTCAACCATATCTCATGAAAAAAAGAGGATACCCACCCCACATGATGTAGAAAAGGGAGAAAGATGAAGGTAAGATCCCTACCTGAATAAGTTATGATGTCCTTATGCGAGAACAAACACCACGAGGATTTTGATTACTCCTCCCGACGATTACGTCCTCCCGTGGATGTTGTGGCACAACTGCACTAACAACCAAGAGAGAGTCCATTAAGGTTTAAGGTGTCACTTGTTATAGCATGGCAAGGAGGTACCGAAAGAGGTGATCGAGGAAGGAATAAGAATGGGTTTGAACATACCATTAATATGAAGTTCGTCGAAGAGCGTCTCTCCAATCAAATATCAACAAATTTCTTGGTAGGAAACTACGAGGAGGAAGTTGAATAAGCAGGAAAGGAATAAGGTACATGATGTTTGCCTCGTCGACACGATCTCATAGCCACAGACAGATCGACTATCGATGTCCAGATGATGATGATATGAGGAAGGCTTTTGGGTTATCCGGGAGCGTCACCGTGTGAGGAAGAAGAGGGGTCTGTAAATAACATGTGACCCTCTCTTATATAGGCAATGAAATGTTAAAATGGTACCCAACATGAATTAATAAAGACACAACATGACCATTTGACTATTATGTTGATTGACTGGTCAACACAAGACACGTCACGTGGTTTCCATGCATTTATTGTTAATAATAACATCAATTAGTAATAGTTTTTTTATTGACTCAAAAAAAGAGTAAAAAAAAGGTTTCATCATTGGTCTTAAAATGACCGTCATAATTTTAGGGATACGCTGCTACTGATGGTTCATCAATCCGATATCATCTGAAGAAGTTACAGAAGAATTATGGTTTTGACAAACATAAATAATAATAATAATAATAATATATTATTACTATTATTTAATTTCATTGAAAATATTTCTCTCCAATCGCATTTAATATTCATGCACAAAATCCTTTCCAATTTGGTCCACATCACCCCATTCCACCTTTATGGATTTCCTTATTTATTTTATTTCATTAAATTTTAAATCCTTATTTGCTTTAAACTCTTTCTCTCTCCAATCTCTCTTCCATTTATGATATCTTCCATGAAAATTGGCACCTCCCCTTGCCTTTACGCCATTATCACTTCATTGTTATTATTAATAAAATTGATATTAATAACACCCATCATTAATTTTCTAATTTAATCCCATTAAAATAGTTTACCATGGTTATTTTCATATTAAATTTAAACCATTCCATTTATTTAATCACACACTAAAATCCACTGTTACCATTTATTATTTAATATAATAGTAATTAATCCTCTTTCTATTTCATCAACGGGTCTCCATCATTATCATTAATAATAATTATTATTATTGAAACCCAATTATTATCATAAAATTACTCTATATATCCCATCACGTTATATTCACGCATGGGTCGAGAACCCCTTCCATTCTTCATTATCATTTTAGTATTTTTTTTTATAATCTATTAAGTGAATATTATTATAATTATTTTAATATTACAAAATACAAGTTGGAATTACCCATAAGGGTTTACACCCCCCCTCCATGCGCCTCTTCATGTTATTATTATTATAAAAAATTATTATATAATAATACACTTTTAAAGTTATTTACACAATAGCAACTTTAATTGTGGAGAACCGCACAACGCCTCCTGTACAAGGTCATGCCCATGCACCCCATGCATTTCATTCCTTTATAATTTATTATATACTCCTCATTTATTATAATTTATTCCTCTATAATTTATTCCTTATGACTCCCATTATATTCCCTTTAAACAAATAATTTATTATTTATTAAAATTTAAATAAATAAAAAAGAAACCATGAACCTACCCTCATTGAATTAAATACATTCAATATTATTTCTTTTATTTCACAATGATTAAATTAAAACCTTTTAATCTAATTAACACCAAATATTTTCACGCCACCCTTATCAATTATTATTACTAAAAACTATTATTATAACACACGTCGTGTTTGACCACATCAAATTTTTACAAAGTGATGGGCCGGAGAGGTCCGGGCCATTACAATGTATAACATAAGTACAAATGTGCATATGATTAGTCATAAAACTAGATCATCTTTTTCGGCCGAGAGACTATGTTACTGACCCACACAATATTGATAGATACTAATACACATAGGATTGTTAGGCGTTAAATCACACAGTATCACTGAGCACTGACACACATAGGATCGATAGGCGCAGATCCACATAGGATCGTTGAGTGCTGACCCACATAGGATCGATAGGACTAACCCACTCAAGATCACTATGTTCTAACCCATTGAATATCTCCAGGTGTTGACCCACTGAGTATGACTAAGTGTTGAACCAAAGAGTATTACTGAGTTTTACCGATGAAGGATTACTTGGTGATGACCCATAAAGGATCACTGAGTGTCAACACATGAAGTATCATTGAGTGCTGACCCACTGAGGATTGATATACATTCACCATATTAATGCCAACCACAAGATTTATGCAAAAATCATGAATGATTCATGGAGGATCTGCTCCTCAATTCATTGGTCAAACATCAGCCAACACGATGTCCCAGGAAGAAGTAACCAGATGAACATGCATATCAGAAGGGTTCATATGCAATAGTTTGCGTGTCAATCGAATGCACGACCTATTAGTTATGGTAATATTAGTGATGGGGGACCAGTTGGATTCACGTCTGATCTAACTCGGTCGTACTACTACTTTTCACCAAATCCCATGTGGAGTATCTCAAAAGTAACGCCTCGTCCAAAGGGCTCTAGTAATGTAGACAGTTTTTCAAACAGACGTCCAGTTTAGGAGATATAGAACATTAATTGAAACTGGGTCATAAGTGGTTTTGGGGCCGGTCTAACACAAACGGAGTGACCCGACCTGGCCAACAAAGCCTAGACCGAACAGGATGGGCCCACACCAGTATGGAAGGCCCTATTTAGATCGTTGTGCCATAGGCTCGTCCTGGCCCACCATGCTGGGAACGGAAGATGGGCCATTGGACCAGCTCGACCCCCTAGTTAGGCTTTTATAGTAGATACCCATTCCATAGTGGAAGTGGAACGATGTCGCGATGGACTTCGTGACAGGGTTACTAAGAGCGTCGAGAGGAAATGATGCTGTGTGGGTTGTCGTTGACAAGCTTAAAAAGGTTGCTCACTTCTTGTTGATAAAGGAGACATTCAGTGTCGATGAGCTTGGATAGTTGTACGTCCATGAGATTGTGCGCTTCCATGGGGTTCCGAGTACTATCATTTCAGATAGAGATTCCCTCATTACTTCGCATTTCTGGTAGGGTCTACAGAAAGCTTTGGGTACGCAGGTGCTTCTGAGTATGACTTATCATCCCCAGACAGATGGTCAGTCAGAGCGCACGATCCAGGTGTTTGAGGATATCCTCCAAGCTTTCATCCTAGACGTTGGTGGCTATTGGGAAAATTATATACCTCTCATAAAGTTTTCCTATAACAACAGTTTCCAGGAAACTATTCAGATGGCACCTTACGAGGCTTTGTATGGTAGGCCATGTTGATCGCCTTTGTGTTGGCTGAAGGCAGGAGAGGTAGCTTTGTTGGGACCTCATCTTGTTCAGGACACCTTAGAGAAGATATAGTTGATTAGGAAGAGGATGGATACTATACATTCTCATCAGATATCTTATGTTGATCAGCGGAGGTGACCTCTGCAATTTGGGGTTGGAGACCGGGTTTTCCTACTTGTGACCCCGAGGTTGGGACACAAGAGGATCAGGAGATAGGAAAAGCTTTCACCAAGATACGTCGGGCCATTCGAGGTTCTGGAGATAGTTAGTCTGGTTGCTTATAGGTTGCAGTTACTTCAAGTATATCAGGCTATGCATGACGTCATCCATGTTTTTCAGCTCCGATTCTATTTCTCAGACCCATCTCATATTTTTCAGCCCGAGGAGGTTGAGCTGGAGCAGGATGCATTGATCGAGGAGCATCCAATCAGGATTGTTGATCGTAGCACAAAGGTACTCCGTGGCCGGTCTGTTCCTCTGGTATGGGTTCTATGGTAGCACGGTTGTGTGCAGGACTAGACTTGGGAGACGAAGGCTGATATGCGATCACAGTGGCCAGAGTTTTTTGATGTTTCTTCTTCACCACCTTTCTAGGGAAATTTGGGGACAAATTTCTTTAAGGAGGGATGTTTGTGAGAACCCGCACCTTCTTTTCAGGTATGGTTTTCCTTTTCTGGCCATTTTTGAGAAAAATAGGAGAATCTGGAAATTTTTTAAGTACACACCCTGTACTTTTCTTCCGGTCAAGGCCGTTTGATGGTTGTGTCCGGGCTAGTCACACGGGGTGTGGCGATGATGTGGAGTCCGATTAATACGGCGTACAAGAAAAGGGTACTACATGCAGTGTACTCAAGAAGTACACAGTGTACTTTTTTTTATTTCATTAATCATACCGGGGTCGTTCCTAATCCCCGTTTTTATCTTCTTCTCCACCTAATTATGTCTAGAGTGACCTAGAGACCCGATTCTTCTCCGAGCCACAGATTCTTCACCGATGGTCTGAATCAAATTCCATCGGGTGCTATAGAATCGCAGCTGTGAGTTCTCAGTTCTTCTTTGGCCATGTTTCCTGATTCCTCCTCTTGTGAGAGTTATCTGAGGTTGAACGTTTTAGATGTTTTTGTAGATTTACTTTGTTCTAGTCTTATTCATAGACTGAGGTTCAAGAATATCAATCTCCTTGGATTAAGGTCGGTGGTTTTTTTTCCCAATATTGAATGTCCTTGAGTTCTTGCTGCAAAAGTGTCGGATACCCATGTATCGGGTATCTCGGGTTAGGGTTTTGACCCTGTTTATTTATCTACCATAGATTTCATGTATGATTGATGTTATTAGATGATTATTAATTGTCTGTTAGCATGTCTGAGGCTCACCCCATGCATGTTTCCCTTGTTTTTGTTGTTGATTGTCGTTTGGCACGGTTTGCCTATGAGGAAATCCTTTTTGCACATTGCTAGTATACTTGTTGAATTTATTGCATGTATTGCCTATTGTTTATATGCTTGTGGATGCATTTGTTGATATTCTCCAAGTAGTTGTTGAACTTACTTAGGCTGCTTAAATTTGTTTACGCACGACTAAACTGCTTAGGGTTGATTGAACCTGGTGTGGTAGACTAAAAGAGGGAATTGATGATTAGGGCTTCCCTAGAGAGTCTGTTATAATTAGTATCGATCACAGGACCTTTGTGAATTAGACTTTGTGCTTCTTAAGAGTGTCCTTAGTTACGTAGCAAGACTATAGGGGGAAATATACGTAATTGCTTCCACAGAGAGTCTATATATTTCATTGCAAGACCACAGGGGAATTAACAGTGAGAGCTTCCTAGAGTGTTTGTGCCTTTGTACGTTTACTTGACTAGAGGGGTTTTCTAGTAGGAGCCACCCAGAGAGTCAGTGTTTTATTTATTGGTTGGTTGTGAAGAGTCCACCCAGAAAAAGAAAAAGAATGGGTTTGTACTACTTGTTGTTTAGGTAAACCGTAGGGTTACCTGTTGTGATTACTTGCTTGCCTTGGGAGTATAGAGATGTTTCTAGGTTCTTTGGTTGATATCTAAATGATTGTACAAAACTAATAAATAAATGTGAATGAATATTTTTAGAATTGTTTCTTTAGTGTACTTCTGCTTCCCTGCTGCATTTATTTCTTTTACTTTTTCTATATTACTCACCGATAGTAGGGCACTGATCTCGTGGTGATTGCCTTCTGGGATTAGTCTCACACCCTGTTTGGGTCATGATTTTTGGCCCAAACGGGTTATATGGTTGCAGGTGTGGATAGAGATTGTGGCCCTTCTACTTTGGTACAAGAATGCTGGTTGGAGCTGGAGAGCATAGGACCGAGCTTAGGCTTGCGATGCTACTGGAGTTTCTGTTTACTTCTGTACTTTGTTTTCAGTTGTATATCAGCACGTTGTTGTGTTGCTTCTTTCCTTAGATACTTGTACCTACTGCTTCATTATCATTATCATTATATGATCATTGCTTCCACTATTTAGTTCCGATGTTTGTATTCTTTTTAAAGCATTCTCTATTGACTGTTGTTTTCTCACCTTGTATAACTTACCAAATTAGTGCATAGTTTCCCCAATAACTTACCTAGCCCCTTGCTGTTAGTCGGCAACCTCTGGCATTTGGGAAAATGTGCCTGAGGTCATGTGGTGAACCAGGTACGGGGCACCAGTGGAAGGGATCCGGATTCGGGTCCATACAACATTTTTTTATTGTGTGATTATCCATTTTCATCTATGAAATATTAAAAAGGGTATCACACTTTATTCACCCACAAGCATGCATGACCATAAACTCTTCCTCCAAAATCCCTACTTGTTTAATCAATCATTATGTATTATTCAAGGTATGATTTTGTGAAATTGTATGATTGAATTATTATTTTTACCTTATCCACATATCATTCCTCTTTGGTTATTAAAATTAGTGATATTTGTTCTTATTGTTTTTTTAATAATTATACTAGTGAATGGTAAAATCAGTGGGTAGTGATTAGGCTCCCAATCATCTTCATAAATGAATCTCCCATAATTCCATCTCGATTATGTTTTTATATATTAGAGAAGTTATTTATAAATTGTATATTCTAATAGGATTTTTAAAAAATTTAGTTAAACTAATTTAGGGATCGATGTTACGTTTAATTATTTTTACAATATATGAAGCTAGGGTTCAAATAATGATCTCCAATGGGTTTTTTTAATTTATTTCAATGAGGAACAATAATGTGGTCAGTATTTAGAATTTATATTAATGTTTTTTAATATTTAAATGAAATATCATATATTAATTAATTATAATATCTTTATAATTAATTAATTGTTGGTTTTTACGTGAGTGTTGGTTTTTGGTGAGTGTTGGTGGTTATATGGTTATATATATTTCTGTAAAATCCACGGTAGTAATTTATTTGGATAAAAATTAAATGTAATAAATTAAATATGATGATGGGTTTACTATATCGATACCTATGAAATTTTCATTGTGTTTAATTCAAGGATGAGTATACAACCTCAACAACAAGGGAGTGGCCTTAATATCCCAAAATTTATTAATTTCATTATATTTTTTGAATTAAATTTAATTCTAATATTCATATGAGGATGAACTAAAAAGGATTCAAGGACACCATGAAACCTTTTGACTAGGAAGAATTCATGGATGAAGATGGATGAGGGATAGACAATGTTGATACATAGTCATATGGATATCTATAAGAGATGGTGTGATGTGACTAGACAATGATGACACTTTTAGGATCTGTGATGTCCAAAGAGGTGTATTTTTTCAAGATGGTCATACCATAGGAATATTATGCAGTAGATTTGTGAGTTTACTAGTATTCAGATACCTAGTACCTTGATATGTTTATTGAACAATATCTTGAGAATATAGTTTATATGGACTACCACTGATGAATGTGATTCTATGAGATGATGAGGAAGATTCCATTGGAAATGATGTCCTTTCAACATCAGGCATTGTAATGAGAGCGTATATGTGACCTTGGATCCTATGTGGGATTTCTATACAATTGAATGGTCATAGGAGAACCATAATGGTTCTCTTATATTATAAGATTCTATGTGAGTGTGTGAATAAATAAATAAATATATTGTAGATGGTTTCACCGAGAACCCATATAAAATGATATCCAAAGGGGGTATGGAGAGTATGATGAACATTAATATTTTTCCATCCATGATATTTTTATTATTAATTTGGGATATGATATGTGATTTTTTAGGAGTTCTAGGAATATTCCATTGGATGTGATACAACTTTGATTTATTGTGTAGTATGGTTATCACCTATTGAGAAGGATGAAACCCTAGAATGCCTGATATGGTTATAATCATATATAATTGTAGATTTTGGGGGATTCATACATTCAATATCATCCAGGGATGAATTAAATGATTGAGTGTATTTTTAGTAGTTTTAAATTTTGTAATGGAACTAAATTATTACATGTTTTTAGAGGCCCAGTGTTCCTGAATTTTTTTAACAATATATTAATTATATGAAATAAATGTTCATATTTTTTTCCTGCAAACTGATAAACATATAAATTGAGGATCATATTAGAAATATGAGGCTTCAAATGATTTAAAAGCGTGGGTTTCACCCTATTAGTGACAAAAACAAGGAACATGTACAACATTAAAGTTGTTTGCGGTAATGGATAGAAATTTAATAATTATTTTTAGTAAATTAATTTCATTATTTATCTAATTTGAAATAATTAATTTCTATAAAATTGATATTATTTTATAATACTATTGTTATCCACATAACCTAGGAGATATAAGTGTGATATAAGGAGAAGTTTTTATTACAAAATGATGAACATGCTTTAAATCATCAATCAGTGCGTGGCATAACCTGGGGATCTCACAAATGAATACAACAAAGAAAAATTATTTACTAGAAATATAACCAACTCAATGAAGGATATTTTTTATTTCGATTATTTCACTGTATGTTTATTTATATGATGAACTTGAATCAATCAATTAACAGATAAATTAATTAATCAACCATATTTCTGGTACGTGAAAATATGATAGGATTTTTAGGAGAATTATTTATTTTATTTGGATCTCCATTCATCACTATAATTTTAATAGACTGTGCCTAACCAAACAGAGTTGACGTTCCTTTATCTTCTAGATGTTTTTTTTATTTCACCAAGTTTTCATCACTTATTCTTCACCATAGTTTCATTTAACTAGTGGTTCAACTATAATAATGGAAAAACTATTATTTTTTAACGTTTCTCGGATGAACATATTAGTATTTAATATTTGAGATTAATATGAAGTGTGGATCGGGTATCAATGGTAAATAAATTGGATTTTTTTTGTGCCAGGATTTCCTGGTTTTGTTCTAGAATGAGATAGTGGAATGAAATGACAATTAGTGGATCCCCGTTTATTTTATGGACATAATTTTAATGATATTAAATTCTGATGTCTGATCAGACCATATTGTTGATTCCCAAGCATGATTGGTCATACAAATAGAGGGCAAAGAAATGTGGTGTAAAATTAGTAAGAAACTGTGAGATCTATGAAATCCAAAATAACACATTGAGTAACCCATGACTATATTCCACAAGGGGACTTGGCTATGATGTTGTGGTTTCTATGAAAATATAAATATCTGATGGAATTTCACCCTTAATTTGGATCTCCATGTTTACATCAGAAGGTACACGGTCCTGGCCATGATTGGTTGTGCACAAACATAACTAGAATGACATGGAAATGGAAAAGAGTACATGGTCTTTTACACATTGTGTACCCAATCATAGACACAAACACATGAACATTCCTTGATTGATAGTTAAACCCACTGATTAAGTGAAAAACTATTTTATAACAGTACCAAAAACCCCCTTCAATTATACGTAGATAATGTTTTCACATCTTCATGGATATGACTTTTTGGGAATGTTAAATTGATCTATTACTCGATGGTTAGTGTGGAAAAACAACTTAAAAATAGTATGGTGATCCCTTCAGTGTGAATTATTGTGTATAGTTGTTTGAATCCTTCCACGAGGCCCAGTTTTAGATCCTCTATCATCTTCCGTCCTTTTATGGAGTTATTGGGGTCTTCATGACCAACACTACATGAGTATTGATCCAATACACAAAATGTTATTTTTGAGGTATATGTTTTTATAAACCATGGACATATGTTTTTTCATCATCTATAGATCATTATATTCAGGCTTCCAAAATATACATCTTGTGGTGAGAGATGATGATAAGTAACTCTCAATTGGATTCCATAAGGGAAATATAACTCATAGAGCATGTTGTCCCTGAATGATTTATATGTACTACATTAAAGCATTATTCATATGATTTAATTTTGGATGCGACATTACATAGATATGGTGTGTTTTTTTACAATATATGGATATTAATTTTATATTCTCTATCGATGTTCAGATATGACGAGCTAATGGTTATTCATAGTGTTGTATGCTTAGTGTTTTTTGGTTATCCTATTATGTATGATTTACTCACCCATTAATGGTTATTGATATGACTGGATATGACTTATACAAAAAATAACGTATTTAATGATCTCCTATAGGGGTCGGGACCATGAAAATCTTAACAAGGAGGACAAACAGAGGTCTGTTTCTTTGGTAGTTTTAAATGAAGTCCCCATATGGGAAATTAAGTTTTAATTTTTTTTTAACTTTATTGTGCCATTATATTTTGTCATTTATTATTCCATTTATTATTATCATACTTTGATTTTAGTATTTTTATGTATGCATGAACAGATTATCATTTTTTACATTTCCCGATTATGTGCCTAAAGTAGTGTTAATGTGTATAGATACATTACAAAAAGGCCTCCCTTGTGAGTGATATGCCTACTTCGTGATAGTTTCAAGCACCTTTCCTATTAGATGTGGGATTAGGGTAGTCACAAAATGGGCCCCAATATGAAAGAATTGAATAAAGTGGTATTATAGGAAGTTATACAATAGGATTGATATTTGAAAAATTGTTTTGTAGAAAAATTGTTATGTTTTATCAATTTTTTTCAAGAAAGGGACACTAACATTTGTCTATAGGATGACATATTCATAAAACATGACACTAATAACCTTCCATTTTTATTATTACATATGGGAACCAACTACATGTAAAAAATCTGTACATTTATAATATTGGAAGGATTTATTCTTTCTATGTCCCTCTCGATTCATTTATCATGATACCATCATTGATAGTGGTATGACATGTCTAGTTATTTATTCCTCCACAATGTATTTCAAATATGATTCATCATCATGATCCTTAGGATGAACCCCACAATGAAAATTCATTGATTTAGAGATATGTTCTAAAGTTGTTTCCTCCAATACATTCCCTAGTTATACCCCTACCATTTGAGAAACATCTGGTCTCTATAGTACCAGAAGTTGTAGTTCACATGATAATAACAATTTATGCATTTCATTGATAGATAAAAGTTATATTTTGATTTGTGCCAGTACCACATGTGGTTGGGGTTGGTATTGAGGATGGGATTCATGTTTTCTATCTTATTAGGGAACTAGAAGATCAAATGGAATTCATATAAGTAAACCATATACTTGGATCTGTAGAAAACTGGTGGGGTATTGCGACTAAATCATATAATTAGGTAATTGTAGAATGATTAGAGTTTGAGATCCATTGTTTATGGGGTTCATCTATTGCTACGTTGAGGGGGTTTTCACAACTAGGTCCATCTTCAGCTCTAGCGATGTAGTGAGATATTGGATGAAAATTCCTTGAGGACTATAATCCTCTATGAGTACTCAATGGATAATGTTCATGATTAGTTACTTAGATCTCAATCCATCACCAATGAAAAAATGTAGATACATTTTATCTATAATTAAACCAATATAAATTTATAAAATTTATTAGGTCCTAAATCATGCTATAATGATCAGAGATTTCCTGGTTTTGAAAATGTTGACAGCAGTTTCTAGTAGAGGAAATACATGAGAAAACACATCAACATAATGAAGTTGGAATCATAATCAGAGACCTATTAGCGAGATGATTTTAGGGGGTTATCCTAGTATAGAGGGTATATTGGTTAGGGATCAATTAAAGTGTATATTCATCCATGGGTGTGTCTGTTCAACACATATTACAACAAGAGATATCTTCCATATTAATTTTTATGATGTCATAAGGAAAAAAACGTTCTAGTCTCTGTGAAACTTAGTAATGTGGTGTGGAATTAGTATATAGTTACAAAAGGTGTTGAAAATGGTATTGGACAATGAAGAGTAGATTAATGTGGTTGATTATTTGACTTGTTACCACCACCACCAGTAGGTGGTCCCACAAGGATTATAGAGCTGGGAGAGTGGGAAAGGGAAGATGAAGATGATAGAGGCTTATAAACCATAGTATGTAAGGATGATACACGGTACCATATACATCTTTTATACCTTATTTTCAGTAATTATATTCACATGTTTGAGTCATTCCATTAATTCGAGTTATCATGGTTTGAGATATATTGATTACAATTGTGATCTTTTCCGGAATGATACACGTGGAGACTCATACAAGCAGTTACTTGGTGATCACACACTTCACCAGAAAGTGAGATCCATCTCTTGGAGTTGGGATATTATATTGAAAACTAATTTTATTGGTGAGGAGTATTTTCGTTGTCAACATAGGTTTGGAAAAAGTATCTAAAATTCAAGACCAGATCGACTATTTCATATGTGAGGATTCCCCTTGACCATGGTTATGGGATTATATTTTTTGTTGTGGGTGAAAATTGGACCCATGAAGAATAGTATATACCCATTCACATGTGGGTGTATCTTATTTCCCAATGGTTATATTAAATTAACCATTTTATAGTGGTCATTTTGTGTTTTTAGTTACCAACAGTGGTGGTGGAGTATTATATAGTCATTCCAGAGGATATTCTAGCCATATATATCTACCCAAGGATAGATTTGTACATTGATATACACCCCTAGATGACCCCATATATTCACCTTTATATTCTATATATCATGTAGATCATCGCATGTTAAAAGTGATGTTGGATGAATTATATGTAATGGCTTGGACGTCTCCGGCACATTCCATTGTCAAAAAGAGGGTCACGAAGTGTTCGGGAGGGTAAAATGGACTCTTACCACACTTTCCTGAATTTTGAAACTACACGCTGTGTAGTGTGAGTACACACCGTGTACCCCCCTTTCCGGTTATACCTCGTGTTCAAGGCCATGTCCTTGCTTTGTGAAATAAATGAGTACATGCTATGTACCCTAAAATACATGCCTTGTAGTCCCTCCCTGTGTACGAGTTACCAGTGAATGGTTGTATGTAGTGTTGGAACCGTGTCTTGCCATGTGAAATAAATGGGTACATGTCGTGTGTCCAAACTACATGCCGTGTAGTCCTTCCCCGCGTATACCTTACCCACAAACCGTGTGTTTACCATTCAACGGCCGCAGAGCCATTTTGGAAGCTGTGTGGAGACCGTGTGAAATAACCGAGTACACACCATGTACCATAATGTACACGCCGTGTACTTTTTCTTTTCTATCCTATAAAAGGAGGATTCCCCTCCTCCTTTTCAACTTACCCCTCTCCTCCCCATTCCTCTGAGCAGAGTTCTCCCAAGAGTCTCGAAGGCTCTTTCTTCCATAACTTCTTCGTCCGAGCTCCGATTTATGATCCGTCAGTGGCCATGGGATCGTAACGATGAGGTGGAACATCCGAGATTGGGTCGATTGTCTTTCCTTTGAACATTACATTCCGAATTACACCCGAGGAGGTTTTGTCGAGACTCGACAGAGGTGACGGACGCTGACGGAAGTCTTCTAAAGTTGATCCCGGGGAGCATTGTGATCAAAACCTGTTGAGGTAAGGATCTTACCTTTATCTCTATAATTTGTGAATCATGTGGGGTGGGTATCCTTTTGTTTTCATGAGAAACAATTGAACCATTAAATAAAGATAATAACTTGTTAAAGAATGGGGATGGGGAAGTTGTTATGTTTATCTTTATATCATGTGATATTATGTTGTGTATTGAATAGGCTTATGCCAACTAAAAATCACGGTCGTTGGGGGCCTTTGATTGTGCAATTAAATGTTGCCCTATCTTTCTAGACCATTTTTGTGAATGGAACTTTGTTGAATGTGGAATTTGGTTAATCACGTAAAGTTGACTGATTTAAAATCTGGAACCCTTGTGTGATCACCCCGATTTAAAAAAATGGAATAATGAACATGTGGGTGTTGGATCAGATACATGGCATGCGATGGGGGTGTTTTGTGGGTTGTTGTGGATCGGGTGAGCAGCAGGGATGCGGTTGACTTGGTTGTGGATTGGTGTGAATACTATGTTAGTGATGTGCAGTGGGGCTGTGATAAATGGTATAAAAGGGATAATGGTGTACGGGTTTCGTTGTGATTGTGGTTATGGTGGTTGGCAGCGGGGATGTAGGGATTGGTTTAAATGTGAATGAAATATGGGTTGTGAATAATATGTAAAATGTGAGAGAGTTAATAAATGGAGGGGCTTGGTAATAGAACGGGTTTAATAATCAATGGGGTTGGTTGGTTTACAAGAAGGGATTTGTTGTGGTACTTGTGTTTTCCCAAATTTATTTGAGGATTGCAGGGATATGTTTTACGAACAATCTATGTGGTTGGTTGTGGATAGTTTCCCAGTAGTTAAGGAACTAATAAAATAATTCTGCTGAAACGTGAAAACCTAAATGGGTTTGGGATTGTTTGTTGTATGCATGCTTCATAGTAGCATTACCGAGGAAAATTCTTAGTTTCTCTGTTTAGAAGCCATAAGATGGGCTGTGTGTTTGGTATACATATATATATCTATATCTTTTGTGTTTTATCGCACCCCACCCATGTTGAGCACTTAGTGACGAACACTCCCATGTCATGGGAGAGGGTGTTTTTCCCTTAGTTACTAGCTCTTTCCTGCTCCTTCTTCCCTATGTCGTGATGGCTTGAGGTGACCTTACACCCTAGAATCTTTGGGTAGGTTTCGATTGGGGTGGTTTTAGCCCAAGAATCTTCGGGAAGGTTTTACTATTTTCCCCAGAACCTTCGGGATGAGGCCCCGGTGTGTGCGAGCGGGATACATGGTTGTAAGTCCCAGGTGTGTGCGTGTGGGATATGTGGTTGTGAGGCCCAGGTGTGTGCGGGCGGGATACGTGGTTGTGAGGCCCAGGTGTGTGCGGGCGGGATACGTGGTTGTGAGGCCCAGGTGTGTGCAGGCGGGATGTGTGGTTTGTGAGGCCTAGGTGTGTGCGTGCGGGGAGAGTGTGGCAACGTCTGGACGTTCTCCATTAGGAAGAGTAGCTAACTAATGGGAAATGGTGTGGGGTACCCAATAATCTTGTTCTTATACTACTACTACCTCTTGTGATTGAGTTTTTGGTGAGTGTGGCTGGTGAGGTTGGGTGGATAGAATTATTTTCTAGGTTTCTTCTGTTGTTCTCATGGGACCTTAGGATTTCTCCCCACTTTTTCACGAGAGCTTTAGGTTTCCTTACTAAGTATACTTGTATGCTCACCCTACGATTACTTTCAGTTTTGCAGGAGGACTACTAGGGCCGTGCGGGACCCTACTAGTTGGACAGTTGGAGTTGTTGTAGTTTTTGTACTCTTGTTTTCTTTTGGTATTGTAATTTGAGCATTCTTGTACTTGCACCTTGTTATAAAATTGTTTAAAAATGAATGTGGGCTTGGTTTGGGTTTATTACAATACACTTGTTCTTTTCCTTTTTGGTGGTTGACTTGTCCTATTTCCCGATCTTAAATAATAAAAGGGTAATGCCTCCCATATTTGTGAAAACTCATACCCTTAGTGCTAGTCTCCAACCTGGGGCCTACTGGAGGTGGGACTCGGGGGGTCATTATCTCCCTTTCAAGATTTCCAGCTCAAGAGGGGCATCCTTGGTGGGAGGGGGTTGTGAAAAAATGGTATCAGAGGTAGGTTGAGAGATATGATGAAGTATGGAGTTAGGCACAGTGAGGATTGCATGGGATGGTAGGGAAACAATGTTAGCTAATCATGGTGCGTGACATAGGCCAAGGAAGACCGGGTAGGACACTGAATTTTAGGGACCCCCATGATCCGATGCAAGGACTCTGAGCCAACCGAACAACCTAGTGAGAATACATTGATTGCAGGGTAGAGACCCTAGGGAAGTTACATGCATCATCATTATTGTGTTTTACAAGATTTGGGTGTTCTGGGAAAGAAATTTAAATAAAATGATACAATGAAACCCTGAGAAATTTCTTTACTACTTGGTATTAGGCGATCTTGGTTTACCATACAGCTATGGCACCTGGACGTCGTCCCCAGGTGGCTCAGATGACTGAGGCCCAGCAAATTCCGGTGGTCGTTCAGTTGAGGATTGACCGAGAGGAGGAAGATAGCCAGTGGCAGAATACTCTCCGCTCTTTCCAGTGGAAAACCCTCAAGAAGTACGAGGTTAATACTTTAGATACAGAGACAGAGGGGTGGTTTGAGGAGATAGGGAATTCTTTAAACTTTATCCATGCTCTGAGGGAGTACTGGGTTCTCCTAGCAGTCAGTTAGTTTAGAGGTGCGGCGTGATAGTGGTGGACTCTCTACCTCAGAGAGAGGATAAAGGTAGAGGTTCCATGGGCTGACTTTGAGATGGAATTTTGAGAGGAATTCCTTTCTTCCATGATCAAGGTGGATAATCGGCAGGAGTTACTCTCCCTTCAACAGGGGATTATGTCAGTACGAGAGTCGGGGATCAAGTTCAAAGATCTCCTATGCTTTGCTCCAGATCTCTTTCTGGATGAGGAGTCTCAGGCGAGATGTTTGGAGGAGGCACTTCTTCCTTCTCTCTAGTATTCGGTTACCCCCTTCACCCTTCCAACATACCTAGGAGTACAGAAGAAGGCATAGTTTGTAGAGAGGATGCACTCTCTAGGAGGTGCACCATGAGAGGGGATCCAACCGGGCACGTTGAAGGGGAAGACAGTCAGTAGCAGGTCTCCTGCGACGGGACCTTCCAGGTTCAGGCCAGTGGGGAGCATGCCCCAGCAGTTCTTGTTCATATCTTCAGGTCCTCATCCCTTTTTCATGAGCCTAGGACTAAAATGTTTTTCTTTTGGACGTTTCGGGAACATTCAGAGTCGGTGCCTGACATGAGCTCAGTACAGTGGAGGTGGGCTGGTTCAGTGGCCACGTCAGCAGCACCAGTTATCAGCGAGGCCCTTCCAACAGCAGCAGGACCATGCTCCTCTGAGGGCAGACCTTGCGGGAGGAGGCCGACCTCAGGGTGCTCCTCAGGGACCCTGACTAGGGCGTGGTCGGGGAGGTGGATGACATCAGAGAGGTAGAGGAGCTGGGCGTGGACAGTTGGATGCAGCAGAGTTGACAGCTCCTCTTGGACCAGAGGTGGTGTGAGGTACGATTTGTTTGTTTAGCACTCTTGTTTCCGCTTTGTTCGATTCGGGAGCTTCGCAATCCTCTGTTGCACCTAGTCTAGCCCATGCTTTGGGACTAGAAGTAGAGACAATTTCCATACCACAAGTGCTGAGTACACCAGTTGGAGGCCAGACCAGCGTATCTTGTGTTTTCTGGGGATGTGGGATGATGTTGGGACCACATCAATCTAGTGGGGACCTTCTTCTGTTATAGATGCATCCATACGATGTCATCCTATGCATCAATTGGTTGTTTTCCATTAGTGCCGTTATCGACTGCTTCTGATGAAGGGTCATGTTCTCCGATGTGGATGGGAAATGTGTAGCTTTTGTTGGTGAGAGGAGCTATCATGTGGGAAGTCGGCGTGTGGAGCCTCTCCTTTCCGTGATAGGCGGGTTATGAGTGGTTCCAGCTGATAAAGAGATGATCGTTGTTCCGGAGGTTGTTGGGGAGTTCCTTGATGTTTTTCCTGAAGAGGATGTGACTCTACCCCCCTGACGTGATGTTGAGTTCAGGATAGACTTACAGCCTGGTGCCCGTCTGATTTC
The DNA here is from genome assembly GCA_963277665.1 of Viscum album. NCBI lineage: Eukaryota > Viridiplantae > Streptophyta > Magnoliopsida > Santalales > Viscaceae > Viscum > Viscum album. Next base: position 1,356,003,920 of record OY728120.1, read on the forward strand.
AATGGCGCCTTATCGGATGGATCCTTCGGAGTTGCGGGAGTTGCAGATTCAGATTGACGATCTGATGGAGAAGGGTTCTATTCGACCCAGCATATCGTCATGGGTTTCTCTAGTTTTGTTCGTGATGATGGCAGATGGTGGTCTCAGGCTATGCATAGACTATTGAAGGTTGAATCAGGTAGCAGTCAAGAACCGTTACCCCCTTCCAAGGATAGATGATCTCTTCGACCAACTGAGGGGAGCATGTTGGTTTTCCAAGATTGATATGCGATCTGGATATTATTAGCTGAGGGAAAAGTATTGTGACATCTCGAAGATGGATTTCATGTGCATGTATGGGCACTTCGAGTTTGTAGTGATGCCGTTAGGAGTTACGAATGCACCGGCTATGTTCATGGGACTTATGAACACTGTATTCCGAGAGTTTATAGATCTGTTCATCATTATGTTTATCGACGACATCTTGATCTTCTCAAGATCAGATGAGGAGCACATTGACCATCTCAGGGCAGTCTTAGAAGCCTTCGACACCACCATCTTTACGGGAAATTTTCGAAGTGTAAGTTCTTGATGCAAGAAGTACACTTCCTTGGGCACGTGGTGCCTCATCATGGAGTGTTGGTGGACCCGTCGAAGGTGGAGGCAGTTGTTTCTTGGGCAGCACTCAAGAGCGTGGCAGATGTTCGTAGTTTCCGGGGGTTAGTAGGTTACTATGGGAGGTTCGTTTCGGACTTCTCTCGAGTTTCTTCTCCATTGAAAGCTTTGACTAGGAAGAACTAGGTCTCCCTATGGAGTGAGCAGTGACAGAAGGCTATCGACTACCTAAATGAGAAGTTTGTCAGTGCTCCCGTACTCAGGTTTCCAGAGGAAGGGTTGTTGTATGAGGTGTTTTTTGATGCTTCAATCCATGGTCTGGGGTGCGTGCTGATGCAGAAGGAGGGAGTGATCTGTTATGGATCTAGACTGTTATGCCCTCACAAGCATAACTATGCCACCCATGACCTAGAGCTTGCAGTAGTAGTCTTCACACTGATGTTGTGGAGACATTACCTCTTTCGGGAGCACTTTGTGGTCTTCTCAGATCACAATATCTTGCATTATATCTTCTCCCAGCATGACCTGAACCTGCGGCAAAGGAGATGGGTTGAGTTTCTCCATGAATATGACTTGAGATCTCTTACACTGAAGGTAAGGGCAACGTTGTGGCTGATTCCCTAAGCAGGATGTCATATAAGGAAGTGGTTTGGGAATCTATTGATTCTTGGAAAGCGATGGGAGAGTTGGCCGCCTTGCACTTGGATGCAAGGGTAGAAAGTGTTAGAGGCTGTTTGTCTCAGATGACGGTGCAGTCCTCCTTGTTACAGCAGGTGGAAGAGTCTCAGTGGGGGGACTCCGAGGCGGAAGTGATGTGGGATCGTATCGATCAGGGGAACGCTCCAGAAGGATGGTCAGAGAACAGCCGACATCGGATGCATTTCCATTAAAAGTTTGGTTGTCCCAGAGACAATGCGTGAAGGAGTTGTCCGTGAGTTCCATAGCTCAGCCTTGGCGGTACATCCTGGAGTTTCAAAAATGTTCCTAGGCTGGAGGGAACAGTTTTGGTGGCCCGGGCTGAAACCGTCAGTTGCAGAGTTTGTGGCTAAATTCCTAGTGTGTTAGCAAGTGAAGGTTGAACACAGTGTTCCCAGTGGTCTGTTGCATCCTTTAGATGTCTCCGAGTGGAAGTGGGATGACATCTCAATGGACTTCGTCACAGGACTACCTAGAGCTCAGGGTGGTTATGATGCTATCTAGGTAGTGGTGGATCAACTGACGAAATCAGATCACTTCTTAGAAATTAAGGAGTCAGGCCTAGTGAGTACCTTAGCACAGAAGTACGTAGATGAGGTTGCGTGGTTGCATGGCGTCCCGAAGAATATCATCTCAGATCAGGATACTAGGTTTACCTCACGAGTCTGGAGGGGGTTACAGCATGATTTTGGCACCCAGCTACACCTTTGCACTGCTTTCCACGCCCATACCGATGGGCAGATGGAGCGGACTATCCAGACGTTGTAGGACATGCTACCAGCATGCGTTCTGGATTTTGGAGGATCATGGGTATGACACTTTCCTTTAGTAGAGTTTTCCTACAACACTAGCTTCCACCCTACTATTATCATGGAACCATTTGAGGATTTGTATGGAAGACCATGTCATTCACCCATTTGTTGGGTAGAGGTTGGTGAGACAGGTGCTCTTGGGCCAGAGGTAGTACAGAGCACCACCGAGAAAATCCAGCTTGTACAAGAGAGGATGAAAGTGTCTTAGGACTGATAGAAGTCTTATGCTGATCGTCGAAGTAGGCATTTGGAGTTCGAGGTGGGAGACAATGTGTTCTTGAAGGATTCCCCTCGACGGGGGCAGCGGAGGTTCGGGAAGGGGAGTAAACTCTCCCAAAGGTTCAACAGTCCTTTCGAGGTGCTGAAGCAAGTCGGCGAGGTGGCATATCAGCTGGCCCTGCCACCTCAGTTGTAGAAGGTTCATGACGTCTTCCACGTCTCTCAGCTTTATCAGTACTTACACGATGAATCCCACGTTATTGACTAGGGAGAGATAGATATGGGAGTCGACGCGACCTTCAAGGAACGACTAGTTAGAGTCGAGGATCATAAAGATAAGGTGCTTCGTGGATGAACCATTCCCTTAGTTCATGTGTTGTGGAGGCTTAGCGTCCTCGAGGAGAGAACATGGGAGCGGGAGTACCAGATGAACGCTCAGTTCCTAGAGTTGTATTGACTTGTGTTTTCCCTTGTTCTTCTGAGCTTTGTGTTGATGTTATTCTCTGTAGCTTTGATAAATGGAATGCTTGGCTTGTCAGTTGTGAGACCTTTTATTTCCATGTTATCTGGATGTGTGTAGAATGTTCGGATGTGTGGGAAAAAGGGAAAAACCAGATCCTTAATCGAGACACATTAATTCGGATGCGATTGAACCCGTGTAGGCGAGTCAGTGCCACCTAAAGTGGATAATATCTCGACATAGGAGAAGGAATGTTTTTCCCCAAACCACATGTTCGGGCAGTGTGATGGTTTTTTGGTGTTGGGGGTAGTGCAAGTTGGAAAATCCTGATATAAGGAAGTGGGAAGGCCCGATCCTTAATCGAGATGCATTAATGCGGATGTGATTAAACCCATGTAGGTGAGTCAGTGCCTCCTAAAGCGGATAATATCTCGACATAGGAGATGTAATTTCCTAACACCTATAATTAGGGTTGTTGGTTTGGATCCTGTTAGAACGAGAACCCTAAGAGGTATCTTGTTGGGTTTCTCTGGGTTGGTTTTTGAATTCTCGAGGATGATAATGTTTTAAGAGGTATCAGATGTAATGGGTCGGACCTCTCTGGCCCATTGCTTTGTAAAAAATAGGGTCATGAAGTGTTCTAGGGGGTAAAATGGACTCTTCCCCCACTTTCCAGAATTTTGAAACTACACGCCGTGTATTGTGAGTACACACCATGTACCCCCCTTTTCTGGTATACCCCGTGTTCAAGGTCATGTCCTTACCATGTGAAGGAAATGAGTACACTTTGTGTACCCTAAACTACACGCCACATAGTCCCTCCCCTCATACGCATTACCAGTCAACTACCGTGTGCCATGTTGGAGCCATGTCTTGCCATGTGAAATAAATGGGTACACGCTGTGTGTCCAAACTACACGCCGTGTAGTCCTTCCCCGCGTATGTGTTACCCTCAAACCGTGTGTTGACTAGTCAACGACCGCAGAGCCGTGTTGGAAGCCACATGGAGACCGTGTGAAATAACCGAGTACATGTCGTGTACCATAAAGTACACACAATGTAATTTTTCTTTTCTTGCCTATAAAAGGAGGGGTCCCCTCCTCCTTTTCATCTCACCCTTCTCCTCACCATTCCTCTGAGCAGAGTTCTCCCAAGAGACTCGAAGGCTCTTTCTTCCATAACGTCTTCCTTCGAGCTCAGATTTACGATCCGTCAGCGGCCACAGGATCGTAACGACGAGTCAGAACATTTGATCTGGGATCCGTTTTCTTTCCTTCGACCATTCCTTTCCGAATTCCACCCTAGGAGGTTTTGACGGGACTCGATAGAGGTGACGGACACCGACGGACAACTTCTAAGGTTCATCCGGGGGAGATTTGTGATCAGAACCTGTTGAGGTAGGGATCTCACCTTTTTCTCTCTAATTTGTGCATCATGCGGGGTGGGTATCCTCTTGTTTTCATGAGAAACAATTGAACCATTAAATAATGTTAACAACTGGTTAAATAACGGGGATGGGGAAGTTGTTATGTTTATCTTTATATCCTGTGATATTATGTTGTGAATTGAATAGGCTGATGCCGACTGAAAATCACGATCGTTGGGGGCCTTTTCTTGTGCAATTAAATGTTACCCTATCTTTCTAGATCGTTTTTGTGAATGGAACTTTTTTGAATTTGGAATTTGGTTAATCACATAAAGTTGTCTAACTTAAAATCTGGAACCCTTGTGTGATCAACCCAGTTGAACAAAATGGAATAATGAACATGTGGGTGTTGGCTCGGATACGTGGCATGCGATGGGAGTGTTTTGTGGGTTGTTGTGGATCGGGTGAGCATTGGGGCTGTGGTTGACTTGGTTGTGGGTTACTGTGAATGCTATGTTAGTGGTGGGTAGTGGGGCTGTGATAAATGGTATTAAAGGGATAATGATGTACGGGTTTCAGTGTGATTGTGGTTATGGTGGTTGGCAGCGGGGCTGCATGGATGGTTTTAAATGTGAACAAACTATGGGTTGTGAATAATAAGTAAAATGTGGGAGAGTTAATGAATGGTGGGGCTTGGTAATAGAATAGGTTTAATAATCAATGGGGTTGGTTGGTTAATAAGAAGGGATTTGTTATGTAGCTTGTGTTTTCCTAACTTGATTTGTGGATGGCAGGGATATGTTTTATGAACGATCAATGGGGTTGGTTGTGGATAGTTTCCCAGTAGTTAAGGAACTAATAAAATAATTCTTCTCAAACATGAAAACCTAAATGGGGTTGGGATTTTTTGTTGTATGCATGCTTCGTAGTAGCAGTGCCGAGGCACGTGCTCAGTTTCTCTATTTATAATCCATTGGTTGGGATGTGTGTTAGGTATATATATATATATGTGTGTGTGTGTGTGTGTGTGTGTGTATTTTGTGTTTTATCGCACCCCCCCCCCATGTTGAGAACTTAGTGCCGAACACTCCCATTTCATGGGAGAGGTTGTTTTTTCCTTAGTTACTATCTCCTTCCTGCTCCTTCTTCCCTAGGCTGTGATGGCCCGAGGCAACCTTACACCCTAGACTCTTCGGGTAGGTTTCTATTTGGGTGGTTTTAGCTCAAGACTCTTAGGCCATGTTATACTATTTTCCCAAGAACCTTCGGGATGAGGCCCAGGTGTGTGTGGGCGGGGTACGTGGTTGTGAGGCCCAGGTGTGTGCGGGCGGGATACATGGTTATCTGGCCCATGTGTGTACAGGCGGGATACGTGGTTGTGAGGCACATGTGTGTGCGGGTGGGATGTGTGGTTTGTGAGGCATAGGTGTGTACGGGCGGGGAGAGTGTGGCAGCGTTAGGATGATTGCAGTTTGGAAGAGCAGCTAACTAATGGGAAATGGTGCAGGGTACCCAATACTCTTGTTATTATACTACTACCACCTGTAGTGATTGTGTTTTTGGTGAGTGTGGCTGGTGAGGTTGGGTGGATAGAATTCCTTTCTAGGAATCATCTGTTTTTCTCACGGAACATTAGGTTGTCTCCCCACTTGTACACGAGAGCTTTAGGTTTTTCTACTGAGTATACTTGTATGCTCACCCAACGTTTACATTCAGCTTTCCAGGAGGACTATGAGGGCCATGCAGGACTATACTAGTCGGACAGTTGGAGTTGTTGCAATTTTTGTACCCTTGTTTTCTTTTGGTATTGTAATTTGAGTTCTCTTTTACTTTCACCTTGTTATAAAATTGTTTAAACATGCATGTGGGCTAGGTTTGGGTTTATTTCAATACACTTGTTCTTTTCCTTTTTGGTGTTGAATTGTCCTATTTCCCGATCTTAAATAATAAAAGGTTAATGCCTCCAATATTTGTGAAAACTCATACCCTTGGTGCTAGTCGCTAACCCGGTGCCTACTGAAGGCGGGACTTGGGGGTCATTATCTAACATTCACCATTGCCATCTCAGGAGGGAAATCCTTGGTGGGAGGGGGTAGTGACATTATAGTGGATGGAATTTGATATAACTAGTGTTTTAGAATGGGAAACCCCCATGTTGATCATCAATAAGGCATAAATGAGAGTGGTCTGATGTTTTTACTACCATAACCTAAGATAAGATATTGTGTTGAAAATGTAACATCTGTCGAGTGTCGATGATCTATATGAATTTTTGAGAGGGTCTGGATGGTTCATGTGGATTGACCCCAGAACATGTTATCACCATTTGAATGTATGGTATGAGGATAAATCGAAAATGGAATTGGGGTGTCACTACGGTCACTATGTTCCTATGGAAATTCCCATTAGCATAATGAATGACCTAGTAGTTTTTATGGGACTCTTGAATTTGATATTACGTCCATTCTTATAGTAGTTAATGGTTGTCCTCATCGATGATATTCGATTATAATCAAAATCCATTGAGGTGAAAATGAGGAAATTTATGATCATCTTATGGGTACCTTGAGAGAACCCAAATTTTTGGAAACTCTTAAATTGCTAGATATGTAATTAAAAGGTCAACATTTCTAAAGGAGATATTTCATAAGATAGTATAGTAGTGGACCCGATGATGGTTGAAGTAATTTTAGATTGGGAAACAACTAATAGTGTGAAAGAGATATGGAGATTCAATGAGTTTTGTAGAGACCCGAAGCTTAACGTACAAGGATATTACATTAATTTTGCAGAATACATATTACATAACAAAAACACAAACACAAGGACCATAATAGTTTAGTTTCTTTGGAAACTCGGAATATAATCTTCTAATCGTGGTAAGAGATATTCAAAATCTCCCACAAAGATCATCCGTTTTTTTACCTAAAACATTTCTTTATATCCTGGGGAAAAGAAAACATAAAAGTGTGATCTCAAATGCTCAGTAAGGGTAAACAAAAGAAATATCAATCACATCATATACATAATCCCATAACTTTTGGAAATCTTAACCTGAAAAAGAGATCATAATTTCATAACATGGGATAAATCATGGCAGTGAAAAGTAGTCACAATAATCATAACATAAAACATGAAACTTTGTGGCATACACACATAATCATAGAGAATCATATCTTATTAGTCAAGACTCATTTCCAAGACTATCTTAGTGGACAAAGTCCCTTTCTGAACCGAGTCACCCTCGTTTCAGTCCTGTTTCACTGAACCGGTATAGCCTACCATTCCAGCCATGTCGATCTCATGAGATATAAAATCTTTACCCAATGCATTGGAGGGAGATATAGGTCCCGCCCATCTCATAATGATACCATTCTTATGTGTTCCACAAAATCATAAATCATACATCATTGCATAACCCATGCAATAAAATGGGATTCTTAAACATCATGCCATCATAATACATAAACAATTGATATCATTTCATCATAAGAAAATTGAAAGCATTTAAATCATAGAGACATTTTACTTGAAACATACAGATCAAATAACGTCATCTTAGATGGAAAATAGTTTTTAAAAAACACTTGAAATGAATTCTTGAGGAAAATATCCTTTCTTCTTTAAAAACATTTTTCCTTTCTTAACATGTCATAAAACTTTAAACTAAAATAAGTTTTTTAAAAATAAACATGAAAACTTGTAAAGGATGCTTCTTGGAAATAATGTTTTAAAAATCCATTCATGCCGTATAATTTAAAAAAACATTCTTCGTACTATTGTCGAAAAAGTCAAAAAGTACCTCGTACGAAAAATGACAAAAGATTACTTTCATATCTTTTACTAAAAACTCACCGAAGGGTAAAATTGGATTTAAAAAATTGTAGGTGGATGGAAATAATATTACATATTGAGAAAACTTGGATGTGTATGATAAAATACACCCCAGTAAATACTAAAGTATAAACAATCTAGGATAAAAATGAGATTGTGATATTTTCCTTACCTTAGGTCTGATTTGCTTCGTATGTGTCCGAACCTCCTGTATAATGATTTAAATAATGTCATTGACTTATTAAAGAATCATATTCATTGTTATTATATCATATATGGTTCACTTATGACTTTATATTACCCGTTATTTTGTAAATTCATGTTAAAGTAGCGTTTTGGGTAAAATAGTCTCATTTGTCGTTCGTGTTTTAACTTGTAATTATTCATATGATTACTTAGATCATTATTACTTAATTAAAGAATATAAAACATGATTTATATATAATATATATTCAGAATATACATATATATAATGGATCGATAATTGGAATGAAATACACCGTTCATGGAGACGGTAGGCCGTACGTACGCATGAACGCTATTTTTGTTTCCTTATTAAATTGAGTGGAATTAAGTAGATGACATACATATATATAAACATAAATCCAGTATCATTACAATTTCATATATTTCCTTATTATTGCTTATATATACTTTATAATCATTCTTAAATGGTTAACATGGAGAATGATTCTCATCGCGTCGTGGAGACAGTAGTCCGTACGTACGCACGAGCGATGATATCATTTCCATAATTATTGAATTTAATTGGAGTGGATGATACAATATATCAGAATCATTATGATGTTATAATAACTATGTATAGTTATTCTTTACACCATAATACCCATCCATGTAAGGTGTTGCTGGAAAAACAGATTACTCCACGGCGTGGAGACGGTATTCCGTACGTACGCACGCGCGGTGATTTTGTTTTCCGTAGGATGGATAGATGGTGAAATAGGGTTGTTTCATACTTATAATAACATATCATTATATGAGTGATACTGATGTTATTACTTCATAATGAAACAACCTAAGATGAAGAAGTGGAAGAAGAAATAATGTTGAAAGAATCGGTAATGGAAATTACCTCTTCTTTGAAGCACCTCTTTGAGACCTCCTCTTAGGGCACTAAAATTGGTCTTTGAGTAAGACCAGAACCTCTAGGATGTTTCTAGGGAAGTGGAGAGGATAATTTGGTAGGGGTTGGCCGAGCTTGAAGGCTCAAAGTTGTGTGAGGAAGAGAGGGAGGAGGTGCCCTTTTATAAGGGAGGAGAGGGGAACCTTTGGAATTCTTAAAAATATTAATTTATAATAAATCTAACCCCACTTACAAGCCTCCACAAATGACTCATATTCGGATATTAGATGAGATAGGGTTTTAATCTCATCAACCAATCAAATTTAGAAATGTTTGGATCTTATTTTAAACCTTATCATTTTGAATTATCCTTATTTAATCTATTTTAGTTTATTTGGGGTAATAAAATTCTAAATTTTAAATTATAACAATAATTACTTATTTGTTGTGAATTTTCCATAATTGTTTAATTTATAACACTATAGACCATATAAATATAAATTTATAATTTTTAAATATTTTTGTGATTTTTAAACAATTTTATAATATGTTATTTTTATAAAATAACAATATTGTCAATTTTGACACTTTTCATTTATTTGAATTTAAATAAAATATATAAAGAAGATATGTTCGAACCAAAAGCTTTAATATATTAATAAAAGGTCATATGTATCTATAAAATTAGTGGATCACAATAAATAGTTAATATAATATTTATTTTATTATTTGTAAAACCATTTATTTGGTTTATCTCTTATTAAAATAATTACAACATCATTTTTGTATAATTATTTAATATACTTATTTGTTGCATAAAAATTTAAAATAAAATCCTATGATGAATATAAATATATTAACTTTCACAGTAATACTTTTACTCGAATTTATCATCTTAAAATCACAATATTTAAATTTTTATATTTATTAACTTATGAAGGTGACAACTTTGGCATCATTTAAAATAAAATAATATAAGTCTCATAATTGCTTGTATAAGACCCCAAATGGTCAAATATTAGACCATTGGATGATTATAGTTTCTATTTAAATTACCAATAAGCTTTGGTCAGGGTTTTGTGCCTTTTATGGTCACTATTGGTTTAATAAAAACTATATTCTTAATTTTTCACTAGATAAATAATTTCTGCATCACTATTGTGTCACAATGAATGATAATTATTTAATCCCAAAAAATTATAGATAAATTTTCATGATGTAGATAATTTTGTTATATTTCTGGAGACTATTCATGTTAGATGTTTTATGTTGTTTTCACTAAGTTAAAATTATTATACTTATAAGATTTAAGAAAGTGACATGTTGTCACTTTCTTTGGTTTTAAAAATAATTAAATTATTTTCATGGTCAAAAGTCCCTAAAATGATTCTAATCCGACCCTTAGTTGATATGGGTTTACTTTTAGCCATCAAATAGAATTATGGCATGTGTTAGGGTAATTTTATAATATTATATTTACCCTTAATTACCCGATTTATCTTTAACTATTGTAAATAAAATTTACCGTAGTACTATTCATAATTCCCAAAAATAAAAAGTAGCCTATTAACATAATTTGGACCCACTGATTCCAAATATGGAATCCATTTTTTAGAATTAAATACACAGAAGTTGAAGAAATTAAATTAAAATTAATCCCGTTGTCGAATAAAAATGGGTTTTTGTTTAAAACATTGTAAAAGATTGAATTGATTTAACATATGAATTCAAGGTAAAATCAATGATAATGACATTCATTATATTAAATGGAAAAAATATATTCTATTTATACTTTAAAACCATTCAATATTATAATTTAAAAACATAAGATATTACGATGAAAAAAGTTGTTTTTAATTAAAATATAGCGTGTTTTTACTATTCATTAAAATAGCAAAATTATCGGAAAAATAACAAAACATTATATAATGTAATTTTTTATATACTGATTGAAAATAAGAATATTATTTTGTCAAATTGAACATATAAACATGTCAAAAACTAGATTTAATGTGGGTGTGCCATCAAAGGCGGCAAAACTGCATTTTTTGAAAAATACTTAATTTACCCGAAAAATTTATTTTGTTCTTATACCATGTTCTAGAAAATGTGTATGATGAATAATAATGTTATAAAATTCAAAATTTAGTTAATACTATTCATAATGGGTAGTTCATGACAATATTATAATAATATATCGTTGTTTATTAAAACCCGGTATTGCGTACAATACACGCTATCGAGGAAGGTCGCGATTGCGTGTAATGCACGCCAAGTCAGGGTTGCATGTTGTGAAAGAATCCTTCGTTGTTTCGTATAACATAATCCAACCATATTTCATTTATAAATTGAATATATATATATACTCAATGTTGTGTAGAATAACTATTATCAAAATTGTGTGTAACACGATCCAAGAATAGTGTTGCGTATACTGCAAGATAATATGATGTTGCGTATAGTGCAAGGTAATCTTGGTGTAGAATACAACACAAGATATTAATGAAATTAAAAGAATATTTTTCATAAATTCTTGGGGTGTTACATTCTACCCCCCTTAAAATTAATTTCGCCCTCGAAATTCGTCGGGGTTATAAATGGTTTACTACTCGAAAGTTTGTTTTATAGAAACCCACATCGTAAAAAGGAATACCAAAACATGGGTTTAAAAACTAAAGTATGGAATGTAACGGTTACCCAAATTAACTCATCACTGGGTTTCCACATAGGAGAACATAGGTGAAAATATGGATATGGAAGAAAAATCTAACCATCAAGTTCTGATGGAGAGTGGTAGAGAACATGGCTATGAAAAAGCAAACAATCACAAAGTTATTGATTTGTGATGATCTAGGGTACCATCCAATTCATCATATATAAGATCACTAGGAAAACATTTTTGGTTTTCAATATCATTTCCCTAAAGTTGAAATTTTTTGAATTAGATGAAATACTTACTTGATTTTGGTACAATCTCACTGTTGTTCATGAATTGAACAATTTCCACTTCATCCCTTAATGAAATGAAGTTTAATTTGTTATTCGTGATGTGTTAGCAGATCATGTGATAGAATGAGGGGTCATTCCATGTCTTTCAAAAAAAAGGTTAGAAAAAGTTATAAGTCCATCTTATGGTTAGATTAATCGTATATGGTTCCAAAAATGAACTTATACTTCATATATCATACTGCTTAATAAAATAAAACTAGTTTATACTAACCAGGGACTTCCTGTAGGCCAGTGGTAGGCGATAAAGGCCAGTCGCACTTCGGTTGTGGGTTCGATTCCTACAGCCTTGTCCGACGCGATGGGCAGTTGCTCGTCCTGCAGGTTGTCCTTTTTCTAAAACTATATTACTATAACATCCCATCAATAATATTGAAAAACAAACAATACTAACTTATGTCCAACATAATCCATTCCAATCTTTAGGCTTATCCATAATACTGCAGTCCACTCTCAGAGATTTAATACCATCGTTTATCCCCATATATCATAAGATATATCTTGTTGGTCACATTCCAAACATTCAAAGGCCTTAATCATGTACTCTCTTGAATACCCATTGAACCTTATTGAAAACATGAGTGCTGTTAAAAGTTAACTCTTTCCACATACCAAAATCCCCAAAAATCTATATACTCAAACCATGATATAACCTTCATCCTTATATCAGTCATGAGCTCATGAATACTATCAAACATTTAATTTTCCCCTTATCCCTTCATTATGCGCATATCATCTGCATTCCAATAATATCTGAATAACCTTTCATAGATACTGGTAACATTAATCATACACTTTCAGAACTCAAGGAAAGGCAACAGTGTAACAATCGTTAGATGTATCTTTATTCCATAGTACCATGATATTACTTATACAACATTACACATGATAAACATGTAATCATTCCACTACATTCATAAACCATTGACCGAGCTTCAACAATTCTTTCATCTCAAATATCATTTGTAGTCTCTTCATTATCATCAACATAAATACTACCCATACGACCATACTGATTTTCTTCATGAGACTTTACCTTAGGGAATTGGTTTGCATAATGCCCGTACATTCCACATTTAAAACATTTAACCATTGTTGATGTCGTAGAAATACCATTCTCCTCATCCCTGGTGTTAACTGAACCTTTTCCATTGCACTTACTGGCTTTGTGTCCTTCTTTTCCACACCCAAAGAATCTTCCAGTTCCTTTGAAACATTCTCCTTGATGCCTCTTCCCACATGATTTACATTGGGGAAATTGAACTTTCTTTCCTCTATGATCATCATGAAACTCCATCTTTCTCTTATTAGCCGAGTCAGGAAACTTACCAAATTTTACTTTATTGATCATATTATGAGATTGCTGATTCGGTATAATAATTATGATTGGACTTCCAAATCCCATTTCATTTGATTGCTCATGAATAATATCATTCCATTGTCCACTATATCCTCCATTATCATGAATCATCTTGTTTCCAGCCATTTTCTAAAACCCAAAAAGAATAGTGTGAGATGGAAAAATCATGCTAGGGAAAACAACATAATAAAAGAGGGAGTAACCTTAATATATAAAATCTTAGGTTAAATTATAATATCTTTAGCACAATTCTAGGACTATAACCTATACTTATACTTAACCTTAGAGACATCCCTAGACATAACATAGAAATATCTCTAGGGATCTCACTAACATTTTCGCATTCTAGTTTCCAAAGGTTGACTAAACCATTCCTCTGATACCAACTGTAGATACCTGAAGCCTAACATACAAGGATATTACATTAATTTTGTGGAATACTTATTACATAACACAAACACAAACACAAGGACCATAATAGTTTAGTGTCTTTGGAAACTCGGAATATAATCTTCTAATCGTGGTGAAAGATCTTCAAAATCTCCCATAAAGATCTTCCTTTTTTTACCTAAAACCTTTCTTTATATCCTGGGGAAAAGAAAACATAAAATGGTGAGCTCAAATGATCATTAAGGGTAAACAAAAGAAATATCAATAACATCATATATATATAAGCACATAACTTTTGGAAATCTTAACCTGCAAACGAGATCATAATTTCATAACATGGGATAAATCATGGCAGTGAAATGTAGTCACAATAATCATAACATAAAACATGAAACATTGTGGAATACATACATAATCATAGAGAATCATATCTTATTAGTCAAGACTCATTTCCAAGACTATCTTAGTGGACAAAGTCCCTTTCTGAACCGAGTCATCCTCGTTTCAGTCGTGTTTCACTGAACCGGTATAACCTACCATTCCAGCCATGTCTATATAATGAGATATAAAATCTTTACCCAATGCATTGGAGGGAGATATATGTCCCACCCATCTCATAATGATACCATTCTTATGTGTGCCCCAAAATCATATCATACATCATTGCATAACCCATGTCATAAAATGGGATTCTTAATCATCATGCCATCATAATCCATAAACAATTGATATCATTCCATCATAAGAAAATTGAAACCATTTAAATCATAGGTACATTTTTCTTGAAACATACATATCAAATAACATCATCTTAGATAGAAAATAGTTTTGAAAAAACACTTGAAATGAATTCTTGAGGAAAATATCCTTTCTTCTTTAAAAACATTTTTCCTTTCTTAACATGTCATAAAACATTAAACTAAAAGAAGTTGATTAAAAATAAACATGAAAACTTGTAAAGTAATCTTCTTGGAAATTTTGTTTTAAAAATCCATTCATGCCGTATAAGTTAAAAAAACATTCTTCGTACTTTTGTCGATAAAGTCAAAAAGTACCTCGTACAAAAAACGACAAAAGAATCCTTTCATATCTTTTACTAAAAACTCACCGAAGGGTAAAATTGGATTTAAACAATTTTAGGTGGATGGAAATAATATTGCATATTGAGAAAACATGGATGTGGATGATAAAATTCTCCCATGTAAATACCAATGTATAAACAATCTCGGATAAAAATGAGATTGTGATATTTTCCTTACCATAGGTCTGATTTGCTTCGTAAGTGTACGAACCTCCTATATAATGATTTAAATAATGTCATTGACTTATTAAAGAATCATATTCACTGTTATTATATCATATATGGTTCACTTATGACTTTATATTACCCGTTATTTTGTAAATTCATGTTAAAGTAGCGTTTTGGGTAAAATCATCTCATATGTCGTTCGTGTTTTAACTTGTAATTATTCATATGATTACTTAGATCATTATTACTTAATTTTATAATATAAAACATGATTTATATATAATATATATTCAGAATATACATATATATAATGGATCGATAAATGGAAAGAAACACACCGTTCATGGAGACGGTAGGCCGTACGTACGCATGAATGATGTTTACGTTTCCTTATTAAATTGAGTGGAATTAAGTAGATGACATACATATATATACACATAAATCCAGTATCTTTAAAATTTCATATATTTCATTATTATTGCTTATATATACTTTATAATCATTCTTAAATGGTTAACATACAGAATGAATCTCATCACGTCGTGGAGACGGTAGTCCGTACGTACGCACGAGCGATGATATCATTTCCATAATTATTGAATTGGATTGGATTGGATGATACAATATATCCGAATAATTATGATGTTATAATAACTGTGTATAGTTATTCTTTACACCATAATACCCATCCATGTAAGGTGTTGGTGGAAAAACAGATTACACCACGGCGTAGAGACGGTATTCCGTACGTACGCACGCGCCGTGATTTTGTTTTCCGTAGGATGGATAGATGGTGAAATAGGGTTGTTTCTTACTTATAATAACATATCCTTATATGAGTGATACTTATGTTATTACTTAATAATGAAACAACGTAAGAAGAAGAAGTTGAAGAAGAAATAAAGTTGAAAGAATCGGTAACGGAAATTACCTCTTCTTTGAAGCACCTCTTTGAGACCTCCTCTTAGGGCACTAAAATTGGTCATTGAGGAAGACCAGAACCTCTAGGATGTTTCTAGGGAAGTGGAGAGGATAATTTGGCAGGGGTTGGACGAGATTGAAGGCACAAAGTTGTGTGAGGAAGAGAGGGAGGAGGTGCCCTTTTATAAGGGAGGAGAGGGGCACCTTTGGAATTTTTAAAAATATTAGTTTATAATACATCTAACCCCACTTACAAACCTCCAAAAATGTCTCATATTCGAAGATTAGATGAGATAGGGTTGTAATCTAATCATCCAATAATATTTAGACATGTTTGGATCTTATTTTAAACCTTATCATTTTGATTTATCCTTATTTAATCTATTTATGTTTATTTGTGGTAATAAAATTCTAAATTTTAAATTATAACAAATAATTACTTATTTGTTGTGAATTTTCCATAATTGTTTAATTTATAACCCTATAGAACATATAAATTTAAATTTATAATTTTTAAATATTTTTGTGATTTTTAAACAATTTTATAATATGTTATTTTTATAAAATAACAATATTGTCAATTTTGACACTATTCATTCATTTGAATTTAAATAAAATATATACAAATGATATGTTCGAAATAAAAGCTTTAATATATTAATAAAAGGTAATATGTATCTATAAAATAATAGTATCACATTAAATAGTTCATATAATATTTATTTTATTATTTTTAAAACCATTTATTTGGATTATCTATTAATAAAATAAGTACTACATCATTTTTGTATAATTATTTAATATACTTATTTGTTGCATAAAAATTTAAACTAAAATCCTATGATTCCAATAAATATATTACCTTTCACAATAATACTTTTACTTGAATTTATCATCTTATAATCACAATATTTAAATTGTTATATTTATTAGATTATGAAGGTGACTACTTTGGCATCATTTGAAATAAAATAATATAAGTGTCATAATTTCTTGTATAAGACCCCAAATGGTCAAATATTCGACCATTGGATGATTATAGTTTATATTTACATGAAAAATAAGTTTTGGTCAGGGTTTTGTTCCTTTTATGGTCACTATTAGTTTAATAAAAACTATATTCTTAATTTTTCACTAGATAAATAATTTCTGCATCACTATTGTGTCACAATTAATGATAATTATTTAAAACCAAAAAATTCTAGATAAATTCTAATGATTTAGATAATTTTGTTAGCTTTCTGGATACTATTCATGTTCGAAGTTTTATGATGTTTATCACTGTGTTAAAATTATTATACTTATAAGATTTAAGAAAGTGACATATTGTCACTTTCTTTGGTTTTAATAATAATTAAATTATTTTCATGATCAAAAGTCCATAAAATGAATCTAATCCGACCCTTAGTTGATATGGGTTTACTTTTATCCGTCAAATAGAATTTTTTCATGTGTTAGGGTAATTTTATAATATTATATTTACCCTTAATTACCTGATTTACCTTTAACTATGGAAAATAATATTTACCGTAGTTAATATTCATAATTCCCAAAAATAAAAAGTAGCCTATTAACATAATTTGGACCCACTGATTCCAAATATGGAATCCATTTTTTAAAATTCAATACACAGAAGTTGAAGGAATTAAATTAAAATTAATCATGTTGTCGAATAAAAATGGGTTTTTGTTTAAAACATTGCAAAAGATTGAATTGATTTAACCTACGAATTCAAGGTAAAATCAATGCTAATGACATTCATTATATTAAATGGTAAAAATATATTCTATTTATACTTTAAAACCATTAAATATTATAATTTAACCACATAATATATTACGATGAAAAAAGTTGTTTTTAATTAAAATATAGCGTGTTTTTACTATTCATTAAAATATGAAAGTTATCGGAAAAATATCAAAAATTTATCTAATGTAATTTTTTATATACTGATTCAAAAGAAGAATTTTATTTTGTCAAATTGAACATATAATCATGTCAAAAACTATATTTAATTTGGGTGTTCAATCAAAGTCGGCAAAACTGCATTTTTTTAAAAATACTTATTTTACCCGAAAACTTTATTTTGTTCTTATACCATGTTCTAGAAAATGTGTAAGATGAATAATAATGTTATAAAATTCAAAATTTAGTTAATACTATTCATAATTGCTAGTTCATGACAATATTATAATAATATATCGTTGTTTATTAAAACCCGGTATTGCGTACAACACACGCTATCGAGGAAGGTCGCGATTGCGTGTAATGCAAGCCAAGTCAGGGTTGCGTGTTGTGAAATAATCATTCGTTGTTTCGTATCACATAATACAACCATATTTTATTTATACATTTAATATATATATATATATATATATATATATATATACTCAATGTTGCATAGAATAACTATTATCAAAATTGTGTGTAACACGATCCAAGAATAGTGCTGCGTATACTGCAAGCTAATACGGTGTTGCGTATAGCGCAAGGTAATCTTGGTGTATAATACAACACAAGACATTAATGAAATTACAAGAATATTTTTCATAAAATCTCGGGGTGTTACAAGTTTGAAGGATAGTATCAGATATTAAAAATAGATATCTCTAGGATATTAACTAACAAGAATAATTTTACTAAAAATAGGAATCATTTTGTTTGCATAGATAGGTGCCAAATAGATTTTTGGGATTATAGGTAGTGATTGACGTGTGTTTCCACTATGAGATTTATATAAACGGGATTAAATTAGGTAGTGATTTTTGATACATTAGGTACAAATCTTGGTTGTGTTATGATATGGATACATGAAATGATTTACTTTGGTTCAAATCAGTTTACACCCCATTAGCATAACTACATAACCCATGATTTTGAGTTAGCAGTGGTAGTCATCACCTTGAATATGTAGCGATAGTACCTGATGGGAATGTGGTTTATAATCTACTATGACCAAAAGAGTATAGAGTATAACTTCTCTCATATAGATTATAACATGAAATAGAGAATATGGATATAATTCATCCAGTATTATGGTATTAAGATTCTCAATACTCTACGAAAGGTGAACATAATATCAGATTCTCTCAAAAGGAGATCTGGTTTCTAGTTATTGAGTGAGGTGTCTGAGAAATTGACCTTATTGAAATTTTCCATTTTATAGGGGGATGAAATAGATTACCTTTTTCCAAAGTTTTCGTTGCCATTCAATATTATAGTTAGAAAAGGATTCACATATTGGTGATAAAAAATATTAGATCCAATGTATCCATTTATCCATTATATATGCTCATTATGAATATCATTTAAGTTGCTAGCATGTAATTATTCCCATAGGATTCATGGTGTCACCAGTAACATTGGGTGAGGAGGTTTTTAATGAGATTCAAACATCAACATTGGTGTAATATCCATATTCGGAAAAGATGTACCATGAACTCCAACATATTTTCCGATTTCTAGTGTTTACGAATAGAGTTGAAGAGTTTTTTACTCAAAGGCTTACTTATCAATAAGTGAAGATTAACCACCAGGTTTTAGCAGGTTCTTTACAACCCATTTAGGCTCCATAGTGGAAGTGGGGTGTGTAATAATGGGTTTACCACAAAAGTCCAAGGGAGATGATTCAATTTGGGTGATTATAGAAGGACTCCCCCTAGAAGATCACTTCAATTATAGTCAGGTGAATATATTAGTTGAGAGAATGGGATACCTCCCCTTGGATAAGATATTCAAACACCTGGATGATACAGAGGAAATATGTTCTTCCCATGATTATCTTCTGTAATATTGGATATGCAAGGAATTTCATGAGGTTATTTTGGTTTATTTTCATTTGATAAATTCATTTCACCCCCATACTAGCATCCAGACTTGGTGTATTATTTCTCCATGAAGGATTATCTTAGGATTGAATGTTAAATGTCAATATTATTTGGGAGGATAACCAACCTTAGGTTGACATAGTGTACAACAATATCTAAAATTTCCTCCTTTAGTATGGAATCATTTGAATCATTTTATGTGTGATCCAATTGGACACCGATAGATTAGACTAATCAAGGATAGTTAGAACTCCTGGGACAAATTATTGTGAGAAGAAATATAGAAAGGTTTGATATTATCAAAGAGTGGAAGAGGACTGCATAGTGCCATAATGTGTGTTATGCGGACTAAATATATAGAAATATGTTGTTCTAGGAGAGGTACTATTTATACCTGAGGGTCTCAAATCAATTTTTATTATGGATATTTCATTGTGGTCTAATTTCTTCTCTATAAGTCATTGTCCGATTGTAGATACTAAATTGATTTGGAGAGGGTTCATACCTTTTAACTCTAAAGCAGTTGTTAGATCATGTATTCAATGTCATACATATTTCACAACTGAGGAGTTACGTGAATGATACATTAAATGGGATCGAATGGAGTGATTTGGACATCAAGGATAGAGATACCATTTATGTCTAACAAGTAAATATTGAGGATCGGTAGGAGATGATCCTTCATGGATGATTGATTACATTTGTGTGTCTTCGACGATTTCACAAGAATCATTACGATATCAACTAGTATTGGTATATCCATTGGTTATCATTACCCAAATATATTTATTTATCCTTTTTGTTTGTAATCTATTGATGTAATTACCCATATTTTGGGGAATGTGATGACTCTATTATTTTAGATGTTTTTTGTAATTTTATATATATTATATAGGGAGATAGTCGATGAGACATCATGACATTCCAAGCACCTATGTTCTTGTAATTAATTTTTTGAAATAAATTAAATATTTTAAATATATTAAATAAATGGGCATGTTGTTT
This sequence comes from Viscum album, assembly GCA_963277665.1. Lineage (NCBI taxonomy): Eukaryota > Viridiplantae > Streptophyta > Magnoliopsida > Santalales > Viscaceae > Viscum > Viscum album. The sequence continues at coordinate 1,356,024,743 of OY728120.1, forward strand.
TCTTAAAAATAATGATACAAATTAATAGAATAATTGATAAAAAAATTGAGGTCTCTGTTGAGTTCATATCACTGATTTTACCCTAGCTATGACACATCCTAGGACTGCGTAAGACGTTCTAGTTAGGTGAGGTTGTGAATGGAAATTTAAATTAACTAAATTGATAAATTAAATTGATTATTTAAAAACTATTACATGATAATTATGTATAAATATAATTTCTTGAAAAAATTATAGTGTTATATATATAACATTGGAGATTTCAGAGATATATTTTTATGAGTCATAATTGGTAAATGATGATTGGATTGTAGATCATCGATCAGTGTGTGAGGGAACTTAGGGATATCAACAGCAATAATGGAATAGAATGGTTCATCACTAGAAATTGAACAAAAACATAGCAAGATATTATTTTTAACTAATCATTACAATTTTTATATTATATTATTAACTCAAATCAATTGAACATCATAATGATTAGAGGATAGGTATTATTGATGGTACAAGATTTCATTGAGTGAATATTAGTAGAATTATTTATTTAATTTGGATATTCATTAATCATTGTAAAACAAATATATTTATCCTAACTTAACATGGATGAGTTTGGTTATTATTCTATAATATTCATTTATTTATTATATTTTTCTTCACATGTTAAACACTACTGTTTCTTTTCATTAGTGGTTCATACAAAATACAATTAAATCATTCATTTATCAGTCATTTAATTTTGAAAAAATATTGATATCATATGTCTAGTATTGATGTGATTTTGAGATCATGAAAAGATAGTAATGAATAAATAATCCATTCATTTTTGTGATTATAGATTCTATTTCGAGAACGTGTTATTTGAATGACTCAATGAAGTGGGATTACCATCAGATTTTATTTTTAATAATATAGAAAAAAGTGACATTGAGTTCTAATATATAATGATTTATGATATACATTAATGTTTAGAGTTAATAAAAAATGTAACATCAACACAATACTTGTAGATGAATAATCCATAGGATATATGAAATCCCATTGAACACATCCAATAATCTGATATTATATAGATAGTGGGACCCTAGCCATGACAGTAAGGATTCTCTCGGAATAGAAATATCACACAATCTATTTTTGATATCATATGGAATATGAACCACTCATAGTTGATCAATGTGTTATTGGGAATGTATCTAGGCATGGGAATATCATTCCATACACAGACACAACTAGAAGGACACTAACATGCATAGGAGTACACATGTTTAGATATGACATATACTTAGGGATAGACACATAAATGATCACAATCCATGATATATGGGAATGACCTAGTTTCAAAGGCGCACTCCTTGTACTACAAGTACACCCAATGTAGACACGTTCAAATTGACATAAATACATTGTCCTCTTTATCATTGTTAGGTTTCATTAGGGAATGTTTCCTTAATCCTTTTTTGAATGGTTAATATGGAATAACTTGATACAAATAGGATGTTTATCCCTTTGGATCCGCTTATTGGAAATGTTTTTCAATCCTTCCATGAGGCTTGCAGTGATATCCTCTATCATCACAGTTAACTCTATATAAATCTCTAATTCATTATTAAAAAAAACCATGCATTTTTTATCATCTTCCAAAAATGTTAATCTTGATTGAGTTGTTAGTATACACAATGACTATGAATTTGATACTTATCTATATATCATTCTCTTCAAAAATACATTATATTCTCCCAATGCAGAGTCCCGATGATTAGTATGTCTTAGATGGAACCATCAGTTTTATCTGACTAATTGATCATGTTCTCATTAATTCCTAATACATGAAACCCTCGAGAATGATTCCTAGGATTGAATTTTACTTATTATTTTCATTGATATTATGTTTATTTTTCTGATTATATGTATGTATTATTGTTCTATTTTTTCTAGATAAATCTATGACGATCTGACTGTTATTATTGATTTTATGATCTTTTTTATTCCAGGGAATCCTACTAGGTATTAGTTATTGTCACCCACGTACTGGAATTTCATACACATCTAATGTTTTCTGAATATTATCGGTAATTTAATCAATTATAGAGTGGCCATGAACATTAATATCATAATTATATATAATAGATAATTATGTTTCTAGATGTAGCAGTATTAGTATTCTTTGTGGTGGTCTTGTATTTCGACCATTTTTATTTATAGTAAATGTTTTATTACTATAATGGTTATATTTAACTGTATTCATTATTTTTAATTATTTTTACATTTCTGAATTTTCTGGGCTTAGATATGTGTATGTGTGTACATATATATTAGTCTATGGCCACACATGTGAGTCATATTCCTACTTGGTGCTTGTAACCAATCCTCTAGCCTATTGGAGGGGGTCTTGGGGTAGTCATGACATTGGACCCTTTAGTATATATCAAGACACATTATATATATTACCAGAGATATGTGACTATGAGTGCATGAATATTACCTAGATAAATTGATTCAATATATATAGTGATACTATTATGAGTTCTGGAGTGTTACGATTCCAAAAAACATACTAGTAGATAGTTGTGAATTCCAATGATTCCTATAATTTTAATGGTGGTATGGGGGGGTTAGTGAGCATATTTACCTGTGAATTAATATAGTACATTATATTTCTTACTATTGGATCACCTCAATCAATAATTTTAATACATCAAAAGTTAATGTGGACATAGATGATAGGTTGTGGCTAATAAGATGAGTGTATTCGATTCCAAACAGACCAAACATGGGATCCCTGAATGTTATTCCCAATTTATTTCTAGTAATTAAAACCATTTATTAACACATTTATGAATATGAATTTCTATGGCCTCCATATCTAAGGAATATGAAACTAGTCATATATTAATGAATTCTAATGCAATACAATGTGATTCATCTTGAGGGATTGAAAATGAGGCATTCCTGAAGAAAAAATATGGTCTTTCAATCATCAATATTGAGATATGATATTGGTATCCTATGTGAATATAAATAGGTTCCATATGATTATTCCCCTGATAAAATGCATTGTAGCACTATTTGAGGAAGGAAGTATCGATCAAGGTTCTGGAATAGAGGATATATGATATTTAATGGTCATGGCCTAGTATAAATGTATAATTTTCTAGGAAGGTTTGGTTATTGGATAACATGGTCATTAATATGTAAGAAAATATATTCTATAATTGGTTAAAAATTATTACATTTTTTATTTTAGTAATTTTCCACATTAGATAATAATTTAAATTGATATCATCACATTGATATATAACTATTTTTTTGTACAATATGAGACCATGTTCGTGCTTCTATACTGAGATATGTACTAAAAACAGAGTCAAAATAAAATTAAATGGACAACTAAGAGGAATATATTAGAAATAATAGTGTTCATAGATGAGTTTTGACTATTGAGGAAAATGTCCCATGTTGTGATGCATGGTGATAATCGGAATCTAGTAGGCTAGTGTTTGTAAGGGGATTATGTTTTAATGTCAGTATATAGAGTATAATTTTATTAATGATATTTTAAATGGAATATTTTAGTAATTTGATCAAGGATGATTACTTTTGAATGGTGATCATGTATCTAACTTGAACATTGTCATTATGGGTGGACATTGTGACCCCTAAAAATATAATCCTGATTACATTGATTCTGTTCCTAGAAATATTTATTGGTATCCCAAGAGTGAGTATTTCCCTTTTTGTTGATTTTTTAGATGATAATCACATATGATTGCTTTATGTTATTAATAGAAAATGTTACATGGAAAAAGAAATGTGGTTCCTGTATGGATATTCTATGATAATTTTTATGTAGGTGGGGGTTTCCTAGAATATGTTATTAGATCAAGAAAATGTTTCTTAGAATATGATAATATCCTTAATGATGTTTTGAATTTATATGATGATGATGTAATGTGTTTGAATGTAATTTATTCATGGGTGATGATGGTTTTTGTACAATATTTTCTCATTGTGTAGGTCTATTTAGGCTCTTAACCCTACTAGATCATGATGTGTTTTAATTTTTTTAGTGGAAGCATGATTATATGATTGTTGTTATGCATGTGAACTAATGAGTCTAATAGTTTTATGAGTAACAATATAATTAGTTATGTTCTTGAATATGAAGTGGGGTTCCATGAGTTTTATAGACTAGATAGATCTAACCTTCCAACATTCATTATTAGTGATATATGATTCACATAATAGTTTTAATTCATTACCTATCATATGGATTTGATTCATGCTTCAAAATAACGTGGCACTAGAGAGTATGAGAATCCTACATAATGGATTAAAATGTTACACTTACTTTCACACATCAAACTAGTTATGGTTTTAAGAAGATACTATCCAATAATAGGAAAAGAGCTGACATGGTTTTATGGGTTGATTGAGGGATTATATTCATTATAATTGGATGAATGTTTCCTAGAGAGAGACACAAATGGGAATTAGTGATATAACATATTAATTTTTCACTTGAGGATATGTATGGTGTGACCCACATTTCAGATACTACATTTAATCTTTCGGAGAGAGGTGACCATCATTCTGATTTGAAAATTAAATGGTGATAATGATTATGATTATGTTGTTAGGGTATAGGTGATAAATAGTTTCTTGGTGTGGTATATAGTAATATGAGAGTTTTTTCACACAAATATATTGGGTTTATGATGGTTGTGGAGTAAACCATGGCGATTTATAATTTTTTTTCATTACGTATTCAAAAATATTCTACTATGGTGGGGAGCATGATTTTGGTGGTAGATAAGATTATCATCATATTGAAGGGTTCTATTTGGAAGACACCAGTCAAAATATGGTTGTTATTTCATATTTCTGATGATGAGAAAATGGATATATATATTTATCTAGATTTTATGTAGAAATATTGTAGAATGTATTGTTATTATAGATGTGGGAGTATGCGAATTTTTGTTGTGGTTCATATAGTTTTATATTTATCAAAATTTAATATAATAGGTAGAACCTTGATAGTCATGGTGTGGAAAAGAACAAAAGATATATAATTTGGTTGATGGCCAAATTGGTGAATTGAATATGGTGTGAGTTAAAAAAATATGGTACCAGGTTTCAAATAATTCTTTTGTAACACATAGTGTATGGGTATAAGAAATATATTTTTTAATATGAACCAGTAGTGTAGACAATCGGTTTTCAATAATGTTTAACTAAATGAACTCTACCTAGTTGTTTTCCTTACAGGTGAATGAATTGGGTTGGAAACCACATGAAATTTGTCATTGGGACATAATGTATGTTTTTGGATAAAGATCATTTAATTTCATGTAAACGATAAAATAATGTTTTTCAGTTATTTGATAGAGGTTTATGATTACATATCTGTTGGAACATTCAAAATTATGATGGGTATTAGTATTTTAATGGATCTATCATGTATGTCTATATGTGGGTTAAGCAGACACTTCATGTTTTCATATGAAATAATAGTTTCTTTGAGTTCCACATTATCTAATTATTTGTATATCGAAACTCAATATAGTGGTGATACCTATTGGATGAATAATAAATTATTAAAATGAGCCTTATGAGTCTCGATATAGATGATCATGGATAAGAACCATATTTGTATTTTAGTGACAAAATTAGTGGTGGAATGTTTTTTATTGGTTTCAATTAATAACATTAAATGTTTTATTTTAGAGACAATATGACGGATCAAGGATGAAACAATAAAATTTTTAATTTAATTTTTCACTATCACTGATTAGGGGATGTTATTTTTTACCACCTAGACATATCAGTGGAGAGATATTTTATATCCAGGAGTGTTTAATGTCATATATTCACAAGAGGATGAACATTTTAGAATAAATTGGAATATTCTAAATTTTGTATTGACTATATTTTTTATTAAGGTTTTAAAATATAATTTAGAGGTTTTGATCATATTAAAATAATGTTATTTAATTAGGTATGTGTAATTAAAGTAGATAATGTGGTTATACATGTGTTCGTTTTTGATGTTCATATTTCCATAGTTCTAAGAGTTATTAATATGGGTTCATGGGTATATGTAAATACTTTTATTGAAATCACATGTCACCATTAATTTCATGAGGTTTTACATTCGTTTTATATGGTGCATGGATAAATCCAAAATTTGGAGTAGTATTAAGGGATAACTATTAGAGTTGTATAGGAAAATATGTTGGATTTTCTATTTTATATTACGTGGCATATTTTTTTTAATGATTTAATAAATAACAAGTTGGGTGTTTCATGGGTGAAACTTATAAATTTAGAAATTATGGGAATTAATTATTAAACTTTGTCCTCCAACCATTGAGATGTGTTCTCATGGTTATTGACTCCTTCATGGTTAGAGCACATTTTTTTAAATATATTAGGAAAAACCAAGAAGCCTACCTAGTTTTCATAAATATAATATTTTTAAAATTATATCAAAATAAAATTAAATGTGTGGGACCCCATTTACTCTATAATTTGAACACATGCCCAATCTCCCAACCACTAATCTTCATCCTTAGGTCCTATGCCATTTTTCGGATTTGATGTCTGTTCTATCTGTGATTAAGGTGTGTTACATATTATTTCTTATTATATTTATATTTTCACACATTTTATTCTAATTATAGATGCATAAATTATTTTTTATATAATTTATTCAATACGATCATAGTGGAATAATCAAAGAATGATTGAGGTTCTGTGATACAAAGTATGAATAAATCATGTAACGCCATATTAATTGGGATTCATAGTGATTAAATATGTATGGTCATTATGGTGGATTGAAATTTGTTTTTGAAAAAATTCTATTTTAGTTAATTATAATATCATTTTTACTGGTTATTGATTTTCCTACTTGGGTACCAATGGTTTATTACAGAACATCCATGGGTTTTTGGACACGGTTCTTCTTTGACTTTTTGATAAGGTGTGTTTTTTTTCATTTATTAATTTTTTAAAATATTAAATACAAATTTTTTTATTAATATATTATAATGACACTGTAAATTATAAATAATTAGATGAATAATTTTTTAGGGCCTTGAGTGAGTGTTCGTTTAATATTATAATGCAAATACCAAAACGTTAGTAAGAATTGAGTTTTTTGAAGAAGATAAAATTTAAATGATTTAATATAATTCATATGATAATGGTACATACTCAAATACTTATTCATAATTCTTATATTCATGTCATCCTATGTAACCACACAGATGTGGTTCTTTCCTTGTTTTTAATAAATTTATAATTTTATTAATAATGTTATAATTTAAATTAAATCGTGAATTAAAAATTTGAACATGATTATAAAGTAATAAAAGATACCATGAAACTATGGAAGATGCAAAATATATTAATGCATTGGTATCCATGTTTCTTGGACTTATGGGATACCTTGATACTTTTTAACTAACAAGATATGAGTGTAATGTGACAAGAGGTGGATGAACCTTGAAGGATGAGTTAGGACCTCTTAATTTTTCTAGACATTGTGTATAGAATATATTGAGAATATTGAAGATTTGTTTGTGTAGGGTCGAGTAGTGTGACTCAAGATAGTGATATTGTACATGACTTATCCCTGAATATAATATCTAGTTTGCTATACCAAAAAGGAATTTGAGGTTGTGATATGACATTGTTGATTCAAAGCGATGTAGTGTCCACCTAGAGTGAGTTTAGTATCTATGATGGTGGATCCTGAGTCAGATTCTTCCACTATAGTTATGACCTAGATTAACTATATATGTTCCCATCCATTTGATAAAAATGAGTTCATTTTTGTCTCTATAGGTATTGATGGATGTGACTAATAACTAGAACTAATTACGAAATATGATAGACTAATATTCTACATAAAATGTATTGGGATGAGGAGGTAAAAAATTAAGATTAGTTTATATTTCATTCGTACTTATGACATGTTATAACCCAACTACCATGGATTAATTCATTTTTCTGAAAAAATATTTTAAAGTACCATGTTTCTTGATAATTATCTATTTATATGGTTGAAACAATTGGTCCTATGATGATTTGGCTCCGATATCATAGTATATTTAACATAATTTCTTGATTTTGAAGTTAATAAATGGTATGATTGATGTTGTATTATAGTATTATTGGTGGTAGGAAGCATGAATCATCGATGATACATGAATGGAAACATACCAGAATGCCAGAGATGGTAAATATTCCTTGGATATATTGTGACTATTTTGAATCCTATTGTACTAGGATTCAAATTCAGATACATGTAAACCATTTTGAATTCACGCGATTAATGATATTTGAAAGGTTTTATGAGGTGAAAAGTTAGAATATATCGCTAAGAAAATATGTTTCATATCAAAATGGTGACAATTTGGTCCCCTAAGTAGATGAATAGGATATAAGATTATATTAGTTCGAAACCATATATGTTATGGATGGGGCGAAATATTATTTGGATGCTGTGAAATTAACCATTGTATCTAGGTAGGTTATTCCAATTTGGATTCATTATATTAACAAGAATAATTGAATCCATGATCTATATGATTTACTTGGGAATCCCACTCTTATGAATTAGAAGGTATACTCGAAGTGATGAACTCCCAGATTAAATATTGGGATACGACAAAAGGGATTTAGGATTGGGGTTCCCATTGACCCACTATGGTCTTGTAATTATAATATTTCTGTAATGAAAATTATATGACCAATTAGTAGAAATTGGGTTCCTTTGGTTGATTTTAATGGAAAGGGAAACTCCAATACATATTGAAGGAAGTGTGACCAATAGGGGTCATGAAAATGAGGACAAATGATGGTTGTTGAGACTTTTCTAGATTGTATGTATACTAACAATGTGTGGTTTTGTTATTGGATAATATATTAATTATGAGGTGATCATAGAAATTATAGCATCTATAGGATTAATTTATTCTTCTAGGTTTTTAATAGTTTTTTATTTATTCTAAGAATTTGACAGGCCCATATATATACTATATAAGTATTTTAAGGGAAAATATTGGTGGTTCCAATTTAAATACTCCCAACTAATTAGACCATCATTTAACTAGGTTACCTATGAAAAATGCCTCTTTAATTTAGGTTCAGGTTGTTTTGATTCTTGAAATGTATGAACAAGATGGTATAACATGATTCGGTATATGTAATTACTGGTGGGGATGGTCTATTTTGATAGAGCCATATTGTGTTTTAATTATTTTGATTATCATATATATATATTGGATCACCTTGGGGGAAAATTAGTCTTCTATTAAAAAATTATCAATAAATATAAATATTGTATTTCTTATATTATCGATGCATGATTATTAATTAAATGTGATGTAATGTGTATTGAATAGATATATGATTATTATTATTTTATTTATTCATATTTATGACTATAATATATTGAATTTTACCATTCCATGGAACCTCCACACCACACTACGGATATTCAACATCATTTGGAGTTCAAAGAGGTGTTCCCAAGCCCTCTTGGAGAACTAGCCTAGAAACTATTTAGTGGTATATGGGTTGGGGTATTACAAAACATATTAGATCATCAGATAACATAATTCACAATATAAATTAATATGATGAAATCATCTATGGTTACTATTGTAGTTTTGAATTTAATACCCTCCATTTTAACAGTATACCTATTATCCCTTCATCATCATTACAAGATTGATTAATGAACTATCAAAAAAATAATGCTTTCTATAATTGTTTCTTGAAATTTCATCGAGTTATTATTAGAACATTTTTTAGATAAATGATGGCTAAAACTATTTCTATAGTCATGTTCATCACATAATGTTATATGATAATCATTTATTATATTCTATTTCCTAATTTTAGGTGCGAAAAGGATGATGGTTTTTATCATGTTTCATGATAGTTGTGTCAAAATAGTAATATCAATTTGATAAATGGAATATCTTTTATTTGGTTTCTTAGTGGAAAAATGACCTCTTTATTCCATAACATCCATTGTTAAATTTTTTCTTCCTTATTCAATACATTAATATAATGAAAATGGTTAACATTAGAAATAATATGATGAAGTAATTATCTTAAATAACAGTATTATAATTTATCATCATGATGTCAAATTCTATAAAACCATAATGTAAAACTATATTTATTTTAGTTCAAAATATGCTAATCATTATTCCTAATTCGTTACATTAAATATTTTCCCATCATACATCACAACATGATTCCATAAAAAAACAAATTCTAATGTATCACTATGATAATGTGATATTATATAGAATATATTCTGACATTATCATTAATGGTTTTGTAAAATTATACTACCTAAAACATTATGTAATCTTGAATGACGTTAATAATTCACATATAGGATATTTTCAAGTTTCTATTTTTAGAGAGTTAGGACATAACTATTACATTACATCTCAATTGTTACAATGTAGAAACATAAACATAGTATCCATTTTTCTTAATTAAATATAATCTCTTAAAAGAAAACAATAAATATTTTCTTGAAAACAATATTATAGAATTAATCCATTCTATTTCCCTTCTACATATCCTGTAAAATATATTTCTCAAAAATTGGATGAACATTAAAATCTCGGTTAGGGTTATAAAACAATGAAATAAAACATTAGTCTATCAATACATACAAATCAATGAAATCATACATTTCAATATTTGGCATACCACACAGAATAATATGATTTATGATTAACAAATAGAAATCATAAATCATAAGTGTAACTTGTGTCATCCATAACAAACATACATTATATCATTTATAGCTACATAGGGAGTTAAATTGGGAATAACCATCACAAAAGAATCCCTAAATCTTTTTGGAGAAACATTAACGTTTACCTCCATCAAATTACCCAATGCATCAGAGAGCTATCTGAGGCTCACCTTCCCAAGTTATATCACAAAACCACCCATAAGCATAAGAAATGACCAAGAACCATAATATAATAATAAAACATTAAACAATCACAAAAGAAAGATAAAATTTCCACATTCCAATCAATATATAACATTTCTTGTTATTGATATATCCAATCTATTTCCGTAACCATTTGAAACATTTAATAAATAGATTTTGGAGTCAATGTGTCCCATACCACATTGAAAATGATAAGGGGATTAACATTTTAAAACAATTATATCCGTATAATTAAGTCCATATATACATTTTGAAGACATGGAAAATAATGAGAAATATTTAGAATATTAATTCTTTAAATCATTTAAAACATTGTTTTAGTTAATGAGTCTATTACCACATAGAAAATACACGAACAAAATAAATAAATAATTAATTATAAAAACATTTTGAAAATATTTGATGAGGGAGAAAAGCATATGTCATAAATGGGACATAAACTTATAGAAATAAGGATATATAAGAACATATCCCAAAATAATATAATGGAAACTAAAAGACATAACATTAAAATGAATTTAACTAAAAGATGATGGTGAATGTTTCCCTTACAGATTTGGTAACTTATGAAACATGCAACACATGAAAGAAGGACCTTACTAAGAAGATTTAAATTCCAAAAAATTAATTTATATTACATAATGAATAAAATTTTGGGAAGTATATACCCATCAATAATGGAAATAATAGAAAATATGGCTTGAATCTCATGGGAATTAAAAGTGATATGGAAACCACTTACCTTATTTTAGACATGATTCCTTCATTATCTAATCACTTGAATAATAATAAAATGTATATTTACACTTTCTTAACATCCATTTTCACATTTATTCTTCCATTTATATTACTTATTACTATACTGTAAACATTACAAAATCATTTAGGTTAATAACGGTCATTTTGTTGACATTTGGTACTTCAGTTAAAAATGAACCGATTATAATTAAATTTTATCATTGTTGTCAAAATTCCATTATCTCCAGAAATATATTCATGAAATATATATCATATATATCATATATATCCTGTATATATATATATAATAGTACATATCATTTGGATATAAGATATGAAATGCACCGTTCATGGAGACAATAAGCTGTTTGTACGCATGAACGAAACATTCATTTCTATTTCATATACAATGGAATGAAAAATAAATGAAAAATATGTTTATTATAATTCCAGTATAATATCATATTTAATTTTAGTAATGAAATCCTTTATAAGTTCCATGTATGGCATGAATGATTAATATCACTTTGAGGGGGTGATAGTCCACACTTCCCCAAATGAAATTATCATATTTACCCATTATGGAAACAATAAAGGTATGATATAAATGAAAAATAAAGAATCATAGAGACAATATAGAATAATATAAATCACATATAAATATAGTTCTGTCATAATGGCCACCAATAGAGGTGGTAAGAGAAAACCGAAAAATCATCGTTTCGTGAGGCATTAGTTCACCGTACACAAAAACAGTATGGTTAAATCCATTAGATGAAGGTGTGTGTAAGTGTAGTTTGAATCCATCTCATAAAAAACCTAGTATATTTATGGTACTGGTGTTTTTATTTGATAAGGAATATGAAGATAATAGGGATTGAAGATGTAAAATAAAAGAAGAGAACTTGAGGGAAGACGTTACCTTTAAATCGTGTAACTCCATATGGTTTGAACAAAAAGGATTATTTGACCCACCATAGGCCTATGTTAAGGCTTGTATAATGAATATAGGGATCTTGGGAGGTTATTTGGGTTGAGTTTGGACATTCCAAGGGGAATTAGAGGTGTGTTTATTGGGTTAGATTTGATGACCTTTTATAAAAGGGAGGAGAGTCTCTTTAGAAAATTTACAAAATATTATTTTATTATAAATTTGTTTTCAGTTTTTAAATGGGAAAATCTATTTTAATTGAATGATAAAGTTCATATAAGTTGTAATAAAATTATCCTATAATAATTGGATTGGTTTTGGATATTTATTTATTCCTTATCATTTTTATTTATCCTTTTGTTAACTTATTTAACTTTTACCAAATTGCAACTATAAGGTTCATATATTTATAATAATATGAAAAGGGATCCAAAATAGATCATTAATGAAATTATTACCATAATATATGTCATTTGGACTAATAATTCATTTTTAGGTTTATTTTATCATTTAATAGAATATTAAATATTTTAAAAACCCATTTCCGTCAATTTAAACAATATTTATATCATCACTTTTAAAAAATTGAGTAAAAATATTTTATTGCAGAAAAAATTCATTATTTAAAATATATCAAGTAATAATAATCAATAATAATCTTTTATGTCATAAAAAAGTTCAAAATAAAATTATTATAATAATTATAATATCATTTATTTGATTCCATTGTTAATGAAGCAATTACTACATCACAATTGTGTCATAATTATATTTATTTATATAATGTGTAATAATTATAAGTAAATTAAAATTATATAGAAAATATATTTGGATTTCGAATTCATATTTATAGTCAATGATCTCACTAATATAACCCCATATAAAACAAATTTACTAAAATTTATATGATTATATTTTTTTTATTACTTTAAATTAATTTATATAAAGTGTCATTATCACTATCATGTTGCTCCATGGGGTCCCAAAATCAACCCATGGATGCCCATGGTCGTTAATGTGTCAACAAAATTAATAGGGAACACATTAGGGTAATTTAATATTATTATTTTAATATTTTTTACCCTTATTTACTATATTTTCCCTTTAACCATTATATGTAAAATATTTACAGATGTAAATATTCATAATGCCTAAAAAATATACATATTTACAAAAAATTTGAACCTCTTTAATTAAAATATGGAATCCATTTTTTCAAACTCATAACACTGAAGTGGCAGAAATTAATTTAAAATTAATTTCTGTTGTAAAAAAAGTGTGTTTTTATGAAATAATAAATATCAAAAGATTAACACTTTTTTATGTCTAATTTCAAGTGAAATCACATACAATGAACAAAATTAGATTAAATGTTAAAAATATAATCCAAATAAACATTAAATCAATTAAAAATATAATTTAACCATATAAATATATTAGATTAAAAGGCAGTTTTGAATTAAAATGCAGTATTTGACTATTCTTTAAAAAATGAACATTATCTTTTAAAAACAAAATTTCATCCAAAGTAAATTTTGATGGATTGATTATAATGATTAATTTTATTTTTTCATATGGAACACAAGAAAGTGAAATACTGTATATTTAAAAGTGGTTCAACATCAAATGGTGGTAAAACGACCTTTAAAAAATATTAGAGTCTCTCATGCTTAAAATATAAATCTTCTTTATCGTATGTCTCTTCAAATTATATGATAAATGAATAAAAATTTAAGAAACATGTATAATAATATTGTAGTTAGTTTTTTTCATTCTCACCAATACAACGACAAAGCGTTAACTACTATTTAAAATACTATATTATTATTATTTTTCAGTATGACTCAGCCTTGTGGGAAACATGAGATTTTAGAGAAACCTATTGTTGCGTGTTGGGTATGTTATCAACATAGAATCCAATTTATAGTAAAAATAATATTTAACTCACAAATATTAATAAATATGATAATTCAATATTTTTAATTTACTTGGGATGTTAAGTTTACAATATTTACACTAATCATAAAACAACTATTGGAGATCATTTTGATACAAAACCATCGATTCCAATGGTTATTACCAAAAAGAACATTTTTACCAAATATGTATCTACATATATGTATCAAAACATGGATGAATTTTTTATTATACTACATTTAAAAAATTTACAAAAATGTGAATATTTTTTCTTATCAATTGGATTATTTCTCCTAAATAACAATATTGTTTTCGTGGTCAATGTCTCTTAATAATGACAAAAAAAATAAGTAAATAAATATTCAAAAATAGATAAACGCTAATCTATAAAGAAATATACTTTTCCCGACTCACACACATGGATCTTGTACCCAAACACATTCTTTCATATCATGTTGATTTAAAAATAAAAATAGTCATACATTTCATTTACATAACATTAATAGGGTAGATAAAAAACCATGATTGAATGGATTGGTTTACATGGGTTCAAATAATTAACAATATTATTTTATTAAGCAAGTTTACATTTCTCAGTAATTGATCCACATGAAAAACTCTTCAACAGTTTTGAGATGTTATTATCATATTCATGACATGAATTTTAGAAAAAATTAAAAAGGATGATATTATAACACTTGTAAGAGAAAAATTAAATTAAATTAAATCTTGTTTTATTTTATAGAAATATGAGATATCATGATGGGAAAGGAAATATTTTATTTAAAATAATATGAAATAGTAATAGTTATCCACCAGAATAATAGAATGATCTATTATCAAAAATTATGAATCATATTCCTTGTCATAAGAGTATAGAAACCAGACCAAATAATCATGGGACATAGTATAATTAATTAATCATATAATATATAAAAATTAAATAAGATAAATCATTGTAAATATAAATATAGTGGGTATTAATTTGAAAATAATTATAAGGACAATGTGGGATTTGTATAATGACACTTATACCCTCCAGGGATGGGTCTAAGACCCATGTACCCTCTTTGGATGAGAATATTACATGTGCACCATTATGGTGCTGTGTTCTAAACAATGTACCATTTAGGAAAATGTATAACACTAATATACCATATTGGTCATCAGATACTGCACCATGATCTCAAATGTCTTGGGGAAGCATCCCAGGTATACTATTATGAATCAGTATAATCCCACGAACCCCCTTGGGATTGGGATATAACTCATGTAACCTATTTTATTTTATGATATAATAAAAATAAACTACATTACTACAAGTATATATTGGTCCCAACAGATTAGTTATCCATATAAATATATTCTAATTCAAAATAACATGTCATCAGACTGTAATGAACAAGTAGATTGTAAAATGTATTTTTAAACATTTGTATAGTATTTCATAAAAATTGAACTCAAATAGGTAAATGGATGAAAACCAATAATTTATCACCTAATATTATTTCATTATTTGAATATTTAGATAGGGATTAATGAGAAAATATTTCCATAGAAGTAATTTTTTTAGTTAATACGAGAAAAACTAAAGCAAAATAATAAAGTAATATAAATAAAATGATTAAATAATTGGTATAAAATTTTATTATATAGGATAATTTATGAATAATCTTTTCAAAATTTAATTCTATACTTTTAAAAAATTGTTTACATGTAAAAATAAAATTATATTGTGGAACCATAAAATGGAAATATGACGTCACGAATAATATCTTAATACAAAATGAAGATTTTTTATTTTTAGAATGAATTATCATTAATGAATCCCAAAAAACAAAAAAAAAATAAAGGTATGGTTCTTTTTTAAAACCATTTAATTATAATATATTTATAAATAACATATAGTTTTATTGACAAATATTTAAACAAATAATGTTATTCAGATGATAAAATGATTGATTTTGAAATAATAGAAGAAATGTTTATACTTTGAAATTACTTTTATTGGAATCCCACCATATAATATGAATAATAAAAAATCATTTTAAAATGTATAGGAGGAGAAAAATAAGGTAACTTTTTTAATCCAATATATTGATTTGAAAATTTAAAAGGAAAAAAATTTGGCAATAAAAAAATTGTAGTTTGGTTTCCAAAGGATAAACATTGAATAGACATTCATAAAAATTGATTACGTATATAATGAATAAATTTTATTCATTATAATATATTGGTATACAATTAGAAATCATATTTCATGATTTCTCAATACTGCATATTATATTTTTTGAATAAAAATATTAATATGGTTAATACTGTAAACTAAATAATTATTTATGGAATTTTGTATTGTTTGATCAATATTTAAATGAACATTAATTTTTTTATAAAAAATTATTTTCTTCAATAATATAAACATTAAAATTTTATCATGAACATATATTTCATTCAAAAAATGGTTTTTCTGTAAAATGGGTTTTACACAATATGTGTGATAATATATAAATTTTTTTCATTAAATTATAGAAAAATTATTTATAAAACCACATAAAAAATTTATATAATAGTTTAATTTATTAAATACTATTTTTATTTATTTTCTATTAAAATTAGACACTAAGAGTGAATTTGTGACATCAATGTAATGGTGAATTAGGTAATAATTGGTTCAACATTGCGAAAATAGTTATAATTTTTTAAAAAAATATGGTGGGTGTATTGTCCTTATCTCTTTACCGAAAATATTACTGGATGTATTTTAATGCTATGTACTTAAATAATTTTGTGAAATTATTTGAAAATAAAAATATATTATAAAAAGAGTACCAATATTAATTTTAAAAGTAACTCACCACCTCCAATTTAATCAATCAATTCATATGATTTTACATAACCAAAACATTAATATAGTGTCTCTTCAGCAACCACCCCACACCATTGAATCCTTGGTTTCCCTAAATGACCATTATATAGAATTGTATTAAGTTTACCATTGGATACAATCAAAGTAAGAGAAAATAATCCAAACCCAACTTATGTAAATATTTTATTCTTATACACTCATCAATTCCCCTAAATCAGTGATATTCTGATGACATATTCATTTTGATTATATTGATGGGTCATTATAATAATTTAATTGAAATTTTATACTAAAAACCATAGAAATTGATAAAAATGAATATGTGGGCATTCTTGTGTGTAGAGTACCAAATCCATGAATGATGTGTTATATTTTTCACCATCACCTTAAAGGCAAAGATAAAATAGGTTATTCACAAAACTAATATAATATTTATATCGTTTTATTATTATGGAAATGTAATTATTTAATTTCCTACCCCCTCTCAATCAATTGATAATTAATGTTCCATTAATGCATACATGCTGACTACTGCCTCCAAAAAATTAAATTTTCGCTTTTCCATTACCATCTAAGAATGAGGAATTTGAAAAATATCTTTTAAACTATTAAACTTTTAGAAAAATAATATTTGGTATTCTATATATACGACTAGCAATTAAAATTCATGGGGACTTTAAGCAACTAAAAAGATCATATAAATGGACCATTATTAATCTTAATGTATTTCATTTATCATTGGATTATTTATAATTATTAATTATATGGATTTTAAAATTAAAAATATCTAAAAAAAAGTTGTTAATATTATGGTGTTTTCTACGACATCATTCACAGTGGTCAATAACCCCAATCTGTTTTGATGAAATTTTTGAACAAAAATAAGTAAAAGAAGTAAGAAAATACTATATTAACAAAATATTGAAATTTAAGTAATAATTCATCGAAATATAAATATAGATGAATTATTTTCATGGTTATATATTTTATAAATATAATTTTATTATTTTGGAGGTAATAATTATATAAAGGGTTAAATCGTTAATTATGTAATGGATCTTGTGAACCACCCACCTAATTTTTTTGTAAAATGATCTCTTTATTTTTTTATATATTACACAATAATATTTCCACTATAAATTTATACTTCATTATATTTATATCTGATATATATATAGAAATTTATCCTTTTTATTTTTATGGTTATGAATACTTCATTTCACTTCAAACATCGTATATATAATTAAACATTTGTTAAGAAACCATTTGTGGTTGTTTTTTCTTGTCACAACTCACCCCAAGAACATGTTTTTAAATCTAATTATATTATAAAAACAAATATTATTTTGTTTACATAAAAAATTGATCAATTATGGTTTTTTTGGAACTGATTAATGTCTCTATATATTTTAAGGTATCCATTTAAATTTTCATAAAACATCAACAATATTTTTATATCTATTTTTTATTATATCATATCATTATCATGAATTTTATACAGTACAACATCTTGTTCAAGGAAGAACAAGGTTTCTATTTCATGATCACGATTATACTTATATTTCATTTTATATGGTATACTATGAATTCTTGGAGATCTATTGGATTTTCAAGTGCTATTTGCACACCTAAATAAGGACAATGTTTTAACATATAAAATAATTCATTTATGGATCTATTATTCCAAAAAATATACCTCTATATCCTTGGTTTATATTTTATGGATGTTATATGTGTAATTATGAATGAAATGTTTTTGCGGATTGGATCACTACAACATAATTTCCTTTGACTTGCTAAATCATCCTTTATATGAAATATAATTTTTATTCCAATCACATTCATTTGTAAAAATAGTATATTTACATCTTATCAATGAATGGTGTTAAACAAGAGTCCATTAGTCAATTTATTGGGGAAATTATTGAATTAACTATTTTACCATTTCCTTATATGATTTATTTTTTAGAGATTCTCCACTCCAATGGCCCGAAGACCTTCATTTGTATTAATTTTTGACAATCCACCTATCAAGGGGTGAGGTGGAACCCTTACAATACTTGTAGGCATATGTATTACATGCCTCGTAGGCCATAAAGGAATTCATTTCCTATAGGATTCAAAAATTACACATAACCCAGACTAACTACATGGAACTGCTCCTCCCCACCATATTCATTGTGAAATATGCTCTCTACCCCCACATGGAGTTTTGGATAGGCTTTTCCATGCATGCACAGGCTTTTCCAAATGGTAGGTTCCATACAATCTCATTCATGCAACCCATTTAGCATCTGCTATGCTGAATGCTCATTTCTCGTCCTCATTTGGGAGCTTGTTCCTTGTAGTTTTTATGGTTTAAATCTGTACTTAAGGTGGCCCCAAGACATTGAGGTGGCCAGGAGGGCTTAAGGACTTGAAAGACTAGGTGGCCCGAAGTCCTTAATGACTCATGGATCAAATCGGTTCCCTGAATGGCCAAATGGGGGAATAGTCCGGACTACTATAGTGCCAAACAGTACTTGCTACAGTACTCTATATAGTAGTTCTACAGTTCCTGTTATAGTACATGTTAGAGCACTACTACAACACTGCTACAACTCTTATAAAATACCCAAAAAATACCTCCAAATGGATTTCATCATAGGTCTCCGGGACGCATTGAATGATTCCTCACCAATCAGGCGGACTCTCACGTGCTTCGAGGGATTGTCATTTTGAAATATATTAAATTTCATAAATGGGGAAATATCAAAAATATGTATTTTTCTATTCCAATAAATATGATTGTTAATTATAGTGGAATATTGGTCATATATTTTATATATTATTTATTCAATCATATGAATTTTTAATTGGACAATATTTTTGATAACGTGGAACTATAATATCCTCTTGAAGCATTTATATATCTCCCATGGAAATTTTATTGGTTAATATTTTATCCATATATAGAATATTATTTTCTACTATTCATTAGGAATTGATGGTAATATTATAATGTCCAATATCATGAGGTCTTATCATAGTAAAATTGTTTAGCTATAGTTTTTATAAATTTTTTCTCTATGGAAGTTGTTATTGTTTTTCTCGAATTCATTTATTGGTATTTCAACCGTGAATATGTTATAATCAAAGTTACTATTAATTGTGGGTTCCATTTATCAATCTATTCAAACTATATAATTTTTACAAATTATATAGTATATTTGGATTTTTGAATTTTTTGAATTATATAATCTATTAGTGATAATTTGAGATCACCCCTACATTATGTTCAAATTTCTAGACTTTATGAATAAATGTATTAAAAATGATATGTCAATTTTAATAGATAATGTGTATAATTTAATAAGATAATATAAATAATTATTATGAATTAAATATGTTCCTATATAGTAGAGGGAATTCCCTTTTATGATATATACATTATAATTTTTAAGTAAATATTTCTCATAACACACTATAACTCAAAATCCTAAAGTTTATTAGAATGAATGTGAGTAAATTTATTTCTATATATTGTAATTATTGATGTCTAATATTATTCCAATTCAGTTTATTTGATATCAACTATGTAATGATGATATTTATTTAGACTATATTCATGATGTGTTGATCTGAAACATCACTATTTTTATTAAATGATGTTTTAGAAAACATTAATGGATTGGATGTTTGTATAGAATAGTTTAATCATTGATAAGTTAATGTTGATCATGATATAAATGTATATTTTTACATAGTATTGGATGAGGTAGTATAAAATATTCTATATTTTTGGGGTTTATATAATATAACATTTTTTAAATACCAATGCAATAATTTCGGTGATATGTATTACTATTTGTTTACATGGATATATTTTTTTAAAAACTCTATTCATTTTTCCTCTAGAAATTTAAAAAAAAATCTAGATTATAAATGAGGGTTCACAATTTATAATATATTATTATCGGGTTAAAAATCAGTAATAGGGTGTGTTGTGTACAAACTAAATCATAATCATGTGTATTACAAAGGGTCAAACCCTACACCTAGATAGACACATCCATGGAATATTCATTGTTTAATAACATTATTTTTACAAGATTGTGTAAATGATTTAATATGTTATATAATTATTATATTAAATATTAGATAATCCAACCAAAATAATATAAGATAGAAATAATTGACATATATGTTGAATAGAGTTCAAGTGAAATAATATCAATGAGATAGTCATTTTATGTTTTAATATATAATTTCATTAACATAAAATCATTCCCATAGAATTTCCATCAACCTTTATTAAATATTTTCTTAATAATGATGGGAGCCCAAAGGAACTATATTAACAAGGGATTTTAGGGATATTGAATAATTTGTTCCATTATGTATCCAAATATGATATGAGGTGGAGTAAACAGTCATGTATCATTGGAATCTATTTTTAATAAATTCTACTTTTCAATGGGAAATTTATTTAATCCATAAGTATATTATTGATTATTAATGGTGTTGTATCATTTAATTTTGGAAAAAATATAAGTATAAAAGAATGAATATAACATTTCATAGGTTTTAAAAATGATTGAAGAAACAACTCTGGGAAACCATGATGAGATTAAAAATGGAAATTAATTTTGATATTGATGTTAATCAAGATCAATTGTGAAAAGGGGAGATCGAAGATAATAAATTGTACATCTTTTATTGAATTTAAATTGGGAAGCAAGAAAATAAATTCACTAGTAAAATGGATAATGGGTAAATTATTCAAAAATAACTTTTGAGAACATGGGAAAATGAAAATGCTACATAACTACTACAATATAATAGAATTGTGAATCATCAGAATAAGTATTAAAATTTCTTATAACATTTATATTCACACCAACTATTGAATATTATTTTCAATAAAAATAGATAATGATATGATTTTTATTAGATTTTCATTAGTATTTAGGGGCAGATACATATTTTGGGGTTTTTACAAAAAATTAATGTAGAATTTGAAATTTATTATCTATATTATTAATGGAATATTTTCAGTGAGTATATTATCAAATAAAATTAAAATTTATAAATCAATGCATGATCATATATTAATATTGACTATGATGTTTGAATTTTCTATTATAATATTGTTCTTCATACCCATAATTATTTTCTTATTATAAAAATATGGTAGTTGAAATCTCATCTAAATTTATTCTCTCGAACTTATGAATACTCTAAACTATTTTGCATAAAAAATAAAATTAAAATATATAGTACCCAATTTATTTATTATTATATAATATATTATCCCAGGATTAAATTTTTTTAAACTAATATGTTCAATAACATGTGAAACAATGATCTTGGGATAAAATGAATGTTGGAATAATATATAACTGTTATAATATAGCCCTAGAATTATTGGGTAAAAATGATAACTCATATTTTTAAATATATGAATAAATAAAAATATAGATCATTAAAAATTCTAATGAATTGATTAATTAAATTAGGACTGATTAATAAATTATGAGACTAATTATTACAAAAAAAATTCCCATAAAAAATAATATTTTTATTTTTATTAAAGAAACTATGTATTTTATTGTTTAAATATATTTCTCATATTAATAATATATTAATGTCAGTTTGATAAATAAATTACTTAAAATAATATTAATAGTAATACGTTAAAAAATTTATATGATAGATAATTTAATTATTTTTTTATGTTTGTATTCAAAGTTGTAATTCATAAAAACTAGATATTTTATTTTAAATAATAATCATCAATATATATTAATTATTATAATCTTTTTTAAACAAAATTTTTTAAAATTTTTCTATAATAGTTTATTTTTAAGAGAATTGTGGGATATAGTTTTTTTCATGCAATTAATCATTTATGACATATTCATTATATAAGAAAATCATGAATGAAAAAAAAAATAACATTAGTAGTTAAACTATCTATTGAAGAAGTGGTATTGTGAATTTATAAATTATATTATAATTTTAAGAATATAATTTTTAATATCTATGATACTTAAATAAACTTGTTTTATAGATTTAATATTTTTTGTCTACTCTTTTTCATAAATATAATTTTTTTTCATATATAGTTTTTTGATTATATGAATGATTCATAATATATTTTGACTACATTTTACAATGAAAACTAAATACATTGGTTGTTTTTCAACAAATATTTTTTTTCCTGTGATAAACAATTTCTCTCAAAAGGTTTATACGTGTTTCATGAACTAATTTAAACATTTCTGAAACAAGATAAATGTATTTATATCTAATAATGTATATTTCTTATTTTTAATTATATGGAATGATTTCATTTTTATAACAAATTATCTTGTCTGACATTAGAGGTAAACTACATACGTTGAAACTAGTAAACATGATTAATAAAAAATTGTACAACTGGAAAAACAAATATTAATAGACATAAAATAATATTCATAAACATGTGTCCAAATAATATTTATAGTGTGTGTGAAATTATCACATCACTAAATAAATTAATGTCCATTTTATGGAACTATTTTACATATGAATCTTTTTTTATGTATATTTTGATGAAATATAAACAAAATATCTATTGTAACCACCTACCAATGGGTCCTCACACAAACTAAATAATACCAATCCAAAATATGTTTACCTATTCATGTTCACGCTTTAGTAAATCCCCTATAAACCCTTTTCATCATATTTATCTTTTGGACATCAGAACTTTTCCTAAGACAGCCATTTCCAAGGAGGTCACCAAGTTAAATCCCATTTCATCAATTTTTATATTAATTTTTTCTATTGTTATTTATATTCTTCATTACTGTTAAAAATTTATTTTCATCATATATATTTAGTGAAAATATAATTAATTTCAAAATTATTTTTTTATGTTAATTAGTCTAAACTATTGTACCCCTTTTCCTATATAGAAACATTAAAATGATACTCATGCATGTGTATGAACTACCAGCTCTGTGATTCATTTTGTATCATTTTCCTTAACTACAATACACAACTAGCCCAAATTTTATATTTAATAATCAGTTATGATATTTAAAACATATATTATATTATTAATTGATACAATATATTATAAATTTCACATTAATTTATGAATATATATTTTTTAACCACAAATACATTTGGACTTAACCTCTATGGAATGATCGATTTATGTTTTTTATTTTAATCTCCCCTTTAATGTCTTTTAAATAGAATAGAATAATAGATAAATAATATGTGAATTGAATTTTAAATTTTATGGGAAAAAATTCTAAATACATGTCAATAATATGATCAATAGAAGAAATTGGTTTTATCAATCATCCATCAGCGTGTTCAAAGGGATAAAAATTATTTTTCGCTATGAACTAACATGGAATAGTATAATTTTTTCTTAAAATTATATAAAATTAAGATTTAACTAACTAATTAAAAATTTGTAAGTCTATTATTACTATTTTACTATGATATTATAAATAAATAAAATCATAATCATCTATTAATTATGTTATGTCTTTATTTGGGTTGTTTTCACACAGAAATTAAATAATGGTGTAATATTATATCATCGATTATTAAGGGAATTATTTTTAATGTAATATTTGATATAAATATGTATATTATTATGTTAGTTTATATCAGTTTGGGTAACATTAATATTAATATCATTTATTAAGAAAAAATATTATGTTTGTTCAAAATCCTTGAAACATACTTATTATCTTTTTAAACATTAAAAATTATTTCTAGAAACCAAAAAATGAATGAAAATGTATAATTATATATAAATCAAAATAACCAATTCTAGTAGCTTCTATAATATGAGATTGATGAACATTCGATTAACAATCACATATACTACTACTATTAAAAACAAGAATTAAATGAGATAGATTACTCACGTTAGATATAATAAATGAATAATAAAAAACCAATATATATTTAATGAATAATGAATAATTATTCTTATAATTATATATATATATATAATGATCTAAAATAGTTATTCATGAAACTTCGTTTTCTTCATGAGGATAGACAACTTTTCAAATATGTTGGAATTATTTTTTGGGTTTTTGAGGACAACAATTTATTCCATTGAGATACTAAATTTAGTATTGAAACTCTATTTAAAA
Source organism: Viscum album (assembly GCA_963277665.1). Lineage (NCBI taxonomy): Eukaryota > Viridiplantae > Streptophyta > Magnoliopsida > Santalales > Viscaceae > Viscum > Viscum album. The sequence continues at coordinate 1,356,050,344 of OY728120.1, forward strand.
ATCGTTGAATAATTTGACCCAATTACTACATGGAATTTTATTATCTCTTTTTCTATGGTACTAATTTTTCTCCATATAACAACCATAACTAATGATTTTTACTCTCATGATTCAGATACATGTTCGGATTGTTTTTCTAATATTTATATTAATAGAAACATTAATATTTTATTAAAAATGATTTATATTTTTTTGTGAAAACATAAAAAAAAATTATTTTATATATTTATTATCACTTTATTGATGATATTACATTCTCCATTTTATATTATATCATTCAAATTGTTAGGATTCAATTATCTCAAAACCAATATATGTTATCATTCTATATTATAATTTCAATGAGACTATGTGATATTTAATACAATAGTTTATTTTTTATGGTGTATTCCATCGCATATTCAATTCATGAAAAAATAGTATATGTAGTTTCATTGTATTTTATTTTCATGGCATTCCTCTCATATTATACTGAATCTTTTGATCCATAAAAAATATTGTAATAAACTGGAACGTTTTTCTCATCAAATAATGGGAAATATGTTTATTTGGGATTAAATGTAAATTATAGAGTTGTTTGGTTGAAGAATTGAAGAAATTTTAGGTGTTTTATATAAAAAAACAAGTGTTTTATCAGATTTAGTTTGTGACCTCTTGACCCAGGATCCACTAAAATATACTTTGTTCTAGTCAGTCACAATGTTTCGTGTGAGCCTTCGTATATGCCAGAGGATTCCATCTAGTAGTGAGGGTAAATCATGTTCTTTTTCTGATATTAGACACTATTTTATTGGAGTAACATAAGTGAAATTGTAAATAAATTGAAATTGAGGAATCATAGTACAACTAACAACATTGTTTGAAGAAATAACAATAAACAATAGTTTAATATAAAAATATAATAAATTGTACTAATAATAAATCAATAGGATGAGTCATATAAAAAAAAACATGGTATATAATTCTTTTGAAAAAATTTTATATATATAAGATACATAGAATAGACATATATGGAATGTTATACAATGTTACAAAAGATAATAAGTTATCTCTACTAGAATTGTGGGAATAATATCAATACTCTTATCCCATTATCCAATGTTATAGGCAAATAATATCAATCATCCATGGTTGAGCACCTATCCTAATTTATAACTACATCCATAAGGTCTATCCGGGTTCCAGTCGTCTACCCAAACTCTGTTTGAGATAAACATAGTGGAAAACCACCAATTATGTCTAAAATAATCCAATATATCTGTATATTAGGTATGTTTGAAACTATATCAAATAATATAAAAAATTCTTAAATCCATAATATTTTCATCTAATTATTATAATGGATACTAGGTTAACAATACATATTTTGAAAATGAGAGAATAACTCTATGTTTGATAAATTTTTTAGAAACTTATATATCATTTATATATAATATTTATATAGTAATATTGAGGAAATATGTTAGGATATATAGATCTATATACATAGATATGAGGTTCTATATAGACATAGGTCATAACTCAGTTTTCCATGAATAGGCAAAGTAGATAATGGCTTTGACAAGGTTACTTTTCATGAATCTCATAAAAATATGAGACATTATGCTTGTCCCTCGAGATAGTGGGGTGATTCAACATTCCCAACAACTAATATAAATTATAATGTAAATAAATTCACATCTTCCCACTAAATTGATTGATATGTCATTCCCATTACCCAATGTAAGGTACCATCAAACTACCGACATAGAAAGTATCATAACCATTATAAAATGATAAATTTCCATACTCTAATACTAATTATCGTAAGTTGTTTGTATTGAATTACCATATATAAGAATGGTTACACCCAATTATATAACACATTAACTAATTATAACATGTTTCATGGTCATGAGACAAACATACATTTGATTTATAAGACAAGGTGAATCTAATGTAATAAAAATACAAAAAACCTAGGAGGTGGTTTCTTCAATTAAACTATTATCACAGTGCTTATATATTTAAATACCAGAAAATGGGTGGATTAAAAATGGTAAAAATACACAAATGGAAAAACATGGATCCCAAAGAGTAACATAACATAGTTCTAGTAATTTAATTATAAAACAATATTTTATGGCATCTCGCAAAAAATATCAGACAACAACATAATAGGGAAAGAAATAAAATCACTTAAACATTTGGGGAAAATTATTATAACACCTTCTATTAGCATGTCGATGAATGATCATATGGAATAATATTCATGTTTTATTTAGAATATTGTATGATGAATGAGTATAAAGCTACCCTAAAAATTGTTTTATAAACTCAAAAAAATTACATGGATGCTAGTGAAAAATAAATATGAATGGATGTGATATGATATTAGAGCATTATCATAGTAATAAAAAATGAGGTACAATGATTAAAATGATGTTGTTGGTGATGAGATATTAAAATCCCTAGGAGGATTATTCAAGGAGCTCCCTAGGCATGTTGTCTTCTAGAAATAGTAGGTAGAAAAATGGAATAGGTTATCGATGGTAATGAGATATGTCCACAAAAAAAAGACACATATAGAGGATTTTGAAGAAATAGACAGCATAAAAGTGCTTCCATATTGGGATTATTGGGAGGTTATGCAATATTAAAATGGAACCTTGCCTTATGAAGTGATGCAATAGTTATATTTGATGTGAATCCATGCAATGGTTCAATGTAATTGAATATTTGTATCTAATAAGATGGTAAAGGTTTATTTTAGTGGTAAAAAGATTAGTTGAATTCATGGTCCTGTCATTTGACATGTACATGAGTGTTATATGGTTCATGTAAGGTTCCTCCTTAACCCATTTAAAAATAATTTTATCAAAAAATCAATATAAATGTACAGCCTTCAGGATTTTAGGTAGGGTAAATAGTTCTTTGGCCCCATGTTTTAAAAGAAACTACGATTGGCTAAATGGTTTTCCAAATTGTGTTCCAACTAAGGTCCTAAAACTATTCAATGGATAATGGATTTTAATGTTTGGGGAGCATGGTTTTTCTAACAGTTATAATCCCATGAGACCCCCTATACGGATCTGTGTAGCACCCCACAATGTTTTTGAAATGCATGCACCCTCAAATGTATGTTATTTTCATACTGTGTGCATGGACTTTCTCTTCCATAACATAGAGATCTGATATCTTAAAAATAATCAATCACATTCTAGACCATCTATAGGTCATAAGGAATATTTATTAGGATAACAGAAGGAATTTAAACTAGGAAAACTGAACCATGCCTGTATAAAAATCATGGCTGCCATAACCACCCCATAATTAATCAACTCATCCCTATGTTACCCTTCATAGGGTTTTAAGTGATCATATGAAGAATTATCTATCCCCTTGTGACATACATCAACCTTTAACTCCTAGGTAATAAAATGTACTCATTTGTGATGCTGTAACACCCATAAAAGAGAAAGTAACAAGCATTAGAGATTCATTATGCTCTGATCCATTATATACACTAGGTACACCTTACAAGAATCACCTATTCCAAACTCATCCTCCTCATGATATAAAATATTTGACATTACTGGATAATTCCCAAGACTCTAAGATACATGTACAACATAATAAAAATCTAGTACCTCTAAGGAAGTGCAATCTGTAAATCAGCTATTCCAATTTTCTTTAAGATGTCAAATTGTATGATAAATATAGAAGCTACTGTAAAAAACATTATTATTCATAGATGATCTTTAATCGGGTGATACCTCCATGAAAACAAAATACCCAACCTCAATCTTGGTTATTTATTTACATGTCATCTTATGACACTACCCTGACTGAGCAATAATCCTTTGCATCCTAATTAACTAAACTTCATTAATGTATTATAAACAAGACATTGAACAAGTGGTGATGCATACACTGACCTTAACTAGAACAAAAATGTCTTCAATCACTACTATAATTCTAGGTATTTGCGACGGGATCCCGTCGCAAATAAGCTTTAGCGACGGGGTCCCATCGAAAATATACTGTTGCAGAAAATGGAATTGCAAAAAGTATTATTTGCGACAGGCCCGTTGCAAATTATAGTTTTTTGCGAATTTTTGCTTCACCTTCGCAAATAAGTCTCCGATTATATATTTTATATATAAAAACGTTTTTGTGATGGGCACGTCACAAATAATTTTCATGATGGGCCCATAATCCCATCGTAAATAGCTTTTTTAAAATATTTATTTAGACTATTTGGTATGGGCTCGTCAAAAATAATTTTTTCAATGGGTCCATAATCCCATAGAAAAGTATTTTTTTAAAAAAAATTATTTACGCTATTTGTGACGGACCCGTCTCAAATACTTTTTTCGACGAGCCCTTAATCCCGTCACGAATACTTTTAAAAAAAATTATTAGGATATTTGCAATTGGAACCTGTTGCAACAGATCCTGTCGCAAATAATAAATAATATTTTTTAAAAATAAATTTAATAAAATTATGATTATTGAAATATTAATTTTAATATTTTTAAAATAATAACAAATATTAAAATGATCAATATTCACAAAAATTAAAAATTTATAAAAAATGATGATGATGATGATTATTATTATTAAAATAAACAAACGTTGAAAAATATAATACTGAAAAAATATATTTAATAAAATTATGATTAATGAAACAATAATATTAATATTATTAAAATTAAAAAAATAAGAATTATTAAAAATATAAATATTCACCAAAAAAATAATAAAATATTATAAATTAAATAATGTAATATTCGCAACGACATAAAAGACAAAAACTGTAAATAGTTCATATTAAAAAAATGTTAAATTCAATTGTTTTTAACATAAAAAAATCCATAGCGGGTCATCTTCTGGAAGAGGTGGAGTAGCTGAAGGAGATTGTGGAGAAAACACCATCCCTAAACTACGAGTTTGAAGACGCCTGTACTCAATCTGTTCGTGATGCTGCTGCGACTATCGACGCATCTCCTCCTCATGCTGCTACTTCTTCTGTTGCAGCTGACTCATCTCTTATTGCTGCTTCTACAAACTCCCTATAAGGTCATTCTGTGCTCGTAACTGCACCTGATACTGTGAGGTAGAAGATGATTCCTCTCCATGATCTCCACTTGAGCTAGACGCCGACATCACAACAGTAACATAACAAGTACCAGGAGTCACATGAGAGACGATACCAACTACTCATCCCTTCAAAAATCCATAATGATTCACCTATATACATGCCGCCTCATCGAAAATGGTGGGCACTGGTCTGATCAGTCACCTCTTCTAGACCCTCAGCCTGTGTCTAAGAGGTCGCATCCTCATATGATTCCTTTAATTAAAATTTGAAATTAAAATTGTTAAAATATTATATACAGTTTATTTTCAAAATTAAAAAACTATGTCTAACCAGAATCTGACACTGACGATCACCTCTAATCTCTCCGGTGGATGGATCACTATAAATCCTCCGATAAACATTGTACTCTGTAATATCGGGATTTTCGACTAACTATATGAATATAGAATAAACTTTTTATATTTGAATTTATATAAAATATATAAAAATAATAATTACCAGATGCTCCCTATGCGTACTGAATGTACGACTACCTGCTCGATGCGTCACCTCCTATCTACCCCGGTTCCGCCGACCTAATGAAGACCTCCTCTGAAATCCACCACCCAACCAGTGTGCACATAATCAATCCCAAACATGAGATTAAATGTACTCTGGTTGGTGGGCTCTATATGAATCATCAAATTATATCTTTCCTACATTCTTAATGGTCAATTTTCTCAAATTGTTCAAAAAATGATGCAAACGCTCACACATAGCCACCTTCCATGCTGCAAGGATAGCGTCACGCATGTTATCATCGATGGGATACAATAAACCCTAAATATAATTTATAATATGAAGTTATTAACAAAATTAATTTCAAAATAAATATTATTTATTTACGTACCAGCCAATGATTTTACATGCCAAGCTACACATCAATAGAAATATGTTCCCATGTAATCCATGGCTGAGAAAAATAATTGTGCAAGATAGAACTCCCCTATCCAACAGGTACATGCAAAAAACTATAAAAAAATAATAAATAATCAAAACATTAGTATATATATAGAAAAATTAATGAAAGCTCACTGAAATATACATGTTTTGATACCTCTATTTTTGTGGAACTATGCCAAGATGTGGGAATCATTTGGGTATAGGGTCAAGAATCATCAGTCGCGCAATACCGTGCCCCCTCTGCATAACTCTTGAAACACTAGTAGGCTGAGGGTCAGATAATCCCACACCCCCTCATCTAAAGGTAGCTAAGCCACCTCAATCTCACAAAATAGATCAGAGTCTATCTAAAACACAAAATGATTATTGTTAGTAGATAGTTGAAAATAACTATTATATATAGATATATATTATTTATGATCATAACTATCATTTAACTGTGTCAATGTTAACCTTTATCATCATCCTCATATATGACGATGTCAATGTCTTCATATTACTCCTCGACATCATCAATATCTATATGTGTTTCAGTTTCACCATCCCTTGTCATTTCAAATTCATTTGTAACATCATTAACATCTTTGTCACCATAAACCATTAATTTTGTAGGGTCATCATTGATACTCACGTTTCTTTGTGAAAATAATGGATTTTGAGTAGTCTCATGAAAAATGTCAATTCCTTCTACTCAGTAGAACCACATTATGTTTGAATAAATTGATTTTCCTGATATTTCATTTTTATTATGCTCCACTAATAACTCAGGTCTCTTGAAGTAGCATAGTACTTTGCGTAATAAATTTGATGTGCCTTTTGAGCCAGTAAAAAATGTTCATTTACTGTAAGAAGACTTATATATTTAATATCGACAATTCCATAAGTCAGATGAACATGCAAGCCTCTCTCAGTATCCACACATCGAAACTTAAACATTGTTATATAATTCTGTTCAAGACTACATAGCTCAATAATTTTATCCAGAATGCTTTAAAATTCAACATGAGTTTCTCTAAGATGTGATCCTCTCAAACAAACTCCACTGTTCATTTTTTTATTCCCCATATGCATGATAATGATATAAAAAACCATTCACCACATATGCATTAAAATATTTAACCATTTTGGATGGTGGGTAACTCAATATACACAGTCACATATCAACTTTATCAACATGTTGAGACACATGGAAATTTTTTAAAAAATTATCAATATAAAAAATAGTAATCTGAATTGATAGTAAACCATCAATAATTTTTGTTACCAGTTGTTAAAACCCTTGAGAATTTTTTTCTGCATTCTTTAAAAGCAACTGCTGTAATTTTTGGAAGTTGTTTTCATGATATGATTATCATATAAGAACAAATAAAATAAGTTTACATATTGTAATAGAAATTATAGAATAAGTGATAAAATCACTCACAGTACAGAGGGTTTCATTTCTTCATAGTTGAGCAGAACATATGTATGAGCTCTGTGATGTTAATCGTATGAAAGCCATCATTATTGAACTCCACCAAAGCTACGATTTGGCTGATTAAAAACTAATAATTAGTTGTCCATTTCATCATTAACATTTACTCTATTCCATCCAATTCTATTTCTTAGGGATACTCATATTCAAATTAGTGAGAGCAGAAAAAAGAAATTTCCTCTTGCAAATAAGTTTCATCAACTGAGATTTCAACTGATGTTTCGTTACACACTTTTTTCATCAATTTCTACAAGCATCTCTCAAATGGGTACATCCATCGAAACTATACTAGACCTCCACGTTTAGCTTCATGTGGAAAATGAAATATCAGATGATTAATTAAGTCAAAGAACGTAGGGGGAATGTTCTATTCTATTTTACATATAATTACAACAACATCTTCTTCCAGTTTTCTTAGCGCATCATAGTCTTTTGTCACTGCACAAATGTCTCGAAAAAAATATGATATGTCTGTTATTGAATCCCAAATCATGGAATTCAATAAACCTATGAACTTAATCGACATGTGTTGTTCCATTATAAGATGCCAATCATGCATTTTTTAATCTGGTAATATGACCATTCTTTTAACACATCTGCACAAATTGGAAGCATAGCCACATGGAAGTCACAAATCTGCAATCCACTGACAAAATAATATACGACTCTCTTTGGATATTGTATAAGATACTTTTAGATTCATTAATATATTTTATCATACAGTTTCACATATTTCATGTTCTGGTCTCCTGAAAATTTGGGCAAGATCTTACAGTGCTTTTACAGTATCTTTGGTCTTACCTGGTTTATCCAAAACTGTATGAAATAAATTATCAAAATAGTTCTTCTCAATAGGCATGAAATTCAGAATGTGGCGGACCAGCAAATCAGACCAATATGGGAGATCCCAAAAAATTCTTTGTTTTATCCATTTATGTTCTTTCCCAAAGCCATGAATTTTATGTTGGTTTACTCTTGACCCAAATCTGATGGGAGGTAATGAAAATACAACTGATTTTAACTCTATACCTAAGTTCATTTTTTGTGGTTCATCCCTTTGAATTCTGCCTTTTCTGAAATGATATTTTTTCCTTCATAATGGGTGATCGGTTGGAATAAATCTACGAAGACAGTCAAAATAGATTGGTTTTTTCCATTGACGAGCATAAAATCATTGTTGTCTTTCATACAGTAAGGACATGATTTTGGACCATGTGTACTCCAGCCAGATAATATGCAATATTCCAGAAATTCGCTAATCTTCAACATCAATGCATCTTTTAATGTGAAATTTTGTTTCACAACAACATCATATGTACTAACACCATTAATCCACAATGCATTTAACTCATCAATCAATGGTTTCAATTAAACATCAATATTATTTTTTGGATGTCCTGGGATTAATAAGGTCAAAAAGATATAGGGATCCATCATCAACATCTATGGGGGTTGATTGTATGGAGTTATAAAGACATTCCAACATGAATACATACTACTATAAGAACCAAACGGACATAATCGATCAGTAGAAAGACCCAATAGCACTTTTTCGGGATTCTAAAGAAAAAGATGGATGTAGACTATCAAAATGTTTCCATGAATCACCATATGATGGATGATTCAATATATTACTAGTTGAAATATTTTTTTTTGCCATGACATCATTGACGCTGTGTAATGAGACATAAATAAAAATGTCATCTTGGGTGTAAGGGGAAAATATCTCAACTATTTTACAGGATTCAACCCAGACTTCCCTGGCTGAGATTCTTTATACCTTGATTGTCCCCATTGGGACAACAATCCAATGACTCATTTTCACCAGAATATAAGATGCAATCATTTTCACAGGCATGAATCTTCTGTTAACTAAGGATTAGATTACGAACCAACCTATCTCTGTCATAGTAATTTACAGGCAACACATTTGTTTAGGTAATAGTGTTTTAATCAAAAAAATATCTAATCAAAATAATTGTTTGACATTGAATTATCTGATTTAATAGCCAATAATTTTACTACCACTTCTAATTTTCTTATCTTGCAACCATGATATAATGCATCCTAAAAAATCCTCAACAACTCATAAAATTTGTATGGCTCCAACTCAGGAGTTAAATCAATAACCTTGTGTGTTTTAGTTTGTTGAATAGACGGACATGCAATATATTGTACTAAATTGTTGAACCCTGATGGATCAAGAATCAATTTATTAGTATCTTTTATGGAACTGTGTTCACTGTGTTTATACCAAAAAACAGAATTTGGTTGCAGACCAAACCACAATAGATGTCCCCCAACCTTGTCAAATGTGTCAAATGTTCTCAGATCACCTTTTTTACAAGGACTATTAATTGTGCCTTCTGAAACATATTCTGGTTTTGTTGATGCAAATTCTAAAAAAGCTTCAATACCCTCAATATATACATGATTGAAACCAAAACCATTTGGATTTATGCACTGATTTTTCCAAGCATGATCATCTAATAATGACTGATGGAGACTACCTTGTTCCATATTTTTCTACAAAATATAAAATCATACATGTTTTTGAATAATTTGAAATTATAAAAACACTACCTGAAAACAGAAGATAACTAATTACTACTACTTCATAATAATTACCATTAATTAAGGGCAATACAATTTCAAGTGGATTGACGACTACTCATTTGTTTGACGACTCATTTACGTGCATCTTCCTCACACTAAAATCACAATGAAGAATCTGGTCTGAGGTAAGTACATTTATTCTCATGCCTACGAGAATGAATCAGCATAACTCTGACCATATTCTTGATAGTGTTTTCCATGTGAGGAAGATTCATGTAAATGAGCCGTCGGACAAGAGAGCCCCCTTTTCTCGATGAATCATCTTCTTCCAATTGTCACTGCCTGAAAACATTATAAAAAATATTTTCCAATGATTGAAAATCTAATCTCATGCATACAAGATTGAATATGCCTATGTAGTGTCACATTTTTCATAATGTTTTGTGTCGGTGAGAGCTGAAAGGAAAAAAGTCATTAAGCAAAAGAAGTGTCGTCAATCCACTAGAAATTTTTCCAAGTTCTTAAAATTTATTAAAATTTATTGAAATTTCTTCCTAAAAGTTCCTAAAAGTTCCTAACTAATTTTTCCAATTTATTACTAATTATTTCTATTTATTACTAACTATTCCTTTTTATTACTATCTATTCCTATTTATAACTAAATATTCCTATTTATTACTATTTGTTTCTATTTATTACTAATTATTACTATATTTTACTATTTTTTACAAAATATTACTAATACTTACTAATTATTAGTAATTATTCCCAATTATTACTAATTATTCTAATTATTATTAATTATGACTAATTATTCCTAATTATTACTATTTTTTCCTAATTATTCCTAATTATTCCTAATTATTACTAGTTATTCCTATTTATTACTATTTACTGATATTTATTACTAATTATTTCTATTTATTAATAATTATTGATAATTATTTCTAATTATTGATAATTATTGCTAATTAATGCTAATTATTACTAATTGTTCTTATTTATTACTAATTATTACAAATAATTCCTAATTATTAATAATTATTCCAAATTATTACCAATTATTCCAATTTAATAATACTTATTGCTATTTATTACAAATTATTGCTTTTTATTACTAGTTATTTCTATTTATTAATAATTATTGCTAATTATTGATAATTATTTAAAATTATTGCTAATTATTACTATGTATTGCTAATTATTTATAAGTATTTCTTATTACTCTAAATTATTTCTAATTATTTCTATTTATTTCTATTTATTTTTATTTATTTCTAATTATTGCTAATTATTGCTAATTATTGCTAATTATTATTATTTATTTGTAATTATTTTTAGTTATTAGTATTTATTTCAAATTATTACAATTTATTACTATTTATTATCAATTATTAATAATTATTATGAATTATTCATCTTTATTACTAATTATTCGTAATTATTATGAATTATTCCTATTTATTACCAATTATTCCTAATTATTCAAAAAATTTACTAATTATTACAAATTATTACAAATTATTCATGTTTATTAATAATTATTGCTATTTATTACTAATTATTGCTATTTATTACTAATTATTGCTAATTATTGCTAATTATTTCTATTTATTTCTAATTATTGTTAATTATTCATAATTATTGATAATTATTGCTAATTATTAGTAATTATTACTAATTATTACTAATTATTAGTATTTAATACTAATTATTATAATATTTTACTAGTTATTACAATTTATTACAATTTATTACAATTTATTATTAATTGTTACTAATTATTACTAATTATTACAATTTATCACTAATTATTACAATTTTGACTAATTATTAAAATTTATTACTAATTATTACAATTTATTACTAATTATTACAGTTCATTACTAATTATTACAATTTATTATTAATTATTACAATTTATCACTAATTATTACAATTTAGTACTAATTATTATTAATTATTTCAAATTATTACTAATTATTACTAATTATTACTAATTATTACTAATAAATACTAATTATCTGTAATTATAACAAAATTTTACAATTTATTACTAATTATTAAAATTTATTTTGAATTATTATTAATTATTACATTTTATTAGTAATTATTAAAATTTATTACTATATATTACAATTTATTACAATTTATTACAATTTATTAGTAATTATTACAATTCATTACTAATTATTACAATTTATTACTAATTATTAAAATTTATAACTAATTAATACAAATTATTACTATTTATTACTCATTATTACTATTTATTACTCATTATTACTATTTACTACTCATTATTACACTTTATTACTAATTATTACAATTTATTACAGTTTATTACAATTTATTAGTAATTATTAGAATTTATTATTAATTATTACAATTTATTATTAATTATTACAATTTATTACTAAATTTGACAATTTATTAATATTTTTTTACAATTTATTACTATTTATTAGTCATTATTACAATTTATTACTCACTATTACTATTTATTACTATTTATTACTATTTTTTAATAATTATTAATATTTATGACTAATTAATAGAATTTATTATTATTTATTACCGATTATTATTAATTACTACAGATTAATAATATACATTACTAATTATCGTTAATAATTATCAATTACTACAAATTATTTAAAATTAGTACTAAAAATTTCAATTTATTAGTACATATAAATACTAATGACAGAACAATTTAAATTTAATTTAATTACAACTAATCAACAATAATAAAAATTAACATAAAAATGAAATAAAAAATGAATTAAATAAAACATGAATACCTTTAACCTTGATTTTCTATTGATGTAGACAGCTTCAAAACTTCTTCGTGAACAAATAAATTAACTTAGAAAAATTTTTCCACTAAAATCAGAGTTCAGAGAGAAACTGTATCTAAGAATTGAGAGAAATGAGAGGAAAAACAGATAGGGGTATATATAGGATTGATTATTTGTGATGGGGCTATTTGCGACAGGTATCCCGTCGCAAATAATATCTTTTTCCACAGGACCAATCGCAAATTCCTATGTCCGCATTAATTACTATCGGCGGTTAAAAAGTTATTTGCGACGGGTACAGTTGAAAATAGTCCCTGCCGATACACCTTTTGTTATGGTACGACATCCCATTGCAAAAATCTATTAACCACCCCTGGGTATTTGCGATGGGCCCCATCACAAATACTACACTATTTGCGACCTGGCCCGTCGCAAATACTTCACTATTTGCGATTATGGGATCCCACCTTCGCAAATAACCATCGCACGGTTTGGCGGGATACCCACGACAAACCTTTTGTGACGGGTCGTTACTCCCATCGCAAATAACTTCTTGGACGGTCTATTTGAAACTGGATTTATTCCCATCACAAAAATTCCATCGCAAAATGTTCATTTCCCTTATTGAATGTCTTATAATATAAATCTTCATAAGGAACAATTTGGTTTTTATTCTTAAAATAATCATTGTACGAAAACATAATGTGGGGATATGTTTCTAGCAAGAATTATCAAAATCAAGGACATAACAATGGAGCATGTCCTTTAACACATGAATCATTCACTATGTCAATTCATAGGTGTGAGGGTGATAGGTCATTGTCAAAGATACTTTTGTACCCAGTACATTAAACAAACCATTCTGGAACCACGACATTAAATTAGCATAAAAAAACGATTGATCATTTAGTTCCTTGACTGAATATAACCTCCTATATGTATAGCATCCCAAGATCATCTATTAATAAGGCATCCTAATTTCGAAGGAAATGAGAAAGCATCATCAACTGATCAATAATACCCCAACTATAATATAACGACCCATACTTACATACATTGTTAATACTTCAAAATGGAAGCACACTTATTACAACATATGACAAAACCACAAAGGACCGTATAGGTATAGTGTCTTTAGAAACAGGGAAACATAAACAACTGGTTCATAAATCTTCTATAGTGTCTCTCATTTATTTCATCATATCTAGGGTCCCTTTTAGCATATTCTACTTAATATCCATCTTCCTAACCTGGGGAAAAGAAAACATAAAAGGGTGAGCTCAAATGCTCAGCAAGGGCAAATAAAGGAAATAAAAATCATATCATATCTTTTTGAAAATCATATCCTGCAAAAGAGATCATAATATCTTAAAATGGAATAAATCATAGAAGTGAAAATGAGATCCCCATAATCATAACATGACACTTGAAACTTTGTCGCATGCACACATAATCATGGAAAATCATTTCTTGTTAGTCATGACTCATTGCCAAGACTATCTTAGTGGACAAAGTCCCTTTCTGAACCGAGTCACCCTCGTTCCAGTCCTGTTTCACTAAACCGGTATAACCTACCGTTTCAGCCATGTCTATCTCATGAGATATAAAATCTTTACCCAATGCATTGGAGAGAGATATAGGTCCCACCCATCTTATAATGAATCCTTTCTTATGTGTTCCACATAATCATAAATCATACATCATCGCATAACACATATAACAAAAATGGGATTCTTGAAACATCATGACAACATAAAACAAATAATATAAGGAAAATGACTTCATAAAAATAATTCCCTCAAAACATAATCAAATCAATGTGATAATAGGGATAAAAACAGAACCCTATATTATCTTAGATGGAAAATAATTTTGATAAAACATTTGAACTCCATTCTTGAGGAAAATATCATTTCTACTTCAAAAAAACACTTTTCTTTTCATAACATGTCATACAATTATAACCTAAATGAAGTTGATTAAAAATAAAATTGAAAACTTGTAAAGGAAGATTCTTGGAAATAATGTTTTAAAAATCCATTCATGCCGTATAAAAAAAACATTCTTCGTACTTTTGTCGGAAAAGTAAAAAAGTACCTCATACGAAAAATGACAAAATATTCCTTTCATATTCTTTACTAAAAACTCAACGAAGGGTAAAATTGTAATTAAACTATTGTAAGTGGATGGAAACAATGTTACATATTGATGGAACATGGATGTGGATGATAAAATACACCCCAGTAAATGCCAAAGTAAAAACAATCTCGGATAAAAATGAGATTGTGATATTTTCCCTTACCTTAGGTCCGATTTGCTTTGTATGTGTCCGATTCTCCTGTATAATGGTTTAAATAATGTTATTGACTTATTCCAGAATCATACATATTTATATGATATCATATATGGTCATATTCTTAGCTTCTTGTTAGTAATATTTCATTGTTACTTGTTACTCAGGTCTTTATTGCCTTTTGTTCTTATGCGTGTTTTGCCGAATAAATTCTTATTCTTCTTTTATGGTTATAGATACCTTATATCCAGAATGGTATTAGTGTAACATATATCATATTTATTTATTCAATTCATTTATATAATTACTATGTAATGATGATCATGTAGAACGAGTCGCTTCACATCATGGAGACGGTATTCCGTACGTATGCACGAGTGATGATATCGTTCCTATGATCGTGGAATTGTATTGGAGTATATATATATTATTTCAGTATCAATATTACTTTATAATAATCATAAATAGTTACTCATTACACCATTATACCCATCCTTGTATGGTGATGGTGGAAAATAGATTATACCACGGCGTGGAGACGGTATTCCGTACGTACGCACGCGCGGTGATTTCATTTTTCCGTAGGATGGATAGAAGGAGAATTAGGGTTGTTTCATATTTATAATAACATATCAGTATGTAAGTAATACCGATGTTATTACTTTATCATGAAACAACTAAATAAGAAGAAGTTGAAGAAGAAAGAAATTGAAAAGATCGGTAATGGATATTACCTCTTCTTTGGAACGCTTCTTTGAATCCTCCACTTAGGGAACTAAGATTGGTATTTTAAGAAGACCAAGACCTCTAGGATTATTCTAGGGAAGTGGAGAGGAGAACATGGCAGGGGTTGGCCGAGCTTGAGTGCTCAAATTGGTGTGAGGAGGTGGGGGAGGAGGTGCCCTTTTATAAGGGAGGTGAGGGGCACCTTAGGAATATCTCAAAATATTATTTTATATTAAAGTCAAAATCAGTTTATAATGGTTCCAAAGGGTCTTATTTCGAAGATAAAGTGGGTATGGGTCGAAATCCTATCACCCAATAGGATTTAGACAAGTTTAAGTTATTATTTTAACCTTATCAATTAGATTTAATTCTAAGTTAAATCTTTTAACTTTTACCGTGTCTTTTTGTTTTCTTACACTATATGGTTAATACACTTACTATAACATGCAAAAAGAACCCCAAATTGTTTATTATTAATATATATATCCTTATCTAAGTCATTTGGCCGATCCTTAGATTTTTAAGAATAAAATAACAATTAATAATATAATATTTGATTTAAAAACTATTTTGTGTCAATTTTGACACTATTTGATATATGATTTTTGTGAAAGTCATAACAGAATTATATGTTCGAACCAAGTTGATTAAATCAACACTAATATATCATAGGAACCTAGAAAATTAGTGGGATTCATAAAAAGTCTCAAATTACATTTATTTTGGTGTTTATAACATCAATTATATCAATATTTCATTAATAAGAGAATTACTTCATCATCATTGTGTCATAAATAAATTAAATTATTTAATTTATAAAAATTATAAATAAAATTCCATTATGTAGGAAATCTTTTTATCTTTCTAATGAATATTTATAGTCGAATTTATATTATGTATAACCCCATATTAAAAATGATTTACTTAATAAACTTTGATTTTAACTATTTTAACCCTTCTTTAAATAAATTAATAATAAATGTCCTAATCTAATCCAAGTGGGCCTAAATGGTCAAATTTTATTCCTAAGTTTGTTTTTGGTCGAATTAACCTTATCCAATAGAATTAGGAAATGAGTTAGGGTAATAGTAATATCATATTTACCCTTAGTTACTGTTAACCACGGTAAAAAAAGTAAAAAGTTACTATTCACCAAAAAATTATTTTTATCTCATTGAACCACATTTTACTTACTGATATCAACCGTGTCTGTCGGATTTTCGAAATTCCATTCTCTGAAGCGGTAAAATTAAGTTTTATGCAAAATTCAGTTTTTAACCTACCACTTAGTGGTTTCACTATTAATGAAAAATTGAAAGTTTTCAGAAAAGTACCAAAATTTTACCCTAGGCTAATTTCGGTATTCCGAATCCAAAAATGAAGTCCATTTTGAACGATAAAATTTATAAAATTTCAAGAAGTGGTTATTACTATTCATAACGGCTAGTTTTAATAATATTTTAATAGCATATCATTGTTTAGTGAAACTCAGTATTGCGTACGACGCAAGCTATCGAGGAAGGTCGCGATTGCGTGTAAAGTATGCCAAGCTAGTATGTAGTGAAAGATTCCTTTGATGATATATAAAAACAAAATATTACTCATAAAAATCTTGGGTGTTACATTCTACCCCCCTTAAAAAGAATTTTGCCCTCGAAATTCATCACTTTGTAACAAACAGATGATGATACTTCTCCCTCATCATATCCTCAAGCTCCCATGTAGCTTCTTCAAGTTGGTGGTTCCTCCATAAAACTTTCACCAATCGAGTGGTCTTGTTTCGTAGGACTTTTTCGCTACGATCCAGAATCTCTATCGGTTGTTCTTCATAAGAACGATCTTGCTCTAGTGGTACAACTTCTGAGCTGAGTACATGTGAAGGATCAGGTATGTACTTTCTCAGGAGAGATACATGGAACACATCGTGAACTTGAGAGAGATTTGGTGGAAGCACCAATCGGTAAGATACCTTTCCAACACGATCCAGTATTTCGAAAGGACCGATATATCTAGGGCTCAACTTCCCCTTCTTTCCAAATCTCATAACCCTCTTCCAGGGAGATATTCGTAAGAACACTTTATCACCCACTTCAAACTCTAGGTCTTTTCTTCGGTTGTTGGCACAACTTTTCTGTCGACTCTGAGATGCTCTTATGTGTTGTTGAATAGATCTGACCTTTTCTGCAATTTCATCAACGAGATCAGGTCCTAATAGCTTTCTTTCCCCAACTTCATCCCAGCAATTTGGAGTCCTGCATTTCTTTCCATAGAGAGCTTCATAAGGAGCCATCTGAATACTGGAGTGAAAGCTATTATTATAAGAACATTACACCAAAGGTAGGTGTTGATCCCAACCTCCTTTGAAATCCATAGAGCAAGATCTCAACATATCTTCTAGGGTTTGAATTGTTCTCTCAGACTGACCGTCTGTCTGAGGATGATAAGCAGTGCTGAAACTCAACTCCGTATCCAGAGTATGCAGAAGAATTCGCCAGAACTTCAAGGTAAATCTCGGATCCCGATCAGATATAATAGAAAGTGGTACTCAATGCAATCTTACCACTTCCTTTACATATATCCTGGCAAGCTGATCTAGAGAGAAATTCACTCTAATTGCAATGAAGTGTGCAGACTTTGTAAGACGATCAACTATGACCCAGATAGAATTATTGCCTTTGGATGTTTTAGGAAGTCCTGTGACAAAGTCCATAATGATGTTTTCCCATTTCCATTCAGGTATCGGTAATGGTTGTAACACCCCCTTAGACTTTTGTCTCTCAGCTTTAACTTGTTGACAAACCAAGCATCGAGAGACATATTCAGAGACATCTATTTTCATGCCATCCCACCAGAAGTACTCTTTCATGACCCTATACATCTTCGTGCTTCCAGGATGAATAGAGAATGAAGAACTATGAGCCTCATCCAGTAGCTCCTTCTTTAATTCGGGGATGGGAGGAACACAAAACCGATTCCTGAACTTTATTATCCCATCACAATCAAGGTTGAATTCAGGAACATTTCTCACCGTCTTTTGTAACTCGACATCTTCTTTCTGTGCCTCTTTAATCTTCACATGTATAGATGGTTGAACATTCATTTGAGAAAGATAATAATTTTCCCCTTCCATTATAATTCTAAGATCCATCCTTTGTAAATCCATAAATATTGGATCTTTTGTGATCCTCATCATGGATAAACTAGCATGGTCTTGTCGACTTAATGCATCTGCCACCTTGTTTGCTTTCCCAGGGTGGTAATGGATTGAGCAGTCATAATCCGTAATCAGCTCCAACCATCTTCATTGACGCATATTCAGCTCCTTTTGTGTGAAAATATACTTTAAACTTTTATGATCAGTATAAATATCACACCTTTCACCATAAAGGTAATGCCTCCAAATCTTTAATGCAAAGATTACCGTAGCTAACACCAAATCATGTGTTGGGTAATTTTGCTCATGGATTTTCAACTATCGTGAGGCATAAGCTATCACCATATCATTTTTCATAAGAACACACCCCAATCCCTTTTTGGATGCATCACTGTAGATCACAAACCTTTCTCCACTACAAGGCAGTGTGAGCACAAGTGCACTAGATAACCTTCTTTTCAACTCCTTAAAATTCTCTTCACATTCCTCTGTCCAAACAAACTTAACTACTTTCCGAGTCAACTTGGTGAGTGGATTAGATAATCATGAAAAATCTTTTACAAAACGTCGATAATATCCAGCCAAACCAAGAAAACTTCGGATCTTAGTTACTGTTGTTGGTCTTGACCATCTTTTGATAACCTCTGTTTTTGTTGGATCCACAGATATCCCCTCTTTTGAGATTATGTGACCAAAAAATGAAACCTTTTGAAGCCAAAATTCACACTTGGTAAATTTGGCATAAAGCTTCTCCTTTCTCAGGGTCTTCAATATAATTCTCAAGTGATCTTCATGCTCTTCCTTTCTCTTTGAATAGACAAGAATATCGTCTATAAAGACTACCACAAATTGATCAAGATAGTCTCTAAAGGCTCTATTCATTAGATCCATGAAGATAGCAGGGGCATTAGTAAGACCAAATGGCATCACTATAAATTCATAGCTTCCATACCTTGTACGGAAAGCCGTCTTTGGTATATCCTCCCTTATGACCCTTAATTGATGATACTCTGAACGAAGATCAATCTTGGAAAATTATTGAGCTCCGCGTAGTTTTTCAAATAAGTAATCAATGCATGGGAGAGGATATTTTTTCTTGATAGTGACCTTGTTAAGTTCTCGATAATAAATGCAGAGTCCCATTGATCCATCTTTATTCCTAACAAACAGAACAGGTGCTCCCCAAGGTGACGCACTAGGGCATACGAATCCCTTATCAAGATTCTCTTGGAGTTGCTTCTTCAATTCAATCAACTCAATTGGGGCCATTCTATAAGGTGTCTATGAAATAGGCAAAGCACCCAGTACGAGTTCTATTGAAAGTTCAACTTCAGGATTTGGTGGAAGAAACGGTAATTCGTCCAGAAAGACATCATCAAACTCCCGTACGATGGGCAGATTCTTAATCATGAGTTTCTCACCAACCATTTGAGATAAATAACCTTCATTTAGTGGAATCAAGACCCATAATATGGAAGGAATTTCCACTGGAAGGTTATATTCATCCTTGCATCGATAGACGATCGTAGATTGATCTGGAATATGAAATGTGACTTCCCTTCTTTGGAAATTGATATGAGCTCCATGTAGAGAAAGCCAATCCATGCCAAGAATCACATCAAATTTCACTATAGGAAGGATCACAAGATTTTCAGGAAGCACTTTCCCACAAACATCAATCGGAGAAGAATTATAAACTTTTGATGCGACTATTATGCCATTAGGTGTTGTCACAGCTAACTCAACATCTAATTGTTGAGGTAATACGGTGATACCCTTAGAAAATTTTTCAGAAATAAAAGAGTGGGTGGATCTAGTATCAAATAAAACATTTTCTACTTTAGAGTGGATGGTAAGTGTACCTTTCACCACATCGTTATCGTACTCCACATCGCTAATAGAAATTGCATGTGACTTTCCTTTGTCTTTAGCCTTAATAGTTTGTTGACGTAGTCCATCATCATCAACCCATGGATTTGGGCATTGATTGGCATAATGCCCCATCTCCTTGCACTTGAAACATTGAAGTGTAGTCGGTTCATTCTGTGTATCCCTTCCTTTGTTTGCATCATTAGACATCTTCTTCCAATTATCGCGGCATTCAAATGCCCGATGACCTTCCTTTCCACATTTGAAACATTTAATTGTCCCTTTAAGACAACTCCCTCCATGTTTCTTTCCACACTTTGAGCATAAGGGAAAGCTCATCTTCTTTTCAGTGTGCTCTTTAGATTTTCCTTTGAATTCTATCTTCCTCTTCTTATCAAACCCATGTGACTGATGGGTTACTCCAATCTCCATCTCTACTTTGAGAGCACATCAAATGATTTCCTCGTAGCTATTGAAGTCCCTTATGGATCACGCCCTTCGAAGACTTGGTTTTAAGCCACTAAAGAATCGATCGATCTTACTCTCAGGTTGGATAATAATACCAGAAGCGTACCTTGCAAGTCTTGTAAAATTTGCTTCATAGGTACCAACAGATTCATCATCCCTTTGCTTCAGTTCAAGAAACTCTTTCTCCATCTTTGTTCGGAGAATACGAGGGAAGTACTTATTGAAAAATAAATTCTTGAACTCGTCCCATTCCATAGACTCAATTTCATCCCTTTTCCTCATATTCTTAATAAGATTCCACCATTGATCAGCATCTCCTTCCAAACGATACACTGCTAGGATGACTTTATCATGTTCAGAACATTGAAGAACTGAAAATATATTTTCAGTAGTACTAATCCATTTTTCAGCAACTAATGGATCAGTAGACCCGCTGAAAGAAGGTGGATGTTGCCTCATGAAGGATTCAACAGAATGTTGCTCCTTTTTTTGCTCGTTTGGAAGTCCTGAATGATTCATAGCTTGAGAAAGTTGTGTGAGCATGGCTATAAGATTTTTCATTCCATCTCCCATATCGTTTGGTTGCTCGGGGGGACAATCATTGCATTTCCCATCGCATTCCGCATTAACACGGTTCCTTCGGGTTCCAGCCATTGACTAAAACCAAGAAGAATAGTGCGAGCAACACTAATTATAATAGGAAAACCACATAATTAAAGAATTAAATTTTTACGTTTAAGGTCTTATCCTAGGTTATTCATGGCCATTTCTAAAACACTAAGATTGTGTTCTATGGTTAGACTTATCCTTAGGGTTCTTACTAAGACTTTCACATCCTAGTTTCCAAAGGTTGACTATAACTTTCCTCTGATACCAACTATAACGACCCATACTTACATACATTGTTAATACTTCAAAATGGAAGCACACTTATTACAACTTATGACAAAACCACAAAGGACCGTATAGGTATAGTGTCTTTAGAAACTGGGAAACATAAACAACTAGTTCATAAATCTTCTACAGTGTCTCCCATTTATTTCATCATATCTAGGGTCCCTTTTAGAATATTCTACTTAATATCCATCTTCCTGACCTGGGGAAAAGAAAACATAAAAGGGTGAGCTCAAATGCTCAGCAAGGGCAAATAAAGGAAATAAAAATCGTATCATATCTTTTTGAAAATCATATCCTGCAAAAGAGATCATAATATCTTAACATGGAATAAATCATAGAAGTGAAAATGAGATCCCCATAATCATAACATGAAACATGAAACTTTGTGTCATGCACACATAATCATGGAAAATCATTTCTTGTTAGTCATGACTCATTGCCAAGACTATCTTAGGGGACAAAGTCCCTTTCTGAACCGAGTCACCCTCGTTCCAGTCCTGTTTCACTGAACCGGTATAACCTATCGTTCCAGCCATGTCTGTCTCATGAGATATAAAATCTTTACCCAATGCATTGGAGGGAGATATAGGTCCCACCCATCTTATAATGAATCCTTTCTTATGTGTGCCACAAAATCATAAATCATACATCATCGCATAACACATATAACAAATATGGGATTCTTGAAACATCATGACATCATAAAACAAATCATATAAGGTAAATGACTTCATAAAAATAATTCCCTCAAAACATAATGAAATCAATGTAATAATAGGGAAAAAATAGAACCCTATATTATCTTAGATGGAAAATAATTTTGATAAAACATTTGAACTCCATTCTTGGGGAAAATATCCTTTCTACTTCAAAAAAACACTTTTCATTTCTTAAAATGTCATAAAATTATAAACTAAAAGAAGTTGATTAAAAATAAACTTGAAAACTTGTAAAGGAAGCTTCTTGGAAATAATGTTTTAAAAATCCATTCATGCCGTATAAAAACATTCTTCGTACTTTTTTCGGAAAAGTCAAAAAGTACCTCGTACAAAAAACGACAAAAGATTCCTTTCATATTCTTTACTAAAAACTCACCGAAGGATAAAATTGGATTTAAACTATTTTAAGTGGATGGAAACAATATTACATATTGATGGAACATGGATGTGGATTATAAAATACACCCCAGTAAATGCCAAAGTAAAAACAATCTCTGATAAAAATGAGATTGTGATATTTTCCCTTACCTTAGGTCCGATTTGCTTTGTACGTGTCTGAAGCTCCTGTATAATGGTTTAAATAATGTTATTGACTTATTACAGAATCATAAATATTGATATGATATCATATATGGTCATATTCTTAGCTTCTTGTTAGTAATATTTCATTGTTACTCGTTACTCAGGTCTTTATTGCCTTTTGTTCTTATGCGTGTTTTGCAGAATAAATTCTTATTATTCATTTAAGGTTATAGATACCTTATATCCAGAATTGTATTAGTGTAACATATATCATATTTATTCATTCAATTCATTTATATAATTACAATGACATGATGATCATGTAGAACGAGTTGCTTCACATCGTGGAGACGGTATTCCATACGTACGCACGAGTGATGATATCGTTCCTATGATCGTGGAATTTTGTTGGAGTATATATATATTTTTTCAGTATAAATATTACTTTATAATAATCATAAATAGTTACTCATTACACCATTATACCCATCCTTGTAAGGTGATGGTGGAAAATAGATTACACCACGGCGTGGAGACGGTATTCCGTACGTACGCACGCGCGATGATTTCATTTTTCCGTAGGATGGATAGAAGGTGAATTAGGGTTGTTTCATATTTATAATAACATATCAGTATGTAAGTAATACTGATGTTATTACTTTATCATGAAACAACTAAAGAAGAAGAAGTTGAAGAAGAAAGAAATTGAAAAGATCGGTAATGGATATTACCTCTTCTTTGGAATGCTTCTTTTAATACTCCACTTAGGGAACTATGATTGGTCTTTGAAGAAGACCAAGACCTCTAGGATTATTCTAGGGAAGTGGAGAGGAGAAAATGGCAGGGTTTGGCCGAGCTTGAGAGCTCAAATTGGTGTGAGGAGGAGGGGGAGGAGGTGCCATTTTATAAGGGAGGAGAGGGGCACCTTAGGAATATCTCAAAATATTATTTTATATTAAAGTCAAAATCGGTTTATAATGTTTCCAAAGGGTCTTATTTCGAAGATAAAGTGGGGATGGGTCGGAATCCTATAAACCAATAGGATTTAGACAAGTTTAAGTTATTATTTTAACCTTATCAATTAGATTTAACTCTATGTTAAATAATTTAACTTTTACCGTGTCTTTTTGATTTCTTACACTATATGGTTAATACACTTACTATAACATGACAAAAGAACCCCAAATTGTTTATTATTAATATATATATCCTTATCTAAGTCATTTTGCCGATCCTTATATTTTTAGGAATAAAATAACAATTAATAATATTTTATTTTATTTAAAAACTATTTTGTCTCAATTTTGACACTATTTGATATATGATTTTTGTGAATGTCATAACAGAATTATATGTTCTAACCAAGTTTATTAAATCAACAATAATATATCATATTAACCTATAAAATTAGTGGGATTCATTAAAAGTCTGAAATTACATTTATTTTGGTGTTTATAACATCAATTATGTAAATATTTCATTAATAAGATAATTACTGCATCATCATTGTGTCATAAATAAATTAAATTATATATTGACTAAAAATTATAAATAAAATACCATTATGTAGGAAATATGTTTAGCTTTCTAATGAATATTTATAGTCGAATTTATATTATGTATAACCCCATATTAAAAATTATTTACTTATTAAACTTTGATTTTAACTATTTTAACCCTTCTTTAAATAAATTAATAATAAATGTCCTAATCTAATCCAAGTGGGCCTAAATGGTCAAATTTTATTCCTAAGATTGTTTTTGGTCGAATTAAACTTATCCATTAGAATTAGGACATGTGTTAGGGTAATAGTAATATCATATTTACCCTTAGTTACTATTAACCGCAGTAAAAAAAGTAAAAAGTTACTATTCACCAAAAAATTATTTTTATCTCATTGAAGCACATTTTACTTCCTGATATCAACCGTGTCTGTCGGATTTTCGAAATTCCATTCACAGAAGCGGTAAAATTAAGTTTTATGCAAAATTCTGTTTTTAACCTACCACTTAGTGGTTTCACTATTCATCAAAAATTGAAAGTTTTCAGAAAAGTACCAAAATTTTACCCTAGGCTAATTTCGGTATTCCAAATCCAAAAATGAAGTCCATTTTGAAAGATAAAATTTATAAAATTTCAAAAAGTGGTTATTACTATTCATAACGGCTAGTTTTAATAATATTTTAATAGCATATTGTTGTTTAGTGAAACTCAGTATTGCGTACGACGCAAGCTATCGAGGAAGGTCGCGATTGCATGTAAAGTAAGACAAGCTAGTATGTAGTGAAAGATTCCTTTGATGATATATAAAAACAAAATATTACTCATAAAAATCTCGGGTGTTACATATAATATCTCCATGTGCTGACATTGGACAACATTTCACAAAATTAATGTTGATGTCATCCCATATTTACTCAGAAATGCAATATGGTTGTGTGTGTTCAGCTAGTCAATGTTCTTATTCCCTCACATTCTAATTGGTAAAACACTAGGTAATAAAACTATCTATTTACCATTTCATACATAGAAACCAATATATGTGACCCATGTCTCAATACAACATGTTGATTCAGAGATTCACTTCCCACACCAAGGTAATATATTTTTTTATAATATTTTCTTGTATTTCAGCTTGTACCAAGGTTTTCCCATGTGTTTGTATGGTCTCATCTTCAACCACATTCCAAACCTAAAATATATCCACATCTGGAACACTCTCTCCTAGCAATAGGCCCTCATGATTGAAATTTGACTAATCATTACCAATATGAAAATGATAAATGTCCCTGTAAATAATTATAGGAAAATTAATCCTTGACTCTCTTGAACATAAATAATAATTTATGAAAATAGTTCTTTAAGATACCACTCACCAATGGCTTCGTAAACTTTTCATATCTGAATAATGTATATTATAGTATTGACTATTTCATTACCTTTTGAGGTTTTATAATCCAACTCGTATTCTATAGTCTACTGATATTTAACCAACATTTTTAGACTATGATTTTTTTCACTGTGAATATATATATATATATATATAATTGTGGATTTTTTTGTCTGTGAATAGAACAATGCACTCTAACATCATTTAATTTCCCCAATAGTTGACTGAATGAACCACATCATCCATCCCGATTTCATGTATTAGGAAATTCTATTTAGGATATCGTAATTGCCAAGACCAGTGAACTATGACTCAATCATCAACATCAGAACATATCCCAATAACATATTTATGAATAACAATCTATCCATATAATTCATGTCTCCAGTTTTTTTAGGATGGATGCTAAATTAAACATTCTCTTTAGTTCATGGATGTATTTTTCTCTCATTTTTAACAATACTAATTTCAATACCTTAATTGTCGATCACATAACATGATATTTTTTGTGTGAAAAATAATATATTAAGAAGATAGATAAAATAATATATATATATATATATAGAAAATATTTTCTTGGTATACACCTAGGAAACCATATATGAAACCTTATCTGGGTCTACTGATAATCACGAATCTAAGAAGGTGTTGCTAAGGAAGTGTAATTTATTTATCCAAAAGTGTGAATTTATGAGCATTGTGTAATGTTTGTGGACTCTTAGTGTATTCAATATGATATCTTGTTGTTGGAATTGGTCATTTCAATTGATAGGAAACAAAAAATCTTCATCCAAAAATACCACCATGAATGAATCTAGATATTGGTGGAAAACCCAATTCTTCTTGTCCATGAAAATAACTAGAATTTTTGTGAGACTAAACCACACTTCTAGGTTCTCATATTGACCATACCAACCATGAAAATCATCATAATGAATATCTATAGTTCTGAATCACATCTAATTTTATCATGACCTCAAATTAGTCATTGAATTCACCCTCAAAACTCAGAACTGGTAAAATATAAATTTTTTTTTAAGAAACAAATATTGATTCTTAATTGCGAGTTGGTTCATCCTTTGGTAATATTATAAAATACTTAATGTACCATTGGCCTTGTTCGATAAAAGGACAATCTAAGCCCATGTAATGGTTAAATGTATGATAAAATCCTTACTTTCCATGTCTTCCAACTACATCATTATACCCATAAGATATATATGATTCATCTAGTATGATTGAATGAAAATTATAACTTCTCCCGGCACTAAGTCAATGGTTATTTAAACCTACCGTGCTAAAGGTAGACTATTAAATATTTTATTGAAGGATTACTTGAAATGAACCACCATTTATGGGAAAACTATTGGCCAAATTCCATGATCATCCATAAAATAATTAGTGATTTTATCTTCCAATCTCCCAAACTGTAATGGTATTATCCAACATAAGTTGTATAGATGCACCATTATAGCTTATAAACACATATTACTCCCTGTAGGGAGGTAAACAACAACTTAGAGTGATAAAAATCAATATGTTTTCATTAGTGAAACAACTTTTTTATCCGAAGAATTCTATCAAAACAACTCTAGTAAAAGGATAAAATATTAAACACTAACATACTATTGAAATTATCCTCAATAAAATCATTACATCAGTGAACATTCTCAATTGAGAATTCCAATGGGGAATCTAGTGACATAACATTGCTTATGTACATTATATAGAGGCCTAAACTATCTTTAATTTTCATGGTTATAATAGTTTTTGATACACCTCTGTCATATATAGACGTCACTAAATTAGTGGATACAGAAATATTACCATGAACCTTAGATAATCCTTCACTCCTATACTATTGAAGTAGTATCACTACATGTAGATAAACCTTTCCATGATCGTGCTTCACATATTAACATCCTTGAGTAAGCATTCTATATTGATGTCTTGATTCCCGAGTCAGATTTCCTCTTTCATGACCATTGCCTTAGCTTAAGAGGATAGTAGTTCCATAGATTGATTCATATAGAGGTGATACATGTTATACTATAGAATTTTTAGTCTATATGGTTCTTATCGCACTAGTAATTGGTGTAATGGTCATGTGGAAGAACTGAATATTAACCATAATGTTGTAGACTCTGTAATATTTAATAAATCATGTACATATGGGTTACGTGTAATCTAATTCCCACATTTCTGATATATAACGGACCAGCCAGTAAAAGATGTAAAACTCTAACTTCTCCCTTGAAAAACCTCAATGTGACATTTACTTCTACAAGAGTAACTAATACCCAATATGGGCGATGAACCTCCATCAATCGCGTATTTGAGATCTAAAAATTTAATTTTAGTAATGAGGGAATGGTTAAATTCATCAAAAATTATATTCATCCAAAACATTAAATCATGGTTGGATGTAGTATACATACCCATCATTAAATCACCATGAAATCATGAGTTGACCTGCAGAAATAATTAGTGGGAATCAATAATTATAAGAAAAACTAGTAGATTATTCAATCAAAGGCAATTCACTGTGATTAATTTTCAGTAACTCTCTATTCCATTAATCTATCATTGTGGGAGTTTGAATGTAATAACAAAAGTCCATTTAGAAATACATCCTGATATGATCTTAGTGTCGTTTTTATTAGTTAATCACATCCCACCATTTTTTGGCCTTACCATGAAATTTTGAGGCAGAGAGAATTATTATCCTCTTAGAAGGTGTCTCTAGAGCCTCCGATATTAAAATACTAACCAAATGTCATTTCAAAATAACACGACGGATGGCATCACCAAAAAATAAATGTGGTTGTTTCTCATTGAACACCAATTTCAAATCTTCCATAGTTATAGAAGGTTAATAAACTCTATGTATATGTGTCTTCATATGAACGAAACCACACAAAACTAAGCATTAGATTCAATGTTAGGAATTGATGGGGGGATGCATGAGGAACTATTGTAGGTAACATTGGAATCTTAGGGATCAACTCTTATGAATCATGGCCATCAATCTCATATAATAATTAATATCCAAGCTATTATGGGGGAATGATTACAAAATTACAAAATAGACACATCTAAACAGAATTAATAATTCAAACGATCATATAGATAGATAATTAGGATACAATTAAGAATTACTATTTTTTAATTAATACCTCTCTTCCTGCCCCTAATATGAGTCCATGCGATTAATAGAGATCATAATAGGAAATAAAAATTACATTATACACTTCTAATTTCCCAAAAATTTGTTCAGGTTGGGTCATGGTCTCATACCACATTACTAGTGTCCTAGTATTTGGAGTTTCGATTACGTGTTATAGGGAAAAACCCTATAATGTTAAAATTGAATCCCTATTTAATGGTATAAATTTCATTTAATAGTATTATTTAAATTCTGTTCATGCACGTAAATATATATATTTATCATAGTCATGTAAGATGTGTCACAATTACCAATTTATTGAAGTCATACTCTTATTAAATTGTATTTGGAACATCATATAACTAAAACCTTTCCATTATATTCAGTATCACGATGTAAAAAGTCATAAAAATGATTTGGATATATTAATTAACAATATGAACTTATAAAAGGAAAATGTTGATAAATTATTATTTTCCATCTTGAAAAAAACATCAAATATTGCATCCCATGAAACTACTGTTTCAAGGAACATACTAGATGTAATTTGTTAATTAATGTGAAATCATCAGTCAATTCCAAGAAACAACACTTATATTGTTGTAGAAACAATAATAAATATAGTTATTCTACCAAGGTAGGAAATATTAGAATTTTTAAAATAGATATTTGGGAAATATTCCACATTTAGGAGGAAAATTCATACATTATGTATACTTGTAATAGAAAAATGTGTGGCATATGAGTCTGAAATTTCCTAATATGATTCATGAGATACAATCTCCATTTTATAATTACAAAAAGGGAAAATGTAATGAAAAATAAAGATAACGATAATAATAATAGTTATAATAATAATAATACAAATAAAACATGTGTTTCCCCCAACGGTGAAATTAATGCAATTGTAACAATAACCGACCAAATCAGAAATATCGTATTCAAAGTAATTTGGATTTACCATGTATGTGGGTTAGGTACTCATAAGAATATGATCCTTACAAAATTAAAATTCATTCAAATTATCTATTCCATGAATATGAAAATATATAAAAAATAATAGATATAGCCTCTGATACCACATTTAAATGTCCACACATATAACCTAATAAACACTTCTTCAAGTCATCTGTCACATCCCCTCAATTATGCCACCCCATAATTTAGAGGATTGTAACTAGTATTGAGGATTCTTGTTGGTGTGGTAGGGAGACAATACCCTCCATTATTTGAGTAACTCCATTGTTGTAGTAAAAATATATAAATAGAAAAATAATTTTATGACTAAATGCATAGTATATGCATGTGAAATATTCAATATGAAATGATTAACCTGAAAAAAATAGTAATAATAACCTTTAAATAGGCTGAGTCATAAGAAAAATGTTGTCACACACTACTTATGTTCAAATTTGGGGATATAAGGGATAATAAGTATATAAATTTTATATATTAAATGAAAAGGTACAAAAGAACAAAAAACTTCTCAAATAGCATCATAATCATATGATTGGTCCACATATCCAATGTACCCATGAAATAATAAAATCAGATATGTCTTCTAATACTATGAACCTTCCCATTTTCCTACTCACATCTATAAGGATTCTCTAGGTACAAATCAGTGACCTAAAAAAGGGGTGAGATAAACCTAAAACACCAACACAAATAGTGTATATAATGATTCAGTCAGCTTGTTGAGAATGAAAATGTGAAACTAAAATTATAATAATAATAATGATTAAATCCATAAACTCAATAGATCATTGTTGTAGAGGATACCAGGATAATACTATCTTCTTCAGCATAGGCTAGAATATTCTTGATCAGGGGTACCATGTTCATAAATTCAAAATAAGTTATACTTAATATGTATACATGAATATTCCCAACATATGTGAAATTTTATATTTTCATATACATCCATTTTATGCAATAGATAATGGTGAGGTGTATCTCATGAATCCTTTCATAGTCAAATGAGACAGTGCCTCCAACAATGGTACTAGTTTTAATATCATACTAATTAATAATGTTATACTTTTCATTTTCAATAGTGGGACGAGTCATCATTCCCAACACCCAAATGAAGTGAACATGTAACCACATTATCATTTCCCATTAAAATAGTGTGACATGGACTTCCATTTACAAAACGTAATAGAGCATGAAATTCCATGATCAACATTTCCCTTAAAAAATATTAAACAAAATATTTCAATTGTCATATCATAAAATCATAATAAATTTAAAACAAATTCACCAAATCTGACCCTATGTTCCCACTTTGTATAATGCATTAAATAATCATTTTATGAGACACAACCTTTCCACTAAAATATATTAGGTTATGTTAAATTAATTTATTTTCAATCCATGGAAAATAATATTTAATTTCCTGAGAAACCACATAGGAGGTTGTTTAGTAAATTAATAATTCATCATGGAGGTTATATATTTCAACACCCACAAATTGTGGAAACCAATTAGGTGGAAATATTTTAATGGATGTACGTGGGACATATATAGTATTATATCATGTTACAATTATTGTAATGAGGAATCACATTTTTATGTTATCACGTGGACATAAATATCATGTTTCATTGTGTAGAAATCCATAAAATCCCCACAACATTTATGGAAAATTACAAAAATATATACCCAGGAAAAATGGATGAACCATCCTTTGGTATTTTTATTAGGATTTAATTAGAATAATTGTATATAATAGAATAGTTGAATAACCTGATAATATGTCATATCTACTAACCAAAAATAGCATATATTAAATTGATAATTTTTAGAAAATATTCAATATGATTTTAGAGAATAATTTTTGAAATAAATCATGATAATTATTGATGGAAATAGATTTAAGATGAAGAGATATAATTAATATTATGATGATGAGAGGGGGATCTCACTAGTTACATAATTGTATGAGAGGATAATAATGTTTTCTCCATTATTTTAAAAGTTTCATGGTTTTTCCAAATCATTGTATGAAAAGATTTTATGACCATTAATATCATTTTTTATCCCATTTTATATAATTTGGGAACCACATTTGGTATTCCAAAATCATGTGGACCCAAGTGAATTGTTTTGTCAAAAACATGTGTCCATCCATTTTCTTATATAACATGGAGCTCTAGGATCTAAATAATACCTAGATTTCTTCATGGAATTCATCATTCCATAGGGAACATCTACTAGGATCTTACCTGGGAATCAAACAAGATAACAAATGATACAAATTATATGAAAAGATATGTCGTTATAGTGGTAGATGCCAATGTAAGATCATCCAAGTGGGAAATCCATATGGTAAATCATTCAGATTGTATATAACTATGGGAGATCACCCTGGCGGTAGATCCAACCAATATATCATCATTTTGTTAGATACCAGTGATATATCATTCTAATAGTAAATCCCACTTGTATATCATCCAAATTTTAGACCCCAATGTAATTGTAACATCATATATATCAAAATTTAGATCATCCTAGAGGTATATCATTAATAGAGATCATTCTTATAGTAGTATCTAATAGTATATCCTCATTTTTGGTATATCCAAATGATTGATGTTATATGTTTGAGATTCATATTTTAGATCTTGTATGTAGATCCCAATCTTAGATAACTATAATTAGATCTACAATGAATAAAATTTCCCTTAAATATTGTAGTTATTTCCTTTTGATGGAATATAATTTAAAATAAATAATTATTGGAATTTAAATTTATTATAAAGGATGATAATTATATCTTCTATTTCAAAATATACACATCCTATTAATGGTAAACCCTGACCATTATTATTTTATTTGATAATATAAAATGTTAATTTTAAATTATATATATATCAAATCCTTCTAGTTTTGGATATATTGGTTAAAAATAGTATTTTATTCACTTGTTCCTTTACGATTAAAATATAATATGATATAAGGTTTCCAATCCTTCTTCCATTGGATTCCAAGAACCCTATAGTTGCATTTGGTTTATTTTCTATATAGGTTATTTTGTCCTTTGTATGTAGTGCCTATTTCTAGTGTAGAAAAATGATGTAAATCATAGTTCTTCAAGGTAGGGGTTCCATTTATCCTCACATAGAGTATCATACGAGATGATATTGTTATTGTTATCTCTTTTTGATATGGGTTCATCTTACATAATTAAGTTAAATTAACTTTTTTAAATTAATTTAAAATGGGTATGGGAATGTTAATTATTAACATAAAAACATTTTTATTACAAATTAAATATTGGGAGTTGTATCTTATAAATTCTTGTAGAAATTTATATTCATGGGGTTGTCCTTCTTTATGAATATATTATGGGAATTTTTTATATTAATTTTTAATGTCATTAACAAATCATAACATGTAATTTGTTAATCATGTATAAATATTTAATTAATTGAATTCCCTTGGATCAGATGGATTTCATGATAATTCCATTAATGGAATCTAGAATACACAATTGGTATGGTGTGGAATATTTTTGTATAAGTTTATTTGTGTTGTGTATTAGTTATGTCATTGTGAGGCTTGGAAAGTGGCTATGTAAATGTTTGTGTGCAATATGGATGGAATATTGGTTGTGGTGAGGTTGGGCAACATGTTAATTAATATGTTGTTTGAATTATTCTTTTGTAGAAGTTGAGATGATTGATTATTTGATAGGATGTGTTAGGATAGTTTCTATATTATTAATGGAATTTAATACATATTAAATATTTAAAATTCGAAATTTTAATGCATTAATTGATGAAGGGTTGTTTGGCCTAAATGGGTAATATTTATATAGAAAAATGGGGCTAGAAATATATTTCAATGTTCATGTATAAATAAAATGGAAATTGAGGATTTTGTTTTCATTGTGTGTGGTTGTGAATTTAGTCTTCCAATAGAAAATGTGGATCTTGTGACATAGATTATTTCTTTGTTTTGAACCCTTAAAATCATGATTTTTTGTGACCCTCTTTGTAAATACATTCAATATTCCCATGATTTTATGTATGATCCCAACCCATTTTGAGAACCCAGAGCTGATAACCATATTTGTTTTGATTTTTTTCCAAACATCTAATAGATAATTTTTTATGGATGTCCACAATCCCTTCACCACCACCACTTCCAGGCATTGATGACGTGCCCCTTTTTTTATGACCAAAGGTAAAAATTTCATAGTTCGAGATATGTTGAGATGATATTTGATGTACAATGAGATTTTGTTAGGGATTTGATTATATTATGATGGTAGGGGTTATCCATGTTAGGAATAGGGCCTCAATTTAATTATTTCATGTTCATAGTACCCTACAATATTGTTGATGAGTTTTGATGTAATGTGATATGCCTTGTTTTTTTGGATATATTTGATGTGATGTTCACTAATGTTATTTGGAATGGGTGGGATCGACAAGATGATTTCCATTGCCTATTTGTGGAAAAAAATCAATGGGAAAGAGGTAAAAAGTATCATTCATCAATGTACTACATACAATTTTATTATAAATTCATTATATAATTGTTTGAGCATTCATGGGTGAGGTTGGGTGGGATCACTGAACATTTTAGGTGATTTTGTTTATGATATTTCCTCATGGTTGAATTAGTATTATTCATTCACATTTTCATAAGAGACATTGGTTATCATACTGAGTGTACTCATATTCTCACCCAAATAATACATACATATTTTTAGGTTTCTATGAAGACTATTTGGACCATGATGTACATTAATAACATATATTTGTGGATTATTATTGTGTTCCAACATTTTCATTTCATTTTGGTATTTAAATTTGGTGTGTTTATCTACACAATGTTTTTTTATACAAGCATTGTGGGATGATTTTTGGATTTCATTTATATTATATCATGTAGTTTATTATGGTTGAGACTTCATTTATCCATATCTTATATTATTATAGTGGCTAATTCCTTCCATTTATGAGATTATATTATCCTTGGTGCTAGTATCCAACCTAGTTCCTACTGATGGTGGGAATTAGTGATTCATTATCTTCATCCCTTCATTACAATATCATTGGTTGGAGGGGGAGATGAAAATTGCTGTCAAAGGCATTAGTAGAGGGATGTGATAAAATTTTGAGTTAGATAAAAAGATAATTTCATAATATTGTTGTTAAATACTACATGTTGACTTTGGTACATGACATAATCCAAGGATATTAATTAATACATGGTATTTTAGGGTCCCATATGGTCATATGAAGTGATTATGAGCTCATTTATTGATAAATTATTATAGAATCACATAGTGTGTAGAATATTTAAAAAGGTAAATAGATCATAATTACATGTGTTACTATTTAAATTGGTTGGTTTATTTTCTATGAATATTGAAATAACATAAAATACATTATCTGAAGCATAATTAAAATCCATATATTTAAACATCAGAAATCATCATTCCCCATTGTTCTATGGATCCTAATAATCATATGGGCATGGAATAACCAGTTGAGGTTTAGAATGATGACCCTATAGATGATTTAAGGGGGTTTTTGGTTGAACATGAAGATTTGTTGTAGTGTAATTTTTATACAATTATTTTGAAGGATTTGTGTATGTATGATGGAATTACATAGGATGTGGAGATCAATTTATAGTTATAGGGGAAAGATATTTATTTCATTTGGACCATGACCCAAGAGGAGTACCAGATCCCCTATATGGATTGAATAATGTGAAGATTATTGAATCAACGGTGTGTAATATACCATGGGTATTGAAATGAGGATGACGTTTCTTGGGTCAAGATATTGAAGTATTTAAATTTATAATTCATATTCATGACCATGAAATATGGGAAGAGGTGGGAGATAATCTCACTTAGATAGGAAAGTATGACTATGTCTGATCTATGATTAATGTTCAAGTACATACAAAAATTTTCCTATATATTTTCCCTGTGTTATAGTCTCATGTTAGGCATATATAGAAGGCACTCCACCCATCAATATTGTATTTAGTTTTCACATTTACATTTACAATGTATCTATATGATCCTAAGAAAGTGTATTTGACCAATCATATAAACTCACATGGAGATACCCATCAGATACGGTCAATCAGTGATTATAAATTAGTAGTGTTTTCAGATATAGGACTTAGAAGATAAAGAAATTGAGGTTACTATAATCAAGGATTCGACCATAGCAGCTTCTTTTTAGGGCTTCTAGGAGAACCAGTTTCCATGATCAACCTAAATACATCGTAATAGTGTAGTTCATCAATGCATTTTGTGTTAAATTTTGGGATGAGTGCTTGATGGATTTGTGAGAATAATTTGATAGGAGTGAAAGAGTCTAATGTCATACTCAGTAGCACCAGTAGGGATACTAATCCTTAAAGGTATGAATAGATTAGTATCCACCATTTCTATCCTTTTTTTGTAAATAGATTCAATCTACTATTAAAAACCCGCTCTAATCCCTACAATGGAACTGGATATCGAGTGGATTCCCATGCCCCTGGTGTTGAAAACACCAATATGAGGATATAACAACTAGTTCGATGTATTTTCGGGGTGAATACGGATGAAGGGGAACCATAATTCCAATAGGTATCTTTTCCTACTACATAATGATCTATAGGATGTTATTATCTATATAGAGTAATTTTATTTCATTCATTATATTATAAACTAATTCAGATAAGAGATATGTTTCCATATGTGAATGTCTTACATTTTGTTTTTATGGGTGATTTGGTCCATCAATTAAAAAATAGACAAGTTGAAATATTTTCATTATATGTGATTTATAAGATACTAGAGTCAATTGTTGCTGGGGTAAAGGAGGATCTTATGGGATTCAGGTAGTTCATGGATGTTTTCCCTGAGGAGCTTGTTTTACTACACCCTTAACACGATGTCTTACTATGGGTAGATATATAGCCCTATGTATCTCTAATATCAATGGATAATTATTTGATGTAATCCTATGAGTCATGGGAACTATGTTTTTAGGTAGATGATATGATGTAGAAAGAATTTAATTGTCTATCTATGTCACCATTGGGTTATGAAATTTTATTCTATTAGATAGTGGGTTTTGGTATGAGGTTAAGACAAATCGATCAGTGGTTGAACCAAGAGATGGTTATGAATAATTATTCTCTCTCAAGGATTGATGATCTTTTTGAATAGTATACGGGATCTAGTTGGTTCCTCAATATTGATATGTGATTAAGATATTAATAGCTATTAGTGAATGAATGACATGTCTAAAATACTATCAGTAGATACTGGTATGGGAACATTGAGTCCATGTTCATTCTATTCGGTGTCTCTATGTCATAATCTATGATTAGTGGGATCTAGAACTAATTTTCTTGTATTTCAAAAACCAGTCTATAGTTCATTTAATTATTTACATATTGGTATACTAAATGTAAAATGTGGTGAATGTCTATATTCATATAACAATATTGTAGGTTACCTGATGACACCATATCTATGGAATGATTCGAAATTGAAATTTCATGAGTATAGAGTTTATTTTACTAAGGAATGTTGTCTCCCAATAATGAGAATTCAATGAACCATAAAAGGTTGTGATTTATTTTTCTTGAGTAGCACAAATGAATGCGGTAGAGGATTGTATCATCCTATGTGTCACAAGAAATTCATGGTGATTTTTATCTGATTTGTTATCGATTTAAGCCCCATTGAAATAATTTACTAAAAATGATCATGTATTTATCATGAATTTTCATTGTGATTAAGAAATAAAATATCTAATGGGGAATCTGGTTAGTTCTAAAGTTCTTCAGTTTGTAGCATGGGATTTGTTGTTTGAGTAGTTTTTTGATTCTTCATGTCTTTTATTGGGATGAATAATAATGCACTAGAAGGATGTGATACCTAATGATATTATATATTTTCATTACATTGAATGTTACTACAACATATGTGATCTAGAGTTAGTAGAGAATTTTTTCTTCGATTTTTTTGAGACATTAACTCATTTTGTACTGCCTTGTGATCTTGATAAATCAATATATCACATGGTGTATATTTCCTCAAAATAATATAAATCTATATTAGAAATGGTGGATATATTATCATCTTGTATTCAATTCTTTGACCTACTAAAAAATAATAAATGTGAATATATTCGGTGATTCTTTGAGAAATATATCGGGGATGGATTTTTTCATGAGTGTAGGGATTCTTTTAGTGAAATCATGTAGTTTTTAATCATAAAAATAGATATAATTGTGGTTTAAAGTAGAAGATTGTTTCTTCTATGGAATTTGTGTATTCTTTGACATGGAAGGAGGGGGATTCTTTGTGGGGAGATGGAGAGGAATGCATGAAGTATGATTATTTTTTAAATGGTGATGCTTAGAAGGGTTGGTTGGAGGGTGGCTAGAACCAAATGATGTATCATGGGAAGATGTTTTTTCCAGTGTAAACACATTATTGGGTCCTACAAAAGTTTCATTCATAACCTTTACTGATACAATATATAGTGTCTATGTCATATCATTTTTGAGGACTTATTTTTGTTTTCTAGTGAAATAACATGTTGTGGAATTGTTTGTTGATCGATATGTATTTTTTCAATTAATAATGGTTTTGTATAATGTTCCTAGAAAATTGATGTATCCCCTGGACAATAAAATGTGTAAATTGGATGATATCTCAATAGACATAATTAAAAGATTATCTAGATCTCTGGTTCATTTTTATGCCTTCTAGGAAAATTTGGATTTTTTGATGAATACAACTCATTTCCAATTTAAAAAAGAGTAAAAATAATGTGTATGTTTTTGGAAAAGAGATATAAGGATTTGGGGGTGTGAATATATATACTCTAAAGGTTAATTATATCAGATCTAGATTCATGTTTTACCAATCGATTCTTGAGGAGATTACAATATTCTTTTAAAACTCAGTTAGTTCCCACCACTACTTTCCATAGTCAAACTGATAGGAAAATATTGAAGACTATAAAAAAACTGGTGAACATGTTTAAGATGTATGTATCAGACGTCATCAAAACATGGGAACTACAACCATCTTTAGCTATGATTTAATATAATAAAAATTGTTACCCATATTTTGGAATGGACTCATTGGATGATTTTTATGGGAATCAATTCCATTATCTAGTTTTCTAGACTATGTTAGGGGAGTCATTTCCTCTTGGTCCAGATACGGTGTTGAGAATAAATGAGGAGTTTTACATGGTTCATGTGTAGATAAATGTAGATCATGATGGAAATAAGACTTCTTTTGAACACATGAGGTTCCCTATAGAGTTCAAATTTATATGATATGTTTTATTAAGATTCTCCCATTGATGTGTCCTAAGTAGGTATATAAGATGATTAAGCTCATGTTGTTTTTTCTAGGACCATTGAGATGTTTGGGTACATTGGAATGGTGGATTATAGGTTGTAACATTCATTATGAATAGAACATATCCAGAAAATATTACATTTCTAATCACTTTTTCAGTATCTTCATAATGAATCCCACATAAATTACAAGTAATAGTTTGATATTGAGGTTTACAGTACATTCATTTAGTGGATGGTATAGATCCATTATCATTTGGAGAAGTTTCTATGAAGAAGGATCATCTCTTGGTTCATTAAAATTGGATGATTATTCTCCTAAAAATATTTATTGGGAAATTGAGACTGATTTGTGATATATGTACACATATTTTTTTGTTATTTTATAATTTTTTATTCTTTGTTGTCTTTTCAGGTGATGTTTAGACATTTATATCGTATATGTGATATGTATATTCTTAAATGAGATGACATGATAATTATGACTAAATGAAAAAAAAAATTGTAAAACATTATCCCTAATCAAGTAATGTTATACCATGATGAAATATAATATATGATGTTGAGTTAGTGTTAGATAATGTTTATATTTTCTTTACATTAGGGATGGAATCCGTGAATTATTTAATTTTGTAATCTCTCTTTGATTGGTGTGTAATTTTATGGATTGGTTATATGTGAGGGATGTAAAAGGATATTAAGGAAGTCATATATATATATGTCCTATAAATGGGATATTTATATTGTATATTTGTTTCAAATGTAATGAGATATAAGAGAGGTATCTAAAGGGAGGATTGTTTGAATATTTTCTATCTTTCCCTTTGTTTTTGTTTTGAATTCTAATTTGGTAGAATAGATAGATAGGAATTAAATGTAAATTTATAGAACATAAATCCTATAAAATAATGGTAAATATTTTTATTGAAGAGTCTAGGGAAATTATACAGGATTTTTATGAGGTAAGTGGGAGTTTTGAAGTGTTTGGAGGAAAAATAATTGTTTTAGAGGATGACTGTAAATCCAAAGGGTAGATTCCAATGGTAAATAATAATAGAGGATTATCCTAATGGAAAATCCTAATCATTATATATCCTAATGATATAACATCCTAGTGGTAGATTCCATTTAACGATCAACCTATAGGTTGATCCCAATGATACATTATTCAGGTTGCATATTCAAATGTTAGTACTTTTGGAAGTAGATCCCAATTATAAAACAACATGGAGATAGATGCCAATGATGGATAATCATTAATCTAAACTAAAATGGTATAGAATTTTGAATATAAAACCGAATGGTAGATCATCCTTGTGTTATATTCTAATGGTAGATATAATTTTGGATCACCATAGTGGTAGATCCGAATTCTATATCACTAGCTAGTTCAACATTGAATCCCGATTTCTAAAAAAATACTAGTTTATATGTTTTGATGTAAAATAATATATTTTCATTACATATTTTAGTTTAAATAAATTTTAATTGATGGAAATTATATATTGTATTTCTGAAATTTGTTGATCCTTTAAATTGATATTCCTGTTGGATTTTTTTTAATTGATATGTTCTTACATTAATGGCCATTTAAAGCCATACCAATCCATCTAGTCTCAGAATTATTAATTCTAATGATAAGGCCTTTCATTAATTATTTTTGTATTATTTTATATTAATATTTATGGTTCCGAATCCTTTTCCCTTAGATTCACGAAACGAAGTTATTGCAGTTTGTCAGAGTTCATTATAGGTGGTTTCCTATTATTCATACATTCCATCTTTCTGGTGCAACAAATTAGTTTAAATGTTATTTCTTCCTGGTAGTGGATCTCTCATTTCTCACCTTGGGTATCATGTGGGGTTGGTTTATTATTGTTATTTCTTATGTATATTTCTTCATATAAATTACGATATATATACATATATAATGGAAAAATTTAAAATTAAAGGGTAAGGGGAATGTTATTTATGACGGTACATATTCGTTGTTATTTATTTAATGTTATGAATTGTAAAGACAAATTTCCCACTAACGTTTATTATAATTGGGGGGGTCCTTTCTTATGATGGTACAATGATAATGGTGGATATAATTTTTTTTGGTTGATGAAAAATCATAAAATGTAATTGGCTAGTCTCATATTCCTATTTAATGATTTGTTAGAAGAATGATATCATGTCTTGTGTGATGATTCCCTTAAATTATGAAGTGGAATTGAATGAAATTACTTTTTCGTAATCATGAAAATACTATATTATTGATGTGTGATGTGATATTTGAAGTGGATGGGTGTTTTTTTGGTTTTGTTGATGTGAGGATTCTTTAGTGTCTCTATTTTTATGTGTGTGTAGTAGGGATACGATGGTGGTTGTGTTGCGGTAATGAAGAATTGTTGTGAAAGTGGAGGTTAAATTATGAGTATATAGAAATTTGGATCCATGTTGTTGTAATATGTTTCCATATATTAGTTTCTAGAATAGTAATTGAATTAATTACATGGCGATTTGTTAAAATGTACATGACTAACAGATGACATGAAAAATGAATTTTTAGTATAAATTGTTAATGTTTAAATGTGCATAATGTTGTAGAAATATGAAAAAAGATACTTGTATTAATGAAATGGGATGAAAAATATCATTGAAAAAATGGATGAAAGATGATGTTATAGTGAAAATAGTTATAAGTAGGAAATATTTAAATTTGATAAATGTGGTTTTGAATTTTAAAGGGATTTGGGTCTTCTATTTTTATTTTGTGAGGTTATGTATTTTTTAGTAGAAATAGTGGGGGAAGATGTTATATGGATTATCTATTTGTTGTGGACTTATAGGATGGGGACTCTGTTGTGTGACTCTATATATATACACATTATATATTCATGTGATTTCAACACATAATCAACACATTTTTATCACCAAGTTGTTACATGCATATTTGGGGGGGACCCAATATCTTACTAATAAGGGTGAATGACTAGCTATTTTCCCTTTCATGCACCCTATTATAGGAGACACAAATATTCATGGGTTGTGAAAGCTATATGTTTGCAGTTTGGTTTTTATAGTTGAGACGCGATGTGATGCGATGGACTAGGAGTCAACATGTCATATGGGATGAGATAACTTGTGGTGGGTGTCATTCATGGTCAGAAGATGCCACTAGGTTGATTCCCATCATGTTCATGATACCCTACTAATCTAGTAATGATATATTATTTGATTTGATGGAACTTGTGTCTTTATAATATATGTTATTGTATGTGTAGTGATGTTTTACAGATGTTTTTAGAGTACAAGGACATTTAACATTCGAGTGTGTTAGTGGACAATCAGTGGGAAAGTGGTGTGCACTACCATTACTCAATATTAATTGTAATATTTTATTGTGTTTTTCTATCATTATTTAGTGTTTCTTCCATATTTAATATGGGTTCGATTATTGAGATTTTTAGGTGTTATTGGTTCTGGTGTTTTCTCATGGGTGTATTTGTATTCTCCTAGCACATGTTCATTAGAGTCTATAGATTCCAGACTATGTGAAAATGTATTCTAACATTATATATATATAATATGGATTTCATGTTTCTAAGAATACTACATCCATAATTTTATATATTAATATATAGGTTTGTTGGATTATTGTCATGTTTTGGAATTATTTTAATTTTGGGTATTTCCCATAGATACAATTCATTGTTTCATATTTTTTATCAACATGGATTGTGGAACAATTTTATTCTTACTTATATATTATTTCATAGATTTTATCAAGGCTGATTATTCTTATCCCATGTTATAATGATATTATATTGGGTAATTCATCACATATTATATACCGTAAGTGATAGTCACCAAACCATGGCCCAATTGAGTTTCAAATCTGGGGTCTTCATCTATCTCACTTCATTAAGTTGTCATTAATGGGAGGGGTGTTTTCAGTTATGTTTTCTGTATCTAAAATTTTATTAATTATGATTTTTCTAATATTCACTACTTTTCCATTTTTTTTATTTTTATAAATTTTTCATTTATTAAATTCTATATCATATAATAATATCTATTTAATGGGATTAATCTCACTAGAATCCATCATTATCA
The DNA here is from genome assembly GCA_963277665.1 of Viscum album. Lineage (NCBI taxonomy): Eukaryota > Viridiplantae > Streptophyta > Magnoliopsida > Santalales > Viscaceae > Viscum > Viscum album. The sequence continues at coordinate 1,356,094,361 of OY728120.1, forward strand.
ATTTATTCTGAAATATCTATCTGTAATGTGTAAAATTTTACTCAATGTGACATTCATTTTTGAATATTATATATTCCCATTATTCAATTTATATTTTTTCACCAATATTCCATAAGTTATTGATTTTCGAATTTATTTTCATAACTATATACCCACTTCTCTATATGGTTTTATTTGAGTGATACATTTCTAGAACATTATTTTATTTCATGAGTGAATAAGTATAGAATAAATTTTTCTTTTTTATTCCTACAATGATATTTATATATTAATAAGGATTATTTTTTAGGTAATGTTAATCTTAATCAATTTATCATATGAATAATTCAATGGTGAAAATTAGTTACACGTGTGGATCAATATATCCCCTCGATGATTCAATTTGTCTATCGAGACAAACTAGTTTAGATATTTTAGTGTGTTCCTTCCCCATATAAAATATTTCCAAAATTGAAAATCATTATGAAAAGATCATGAGGACTGTGATCGTGATGTGATGTACCATGTAATGGAATTTTGTGTCTCACATTTTGAATGTCATTAATATGTAATAAGTTATTATTTTCATGGTAGTTATTTATTCATATCATAAACGCAGATGAGTTATGCTCACATTTTCTTTTGAATATAGAATTATTTTGATAATTAGTTCCTAAAATATTAATTTTTACTTTATTATGATACCATGTGATCTTTAATTGATAAATAATATGTTTAATCATAATAGGAACTTTTTATGACCCATTCATATATTTACATTTCCCTACTTTATGAAGATGTGTACAAAACAATTAATTTTGAACAAAATTATTCATCATATAAATTCAATCAAGTTATTAATTACATAATATAGATTTAATAGTTTATTTTTTAGTGGAAAATGTATATTTCATGACATATACATAGGATTTTTAGATCAATTTTTATTAACCTCAACAAAACTCTAAAAATTAATGGTACTTTATATGTTAGTGAATATATTTTTACTTGTATATATTTCACACATTCTCATTTGAGATAATTTAATTATTGTGTGTCAATATTTTGGAATATTTTTTCATTTCAATTATTTTATGTAATTAATGTGTTTGTTATCACTAGATTAATAGAGTGTTGGCCTTATCTATAACATATAACATAAATATTTCACTTATAATTTTTTCATGGGGGAATAATGAAATCATACTCAAGACTTCCAACATAAAACGACATCATATTATATTTATAGAAATTAACAATGATGAATCCCAGGTGGAATTCACATCATAATCATTTTCTACTATAGTTGATATTGGAAAATTTCAATCAAAATTTTTACATACCATATAACTCAAACACATAAATTATAATTTTCTATAAAATATATATTTTCCACCTTTCAACATTTCGATATGATTTACATGATATAATTAAACACAACATTAATAAACAAATCTAGATCTAAAAAAAGATATCTTCCATCATCTTCCACATTAATTTTTATTGTTAAAAATCCATTATTATTATATTTTAAGATATTTTATATTAATTTCCAAACTAAGTTAATTGTGTGAATTGAATTCCCATTTCATATCATATAATTTTGATGTGAAATTATACTGATGGAAATATTTCCTGAAATTTTCATTTATATTTCATACATTCACTTCAATTCATTCATGTATTATTTGATATATAATTTAGTTAACTTATTAATCATAATCATTCTTTTTAAATAATATAATGATTCTCACACACTTTTTTACCTTGGTAATCAATTCCTAAATTATAATCCATTAAAATGAGTAAAAATTTAAAATTCAATAACTAAATATGTAATTTTGAATTTATTAATTTTAAATTTCCTTGATATACTTTTTGAATTATTAACTCTAATACATTTATAGCATGAAAATATATTGAATTTATAAATTCTTAATAAAAAATTTAAATAAATTATGATACCTACATCTCAAAAATTGTTTTCGACATTAAATATTGGGTGTAGTGTAAAATAATACATCATCTATTAAAGGTGTAATGTCATCCCTTTCGATGTATAGATTTTTTGAAACAAAAAACAATGTATTGGAAATTATTTATTCCCAAAATAGAATTTTACAAAAAAATATGGGAACAATATTTTTATCATCCAAACATCTACTATTAATTATATATATATATCCAAAAATATAATTTAATTTGAAATACCACATAAAATTCATAGTTATTGAAATAACATAAATTATATAATTATATAATTAGTATATTATAAAATATTTTAGAACATAAAAATAGAAAAGTTATAAAAAATAATTTGTGTAGGAAATATATAATTATATTAGGCAACCAGATATGGCCTTAAATGACTTGAAATGTTCATGGGAGTGAATATATCAATAATATCATTGGATTTTTATATTGTGATTGATCATAAAAAATAATAACACCTTGAGTTTTTATGAATTAGTATTTTCATCTAAATTATATTTCCTTGATAGCCTACATTACATGAAACAACATTTTGGGAATTTTCTACATGGAACATCATGTTATGTTCTTGAAAAAAGCAACCTTGAGTTTTGGAAAATCCCCAAAATATAATTAATTTTTTAAGGAGTATATTAAATCCAAGTTTATAAACTAGAAGATATGAATATTTCTAAATATGTTTTATATAATTAGTATAATAATATTATATAATGAATATATTTTTAAAAAAATGTATTTAATTTTCTATAAAGTCTTTCTATGTTTCAAAATTTCTATTTTCTGAAATAAAATTTTATTATTTAACTTTTACAAAAATAATGAAACTAATTTATCATGATATTGAAAAATTGATTTAATAATATAAATCTCATTTTTGGACATTAAAATTTAAAAAATATCTTACAGATATATTATTTTATTTTTATGGAAAATTTCAGTGTTTGATGACTAATGAAAAACTCTGAATTTTAATGGATAACATCATTTCGATTAAGATATTAATAAATATAAAATATATATTTCAATTGGTTTAAATTTAAAAAAGGAATAATTTTTTGACCCATTTATCTAATATTGATCAAATTAAAAATGTTTATAATGAATTTCTATATAATATCACTATAGTCATTCTATTTTTTTAAAACTCTCATTATCATTCTACATGTGGTATTGAATTTAAATAGTATTATGCCACTAATTTGATTGGAATTTGAAAAAATAGACATCATATTTTGAATAAAAATAATTTATATTACCTAAAACAGTCATATTTGTTTACACTAATTATTATGGTATTAAATTAAAATTAAGTACACTCATTAAGGTTAAAAAATCTAGTGCACATTAAATTAATTTATATTAAAATTAGTTTAATACTCACATAATATATATATTTATTAAATAAAATAACATATTTAGAAACATTATGTATAATTTATTTAATAATTTTCATTTGAATTTCATTACGCACTGTTAAATTACATTAATAAAATAAAAAGAAACAAGTTACCCTAGTGTAACTACATTGGAAACATTTAGTGAACATAATGATTGAAGAATTAAATTTTATCATGATTATTTTTATTTTTAGAGGTTTTTATTGGAAAAATAATTCCTCCACTGTTATAGTGATTTATATTTTTGGCTTATCAGTCAAGATTAACCTCCCAATCATGAATAATTTTTGGAATTTAAAAAAATTCTATCCATACACAATTATAAAAGTGATATGAGAGCCTCAAATTTTCCTAGGTCTCAAGCTGATTTGTTTGACAAATCATAAAAATAATAACAACTAAAATTACACACCCCCTCCTAGATTCCTATGATATGTTTCATTGGAAGTAGATGGTGTAATCCTGAGGAGGATAACTATAGAATTTGTAAAATTCATCAACGAGTTTTATTTTTTATTTCTTCCTCCACCCACATCATTTGTAATTATACCAATTGAATATAACACGATGACCATATGAAAAATATATGAACAATTTTTTGTCATGGTAATGACCTACTACATACACCACTTTGTTTAAATGGGTTTTTAAATAATTGTTATTGTGTATTGTAGACTAAATCTTTTTGAGAGAATCCCATTCAGTATTTAATTTCCACCTCATATGGTAGGACATAATGATGGATTTAACATTTATTTATTATATTTATTATATTATTATGCTTATGGAATTACTATTTCAGACATACTGTCACGCAGTAAATATTTTTGTAATACAATAATTTCAATCGTGTGTATAGATGACAATGACTTCACGAATAGATGTGATTCGTTCATTCATTAAATGGAATGTAAAAAATATAGGTTCAATAAATTTTTGTGATATATGTGATGTAAAATTAATTTTTTAATTATGATATATATATTTATATTACCTTTATTTTCATACTTTCATTCCAAGAATATGATGGATACAATGTTAATGGGTTTGTACAAGGCACTGTCTCCATAAAAGATGTATTTCATTTTCAATCACTTAATTATATGAATTATTATAGGTAAATATATATATATATAATATGAAAGATATTTATATCATGGTTAAATTATCGAGATTATTAATCCATGTTCAAATTATGAGGAATAATATAATAGGTAAAAACATACAAGAAAAAAGTAATTATTTCACAAAACATGTGCTTAATACTGAATTGTAAAAAAAAGTTAATAAAAATGTCATAAGAAAATTATATTTGGTGTGAAATAATTAATATGGTCCAATTAAATAATTATAAAAATATCATATATATTATATACATGGTTTTAATGATTATTAAGGAATCCAAAAGATACTATAAGGTGATTTCTAGTCTATCACATTCATTTATAACAAACATATCCAATTAAACACTAATATAATTTATATTTTTATATAAATTATCACTAACATGATAAATCTGGAATAATCTTTTTTTCATAATATAAAATTAATCACTTGATGTTATTATTTATTAGGGTTTATGATTTGATTGATTACTAAAACTCTATGGGATTTGTTTCTCAGTTTTCATTCATTGATACATAAGATAGGGTTTTCACCAATATTTCGCATCATGATGTATATACACCCCTATGATATTTAATATAAAAAAAGAGTCATAAAAATTTTGTTTTTAGATTCGTTTCTTTTTTTTCTTCATTGTTTTATGATTCAAGGATTCAAATATTGTAACATTTTTATGTTTTAATATCATCATGTATTAGGATTGTTTATGATTATATTTATGATGATAAATATAATGATATAAATCTCAAGAAACAGATCAATGTTATATCATTTGGTTATATTATATATTTTCATGTAATAGTTCAATTATTCCAATCATTGGTATGAAAAATAATTGTGAAAATGTATTTTAAAAATTATTAATTTTTTTGGTAACACCCTGAGATTTTTGTGAAATGTTTTTTCCAATTAATCCAGCTTATTTTATGTTACCAACAATCCCAAAACGCCATACGTTATATAGAAAAACATAGTTAGCTTAAAACACACATAATATTTACCTTCCTTGATGGTTTTTGTAACACAGATGATCAAGTGTGACCGATCTATAATATATTAGTAAAAATATTATTATAATGATATATGACATATAATTTATGTTGATGCATATGAATATGATTATCTAAATTAGGAAAATATGTTATTTAAAGAAATGCCAGTTGAATACATAGATTTCAATTAAATGGAAATGAAAATGAAAATCCATTGAATATAAAGTAAGATATTATTATACTAAAAATATATTTTAACCCAGTAAATTAATATTATTACGTAAATTTAATTTAATATATAATTTATATATTAAAAAATTAATTTTGAAACTAATCTAATATATTCTATAAAAATATGATAATTATAAACCTAATTTTATGCATAAAAATGTATTTGGTTTTTGAAATATAGTGTTATGAATTCTAATTGAGAACCCATTTTTAATAAAATTTTAGGAAAATTAATAGATTTAATATTACAAAATAATATTTATCATTTCATTAGGAACATAAAAATTTGGTTAGGATTAATTTTTGGTATTTTTCCTATGGTTTTTTTGTAAATAAATACATAAAATATTGGATTTTAATTCAAAACTGCTTATTCATCAAATTGTTCAATATGGTTAATTTTTTTAATTAACATTAATAGTATAGTCAGATAATAATTTTAAAAATTAATTCAATTTATTTCATTGGAACCAATTTCACATTGAAATTTGATATAAAAACATAGCAATCTTTCAGAAGTTTTTACATTAAAAATATCCAATGTCGTCCAATCAGTATGATTAATATTAAATTAATTTGTAACACTGATGTAATTAGAAATTGGAAAAATATATTCCATATTTTTAATAAGAATAATTTATAATATATAATAATGGATATTTTTTTACACAAATTATTATTATTTGTTATTTAAATTAATTACATTGGTTATGAGAACAAATCGGTTAATAAAGTACTAAACCTTATATATAAGACCCAAAACGACCAATAAATATGTATAATACCCATTTTAGTCCATTTTTAGGATATAATCCTTCACTTTGTGAGTTTGGAATTTTTTTTTGACATTTTCTATGTAATAACACCTGCACACCAAACTTGTTTCTAATAATTATAAACAAGTCATTTTATATCCATATAAAAGCACACCACCTCTACCCATTCCTCACACATCCCAATCATATTATGTTCATCAAATACAATACCAACCCTCTTCCAAAAAATTCTACATTATACCTTTAATCCTTCCTTTTGGAGGAAATCCTCTCAAGGAAGCCTTTTGTCACAATCCAAATGGAGTTTCCCGATTACAAAGTGATGACTTCTCTCAAACTCCTTTCGTTTAATTTACTTCTTCAACTCCTCCACTAGATTCATTCCATTAAAATGTTAAAAAACCAGTATCCTCCAGGTAATTTTATTTTTTATGAAAATACTTTAATATACACTTAAACACTTCTCCGTGTAATGGATTTCGAACATATAGTTTCTGTATACGATGAACTACTGCCTCATGAAAGGATGATATCTCATTTATCTTTACCACCAATCATGGTTAAAATTATGATGTAAATCAAATTTATATAAGTCATATACTATATTTTTTCATCCTAAATATTTTTTATTTATTTTGAAACACACATCTCTTTACTTTACAATTAATGTTAATACGATAATATTGTTTGAGGATGTGTGGACTACCACCCCCTCAATGTGATGTGATTCATTCATACAACACAAGAAAAGTGTTGAGGATGTTTTTGGAGAACTTATATGATATATATGATATATTAATACTACACTAATAATAACATTTATATAAACATACATTTATTTAAATATTTCATTTTCATACTTTCACTCAATACGACAATAAGAACAGAAATAGTGTTCATGAATACGTACGGCTTACAATCTCCATGAATGGTGTATACCACATCATACATGTTTTTGAAATAGATTATTATAAAATAAATATAGTTTATATAAATTAAATCTATATCATGGGAGAAATTATTTAATCCTGAAATATGTATAAGTATCAATGATATAACAAATTATGACGTATGCGAAGAATAAAGAGAATATTACCCAAAGTTAAACTATAACATAAAATTTCTAATAAGTGGGTAATATATGGTAACAATAAAATAATATATGGTATTATTTATAAGAAAATTACTCTGTCAATGATGTATAATAAACATATATTTATTATATAGTAATCTTGTATGAGAATGGAGAGTGTTATTCTATTATGTTAGGGGATTTCATCTACCTTTTAATTTCTTTGAGATACATATTATGTTTTTGACTCATTATATTAGTATTATTTATTTAGTTACCATTATTTTATTATCTCTATAATATAATTAAATTTATAGTTATTCAAATTTCATTTTTTGACCATCTTCCTGGGTTTAATCTTTCAAAAGTTACCAAATCAGTAAAATGTTTTGTCTCAATTTTGTTCGTAGATACTCATGTTTTATTATTCATTGGAACACATTTTTAAGGTGATTTAATTTCCATTTTTAATGAAATATAATCACTCTATATATTTTTCTTATATTATATTCATCATTTATTTTACTTCCCTCAAAAGGATAGTTTGTACCAATGATAACAAGTTAGAAGAGTTTATTGAGACAATCACAATGATTTTCAATATTGTTTATTTTTAGGAATCCTTTTTTGATAATTTATGACCAATTTATAAACAATATTCATGAAATTCATAATCCACTATCATACAATGATATAATCTGATATTTATAAAATATTCGACTATATGGTAGATAAGATATTTAAGAATGTGTTTTTTGGAATGCCCAATGTTGCCCTTTCTTTTGTAGGAAATATATGTTCTCTCCAAATGGTATCCAATTTATTACAACATTATTTGGTAAGCATTAAAAGGAATTTTTATCCTTTTTACTTTTAACAACATATTCAAAAGGAATATTATTCTCTATTTCCATACAATTAAATTTTCTAGCCTTCTTACTGTGCAGAATGAATGTTCACTTGACCTCGTATAACATGTTTAGATTCACCTAAAATCATTTCTTTGATGACCCATTTTCATTTTGAAAATGTTAATATTTAATAAATTTTTTTAAAAAAATCATGAAAAATAGTTTTCCAAACTTTTTTAGTATCTATTTTCTTGTTTTCGTAAAAAATGGGTATCAAAACGTTTGAAATATATTTTTATATGTTTTCAATGTGTTTTCAATGAAAAAATTTTCAAATGTTTTTTACAAATATTTTATATGTTTTCATAGAAAAAGGGTTTCAAACTTATTTCATTCCTTCTTTATATTTTTTCAATGAATTTTATATGAATGAAATTACAAATTTTAGTACATTTTAAGAAAATCTCATACCTGAAAGGTTATTTTAAGGAATTTTTTTAAAAGATATATTTCACAATTGTTTTCTATTTAAATAGCATCTACTGATGTTACTCAGTGGAATCTGAAGGTTCCATTTGGATCCATTATATGTATGGGTTATGCTTAATGACATAGCCCATATGAATCCCATTTCTCCTTAACCGATTATATGTATATGACATTCGTTAAACTTTCACGAGATGTGATCTTGTACAAATGATTTGAATAATGTATTTTTTTAGGTTCTGATATGTTTACATGTTTATGATTCCTAATTCATTTCATTTGTCATTAAGTGTCTATTTATGATCTTTTTGAACATCAATGTATTATATTAATTATGTGAAGGGAGGATCATATATCTTCTGCCAACGCATTGAATTTAGTTTTAAATATCATGAGATAAACTAAGATGGTCTTGGGAGTGATCATTGATTACTATGATGGCCATGAGAGTGAACAATGACTACTAAGATGGAATTACAAGTGAACTCAAGCTACTATGATGGGCATGGTTGTGAAACATTAATACTATGAAGGTTTGAGGGGCTAACCCATACTATTATGCTGGTCTTGGTCATTATTTTTTGTCTACAATGGAATTAATGATATCCTTACGTGTTTTCCACAATTCTATGTTTTATTCAAGGTTATGATTTTTTGGATTATTCTCACTATCCTGTTATAATTCAAGTCTTAAGAATTACAAATCATTATGTTACAACCTCTATTTTGATATTTGATATGAATAGTGCAATATTCTATGTTCATGATCAAATTCTCATAACCTTATGATCATGTTAATGCTTATAAGTCTCCCTTTTTACCCTAACTATGCATTTGGGATCACCCATTTTTTTATTATAATTCCCCATGTTATGATTATATTTATTATGTTTGATATGTATAAGAAGGTTTATACTCATGAATTACCTACTGGGAGATAATGTACCAATGTTTATTTTCCTTGTTTCCAAATTCACTACACCAACTATGATCATTGGGAATCTATTTGTATGATTTTAATATATTCACAAAACATATGTATTGTTAATATTTAGAAATTAACGGAATTTATAGTTGGAATTAGAACAATGTACAGTTATCCATTGGAAAATAGTATGGCAATACAATAGAGAGACCCCTAAGTATATATTTATGTATATTTATACGGATGTCTCTAAGGATATGTATAAGGTTGAGGTACTGCATAGTAAAATGATTAGTAATTATTTTAAAGGATAGAGTGAGTTTTTTTCCAAGAAATAATTCCATGTCTGGATACTAAAATTGGATGTGGTTTTGGTACTGAAGCACCTTGTGGAAAAACTCAGACATGATGGTCTGGTCTTGACTCTGGGTAATCTGGGACCTGACATTGGGCCTTAATACAAACCTGGTTTGATACTCATGGTGGATATAGCTTGGAAAATCACAACCCCTTCATGAACTATAATAAAGGATTTAAATATAAATTATTTTTGAATAACCCTGGATAAACATAATGTTTCATTGATTATGGAAGGATTTATGTTTTAGACATCCTACAATTAATTAATTTCATGACAATGAGGTTTTCTGTTATGATAAGTAATGCTTAAACTATGATTTTTCCATTATACAATGGAAACATCTATAAATAAATGGATTAATGTTGAATGTGATGGTATAATTCTTGATGAGTAGTTGGGTGGGATAATAACTGGGGTGAATGATGTTGTATTCATGCCTAATTTGTTTTCAGGGAACATGATTAACAATGTTTACCTTAATAACACATATGATCTCTATGGAAGAGAAATAAAGCTTTCGATGAGGGTTTGGGTAATGTATACCGTTAAGGAAAGATGATATGATTTTCATTGTGTCATCAATGTTGAAAGAATCACATTAGTTAATTACCTAGAGGAACCAGAAGGTGTTTTTACTATGGAAAATAAGGACACAACTAAAGTGACTAAAAGAGGAAAATAATTAGTTATGTTAATGAAATGGAAGTTAATTTTGGCCTCCATAAGTCATCATATAAGGATATGTGTTTAAATTGTAGAGAAAATTTCCATCATGCAACCCCATGTCCCAAGAAGAATATTCGTATAGATAATTTTCAAGGAGGTGCGAGTAATGGTTGAATTGTAGATTATGATGATAGTTTGTATGAATAGTGAAAGGAAAGAGGTATTATTGTTAATGGATGAATGATGAAGTAATAAAAGAATTTACTTATTTGGATTTAAAAGTTATGAATTATTAAATATACAAGGACTATTAGAAAATTTTTTATTTCACAATATATATATATATGTTTATGTTGGACTGGTGAAGTGATTTAATGAAATGATGATATTTTGAATAAAGGAAGGAAACCCTTAATATTTTTCTTTATGAAAATTTGATTATGCATGTATAATGTTATGTGGGATATTAATATTTTATTTTTATAGAATTTATTACCTTGAAAATATGTTAGTACTAGTTTATAGGTGTTAGGTACAATCAAAAATGTTTTTTACAAATTTTTTTAAGATTTTACGAGTAAATCTAATATACATTGAGATAATAAAGTACACATGTTTCAAAAAATGATTTATTGTAATTCATGTTATTACTATGTTTGAAGTGAATATATGATGATGGTATTAACATATTTAATATGCGACAACCAAGAGATACATTATGATATACAAGGGAATCAATGTTAATTTGATTTCATGACTCTCTTTCTTATGTTTTGGACATTTGTTCTTTGAAAAGGTTTGTAAGAATAACTTTTAATGAATTGGTTAAGTTAAAAATAAATGGAATTATTTTATCACTGAGTGTGAGTTGAAATAATTGGTTAAAATTAAAACCAATGATTATCTATATTTGATAGATAACCATATTATATATTTAATTATTCTGTTTATTAAAAAAATTAAGTATGTTGGCTGACAACCAATCAAGAATAGAATTATAAAGACCCAGCACTATTACCTTGAATAATATTAAATTTACTCAAGAATTGACATCCTTTAACCTTGATGGTATTTTCAAGTATTTAGTTTTATATAATTTTGATATAAAACAAACATAACATTACACATTTATAAAGAGTGGATACCACAAAAACAATAACCATTTCATCAAAGTATTAAAAATTTTAAATAAAAAATGTTTTTTTTGAAAAATCATCATTACATTTAACATGTCTTCATTATTTTTCATACACATTCTTGTAACCTGTGAAAATCATATAAAAACACGGGATGAGCACAAAAATCCCAGTGAAGGATATAAAAATATGTAATGAAAATATTAGTCCCTTAATACTTGTAATGTATGCATTCATTTTTAAAAAATGACATCATTGTCACCCAAAGGAACTTACTTGGTAAAACTTGGTATTTCTATGAAATTTCCAAAAAACATATAGAACATAAATATATAAATAATTTTATATTTTTTAATTACATACATATTTTTGTAACATTCATGGATACCTTATGATTTTTTACCCTCGCGACAAGATTAATATGAAACCCTCATGGATACCTTTTTGGGTAATCAACGTAGTAACACTTGGATTAACCATACGACTGACCTCTAACATAGACAAACCTAGTAAATAGGGGGGTATATTGGTCCCAATCATCATCATAATCATTTTCCAAGAACCATAAGATAATCATTCAATATGAATAATTTCATAAAAACATTTCTTTTGAATTCTGGAAAACAGATTTTTTAAAAGAGGATTTTAAATGAAAATCCTCGCACTAATATCATATAATTAAATAGAGAAATAATAAAGAGGATTTAATATGTATCTACAGTATAAATAAATATAATTAAATATAATATAATCCAAATCAATCCCAAAAACAATTTTAATACCAAAAAAATAATGAATTAGAAGGTTAACCCAAAGAATATAGATTTATTTAAGAATTCTCTTACCTTAGGTTTGATATACTTCAAACATGATTAAATATCATGTATAATGGTAAAGAAATTGTTTATAATATATTATAGAATCATATTAATGTTTATAATACCTTATATGGTAATTTAATTACATCATTTCACCATATAATTGTTATTAATTTGTTCCCTACATTGATTTGGGTACGTTCTTAAGATGATTCCATAGACGATTTGTATTTTGATTTTATTTCATATGAAAACAAAATTACATAAATGTAATTATTTGATATTTATTTGTTTAAATAATATAAAATGATTCCATAAATACTTTTTTATCATAAATTGTTTTGGATCATTAGATAAATCATTAATGATATTTATTAAGATCATTTTTGGTGGTTCCTCGATAATCATAATCATGTTTCATTGTATAATTTAATTCCATGCATATATGTTCATTATAGAAAAAAATAGGTCACAAAATACACATTATTTTTTTCAACCATTAATGGGTTTTATGATATTATTTGTAGGATGTAATGTAAATTATAGACACATCATCCACGATTTTGGTAAGTAACCACACCACCGATGAAGTTTTCATAGAATAAGTGGGATGGGAGGGGAAGAAAGATGTTGATTTTTTTAAAATGAAAATTAAAACCTAATGAATATATAAGATTATGTATATTTCATATATAATATATATGTAGAGTGGAAGATAGTATAATAAATGAAAACAATTTAAAATAAAACGCTTGAAAAGGAAGAGGATTGTGACCTCTTGATCTATTCTCCTTGAGATCCAATTTAAGGCCTTTAGTTTGGGTCTTTCGATGAGACCATATGGTCTTGGACCTGTTAAAGATATTTTGGTAGGGGATTTTGTATAAAATATGCTATGATCTGTGATTGAGAGGATTGATATGAATAGGGGAATGATGGGTGTATTTTTAGTGGAGGAGGGGATAGATTTTAATTTATTTTAAACATTTAATTAATATTATTTCCCAATTCTATTAATTTTATTGATTAATGTGACCCAAAATAGTTATATTTTCATGTTAGATATAACCATGTGTGATTATAGTAGCCATGATGTCACAATTAGTGTATTTAACTAATAATTTTAATATACACTATTTTATCGTATTTCACTATTCATAAAAAATACAAAATTTTCAGAAAAATAAAAAACTATTAACACTAACCATTCATTGAAATGTAAAAATCAAAATTGAACACAAATTATTGAATATAATTTCCTAAATATTATTAATTTAATTTTTAAATAATTTAATAATTAATTCAAAAGTTACAATATTAAATATATAACTCATTATTTAACACCTTGAAAAATTAATCAACATATCTATATTTTAAAACCTAAAGAAAATAAAATAATAATATGTTTTTCTATTCATAATAGGAAAATTAATATTCATAATGTGATGTTACTATTCAGCTAAAAACATGTTTGTTCTATCAGATGTGAAATAACATAGTGTTCATTATTGTAGATAACCATTTTTTGAAATTGAAAACATTCAAGCACCAAAATAATGTTTAAAGGATATTTATAACAATATAATTAAAAGTGATTTAAGAAATTAAATTTATTTTTAAATACTTTTCAAGTTACATTTTCCCCACCATTTGGAAATTTTGTCTTCGCAATTTTATTTACATATTAAAAATGTGTTGTTACCTTTCTCTCATAGCATTTTCAGACTACCATGTCGATTATTCAATAATTTGGTCTCTCCACAAATCCATTACATGGTGGATCACCATATTCCACAATACTTGTCCCATTCAATCAAGAATCTAAACTGGTTTCTCTTCATAATAAAGGTTCTATTCCAACTGAACCGCCTCTTGGCCCAAAACATGAGATGAATCTGGCACATAATTTCTTACCATTGAAACATGAAAAACATTTTGTACCAAAGATAACATTGTACAAAAATATACTAAGAAGGGGAAAATTCCAATATTATCCAAAATTTTATAATTTCCAATGAACAATGTACATAACATTCCACTATTATCAAAACTCATAACATTTTTTCCATGGTTAGATTTAATAAAAATATGATCACCTACCTCAGAGGAAAACACATTATTCGTTTTGTATTCAGAACTTTTCTTCCTACTCTGAGCTATCCTCATGTGTTGTTGGATCACCATCAATTTCTCAACCAATTAGTTTATTAATTCTGGACCAATCAACATCGTTTCCCTAACTACATCCCGTAAAGAAAGAGTTCGACACCACTACACAAACAATTCCTCAAAGGGATCAATTTGTATACATGAATTTAAAATATTATTATAAAAAAACACCACTAATGAAATATGTTGATCCCAAATTCCTTGGTAGCCCATTGAACATGTTGAATCAAATCCTCTAATGTCTGAATTGGTCATTCTGACTACCCATATAATTGAGGATGAAAATTTATAGTGAAATTTAATTTTCTTCCCATCAACTTCTGAAGGCCATTCCAAATGTACGAAGTTAACCTAGGATCTCGGTCGGATACATTGGAAAGAGAAACTCCATGTAACCTGACAATCACATTGAAGTACATTCAAGAAACATGTTCCAATGGCAAGGCATCATAATTTAAATTAAATTATGTCGTTTTAGTCTGCTGATCAAAAATAAACCAAATCATATTGTTACCTTGAGACTTTATACATAGTCCCATAACAATGTCCATGGATATATTTTCACATTTCTACTCGAGCACTGGTAAAGGATGAAGCATCCCTTTTGGTAACTGTTGCAGTTTCTTAACATGTTGACATGTTAATCAATCCATGGTAAAATCCAAAGAATCTCTTTTCATTCCATCCCACTAGTAAAATTTGTGATGGTCTATATACATATTAGTACTGTCAAGATAAATAGAAAATAGAGAAGAGCATCAGAAAAAAAATAATTCATCAACATGGAATCACAAGGTACACAAATTTTTTTTTCTAAATCTCAAAACACAATCATTATCAAGGCTAAATTCTAGAAACATTCACATTTAAACCTATTATACATTTTTCTATAGGTCATGGTTTTCCTTATGTTATTTCTTAATTCTGTATTATAACTATGACTACATAGAAAACTAAAAAAAATAGATGTATTTCATGCTCCAGCAACTTCCAAGAAAAATTTTATCAAATCATTAATTAAGAGATCGTGGTCCAAACGTAACATGGTTACTGATCCATGATGTTTTTGACTGAAGGTATCTGACACATTTTTTTAATTTACTTGATGGTAATATACCATGAAAACATAATTTTTATCAATTCAAAACATCTTCTATTCCTCATTTATAACACATTATGAGTTACTATATACCTCACACTTCTATGGTTAATATATATTTTACATTTCGCTCTGTATAAATGATGCCCCCAAGATTAAAAAAACCCACATCTTCCACATCCAAAAAATGTGTAGGATAATATAACTCACAAGGATTTAGTTGTTTTGATGCATAAACAATTACCTGGTCATTCATCATCAAAAAAGAATCTATTTCCTTCAATGATGAATGATTTTAGATGAAAAATACACCAATTTTTGAATGAAATCCAAAAATAGAGAATTAAACAATCTCTTATTTAGTTCTTAATAACAATCATCAAATTATTCTCTCCAACCGAACATAAACCGTTTTATTTTTTAACATAGATAGCGGGCTAGATAACCAGACAATGATTTAACAATCCATCAGTAATAACCTCTAAATATAGGAAAACTACAAATATCTATATCATTTTTAAGACATGTACATTCATCTACAACTTTTGATTTTATATGATCAACTTTTATTCCATCCATATTTAAAATTTTCCTATGAAATGGAATTTTTCAACGAAAAATAATAATTTTAGAATTTTCTATAATGATTATATTCCATTATGGATTGAAGAAAACCCTTATATGTTTTTCATGCTCGACATTACTCATATAAATAAAAAAAATATCATCAATAAACACAACCAGAAACTTATCCACGAAATAATAAAATATTATGTTGATAAGATTCATAAATAGAGATTGTGAATTAGATAACCTAAATGGATCAAAAATCATAATTATTATACGTATTTTGAAATGATGTTTTTGGGATTTCATCCACTATAATAATTCCTTGATGGTATCCGGATCACATGTCAGTCTTGAAAAAATACTGAGCTCCCTAGAGATGATCAATAAAGTCAATGATATTATGAAAATGATATTTTTTATTTAGAGTGATGTTATTAAAGTATCTATAATCAATGAAATGTGTTATATATACATATATATGTTTAACAATAAAATTGGAGCACCACATAGTGATCTGCTCAGACGAACAAATCCTTTATCAAGAAACTCATGCAACAGATTTTTCGATTCCATCAGTTCCACTTGAAAAAATCTATATGGGGGTTTGAAATTATATTTGCATTAAGAACTGAGCCAATTCTGAATTAGGTTTCCTCATTAGTTATGAAACTTGGTAACCCATTAAAAAAACATCATTGTATTTATTTACCAGTGGAACATCAATAATATTAACAATTCCCATGTTTAAAAAAATATAATCAAGATGACATTCATTTCCTTATTTCGATGTTTTCTCATCTTCCTGGTATGTTATGAATTTTATGGGTTCGTTCTTGTATACATACTGAAAACCTTTCTGATAAACAAATTATTTAGCTCTAGAGTCAATCTTATCATGATAATCGAAAATCTAATCCATTCCTAGAATAACACTAAACTCTACTAAGGGAAAAACAACAAGTCATCCAGGTAAATTCAATACAAAGACCAAAATATAAATATTCTTATAATTATTATTTTATATAATATTTCCCACTGATTTTTTGACAGTATGTTCTAGTATCATTTGTCGTGTTGATGTTTCAAATTTAGCAGATAGTTCCTTTGAAAAAAGAATTCGTAGACCCCGAATAAAACAAAACATTGTTAAAATATGAGTAAACAAACATGGTACCTGATAAAAAATCATTGGATGGAACGATGTCTTCTAACATAGTAGTAATGGATCACACTACATATTTTGGCTTATATTCAGTATTTTTTGCATCATTTAAATCTCTCTTTAGGAAATCATTTTCATAATGAACCATATCACCACATTTAAATCACTTTAACGTTTTCTTATCAGGATTAATCTTTGGATAATTTTTAATATAATCATTGGCCTTATTCCTAAACTTACCACATCAAAAACACAATCCATTTTTGTTAAGGCATTCCTCGGGGTTCTTTTTTCCACACATTTCACAAACTAAAAACTATAATTTCACACCATCAGATTTCATTGATTGATTCTTACACATCACTTTCCATATGTACCTCAACACCTTCTTATACTCAATGTGCAGATGATCATCTTAAAATTCCATATATACCCTATCAGTACATCAGAAAAGTTTTTTCATAAAATTTGAATTCATGGGAGGCCAATGAAATTTGATACATTGTATTTAATCCTTAGTAAATGTTGTTTATTTTGTTATCATGATCTAGAATAATGTATAGATTATACCTCACCAGTGGGGTGAAGTGCTCTTCATACACAACCATTTAATCATCCCCCCTTTTTCTTCAATTCATGGAATTTCTTCTCCATCCTAAGTCAAACCACCTTAGGAAAACATTTTTCGAGGAATAGGATTATAATTACACTCTAATATAGGCCATAAAATTCCTATTTATCCCTGATATATTTTACCATTGACCACCAATGATCAGATTCACCTTCAAAACGATAAATGTCAAGACTTTCCTTTTGATTATATAAACATCACCTAACATTGAATAACTTTTCAAGGGACTTAATCCATACATCATTTTCTATATGGTCAGAGGATCCATTAAAAGTATGAGGATATTTTCTCATAAAATGTTATGATATCATAATGTACCTTTTTGGTAGATCTAGTTCTATTATTGGATGGATGAAACCACAATTTATTGTTGTCATCTTCTGATCCATTACTATCAGAAACTGCTCAGTTATAATCCCTTTAATACTAGGATGCATATTCGGAAGGTTATTGTTCTATTGGTTCCTCTCCACACCATCTTCCAAAGTTCTTCTACAGAGAAAAAATCTAAATAAACACATCAACGTTGATCAACATGGTAATTTTTAAATGTTATATCATTTCAAATTAACCATAGAGTAAAAATAATTTATTGTATTATATTATCAAAATCCTAACCCCTAATTTTTTATACCCCCCTATGATACCAACTATAAGGACCGACCATATTACATTACATATTCTTGAATTAGTCCTGAACAAATCATTTCACATTGAGGATAATTTCATGTTTAGTGATTTAGAAAATTTGGATATAACACATACATATCATTCCACATTTATAAATAAATGATACCAGAAAAGCAATATCCATTTAATCAAAAATATAAAGCATTTAAAAAAACATTTCATCTTCAAAAACTCTTCATAACATTTAACACGGATTACATATTTTTTTTTAAAAACCTTATATACCTTGAAAATAAATTAAATACTTGGAATGATCACAAATATATCAATAAGGGATATAAAAAAAGTAATGAAAACATTATTCCAGGAATACATGTAACATATGAAAACATTATTAAAAAAATCATACTTTTTACCCATAGAAACATAATTTGTGAATATTGAGATTCTAATGAGATTTACACAAAACTTATATAATATAAATAGAACTATAACAGTATCTTGCGACATTACTTACATAGTTTTGTAACCATCACAGATACCTTATTATTTTTAACCCACCCAACTACCTTCTCTTGTAACCAACATAGTTACACAATGAGTAACCATACAACCGAACTCCAACATGCACATAAACAATGAATTTCAGGGTGATATATGTCTGAAATTTTATCATAATCAATTCCCATGAACGAGAACATAATAATACTATGTGAATTATTTTATAAATACTTTTGTTTTTAATTTTGTAAAACTGAATTTTGAAAAATGGATTTTAAATGAAAATCCACTTACTAATATTATATAATTGAAGAGAGAGATAATAAGGTGGATGTAATATATATATAAAATGTAAATACACATAATTAAACATAATATAAAAAAAATTATTCATATAAAATAATTTAATACCATATAAATATTGAAGTAGAAGGTTGACCCAGAAATTGAAATTTGGCTTATGAATTCTACTACATCAGGTTTGTCATATATCAAGAAATTATATACTAGAATATAATTTTTAATATGTAGTTATTAATATCTTAAAAAACATATTAATTTCTATAATACTTTATATGAACATTTCATTATATCATTTTAACAATAATTTGTTATTTTTTTCTTCAATCTATTATTTTGGGTGCGTTCTTTACATGATTTCCATGGATTGATTGTATTTTTATTTTCTTTTTGTATGGAAATGAAATTATTGAAGTGGAATGATATGATATTCTTCTGTTTATAGAATATATTCTAATTCTTTAAACCATTTTCATCATATATTATGATGGATCATTAGTTGAAACATTAATGATATTATTTATATCATTTTGAGTGGTTCCTCGATAATCATGAAATTGTTTCATTATATATTTTAATAACATGAATAGATGTTCATTATAGAACATAAAATAGTTCATAACATACACATTAAATTTTTTTATCCATTAAATTGGTTTTAGTAATATATTTCTTTGAAGTGATGGAAATTATAAACACATCTTCCATGATTTTGGTAAATCAACACATCACAGAAAGTGTTATTATATATAGAATAAGAGGGAGTGGAGTGGAAAAAATAAGATGATTTTATTTAAATTAACATGATAAAATACAGAATATATAATATTCTAGATATTTCATTCCTCTTGGGTATGGGGAGGGAAGAGGGTATATTAAACGAAAGGAATCGAAAAGAAAACACGTGAAAAAGGAAGAGGAATATTACCTTTTGATCTATTATTCATTAGATCCACCTTAAGGAATTTTTTTATCATTTTAGGGAGACCATTGGGACATGGATGTAGGTAAGATCTTTGTGGCGAGATAGGGAATATCCTAGTAAATTCACATGGCTTGAGAGTTTTTAGAGGAAAAGGGGAATGCGGGTGGTATTTATAGAGGAGGAGGGGGGGTTTAAATTATTCAATTATTTTTGCTCAATACTTTGAATAGTCATGAATCATGTTACACCAAATAGTAATAATTTCCTGTTACTTAAAAAAAAGTGGGATTACATAATCTTGGATGTAAACAATAGTGTATTTAACTCAAAATTTGAATTGACGGTATTTTACTCTATTTCACTATTCATCAATAATTGAAGAATTTCAGAAAAATTCGAAAAATTCACCCTAAAAATTTATTGACATTTAGATTTCAAAAATTATATGAAAATTTTTAAAATAATATCATAAATATTATTAATATAATTTTTAAATACAAACAAAATTTTTCAAAATTTACAAATATAGATCTATAACTCATTATTTAACACCTTGAATAATTAATCAACATCTCATTATATTACATCTTTATGAAAATATAATAATAATAATATTTAATATTCACAAGGTAAAATTAAAATTCATGCTAATATTCATAAGGTATGTTACTGTTCAAAAAAAACAAGTTTGTTCCATCCAACTACAATAATTCCCTGATCTCAACTATAGATGACTATTTTTTGAAATTCAAAACATCTAAGTGGAAAAAAATATTTAATGGATATATATATGTATCTAAATAAAATAATGTTTCATGAATTTAAATTTAATTTTAAATTATTTATGGTGTTACATTAACCCAACATTATGGAAATTGTGTCCTCGGAATTTTATTTACTTATTAAAAAAGTGAGGGTACCTTTCATTCATATTATTTTCAAACTCCCATGATGCTTCTTCAACAATGTTTTTTTACTAGAAAAAATACCTAGTTTATTACTTTATTCCATAATACATGATACCTTCTTTCAAATAATTGGAAGTGGTTTCTCTTCATAAGAATGGATCTCCTTTTGTCCAACTGCCTCTCTGCTCAAAACAATTATTGAATCTAGCGCATAAATTCTCATCAATGAATCATGAAAAACATTATATACCTATGATAAACTAGGAGAAAAATTTACTCGGTAGGCGACTGGTCCAATATTCTCCTTAATTTCATAAGGTCCAATGAACAATGGAATTTTCAATCCATTATTACCAAAAAATATTAAACCTTTTATGGGGAGATTCAAAGTGAAATTTTCACACCTATCTCAAAGGAAAATTCTTTAGTCCTTTTGTGTGCCTAAATTTTCTTCCATCATAGATCAGTACCAATGTGCCATTGGATTATCTTCACATTATCATCCACTTCCTCTACTAATTTTGATCCCATTAACTTCCTTTCCCTAACTTCATCCTAAAAATATGGAGTTTGACACTGATTTCCATAAAATTCCTGAAATGGTTCCATATTTATACTGGACTGAAAAATATTATTATAAAAAACACAACAAAAGAAATATATTGATCCCAACATCCCTAGAAGTCTATTGAACACGCTCGGAGAATATCATCTGAAGTCTAAATAATTCCTTTCGACTATCCATCAGATTGAGGGTGAAAATATGTACTGAAATCTAATTTTATTCCAATCATATTTTGAAGGCACTCCCAATTGTTAGAAGGGACCCTACGATCCCAGTCCAATATAGTGGAAATAGTAACTCCATGTAATCAGACATCCTCTTTAAGGTAAAACTGATAATGCTCATCTATAGGCATTGTATCTTGAATATAAAAAATATATACAACTTCAGTCAAGTGAAAACAATAGCCCAAATCCTATTATTACCTCAAGGTTTATTAGGCAATCCAACAATGATGTCCATGGATATATTTTCCCATTTCCCCTATGGAACATGTAAAGGATGAAGAATCATTAAATGAAACTCTTCTATAATATGTTGACATGTCAAGCATTTCATGGTAAAATCTACTATATCTCTTTTCATTCTTTCACAAAATTAATACACTAGAAGTTATATGAACATTATAGTACTACAGTAATGAACTGAAATTGGAAAAAAATAATCTTCACACACAAATAATTCTCCATGTAGGAATCACAAGGAACAAAATATCTTTTTCTAAACATAAAAACACAATCATTATCAAGATTATAATCTAAAAACATACCAATTTTAACCAATTCAACCTTTTTTATAGCTCATGTTCTTCCTTCTTCCCTTTTTTAATTCATTCTGATAATTATTTTTTCATTGAAACCTGAAAAAAGGAAACATTTATTTCCTGCACTAACATCCTCTAGGCCAAAATTCATCAAATCATTAATCAAGAGATCATGATCCAAACGTATCATGGTTAATGATGTGTGATGTTTTCGACTAAAGGAATCTACCACATTGTTTTTTTTCTTGGATGGTAATCGATTGTGAAATCATATTTGTTTCTCAATTAAAGCCATATTCATTTCCTCATGTTTATCTCATTTTGAGTGAATATATAATACATAAAATTATAGTCAATATATATTCGACATTTTTCTCTATATAAACAATGCTTCCACATTTTCTAAGAAAGATACAACATCTTTAAATTCCAAATCAAGTGGCGGATAATTTAATGACTGTTGTTTTAGTTTTCCTGAAGCATAATCAATTACCTTATCATTCTGCATCATAACAAATCCACTTCTCTTTAATGAAGCATAATTGTTGATGAAAAACTCACTATTTCGTAAAGGCCATTCAAAAATGGAAAATTCACCAATATTTTATTCAGTTCATGAAAAAAACCATCACATTATTATATCAAAAATAATTTAACCAATTTTTGTGTTAACATAGTTAGCATACAATATGAACATTCAATGTTTTTAACAAATCATTGGTAATAACATTCTAATAGATGAAATATAAAAATCTCTATAAAAATTTTAGGTATTGTCTACTGATCTACAAGTTTTTTTGGCGTGATAAACTATTATTCCCATGTAATTTACAATATTTAGAAAAAATGAAACTATTTTCAATTAAAAATCATACATTCTGAATTTTAAATAATTTTTATTTTCTATTAATGTTTTCAAAACAGCCTGATTCTCGCTCCAATTTACCCAAGATAAGAAGGTAAGACGGTCCTTGTAGTTTAGCTTGGGTTATCGAATCCACAGAGACCTAGGAAGAAACCTATAGACATGTACATTCTATGGACTGTTTTTGGCTGTGATGTGGCCAAATTGGATTGATTTTGGATGGGTTTTAAATATATCTAATAGAATTATGTGAATTCAATTTAAAAGAATTAGTTGATCCTAGGATATCACTCGGGGTGGATTGGACGTATTTTCTTTTTAATGATTTCAATTTCTTAAATTTGAGATGGGTTCATTTAAGGAGATAAAACAAAATCATCACTTACTGTTTTAATGCCTACACCCTTTAATACTAATCACCTATAAACTTTAAGGATCAATGTTTTGAGCACTTCAAGGTAAAGTTTCGTATTAGTATTTGAAGTTTGTGGCCTTAAATTCAACAAGGACGATGGAGTATAAAAATAATCAAATAAAAATCTCAATTAAAGAAGTGAGTATACATTAATTAGGTGATAAATAACATCCAATCCATCCCCTTTATACTCCCTTGGATCAAACCATAAGTGTTTTATCCCTCCATTGATCCCATGGTTTCAATGGAAGCGTAATGTAGACTCATGAGGGAGGAAATTGAGAAGTAAAGAAAACAAAAAAAAATAAAATGTTCACTCCACCGTTGTGTGAATACTTTCACAAGGGTTGGTGTGAATAAATTCACACCTTGATCCAACGGTATAAAATTGATATGAAGAACAATAGAATAAGAGTATAAGAAGAACTTTTATTAAGAAACTAAAGTGAATTGAACAACTTACATGTGAAAGACAAATTTGAGGCAACAAAAATGCAGCATAACATTACAATTGAACAAAGCATCCAAATATTTTCAACTCCTTCACCACCACTGCCTTAAATAGTCATTTTGGGAGCCTTGGATCGAGACTCCAATAGTACAAAGCATCTCAATAAATTTTGGTAGGCCATAGGTGGTGGAACGATTGTGGAATTTGAACTTTTCCACATTTGACCCGAGGAGGCAGCCTGCTTTCCTTCACCGAACAGACACATCTGGAAGACCTTATAGAACGCCGAATCATGGTGGGCCATAGAATAAGACAATGGATCTCCGGATGTCTTCTAACCGCCTGTAAAATTTGGGCCCATTTGGAGTTTTGTATTCCGAGATATTATCAAATTAGTGGGCTGTTTTTCTGGTCCGCAGAATTTGGACATGAATTTTATCTCTAATTTGGGCCGCCTAAATGGCCAACATGAATGCCTAATTAGCATTAACTCCTTAAAAGTGATTTGTTCCTATACATGTCTTCTAGCCTCCCACGAAATTTGGGATTAATTGGGATTGTATGTTAGGCCCCACAGACTCCTCAGTGGGATGATGTCCAATACTCCTTCTCCATAATTGCTTCCTTTCATTTCCAAATATCTCCATCATCATCCATGAATTCTCCACTGATCCCTGAATCAAACATGTTCATATTTAAGTGTTGATAAATTTAAAAAAATATCAAATGAAAATATGTATAATTAAATTCTTTAAAATCAGATGAATCATTGGGTACTTTAAATGATGTTAAAAAATGTACCACAAAATAGTGCATTTTAAGAAGGTATTACAATCATAATGTGAAATGATGTTCAAAATGTAAAATGAACTAAAATGGTGTTTATTAGTAACAAAGAAAATGAATATTATGTATATTAACAATGAATATTAGCCTCATTTAGTGGCTATTCACACCCCCAACTTGGGTTTTACTAGTCCCGGGTAAAATATATCTCAACAATATGAAATTTGAATTCCCTTTTCTAAAAACTTTTTAATACACAATGATCACCAAAAAAAAATATAAAAAAATATCACGAAACCCATCAAAATATTTTAATATGAGATAGTTTCATAAGAATATCCCAATCCCATGCCCATTCCTTTGTTCAAATTCATTGTCATATTTCATCCAATATCAATTAAGTATGAGGATGTGTTGTGCATCACAATAGACATGGGGGTTCATCTTTATTCAAGGGGGAAATTACGGAAGCGCTAGGTGGAATCACGTTTCAATATTAAGATGTGTTTTCATTTTTTTTTAAATTTTATTTTGTTTTTTTTATTGTTGTTGTTTTTTTTGAAATTTTGCCATGGTAATTGAAGTTCCTCTCAAAAGAGTCAACCCCTGTAGCGAGACTTTGCCGATGACTCCCAGGCTCAAAAACCTTAGGGAGCCAAGTGAAGCCCACATACTCGGGCATCATCTTGAGTTAACTCAGTCAAAAACAAATTCAAATTACCAAAAATAGAGATAAAATTACTAACTCTGGGCCAGACAACTATGGAGTCACGATCCCCATGTGCCGAAAACCACGCATTAGGTCATTTCATTTCTCTACGCGCAAATTTTTTTTTAATTTTTTTTTGAATAATCATATTAAACTGAAATGATCACCAATCCTATGCTATTTATTTAGGGGACCCCATGAACATAAACTAATACCCCTCTATCCAATGGACGTGCATTGTCATTTTTTTATTTGGATGAATATATAAACGATGAAATATCACAGTGGACAGCCACACTTTCCAAAATCTACGCTCATGAAATTATACAAAGATTAAAATCAGAATCAGGGTATACTAAATTATTTGATATTCAGTTTCAAAGAGTGCAATGCGTATTACCATGTTTAAAGTTAATGGAATTTTTTCCTTCCATTTAATTATGTTTTTTCAAATCATTCATTTTTTTTGACACAAAAGCATTGTTTTTATTTTATCTCCCCCCAACATAAAATAACACTGTCCCTAGTGTATAAATAAAAGAAAATTTAGAAGTGGGTAGAGGTAGAGAATTAATGTTCAAAAAGGAAAATTAAAATGAGGGTCATGGAATGAAGTAACTTGGTGGTTGAAGTTTGAAGTTCTTGCTGCTCCAATTTATTCCTTTGATATCCATGTCGCTTGCAAAGTTCCTTAGTGGAAAAAGGAAAAACAAAACAAACAAAACAAATAAAAAACATATATATATATATATATATAATAAAGGAAGTAAAATATAAGTATATATATAAAAATTATAGAATAAGGAAGCACAAGAAGCCGCAGGTCAGTGGTAAGCGTGCGCCCCTGTCTCCCTTCGGTCCCGGGTTCGAGTCCTCGCGGCTTCTCCGGTTGTGACGGGGTTTGCCCCACGACCTATGGTGTGGAATTTTTTATTATTATTATATTTTTATTTTTTTTTTAATTTTTTAACCAAAAAACACATCAAAAAAACAAACTGATGATACATTGTCTTCTTTTTTAAATTTGTGGGTAAGGTATTACTCAAGGATCACACCAAATAACACAGATGAATATGGTTCTCCCCTTTCATGCCCATCCATACTCATTATAGAAGAAAAGGTCAACAATTTTTTTTTGAAATATCAAAATGTCTCATTATCCCTATTTAAAATATAAAGATGATTAAAACAACGAAATTATTGGAAACTTGAAAACCATGGGTTGCCTCCCATGCAGCGCTTTGTTTAACGTCGTTAGCCCGACATGGATCCCCCAACTTATCCAATACCAACTTTTAACATTTTAATGATGAAATTTTTTTACCACTTCAATGATATTGTGATTTAGTCTCCAATGGGGTTTAAAGGAAGGTTTTGAAATTGATTCAAGAAAAACTATATAGGTCCCAATGAATGGGATAATCCCAAGAATATCGATAAGGGTCCATCCAATTGTCTTCCTAATACTTCTTAAGACATCAAGAATAATTTTATCTTTATTAGCATCAAGAGAGGATGAAATTATGATAGAATTTTTTTGTTATCCTCTATAATTTAAGACTTGAGAGAGGATGTAAGGACCTTGAATTTGAGCTCGGGTTCAATAATACTTTGAGACACTGGTCGGGACTTTGAATCAAACTCAATTTCAATTTGAAAATTTTTCAATAGAATTGGTTCCTTTGGAATAGAAGATTCAACCACAAAATTGTAATGATCAGTGTTAGGAATGGCCATGGACTCAATTTTTGTGATTTCTATTAATGGTTCAGGGATTGGTGTTTTTGAAAAATATTCAATAGAGTTATACTTAGGAGACTCAATCCACGATGTCAAATTTCCCTCTTGTGAATACGTGAAATCAATTTCTTCCTGATTTAAAGACCCTTAAAAAATTTCTTTATCCTCTTCATCTATCCCAAATCCAAATTTTTGTTCTTCAATAAATTCATGTGGGGTTTGTGTGAAACTAGACACTTCACATAAGGTTATGGAAGGGACAGTTTGTGTAGGGATGGGTTCCTCACAATTTTTAATGCTTTGTAGTTCTAAACTCAATGATGAGACATCAAAATTAATTATCTCCATTTGTTGACACAATTTTTCAAGTAATGGTTGTGGATCAGGATGGATAAGGGTTTGAGACCGATGGTCTATTTCAAGAGGATAATTAAGTTGTTGGAATTCCACAGGAGGATGTTCTGACTGGCCTTGTTGGGATTGGAAATCATAATAGGTTGGAATGTATTGTGGATCATATGAATAAAAACATTGTGGTTCAGTAGGTTTTTAATGATCCTACAAGTAGGAATTAGGATGGTCATTGTACATCGTACATGGGGTTGGGTGATCAATGTAGGGATAGGTTTCCCATTTTTGGACTTGTTCAAAATTGACTTCCATAAGAGTGAGGAGTGAGAAAAAAGAAGTATAATGAAAAAATGATGATAGTGTCTATGATAACTTACTTAGGTCCCCGGAAACGGCGCCAAAATTTTATTCTCTCTCAAATTTACCCAAGTGAAGAAGGTAAGACGGTCCTTGTAGTTTAGCTTGGGTTATCGAATCCACAGAGACCTAAGAAGAAACCTATAGACACGTACATTCTATGGACTGTTTTTGGCTATGAAGTGGCCAACATGGATTGATTTTGGATGGGGTTTAAAGATATCTAACAGCTTTAAGTGAATTCAATTTAAAATAATGAGTTGATCTTAGGTTATCGCTCGGGGTGGATTAGACGTATTTTCTTTTTAATGGTTTCAATTTCATAAATTTGAGATGGGTTCATTTAAGGAGATAAAACAACATCATCACTTACTGGTTTAATGCCTACACCCTTTAATACTAATCACCTATACACTTGAAGGATCAATGTTTTGAGCACTTCAAGGTAATGGTTCGTATTAGTACTTGAAGTGTGTGGCCTTAAAAAACCAACAAGGACGATGGAGTTTAAAAATCATCAAATAAAAATCCCAATTAAAGAAGTGATTATAAATTAATTAGGTGATAAATAACATCCAATCCAGCTCCTTACTACTCCCTTGTATCAACCCATAAGTGGGTTAGCCCTCCATTGATCCCATGGTTTCAATGGAAGCGGAAAGTAGACTCATGAGGGAGGAAATGGAGAAGTAAAGAAAACAACAAAAATAAAATGATCACTCCACCGTTGTGTGAATAATTTCACAAGGGTTGGTGTGAAAAATTCACACCTTGATCCAACGGTATCAAAGTGATATGAATAACAACATAAAATGATTAGAAGAAAAACTTTTATTAAGAATCTAAAGTGAATTGAACAACTTACATATGAAAGACAAATTTGAGGAAACAAAAATGAAGGATAACATTACAATTGAACAGAGCATCCAAAGATTTTCAAATCCTTCACCACCACTGCCTTAAATAGGAATTTTGGGAGCCTTGTGTCGAGCCTCCAACAGTACAAATAATCTCAATTAATTTTGGTAGGCCATAGGTGGTGGAAAGCTTGTGGAATTTGAACTTTTCCACATTTGACCCGAGGTGCAGCTAGCTTTCCTTCACCGAACAAACGTGTCTGGAAGTCCTTATAGAAGGCCGAATCAGGGTGGTCCATTGAATATGAAAATGGATCTCTGGATTTCTTTTAACCGCCTGTACAATATGGGCTCCGTTGGAGTTATGGATTCCTAGATATGATCAAATTAGTGGGATGCTTTTCTGGGCCGCAGAATCTGGACCATAATTTTATCTCTAATTTGTGCCGCCTAAATGTCCCACATGAAGGCCGAATTAGCATTAAATCCTGAAGAGTGATTTGTTCCTATAAATGTCTTCTAGCTACCCACGAAATTATGGATTAATGGGGCCTGTATTTTGGGCCCCACATCCTCATCAGTGGGCTGATGTCCAATCACCCTTCTCCAGAATTGCTTCCTTTCATTTCCAAATATCTCCGTCATCCTCCAAGAATTCTCCACTGATCCGTGAATAAAACATGTTCATATTTGAGTGTAGATCAATTTACAAAAATATCAAATTAAAATATGTATAAATAAATTTTTTAAAATCAGATGAATGATTGGGTACTTTAAATGATGTTCAAAAATGTACCACATAATAGTGCATTTTAAGAAGGTATTACAATCATAATGTGAAATGATGTTCAAAGTGTAAAATGCACTAAAATGGTGTTTATGAATCACAAAAACATGAATATTATGTATATTAACAATGAATATTAGCCTCATTTAGTGGCTAATCATAGCCCTTAATTTTTTTTCATTCTCATATTTTCACATAGAAAATACATGAATGTAATAAATAAACACAACCTCAAAACATACCCAATAACACATGATATATTATATTAATAAGATTCATGAATACATAATGTGCAATAGTTATCCCAAACGACATAAAAAAATCATAATCCCCATATTTAGTATGTAAAGATATTTTTTGGATTTCATTCTCATTAACCTTTAGATGATGGTATCCAGATCTCAACTCAATCTTGGAAAATTATTGATCTCCCCGAATTTGGTCAAACAGCTAGACGAAATGAGGAAAAGGATAATTGTTTATAATATTGATGTTATTAAAGGCTCAACAATCAATGATATGTCTCATGGATACTTATTTCATTATAACAAACAAAATAGTAGCACTGCATGGGGAAGTGCTCAGATGAATGAATCCATTACCAAGAAACTCATGCAACAAAATTTTCAATTTAGTTGGTTCCATTGGAAACATTCGGTATGGGGGTTATAAAATTGGGTGGCATGTGGGAATATGTCAATTATGAATTTGAATTCCATTTTTCAGTATGACACCAGGTAACTCATTATTGAAAATATAATGGCCTTCATTTACCAAATCATAATCCATAATATGAATACTTCCGTTGTTTGCAATAATATGAGTAAGTTATATTTTACTTCTATATTTCAAATGTTTCTCATCCTAATGATATGTTATCAATTGTTTGGGTCATTCTAGTATACAATCTCAATGTATTTCTAAAAAAACATTTTATATCTATAATCAATCTTATCAGGATGAATAGAATGTCACTCCATTCTAATAATGACTATAAAGACATGGCCATATAACCTTACATAAAATTGAATTAAATGATTAATTCACATTAAAGATATTTTCAGGTTTATATTTTTATAGAATTAGAACAAAACTATTAAATCTCAAAAGATTACAATGTAGACACATCCACACAGTTTCCATTTTTTCAGAAAGTAAAAACTCTTAAAAAAGAGTCATATCTAGTTCCATGTTTAAGACGACATGACATTTCTTTGATCCCATCGCTGACCCTATTCCACATTATGTCCTGTGAAAAACATTTCAAAAACATGGCATGTGCATAAAAATCATAGTAATGGATACACAATGAATTAAAACTGTTTGTTTTTTAAAACAACAAGTAAACCATGAATACTTTAACATAAGTAATACTTTTCACCTTTATGAAGTAGTAAATACTCTTCACTCAATAAAAAATCATTACATACCCTTTTGTAACCAAAATATTACCATAAAATCCATATAAAGAACACATAACATATAAATGTATATTGGGACATAAACATACAAAAATGGAATAACCACACGATCGACTTCCACACATATCACTAAATGGAATAGCCATACCGCCGACTTCCATACCTAATTCATTGGAGGTTATAATGTAACCACCTATCCTGGTATTCACGGAACCACCCATCATATTTTTTATCACATAACCACCCATAAAATGTCCATGTACCATTATACCAAACAAAATATTTCAAATATAAACATTTCACTAATAACATTTCATTTTCAATCACATGATGTAATTTCAAGATATTGAAATAATCAATCCATTTTCATAAACCATTTAAAAAGATATTTTTGAATCAAAGTGTCCCATACCACTTTGAAGAAATTAATTATATTTTGAAAAAATTACTTTCCATATGAATAAATCCTAAAACCCATTTTGAAAACAAGTACATTAAGTATAAATATTTAGAAGAATAAATCTTTATAACTTTTAAAATGATATTTTAGTAAATGAGTTTTTCTAACAAAAAGAGAGACACTTGAATACAAATAATTGAGGAATGACTTTTAATAAAAACATTATTATATCGTTAGAATAAATGGATTATTGATATAATATGTCAAAGGACAGTATATACACCATATAAGAGTCAATTGGTTCATAACAACAATGAAGTCTCAATGGAACTGTAAATTGAGTTGAGATCCATTATAAATATGGTATCCTTAAATTAATGAAAAATAAATCACATAATTATGTGTGAAAAATATAAATACACCCAATTTAAGTTGATATTAAGTGTAAAAAAATCAGAGTTAATTCACACATATTCATATGATGACATATTAAAGAATTACAAGTTGAACCCAAAGAATCGAAATTTGGTTAAGAAGTTCCCCTGTAAAATTTCGACAGCCTAACAACGTCACTTTAATATTAATAAAATGTGTTGATGAGATATAAAGGGTATCTCATCACCTGGACATAAAATTTACATCAATAAGGATTTATAATAACATATCCTAACATAATAATATGTAAATTAAAAGACATAACAAAAAGATGTCTTTTAAAAAGAGGAGGGTGAAAGGTTCCCTTCATGATTTGGTAACATACAAACCATACGCCACATGAATGAAGGACCATACAATGTAGATGTAAATACCCAGAAATGAAATTTTATTACATAAAGTGTTGAATCATGGGCATTACATACACCACACAAAAGGAAATAGTGGCAAATATAGCATGAATCTCATGGGAATAAAAGTGAGATGAAGCCCTTTACCTCATTGTAATCAACTGAGTCATTTGATCAAAAGTTAATAAACATAAAATGAATCCCAAAATACAAAAAAATATATATATAATAATGGTAATATATATCAAACAGAATTACATAATACACCAAATGAAATAAATAAGTGGCGAACAATGGAAATCTCACAGAATTAAAATTGAGATAAAAATTCTCATAACCTCGTGTCCGACTTGACTCGATCATTATTTAATCTCATGAATAGTAAAATAAAAAAAATTATACCTTATTAAGAACCTTTTTCAAGTTTATAATTCCTTTTATATCAATTATTACCATGTAATAAAAATTATTTAATCATTTAAGTTAATAATTATCGTTTGGTCGATATTTGGTACTTGGGTAAAAAATGAACACCTTATATTTACAAGTTGTATATCTGGTCAATAGTCCATTATATACAAAATTATAATCATTTAGATATAATATATATCTTATATATCCAGTATATACATGTATTTATAATAGTACACGACATTTAGAGGTATGAAATGAAATGCAATGTTCATGGAGACGGTAAGCTGTACGTACGCATGAACACTACTTCCATTTCTATTTCATATTTAATGGAATTAAAAAATAATGATAAATAGTAGTATTATAATTCATGTATTTTACCATATATAATATCGTTAAATCTATCCTTTATATGTACCACATATGGTATGAACGAGTCATATCAACTTGAGGTGGCGGTAGTCTGCACTTCCTGAAATGAAATTATCACCTTTACCCATAATGGAAACAAAAATGGTATGATATAAATCGAAATTACAGAAGAATAAAGAAAAAATAAACATAATATATATCATATATAAATACAGTGCCCTCATATTGTCCAACATCATAGGCGGTAGGAGATAATTGAACAATCATTATTTCATGAGGCGTTCGTTTTCCATCCACAGAAACATTATATTATTCATCAATTAGATGGAGGTGTGTGTAAGTGTAGCTATAATTATTCTCATAACAACATACTAGTATATTTATGATACTTATGTTGTTACAAAAGTGATAAATAAAAAGATATTAGGGTTTCGGGATGTAAAATAATAGAAATCAATTTAACAGAAACTGTTACCTTAAATTTGGGTAACTCCGTTTGGTTTGAACCAAAGGACTTCTTGAAGTGCCTTCTGCCTAAGGTAAGGATTCTAAGAGGAGGAGAGGGATGTAGGGATATTAAGTGGGGAGAGTTTGGACAAGCCAAATGTCTTGAGAGCTGTGTTGAATTGGTTATAAGTGGTCTCCTTTTATAAGGTAGAGGAGGGTCTCTTTAGGAAAGTGTGATAATATTATTTTATTATATAATGATATTCCGTTTCAAAAGGTACAAAAATCATTATAGTAGAAGATAAGATTACTCATGGTCGAAATAAAATTATACAATAATAATTGGAAAATTTTTGGAGGTTATTTTAATATTTATAATCTTATTTATTTAAATGATTTATTAATGATGTAAATACTGCATCATTATTGTGTCATAAATAATTTAATTTAATTGATTTCTAAAAATTATAAAAAAATACCATTTTTTGGGAAATCATTTTATCTTTACAATAAATAATTATAGTAGAAAATATAATTTTTATTTCCCCTTGTAAAAATTTATTTACTAAAAGATAAATGCTTTTGTCAATTTTGCCTTTACATTATGTTAATTAATCTAAATTGTCATTTTCAATCTGAAGTGGATCAATGGGGTCCCAAAATCGACCCAAATTTGGCCATGGTCGTTAATAACTTAACCGATATGGTTTTTACCAGTGTTATAGTAATTTTGAATTATTATAATATTCTTTTTACCCTAAATTGACCAATTTACCTTTAACCGTGGTAAATAAAAGTCAAAAGTTACTATTCACCAAAAATTATTTTCATCTTATTGAACCAAATTTTACTTCTTGATAACAACCATTTATTTTTGATTTTAGAAATTCTATTCAATGAAGTGGTAAAATTTCATTTAAATGAAAACGTCATTTGTTTTAACTACCACTAAGGCGTTTCACTATTAATAAAAAATTGAAGTTTTTCAATAAAATAAAAAAACCTCAGCCTATGTTTTATTTGATATTATAAATTAAAAAATGATGTATATTTTACCAAATTGAAAAAATATAATTTAAATTAAATAATTTTAATATTAATTCTCTTTATAAAAACAAATAGAGTGTTTTTAAGAAACAATAACTATCAAAAGATTGATACTTGTTTATGTCCAATTTCAAAGTGAAATTAATTCCAATAACCAACATTGGATTTAATGGTAGAAATATATTCTAATTACACTTTAAAAAAAATTAAAATGATAATATAACCATATAAATAAATTAGATTAAAATGTAGTTTTGAATAAAAATACAATATTTTCATTATTCATTAAAAAAATGAACTTTATCGGAAAAATTCCAAAAATTTACACAAAGTATATTTTGTTGTCCCCATTCAAAATAAGGATTTTATTTGGTAAAATTGAATGTATTATGGTTACCAAAACTATATTTAAATAGGGTTCTCCATTAAAAGGCGTTAAATCAACTTTTTAATGTCAATTATGCTTAAAATTAGATTCATTCACATTTATAGCCTCTAACCTTGATTTGAGAAATGTAAATAAATATAACAAACATGTATAATCATATTTTAGTTATTTTTGTTCATTATTGACAATACAATGGCTGGAGTTTACTACCATTTAAAATAATAATATTATATTATTACTATGCAAGATAAGATTTCAAAGAAACCTGTTGTTGCGTATTGGGTACGCTATCGAACATAGAAACCCATTTAAAGTAAAATTAATATTTAATTAAAAACTATTAATAAATATGAAATGTCATATTCTTCATTTATTCGGGATGTTACATCCTTCCCCCTTCTGGTAATTGAGTCATTTCAATTTTATAATTGGGCTTGGAAACTTCATTAAAAGTCCCGTATCGGAAAAGAGTCAGTAAAACTATCACTTTTAAAGAAAGAAATAAAAGTACAATGGTCACCCAAGATGACCCATACTAGGATACCATGTATGAAAACATTGATATCGAAGAGAGAAAAAACGGTCATGTTCTGATGGAGAGTGACAAAAAACATGATTAGAATCAAGTTAACCGCCATAAAATCACAAACATATGCTGTGTTAAATGGTCTTTAATTACCCAGTAGGAAAAGTAAACCAAAAATGTTTTTATTTTACATTCCTTTTCATAATTTGGATGAATTATTTTTCTACATAGAATAATAACATAATGAAATATACTTACCTTCTTGTAGAGTTTCATCCTTTATTAGTTTCTACCAAAAACATATCTTTTCTCCCAACAAAGAGAATTCAAAAAGACTTGGTCACATCAAAAGTACAAGAATCATCTTCTAAAGAATTACTTAATCCAAAAAATAATAACTATATATTTCCCTTGTATTTATACATCAACTAAAACCAAAAATTTTTGTGAGAGATAAGATAATACACAAAAAGGATAATCTTTTACAAAAAGAAAAACTACTCTTAATCTCTAAAAATTTCCGAAAAAACCCAATGTTCAACAAAAAACATTCAAAAGAACAACATTCCATAAAATTCTTCACAAGTGATCCAAACTAAGATTGAAACCCAAATATCATAAGGATTTAATTACATAGTCTTCCATGTTAACATTTATCTCCAAATAACAAAACTTACTCAGAAAGTATCATATTGAAAAGTAATTTACCAAATCACATGTTATCCATGATAGGTTAATCATTTTCATAAATAAACCAAATCTTCATATGTACATTATAAAAACATAGATTCTTCCAAACTAAAATTTCAACCATTATTCCACAATTGAAATCCATAGTGTTCTATCTTCTTTGGCATATAGTTTTTCCTCAAATAAAAGAGAGAACATCTTCCACAACAGCCTTTATCACTTAATCACTAAATCATTTTTATATACTAAGTACATCTATATGATAAAACATAACTTCCAAAAATAAAAATATTCTTGTTCCATAAAAACATAATAAGTCATACTAACTCAGGACATCAAGTAGGATAGTGGTAGTTAATGCACCCTTGTCGCACTTCGGTTGGGGTTCTATTCCTACAGCCTTGCAGGATGTGATGGGTTGTCACCCATCCAATGGTTTGTCCTTTTTATAAAACTCAAAAATTACACTAACATGTTTTATCATCTACGTTTTCCTTATACCTTTAATTTTCATCCAAATTCATTATGATATCAACATCATAATTCTTGAAGTCTTATTTCACCACCATATGATAAAATAAAATGACCCCCAAAATTAAGAACATCGTACATTGATCATGGTGTCCATTTGGTTTCATTTTCATCTTGTTCATGTAGGTATAAGGTCCATGAATCACAACAATGATATATATATCCTTCAAAATCATTTTATTCCTCCATCCAAATACACTTTGTACAACATGGGTCATATGGGTGTTCATAGAAAAATAGTTTTGGAAAATTATCATGTATGTCATATAGTTTCAAAACATCTGTTAAAACATGATTTCTATAAAAAATGTCAGACAAAATATGAGTTTAATCTTTCAATTAATGTTTCTTTTATAATACCGTAGGTATGTTCTGAGAGACTATATTGTAAAAGAAAATATAAATAGGTTGCACAAGGGTCTCCTTCTTCAGCACCTTTTTTAAAATCATAATATGCTTCAAAATCATGTAATAAGGTAAAATATTAGAAATTTCCATGATAATACTCACCTTTCTTGAAAATATGAGAATAATGTGAAAATATGATTTTTCTAAATACAACCCATGGTCCACGAATATAACTAGGTATAGTGGAGGTGTTTGATATCTTAAACAACTTCTTGCAAGTGAGTTGTATGCTAGAAAAAGTTTCACAATCATCTGAACATGACTATGCAATAATTATTGCAAGAATGTCATCAGGAAGAGATAGGAATGTCGTTTGAGATCCTCCTCCATCGATTTACAATGGAATTTACATGATCTGAAAAAGTTATAAAACAAGGATTTAAATGATATAAAAGATAGGGACTAACCTTATGTCTAATGAAAACTCCTAATCCATAAAGTTGTCTAAACCGACATCTGATACCAACTATAAGGAACTAGATTTATAACCTTACATAAAATTGAATTAAGTGAATAATTAATATTGAGGATATTTTCAGGATTATAGTTTTAGAGAATTAGGTAATGTCTATTACATCTCAAAAGATTACAATGTAGACACTTCTATACAGTTTCCATTTTTTTCAAAAAATATAAAATCTTAAAAAAAATCATGTCTAGTTCCATGTTTAAGACAACATGACATTTCCTTGATCCCATCCTTGACCCTATTCCACATTATGTCCTGCGAAAAGCATTTCAAAAACTTAGTATGAGCATAAAAGTATCAGAAAAGGATACACAAAGAATTAAAACTGTTAGTTTTTCAAAACAACAAGTAAACCATGGATACTTTAACATAAGTAATAATTTTCACCTTTATGATGTAGTAAATAATCTTCATTAAATAAATGATCATTACTTAACCTTTTGTAACCAAAAGATTACCATAATAAAAATTTAAATAAAAAATAACATATAAAGGTAACTTGGGTCATAAACATAATTAATTGGAATAACCATACGGTCGACTACTACACATATCACTAAATGGAATAGCCATTCGGCCAACTTCCATACCCAATGAGTTGAAGGTTATAACATAACCACCCATCCTCGTATTCACGACACCTTCCGTCATATGGTTTATCATGTAACCACCCATAAAATGTCCATGCACCATTATAACAAATATAATAATTCATATATAATCATTTCACTAATAACATTTCATTTTCAATCACATGAAGTAATTTCAAGATATTGAAATAATCAATCCATTTTCCAAAACCATTTAAAAATAGATTTTGGAATAAAAGTGTCCTATACCACTTTGATGCAATGAATTATCGTTTTCAAACATTAATTTCCATATAAATAAATCCTAAAACCCATTTTGAAAATATGGACATTAATGAGAAATATTTAGAAGAATAAATCTTTGAAACATTTAAAACTATATTTTAGTTAAAGAGTTATTCTAACAAAAAGAGGGACACATGATTACAAATAATTGAGGTATATAATTTAATCATAAAGTTATAATATCTTAAGAATAAACGGATTCATGATATAATATTTCAATGGACAGTATATACACCATATAAGAGTGAATTTGTGCACAACAACAATGATGTCTCAATGGAAATGTAAATTGAGTTGTGATCCTTTATAAAGTTGGTATCCATATATTAATGATAAATAAATCACATAATTATATGTGAAAAATATAAATACACCACATATAAGTAGATATAAATTGTAAAACAATCAGAGTTAATACACACATATTCATAGGATGACATATTCAAGAAGTACAAGTTGAACCCAAAGAATCGAAATTGGGTTAAGAAGTTTCCCGGTAAAAATTCGACAGCCTAACAGCGTCACTATAAAATTCAGAAAATGTGTTAATGAGATAAAAACGGTATTTCATATCTTGGACAGAAATTTTACATCAATAAGGATTTAGAATAACATATCCCAACATAATAAGATGTAAATTAAAAGTCATAGAAAAAAGATGTCTTTTAAGAAGAGGAGGGTGAAAGGTTCCCTTCCTGATTAGGTAACTTACAAAACATACACCACATGAAATAAGGACCGTAAAATGTAGATGTAAATACCCATAAATGATATTTTTTTACAAAAATAGTAGAATCATGGGCAGTACATACAACACACAATAGTAAATAGTGGGAAATATAGCATGAATCTCACTGGAATAAAAGTGAGATGAAACCCTTTACCTTGTTGTAATCAAATGAGTCATTTGATAAAAATATAATAACCATCAAATGAATCACAGAATACCAGGAATATAATGATAATCATGATAATATATATCAAACGGTAGTACAGAATACACCACATGCAATAAATAA
This sequence comes from Viscum album, assembly GCA_963277665.1. Taxonomy (NCBI): domain Eukaryota; kingdom Viridiplantae; phylum Streptophyta; class Magnoliopsida; order Santalales; family Viscaceae; genus Viscum; species Viscum album. The sequence goes on from OY728120.1 coordinate 1,356,134,501, forward strand.
GTGGCGAACAATGGAAATCACATGGAATTAAAAGTGAGATAAGAATTCTCCTTACCTCGTGTCCGACTTGACTCGATCATTATTTAATCTCTGGAATAATAAAATAAAGAAAATTTATACTCTATTAATAACATTTTTAAGTTTATAATTCCTTTTATTTCAATTATTACCATGTTATAAACATTATAAAATCATTTAAGTTAATAATTGTCGTTTGTTCTATATTTGGTACTTGAGTAAAGAATGAACACCTTATATTTACAAGTTGTCCATGTGGTCAATAGTCCATTATATCCATAATTATTACCATGATGTAGATATCATATATATCTTATATATCCAGTATATACATGTATTTATAATAGTACATAACATTTAGAGGTAAGAAATGAAATGCACTGTTCATGGAGACAGTAAGTCGTACGTACGCATGAATTCTACTTCCATTCCTATTTCATATTTAATGGAATTAAAACATAATGATACATAGTAGTATTATAAATCCAATATTGTATAATATATAATAGCACTAAATCTATCCTTTATACAACCAACATATGGAATGAACGATTCGTATCACCTTGAGGGAGCGGTAGTCCGCACTTCCTCAAATGAAATTCTCGCGTTTACCCATAATGGAAACCATAAAGGTATGCTATAAATTGAAATTAAAAAAGCATAAAAAAGCATAAAAATAATATATATCATATATAAATATAGTTCCGTCATAATGACCACCATGAGAGGCGGTAGGAGATAATCGAACAATCATCATTTCGTGAGGCGTTAGTTTTCCATCCACATAAACATTATATTCTTCATCAATCAGATGGAGGTGTGTGTAAGTGTAGCCAAAATAATTCTCATAAAATCATCATAGTATATTTAAGATATATATGTTGTTACAAAATAATCTAATAAAAAGTTTTTAGTTGTTGGAGAAGTAAAATAAATGAAAACAATTCAAGAGAATCCATTTCCATTAATTTGGGTAACTCCCTTTGGTTTGAACCAAAGTACTTTTTATCTGACTTCTATCTAAGGTATTGCTTCTAGGAAGAGGAGGGGATATAGGGATCTTAATTGGGTATAGATTTGACCATCCAAATTTCTTGAGAGGTGTGGGGAATTGGTTATAAGTGGTCCCCTTTTATAAGGGAGAGGAGGGGATCTTTATGAAAGTGTGATAATATTATTTTATTATATAATGATATTTGGTTTTAAAAGGACCTAAAATCATTACATTCGAATATAAGATGAGTAATGGTAGAAATAAAATTGTCCAATAAGAATTGGACAAGTTTTTTATGTTATTTTAATATTTATAATCTTATTTATTTAAATGATTTATTAATGATGAAAATACAACATCATTATTGTGTCATAAATAATTTAATTTATTTGATGTCTATAACATAAAAAAAATACCATGATGTAGGAAATCATTTTAGATTTCCAATTAATATTTATAGTTGAAAAGATAATTTATATAACCCCTTCTAAAAATTAATTTACGAAATGATATATCCTTTTGTCATTTTTGACTTTACTTTAAGTTAATTAATCTAAATTGTCATTTTCAATCCCATGTGGGTCAATTGGGTCCCAAAATCGACCTAAAGATTCCCATGGTCATTAATGACTCAACCAATATGGTTTTAGTAAGTGTTAAGGTAATTATGAACTATTATAATATTCTTTTTACCTTGAATTATCCCATTTACCTTTAACCGTGGTAAATAAAAGTCAAAAATTACTATTCACCAAAAATCATTTTCATCTTATTGAACTACATTTTACTTCTTGGTAAAAACCATGTATGTCAGATTTTCGATATTCAATTCACATATGTTGTAAAATTTCATTTAAAGGAAAAAGTCAGGTTTTTTAAATACCACTAAGTGGTTTCACTGTTCATTAAAATTTGATGTTTTCTTGAAAAAAAATCAGGCTATGCATTATTTGATATTCGAATTCAAAAATGATGTCTATTTTACCAAATTAGAAACATAGAATTGGAATTAATTATTTTTAAAATTAATTCTCATTATCAAAACAAATAGAGTGTTTTTAAGAAACAATAACGATTAAAAGATTGATACTTGTTTATGTCCAATTTCATAGTGAAATTAATATCAATGACCAAAATTGGATTAAATGGTAAAATTATATTCTAATTACAGTTTAAAAAAAATTAAAAACATAATGTAACCATATAAATAAATTAGGTTAAAATGTAGTATTGAGTTAAAATACAATATTTTAACGATTCATTAAAAAATGAACTTTATCTGAAAATTTCCAAAAAATTAAAAAGTAAATGTTGATGTCCCAATTCTAAATAAGGAATTTATTTGTCCAAATAGATTGAACTAATGTATCCAAAATTATATTTAAATAGGATTCTCCAATAAAAGTCGGTAAATCAACTTTTTAATGTAAATTATACTTAAAATTAGATTCATTCGCATTTTAAGCCTCTAACTCTTATTGGATAAATATAAATAAATTTAAAAAACATGTATAAAAATATTGTAGTTAGTTTTGATCATTTCCGCCAATACAACGGCTAGGAGTTAACTACAATTTAAAATAATAATATTATATTATTAGTGTGCAACATAAGATTTCAAAGAACCATGTTGTTGTGTATCGGGTATGCTATCGAACATAGCAACCCCTTTAATGTAAAATTATTATTTAATTCACAAATATTAATAAATTTGAAAATTTCATATTCTTCATTTATCCAGGATGTTACAATGACATAAAACAATACTAAGGAAAAAATATAATGGTTTTCAGGTAATGCCTTTCCACATACCATAATAGAATGATTCTCAAAATTCCTCTTTTCTATAATATTTTAGTTATGAAAATAAGATCCACTCTCATTTATTGAGTTGCTTTTTCGAAATTATTAAAAAATTCATCTGAAATAAAGGAATGAGTATACCATGTATTTAACAAAACATTAGAAAAATATGAGTAAACAAACAAGGTACCTAATGCAACATCATTTGATTAACTGAAATCGGCAGAAGAAGTCACAATGGTTCTTACTACATCTTTCTACTTATAGTCTGGATTCATTTCATCATTCAGATATCTCTTTGGGAAAGCATTTGAAAATTTATCCATCTCACCAAATTTTATAAACTATACATTTTTCTTATTAGGATTATTCATTGGATAATTTTCATTATAATCATGGGCCATATGTCTAAACATTCCAAATTGAAAACACTTCCCAGTTTTGTTAAGTCATTCCCCATGGTGCTTTTCTCCACACATGTCAACAAATGAAAACTGAAATTTCATTCCATCTAATTTCTCTGATTGGTTATTACTCATCGATTTATATTTTCACTACTTCTTCTCATACTTTCAAAGTGCACATGATCATTAAAAAACTCCATATCTACCCTCTCATCACATTAAACAATATTCTCATAACCATTGAATTCACAATAGACCAATTCCCTTCGATTCCTTGGCATTAATCTTAAGTAAAAGCAGTTAATTTTTCTATCATGATCTAGAATAAAATTTAGAGAATACATCACCATTCATGTGAAGTTCGCTTAATACATGTCTGCTGAAACATCTTCATCTTACATTAATTAATGGAATTTCGTCTCCATCCTACGACAAACCACCTTAGGAATATATTTTTTTGAGGAAAATATTTTTAAATTCATCCCACTCTAAGGAATAAATATCTTCTCTATCACTGATATATTGAACATTTCCCCCCATTGATCAGATTAATCTTTAAAATGATAAATGGTACGTCATAAATTTTTATTATCTGAAATTCCCATAACATTGAAATTTTTTTCAAGGGATTAAATCCATCTTTCAACCACTTCAGGGTCATATGGTTCATTAAAAGAAAGAAAATGTTGTCTCAAAAAATATTCCACTATCATTATGTTGCATTGTGGTATCTATGGTTGTTCTTTTGCATGAATTACACATCTATTTTTTTCTTATGCCAGTCATTTAATTACTATTTAAAACTGATTAGTTCCAATAAATACCATTTTGGGCAACATATTCAGAAGGATATCTGTCATGACCCCATCCCCACAATGTGTACCCCTACTAGTCCGACAATGTGAGAAGGGAGATAATGACCACCGAGTCCCGCCTCTAGTAGGCCCTGAGATGGGGACAAGGACTGAGGGTATAGTAAACACACAAATGGGAGGAATTACCCACTAAGAGAACACAAGCAGAAGAGAGAGATAAGATAGACACCAACCAACTCTAACTTAGAACTGAAATATAAAATAAAACCCAAGTGCACATATGTAATGTCCTGAGAAAGTACTACAACTGGAAGAGGAAAACTAGAAGTACCAAAAATAAAGTAAAAATTTTAGCAACCACAAGCACGAACAAATCCTGCAAAACCAAGATAGAAGAAACCATATTGATCTCCATCCTACTCCATGTGACCTGTAAATATGTTTATATAAACATAGGGTGAGTATAATAGTATACTCAGTAGGATCCACCTCGAAACCTCTGTTGAAAAAAGTAGGGAAAGCTTGTTAAAAAACATTGAACAACACATAAAACTAACTAGTCACCTAAATAGGTATACTATGTTCCCAACCACACCATGGCTACTCTCACCATGTAAAGTATATAAGAATATGTCATATAATAAAGAATATTAAGGGTACACCACTACTACTTCCCCTCCAGTTTGCCGTTTTTCCCCAACACTGCACATCCAGAGCATCTCTCTCGAAAAAGTATTTCTTGTAGACAACTGGGTGAAGCACCAAAACATGTAACTTGTACAAAAGAACCACCACATTCATGTAAGAAATGTAACTAGGTAGTTTCTAGGAGCCACCACATCTCGTATAATGTGTATCATACATCAGGTATTATACCTCAGTCTATTGCAACCCATACACCGAGTAAGGATCCTCAAGCCATCACAACCTATAATCATTACACCTATTGTAGTCCATAGGAGACTATATCTAGAATATATTTGGGTGAATAACCATATTGCTTTACATCCCTCTACACAGATATATGGGGAAAAATAACAATTGTTCCCACCAGCACAAGTAACTACCATTAGTAGACTGCGTGGAGAAAGGGGGAAATCAGCCATTCATCCTCCCATCATAATGTTGGGGAAAACGCCCCCCAAGGCTCAGAATCCCTGAGGTGTCAGTTTCCCTTACTAACAGGCTGGATTAGCGTATAGAAACACAAAAATTGCAGAATATACTATTCCTCACTACCATACTATGGGCATAACCTAGTCTTAAACTCAACTACAGCTAACGTCTCTCAGACTTCCGAAAGCTACTTCTAGGAATTGGTATCCTATAAGCACAGAACCATTTAATGGTAATTAATACATTATTTTATTCCATTTTTATCAGTTTAACTTTACATTAGTTAATTTTTTAAACATTAATTAACCAATAACAATTCCATAATAAATTTCATTTGCATCACACACAAAGTCCACTATCCCTTTAAAATTACAACAACATCATAATGTTCAAGTACACTCCAAACCCAAGGGTTAACATCATTTATTCAATTAATAATTACAGAATTACATTCCCATATTCCCAAGCATTCTAGAAAAATAATCTATGCTACTAAACACAATGGGGATCACCACGGTGAGTAGATGTACTACACATCAAGTATTTTCCGCTTATATAAAGAGGATAGACCCATACTACCATGGAAAGCTAAAAACTGAAAGCAAATTTCATACCCAATGTGTCATCGCCTCTTTTGTAAGAAGGGAAAGAAAGACCAGCTACCTTGAGTTGTGGGGAAAATTAAAGAAGATAACAACCAATAAGAATCAGCAAGAATCCAAAAATAACATCCATGCCATTCCATCATCCCTGACACCCACAAGCATAAACTAATGAATCTCAACACTCTAGGAATCATCTCCGGCCACAACCAATGGTCTACATGCCCCCACATATCACAACAACCCTCCATGCTCACATCAAAACACAAGAATCATGGAAAAAAACATCTTAACAATTAGGCTCCTGGCCATTTAACAATCGAGAGGTTAAATCATAACCCTTCAAGGAATTATCAAACAAATAATACATTTTGATTTAACCTATTTATTATAAGTAGGTTCCATATTTGGGAATCCTAAACGTTAATCTATCACAACAATAAAATAAACATGCTTACTGTGCGAATTTGATTAACATCAAATGACAACAAGGAGAACCAGATTCATTTACATGAATCTTTATCTTCTAACCAAATAAATATCAATTAATTGATGTTTATGTTCATTACCAATTTCCATCGAGAACAAACAGCTAAACAAATAAAGTATGGATATCACACTAACTAAAAAAACAAGAAGCAATAACATACGATCGATAACAATTTATTTATCTAGTTCAAATGTTTATTATGTTAATTCCATTTTCATACAATGGGTTAAAATATTATAATGATACATTTTCTTATAAAAGAAGAGAGAAGCAGTGAATCCCCTACCTCAATAGTTCTTGACGTTCTTTTATACGAGAACAATCCCCACAACGGGTCACGATCCTCCTCTCGCGACAACTGCATCCACCTGAGGATGTCCCGGTACGACTGAAAAAACAAAAACCCAAGAAAAATCTATTATAAGAATGAAGATTTGATGAAATAATAAGAAAAGGTGAAACAAGAGAAGATGAACCCCAAAATAACAACGATAAAACATACCTTATATCGATGATTGATCGATACAGCTTGGTTGCATCAAAACAGAACATAACCAATCCAAGGATGAATGTTTTATTTTGAAACACCTATGAGAAGGAATAGGATGTTTGAGCATCTCACAACCCGAGAAAAAGGATAAAGAATTAAGGAGGATGATATACCGTCCCTTTAGATAATTTAATTGTGCGATAGTTTATGATACGCTTAATTTCCCATTAAAAGTGGATTTCATTAAACCACACAGTTTGACTAAATAAAATCAACATGATCCATAGGAATAATTAATATTGGACTTATGGAATTTGAATCGGCCTTAGAGTCCTTAAAATAAGTATTTAAATGCATTTTACTTCAAAGGAAAGTGCTAAAGGGTTGAAACTGTAGGAAGCTGGAAACACTGTTCATGAACTAAAAATGTGGCAAAGGAAAAAAATTGTTCATGAACCTCACTGTTAGAACATCACCCATAGAACACTGTTCAGGAACCTCACCGATAGAACACTGTTCATGAACCTCACCAATTGAACACTGTTCATGAACTACACTGATAGAACAGTGTTCATGAACCTCACCGATAGAACATTGTTCACGAACTTCACCGATAGAACCTCACTAGTAGAACATTGTTCAACAACCTCACTATTATATCCTCATCGGTAGAAGATTGTACACCTACCGTTCTAGAATCACTTTTCACAGAATTCAAAATTTAGCAAATGAATGTGAGGTTACTGTTAGAGGTTACCAATAGAACTGTTCACTGATGGAACTATTCATGTAATTGGAAATTTGGAAAAGGGAAGAGAGGTTATCGTTAGAGGTTATCGATAGAAATGTTCAATGATGGAACTGTTCATAGAACTCAAAATTTGGCCAAGGAAAGAGAGGTTACCATTAGAGGTTACTGATAGAACTGTTCACTAAGGGAATAGTTCATAGAACTAGAAATTTTTAAAGGGAAAGAGAGGTTACCGTTAGTGGTTTCCGATAGAAATGTACACTAATGGAACTGTTGATAGAATTCAAAATTTGGAAAAGGAACCAGAGGTTACCGATAGAACTGTTCACCGATGGAACTATTCATGGAACTCAAAATTTGGAAATAGAAAAAGTGGTTTCTATTAGAGGTTAAAGATAGAACTGTTCACTGATGGAACTGTTCATTGAATTGGAAATTCGGAAAAGGATAGGGAGTTTACCATTAGACATCACCATTGGCACTGTTCACAAGTGTCTACCATTCGAACTGTTTACCAAGGGTCCCTGATGCAACTGTTCACAGAATGGTCAAATTGTCAAAGTGTTAGGGATGAGTCACCTTGACCTCCCAAAACACCTCAAACACCATATTTTCCCAAAGGAATGGACCTGAGAGGTCCGGGACATTACATCATGTACCTCACAAAACATTCTCATTCCCAAGAATTCGAAACCCACATAAAGTGAAAATGAAATGTTGTTCGAACAACCACCCATCGAGGTACCGCTCAGAAGAGAGAAATCCACAAAATAAACAAAAGAAAACCATAACATAAACATAGAAGGTTTATAACCATAAAGGCTACATCGATACATGGTAAAAGTTAAAAATCAAAAAACACTTGGTACTTAGCACGTATCCGTGACTCACGTTCCCAGGTACTCTCCTCCATGCCACCATGTCGCCACAAGACACAAATAAAGGGGATTGAACACCTATATAAGAACTTCTCCTTGCAGTCTTGGATCTCCACAGGTCTCTCCTCAAAGGTTGCATCATCATCAACATCGATCTATCCTCAATAGATGACATGAGAGTCGTCATGATGATAAAGATGGAGCTATGATACATGGAAAACATCATGTATCTGACTAATCTATGAGGGAAGTAATACTTGTTATGCCACAGCTCCAAAACGAGCTAACACAACGAAAGGCCCATCATACCTGGGAGAATGCTTACTTCCACAACAAAACCTTCACTGCACACGATGGGGAATTACCTTAATGAACACATTATCCCCAACATTAAACTATAAGGGTCTCATTCTTTGATAAACATATGATTTCTGATGATGTTGTTCTTTCTTCATCCTCTCATGAATAACCTGAACCCTATTTGTTGTATTATTCACTAGTCCCATTATGAGAATTGCTGACACTCCGACCCCAGTCTAGCACAATGGAGAGTAGAAAGGCCTTCTATACAAGGCTTAAAATAGTGGAATACCGATGGTGGAGTAAAAAATTCTATTGTAAGAGAACTGCACCAATGGTAAGTGCCTTATCCATGAACCACCAAAATCAAGAACAAAAAGAGCGTAACATTTCCTCAAGAGTCTGGATGGTTTGCTCTATCTGACCATCTGTTTTATGATGAAAAGTAGTGTTAAGTCATAGCTGATAACCCAAATCTTGCTGGAGACCTCTCTATACCCTAGATGTAAAGTGAGGATATTGATCAGAAATGATCGTCCATGGGACTCCATGAAATCTTAACAACTCCTCTAGATATGGCCTTAACAAAACTTTCACCGAGCTCGACTCCTTGATTTCTATAAAGTGGGCCGATTTTGTTAAGTGATCCACTAAAACCCAAATATAATCATTTCCTACCATAGATCGAGTTAAACTATTAACAAAGTCCATTGAGATGTCATCCCACTTCCACTGAGGAATCTATAAAGGATGGAGAAGACCACCAGGAACACGGTGTTCAGCCTTCAGCTTCTGGGAGACCAAACATTGAGACACAGACTCTGAAACTGAACGCTTCAGCCTATACCACCAAAACTGGCTCCTCACGAATCGTTTCATCTTTTTTATACGAGGATTCACTAATAAAGGTGAACTATGAAACTCATTGAGAACCATCTCACGCATTGTCAAAGGATGAAAAAGCCTTCTGTGATACAACACTCGATGTTGTTTATCCTTTGACAAACCATAAACAAATCATTCTCTCAAGACCTACACCTCTAGATCCCCCAAATGGGACCCTTCCACCTTCTTCACGAGAGATGGATTCACCATTATCTGAAAAAGACAACCTCGTCCCGAAACTTCTCCCAAATCAAGATGTAATGCTGACAGTTCTTCCATTACTCTCCAAGAATCACTGGATTCAGGCACAGCATCACTACGTGACTTTCGACTCATCAAATCAGCTACAACATTCCCCTTTCCCAGTGTATATGATATCCCAAATTCATATTCTGGTAAGAACTCTTTCAACTGAAACTATCGTATGTTCAAGTCATGTTGGGAGAAAACATACATCAAACTCTTATGATCGGTGAAAACCACAAAATTATCAACAATGAGGTAATGTCGCCACAACATCAGAGAAACCACCATGGATTCTAAATCAAGATCGTGAGTTGACTATTTACATTAATGGGGAAGTAACTACAATGACCCATAAGAAACAACTGATATTTTCTCCATCAGAACACAGCCCAAACCAAGTTGTGAAGCATCGCAGAAAACATCAAACTCATCTCCTTCAGTTGGAAGACAAAAAACTAAAGCACTTACTAACTTATTATCTAGATAATCTAAAGCTTCCTGACACTGATCAGTCCATATGAATGCCTGATCCTTCCTAGTCAAATCCATCAGAGGTGTTTTAACTCATGATAAACTGGCTATGAACCTCCTATAGTAGCCTGCAAGGCCAAGGAGCCTTCGCACCTATGACATTATCTAGGGGGCTTCCCAAGACAAAACTGTTTCTATTTTTGATGGATCCACATCTACTCCCTATATGGACACAACATGCCCTAATAAATGTAATTCATGAACCCAAAACTCACACTTCATCAACTTCCCAAATAGATCATGTTGCCGAAGAACTCCTAAAATAGTGTGTAGATGCTATTCATGCTCCTCCTTAGATCTAGAGTACACAAGGATGTCATCAACGAAGCCCACCAAGAACAAGTCTAGGAACTCACGGAACACATCATTCATCAATCCCATGAGCACAGTTAGAGAATTTGTCATGGAGAACAAAATTACAACAAACTCATAATTCCCATGATGACAACAGAAAGTAGTCTTCGGGATTTCCTCATCCTTTACATGCATCTGATGATATCATCACCACACTTCGATCATTGAGAACCAAATTTCACCATTTAGTTGATCGAATAAATCATTAATCCATGGAAGAGGATAGATATTATTTATTTTCACTTTGTTTAAGCAATGATAATTGACACACAACTGCAAACTGTCATCAACCTTCTTCCTAAAAAAAATTGTTGCACCACACGGTGACACACTTGGCTGAAAAAAACCACACTGTAACAAACCATCAGGCTAAATACATAGCTCTCATAATTCCAAAGGGGACATCCTATATGGATAAATAGTGATAAGAGATTCTTCGGGTTGTAGCTCGATCCCAAACTCGATCTCTCATCGAGGGGGTAATGCCACAACCTCTTCCAGAATAATATCAGGGTACTCTTATAAAACCACAGGAAATGCCAACTACTGAACCACTGAAGAACTCAACATAACCTCAACCATCAGAGATGATAAGGAAAAAATGTGCAAATGACCCATCCGAGGATCTTGCTCGCAAACAAACACCATCACCACTCCATCCACACATATGAAAACAACCTTCTTCCTGAAGCAATATACAATAGCTTGCACCGAATACAACCAATCCATGCTATGGATGACATCATATGGATGAATTTTTAAAAATATAAAATATCCCCAAGAGAGGAGCTTCCCCATCAATATCTCATAGTTTTTACATACTTCAAACTAGTCATCTCGACCTCCTACTGTCGTAGTCAACGCCAAGGGTACTGGAAGCCTCTCTACCTCAATTCCCAATGCCTAGACAAGGGTAGGTGATATGAAGTATTATGCCTCTCCTGAATCAATAAAGGTATACACTAATGTAGAAAGTAAGAAAAGGGTACATCGAACGATGTTTGCCTCACTTGGAGCGGGCAACACAAGATCATGAAACTAACCATGACCTCCTCCATGACGTCTATAACCCTGATAAAGACCACCACCATGGCCTCTCTCTACTCTCTTTGGACGGGGAATGTCATGAGGCTGTCCACTGCCTTCCCCAACTACCCTATGTTGATCTAAAGATGGTGCATCCTGCTACTACTACCTCGGCTGTAACTGCCTCAATGGAGGAACCTGGAGCATAGCACCTGGTGCACAATGACTGCTATGGAAGTTAGGGCACTCCTGATACTGATGACCACAACCACCACAAGAAAAAAAGTGCTTGATCCCTTAACATAGGCCTGAGAGTTGATACCTCTGGAGAAACAGGATGTCAGGGGCTAGGACCTACCCCCAACTGAACAAAAACTCTTTTGCCTAGAAATCTAGGAACCCCGGACTACAACTCTACTTCCTGAGGAATCAGGATGATTCCCCACTCGTTATGATCCAATACTGGAAAAATATTTTCGACAACCTCTACCCTCGTCAGCACCTCAAGATATGTCTTCACAAAAAATGGTGTGATCTTGTGTGGGATATCTGGATGCAAAGACTCCTCGAAATGCCTCGCCCTAGCATCCTCATCTGGAAACAGGACTGAAGAAAATCATAAAACATTCTTGAAATGGATTCCAAACACTCGAACACTGGATCTCCCCTGTCGAAGGGATTGAAGCTCCTGGCGACTAGATGCCTTCACAGTCCATGAATGAAACTCAACTCTAAAGATGTCTTGGATCTCCTCCCATGTGATCGCTGACCCCTCTTGATTACCGAGTAACCTGAACCACCCCTTCCTTGCCACTCCACAAAGCATCGTCACAACCAAGGGCAGACAATACTCTATCTGAGCATGGATCTAACTAAAGATTATCTCGACCTCCTCCAACTAGTCTTCCATGACTACATCTGAAATGGATCCCTCAAAATCCTACAGACTCTGGAGTTGAATCTCTTATAGTGTCTTCCTCTAAGTGTCGTCATCGTCAACCACTACCCTACAGTGATCTGCTAGAACATCTTGCAGGACGTTTTCTACACTAACCTACAAGGACGTCGACCTGGAGCCACACCTGTAATATAGAAAACTATTAGAGCTCCTGATCCTGGAATATGGATGAATCAACATTAATTAATTAATTGTTTTTTGTTTAACCTATCCAAAGGTCTACCCATTCAAACATAGGTATAAATAATATTGATGCATTATCCTTTCCCAGGTCTTTACCATGAAACTTGTATCACCTTGTTTAGTAGACATTTTAAACATAAAAGTTCATACTTCACATCATCAGGGGCCCTAAACTCCTATGTCTCAGCCAGTATGTAGTGTTTACATCACTTGGTAAACATGAATGACACTATAGCCCAACCAACCCATGCAACCACACCTGTACCTAACTCCAAACTCCATCCTATCCCTCAACCAGAGCATATATAGCACTCTATCATGACCCCCTCCCCACAATGTGTACCCCTCCTAGGCCGACAATGTATGAAGGGGGATAATGACCCCTGAGTCCCACCTCCAGTTGGCCCCGAGTTGGAGACTAGTACTGAGGGTATATTAAACACACAAATATAAGACATTGCCCTCTATGAGAACACATATGGAAGAGATAGATAAGATAGACACCAACCAACTCCAACTTAGAACTAAAATATAAAAGAAAACCCAAGTGAACATATGTAATGTCATTCCAAAGTACACTAACTGGAATGGGAAAACTACAAGTACACAAAAGAAAGTAAAAATAGCTGCATCCACAAGCCAGAATAGGTCATGTAACCCCAGGCTAGTAGAAACCAGCTTGATCTCCAACCTGCTCCAAAGTGACCCAAAAAATATTTTATATAACCATAGGGTGAGTATTACAGTATGCTCACTAGGATCCTCTCTGAAGACTCTCATGAAAATGTAAAAAAGAAAGCTAAACAAAATGAAAAAGAAATGAAACTAACTTCTCACCTAAACAGGTATAATATGTTCCCATCCTCACCCTAGATACTCTCACCAAGTAAAAAATATAATAATATATCAAATAATAATGTATATCAAGGGTACCCTGCTACTACTTCCCCACTGGTTTTCCGGTTTTCCCCAACGTCGCACAACCTGAGCATCTCTCTCCAAAAAGGATTTCCCACAGGAACCTAGGAGAAGCACCACAACATGCACCTCATGCAACAAAACTACCATGTCCACATAAGAAAAGTAACAAGGTTTTTTCTAGGAGCCACCGTAGCTCGCATAATGTGTATCATACATCGGGTATTATACCTCAATCCATTACAATGCATACACTGAGTATGGATCTTCAAGCTATCACAACCTATACATGTTAGATCTATAGTTGCCCATAGGAAACTATATCTAGAATATATGTGTGTGAATAACCACAATCCTTTACAGCCCTCTACACACATATATGGGGAAATCTAATTGATGTTCCTACTAGCACAAGTAACTACCAAGAGAAGAGAGCGGAGCCAAAGGGGGTATCTAGTCATTCATCCTCCCCCCGGAATGTTGGGGAAAACACCCGAGGGCTCAAAATCCCCAGGGTGCCAGTTTCACTTACTGAAAGGGGAGAGTAGCATATAGAAACATAAAAAGTACAAAATATATTATACCTCACAACCACATTGTGGGCATAACATAGTCTTAGACTCAAACTGTAGCTAACCTCTCTCTGACTCTTGGTTTCTACATCTATGTCTAGGTATTCTATATGCACATAACCATTTAAAGGGATTTAATACATTATTTCATTCCCTTTTTATCAGTTTCACTTAATATTACTTAATTATTTAAATATTAATTTACCACTAAGAATTCAAAATAAATTTCATTCGTATCACACCCAAAGTCCACTGTCTCTTTAAAATTACAACCTCATCATTATGTTCTGGAAAACTCTAACCCCATGGGTTAACATAATTTATTCAATTATTCATTAATGAATTACATTCCCATATTCCCACACATTATATAAAAACAATCAATGGTACAAAACACAATGGACACAATATTGTTTGTAGATGTACTACCCATCGAGTCATTGCTGCTTATAGCACAATTATAGTCCCATCCTCCCTTGAAAATATAAACATGGAAAGCACGTGGCGTACACTACCTATCTTCGCCTCTTTTGGAAGAAGGGTAAGTTAGACCAGCTGCCTTGATCAGTGGGGAATGTAAAGTAGATAATCAACCAATATGAATCATTAGGCATCCAACAATCACATCCATCCCATTCCATTATCTCTAGTGTCCTAACCGACACACACATGCATAAACTAATGCATCTTGCCACTCTAGGCATCATCTACTTCCACAACCAAAGGTCTCCATGCACCCACATATCACAACATCCCTCCAAGCTCACATCACTACAAAAGCATCATGGAAACAAACATCTTAACAATTGGTCTCTTGTACCTTTAACAATCAAGAGGGTAACTCATAACCCTTCAAGGAATTATAAAAAAAATCCATTTTGAATTAACCAATTTACTATACATAGATTCCACATTTGGGAATCCTAAACAGTAAGCTACTACAACAAAATCTATACATGCTTACAATGCCAATTTTATTAGAATCAAATTAAAAAAAGGAGAACCAGATTCATTTACATTACTCTTTATCATATAACCAATCAATTATCAATTAATTTCTATTTAACTTCATTACCAATTTCTTTCAAGAACAAATAGCTAAACAATGAATGCATAGATATCACACTATCTAGCCAAACAAGAGGTAATAAAATACGATCGATAACAATTTATTTATCCAGTTCAACTGTTTATTATGTAAATTACATTGTAATCTAGTGGGATAAAACATGATAATGATATAGTTTCATGTAGAAGAAGATAGAAGCAATGAATCCACTATCTCAACATTTCTTGACATTCTTTTATACAAGAATAGTCCACACAATGGGTCATGATCCTCCTCTCGCGACAACTGCATCCACTTGAGGAGGCCATAGTATGACCACAACAACCAAACCCCAATAAATATACATTAGAAGCATGAATATTGCATCCTATAATATGTAATGGAGAAACAAGAGAACTTGAACCCCAAAAGAAAAAAGATAAAATATAACCTATATCAAAGATTGATCAATTTTTTTTGGTTGTATCAAAACAGAGAAGAACCAATCTAAGGAAGAATGTTTGATTGTGCAAATCCTATGAGAAAGAATGGGATGTTAGAGAGTCTCACAGCCAAGAACAAGGAGAATGAATTATGGAATAATATATCCCTTCCATTTAGAATATTTAACGGTGCGATAGTTTAAGATACTCTTAATTTCCCATTAAAAGAGGATCATATTAAACCATGCGGCATGAAAAATTAAAAACATCCCAAGACATAAGAACAATTAATATAGGATTTATGGCCTTGAATCAACCATAGAGTCCTTAAAATAATGCTTTAAATGAATTTTATGTCAATATAAAATTCTAAAGGGGAGGAACTGTAGGAAGCTGTAAACACTATTCAAGAACACAAAATTTGGAAAAGGAAAAACAATATTCTTGAACCTCACTGTTAGAACCTCACCAATTGAACAATGTTAAAAAAACCTAACTGATAGAACATTGTTCATGATCCTCACCATTAGAACCTCATCGATAGAACATTGTTCATGAACCTCACCATTAGAACCTCATCGATAGAAGATTGTACACTTACCATTCTGGAACCACTGTTCACAGAACTCAATATTTGGAAAAGGAATGAGAGGATACCGTTTGAGGTTTCTGATAGAACTGTTCCCAGATGGAACTGTTCATAGAATTGGAAATTTTTCAACGGAAAGAGGGGTTACCATTAGATGTTACCGATAGAACTGTTCTAAGAACTTAAAATTTGGAAAAGTAAAGACATGTTACCATAAAAGGTTACCGATAGAACTGTTCAATAATGGAAGTATTCATAGAATTGAAAATTTGGAAAAGGAAAGAGAGGTTACAGATATAACTGTTCACTGAGGGAACTATTCACAAAACAAAAAATTTGGCAAAGGAAAGAGAGGTTACCATAAGAGGTTACCGATAGAACTGTACACCGATGGAACTATTCATAGAAATGGAAATTTGGCAAAGGAAAGGGAGGTTACCATTAGACCTCACCGTTTGAACTGTTCACAACTGTCTACCATTGGAACTGTTCACCGAGGGTCACCAATGCTACTGTTCACAACAATGGAATATGGAAGAGTGTTGGGGATGAGTCACCTTGACCTCCGGGAACACCTCAAACACCATATTTTCACAAAGGAATGGACCGGAGTCGTTCGGGTCATTACAATATCAATCTGTCATTACCTCTCCACTATAGCTTGTCAATTTTTGTTGTGGAAAACCATTATGAAACATCATATCTTAGTCGATCAACCTTGAAATATTTAAATTTTATATCATTTAAAATTTATCTTGTACTAAAAAATAATTTATGGTATTCAATTACCACCATCCTAACCCCAAATTTTATTGACACCTCCTTCTAATACCATCTATGTGGACCTGGCCTTATTACATTAATGTCTTGAATTTTGTCATGAAAGAACATCCTTTCACATTAAGGATCATTTCTATTTTAGAGTTTTATATAATTGGGATACAACACATACATAACATTTAACATTTATAAATAGTGTATATGAAAACATTAGTATTAATTTATTCTGAAATTTTAAAAAATTTAAAATTTAACATGTTTTCATTGAAAAATATTCATAACATTTAAAATGGATTCCTTCATAGTATTACACATCCTTAAAACCTATGAAAAGCATATAAAATATTGCAATGAGAATGGAAAGTTATATAAGGGATATAAAAAGAAAATAAAAGAATGCATTAGATAATGAATACTTGTAACTTTTGAAAACATTTTCAAAAAAGACATACTTATTACCCTTGGAAACATAATTTTGAATCTTGAGATTTCCATGAGGTTTGAAAAATTATATAGAATATAAATATAACCATAAACGTATCCTAGAGAATTAATTACATTGTTTTTTAACAATCATTAAAGCCTTATGATTCGTAACCCTCACAGTTATCTTACAATGTAACCATCATGACAACCTTGTTGTGTAACCATTACAGTGAAACTTAGAGTATCCATATAGCTAACCTCTAACTTACACATACCGAATTAATTTGAGGTATATATAGGTCCCACCATTAATAAAAATAAATTCACAATATCTATAACATAATCATACAAAATGATTAATTTTTTAAAAACATTGCTTTTGAATTTTATAAAATAGAATTTTTAATATAGGATTTTAAAAGAAAATCCCCTTACTCATATCATATTGTTTTATAGAGACTTAATACTGTTTATGGAGTTAGTATATACAATGTAAATATAAACAATTAAACATAAATTAATAAAAAATTAATTTCACAAACAATATTAATACCTCATAAATAATGATATTGATGGTTAACCCAAAGAATGTAATTTTGGTTATAAATTCCCTTAACTAGGGTTTGTATTGATTCAAACATATTTAAAACTACTGTATAATGGTTAAATGTGGGTTATTAATATCTTAAATAAACATAATCAGGCTTTGAATTCTTTATTTGACCATTTAATAACATTATTTTACCCATTAATTATTAGTATTTTATTCCAAGCATTGTTTTCGATGCGTTCTTTACATGATTTCCATGGACCAATTGTATTTTTATTTTCATTACATATAGAAATTAAATTAAAAAAGTGGAATTAAATGTTATTCATGTGTGTCTAGAATATATAATGATAACATAAATAGTTTTTATATCAAATGTGGTGATGGATCAATAGATAAAATATTAATGATATTTGTTTATATCATATATTGTGGTTCCTCGATAATCATGATCGTGGTTAATTATATAATTTAATTTCATTGAAATAAGATAATTACTAAACATAAAATAGATCATGAAATAAAAATTAATTTTTTCTCAACATTTAAAACGGCTTGGTGATCATATTTCATGGATGTAATGGAAATTACAAAGACATCGTCCACAATTTTGTTAAATAGACACTTCACATATGATATTTTTTTATTGTTATAATAAGAGGGAGAGGAGAGGACAATATTATATGAATTTTTTAAATTAAAATTACAACATATTGAATTTATATTATTTTGGTGATTTTATACCTCCTGGATAAGGGGTGGGAAGATATTATATGAAATGAATTGAATTTTAAGGAAAACACTTGAAAAAGTATGGTGATTCTTACCTCTTGATCTCTTCTCATTGAAATACTCCTTATGTCCTTTGGTTTTGGATTTTTGTTGATACCAACATGTATTAGACATGGGGAATAGCTTTTGAACGGGGAATTGACAGAACATAGAGAATTATGAAGGATTAAGAGGTGTTCGAGGAGAGGGGAATGGTTGTGTTATTTATAGTAGAGGAGAGGAGAGATTTTACATTATTTTAATCATTATTTTTTCATCATTACTCATGACTATGAATATAATTGATTAATGGGAAACCAAATTGTAATAATTTCATGTTATTTCGAACCATTTGTGCTTACATCTGCCATGATGTAAAAAATATTTCATTTAACTAATAATTTGAATATACTATATTTTAATGTATTTCACTCTTCATAAAAAATCACAAATTTAAAAAAATACCAATAATTCACCCTATCAATTTTTTGACATGTATAAAAAAATAATGAAGTTTATTTTCTGAAAATTATTTTCTTAATAATTTTTATTTCATTTTAAATAAAAAGATTTTTTTTTTCAAAAATATCGTTTTTAAATCTATATGTCATTAGATAACACCATGAATAATTAATCAACATATCATTATCCTATAACCATAATAAAATAAAAATAATAATATGAATTACTACTTGTAAGTTTGAAATTAATATTTATATAACAATTCATAATGGTATGTTAAATTTCAGAAAAAAATTTTGTTCTATAAGACTCTAAATAACAAACTGATAACAACAGTAGATGATTGTTTTTATACATCAATACGTAGAAGTCGATAAATTATTTTAGTTTTATATGTATTACTATATAATTAAAAAATATCATTCTTTAAATTTATTTTTAAATCATTGGGGGTGTTAAGAGAGAGTTCACGGGTCTTGTACCCATGATCGAAGGATGATAAGTGTTACATGCCAACCACTAGCATATAGAATGTCTTGGATAATGTATAATTACGTTTTTGAACAAATATTTATGCTGAGATAGTATCATAAAATTTTATTTTTTATATATTAATGCATATTGAATTATTTAAGAGGCAAAGAGTTTTAATTTTTATTCTTTAAGGGGACTTGAGATCCATTAAAATTGTATTTTAGTGATTTATTTTTCAATGTTAATTTCCAATCATTCATTCCTATGGGGAATGGATGTATTAGAAATTTTTCAATGCACAACCAATGTATGAAATTTTGTTTATATAAATTTATCATGAATTAATCATTATTCTTAAAGAGATAAAAAATTTGTCTTAAAAAACCATAATTTTCATCGAGCTGATATCCTTTTATATGATAAAAAATTTATTACTTTGAGGCCATCATCCTTCCATTGATAATTAACTTGATTGTGATTAATGATCTAAATCACCCATAAAAATATTTATTCTTTTCCTCCATGTCCAGTATTCAATCCCAACCTATGTTCTCATATGTGGAAATCTAGTTATATGTTACTTTGGGTAATAGTTATGGTCCCAAATATCCATTTTTAGGTTTGATTTTGTATCGATGTTTATGATTTCAGTTTCTATGAATGTCACATTTTTGTATTTATTCAATGATCACAAATATTAATTTCAAAAGATAAATTCAATTTAAGGGGAGTATAATGTAACATCATCAGATCTTAGTCTATTATTTTCGAGTTAATTTGATTGTTTTATATTATTAATATCATGAAAAACTGAAAATATATTTTCACTAAGTCATGCCTTACTTTCACATGGATCCATCATAGAAAATTGAACAAAGAGTCCCACATTGCCATATGATTCATGTAAAAACAATGTTAGCATACATTACATACAAAATTGACCTTCCTCGAAGGATTTTGTAACACTGAGATCGAGTGTTATCTACAAAGAATATATTATTAAAAATATTATTATTAAAATATATACCCTATACATTATGTAGATATATATGAATATCATTAACAAGAATATTTAAATATTTTTTATTCAATTTAAGATGAATTTAAAGGATAACATTAATTAGAAATGAATATAAAAACTGATTAAATATAAAGAAAGATATTATTATAATCATAATTATATTTTATAAAATTAAATAAAATTACTAATTGATATTTATTATATAAAAATTTTATATATTCAGTAAAATATTTTTGAAATTCATCTTATAGATTATATAGACATATGATAAAAACAAAACAGATTCTGTCCATGAAACCCTATTTTTTAAAGGTCATTTTACCACATATTAATTAAAAATCAATCTTAAAACCTATTTTGGGAAAATATATAGAATTAATATGAAAAATTAAATTTTATCTTTTGACGAAAAACCTGAAAATTATATTCAGATAATTTTTATATTTTTTCTCTCAAGAATCATTTCTAATGAATAATAATAAAATACATGATTTTAATTCAAAACTGATTTTGGTCTAATTTATTTATATGGATAAAATAAATTTTTGAATGATTAAATTGTTTTATTATGTAATAATTTTACTAATTAATCCAATTTAGTTCATTGTATCCTATTTCACTTATAAATTTTATAAAAAAATATTGCAATTTAGTGAACGTTTTTAATTTAAAATTTTTAAATGTTGTCCTATTAGCAAGATTTGTTTTAAATGAATTTCTGCCACATCTATGATTATAATTTTTAAAATTTATTCCATTTATGTTATCATAATAATTTATATTTTCCAATAAGGTCAATTTTTTTACCAAAATAATAGTGAAGGTGATTAAAATTAAATACATTTCTTAAGAATAAATTTATGTTAATAAAGTATTAAACCATAAATAAAATACAAAAGAACACCCAAAAAAATTTCAAATACCCATTGGATGTCCATATATTGTCCATAATCCTTCAATTATTAATATATTTATTGGTTTGTTATGAATTTTCTTAGGAAAGATCATTTGCACATCATACATGTTTCTAAAAATTCCATGAGAGTCATTTTCCCTCCCTAAAAAGTGAACCACATCTACCCATTATTCATTCCACCCATAACTATTATGATTGGCCATTTACTTATCAATAAAAATTCCAAAAAATCTCCGCTTAGACATTTAATCCTCCCTTTTGGAATAAATCCTTTTAAGGATGAATTTTGGAACACACCAGAAGGAGTTACCCTATTTAACGGTAATGTATTATCAGAAGCTCATTTAACATATTTTACTTCTCCACCCCATCAATCTATTTAATCAATTATTGTGTGTCGACTAAGGTATCCACTATATAATAAATTTTTTATAAAAAGTGTTCTTCCTACATAAACACTCCTCCATTTTATGGATATTTAACATACGATTTTGGTGAACGACGAACTACATTCTCATAGGATGATGATTGTTCATATTTCCTTTACCACCAAGGATGTTGTCCATTATGAAAGAATATGTATTTATAGAATCCATATATCATATTTTTTATGACTTATATCTTCTATATTCCTCCATCAATATACATATCATTACTGTAAATTTGTTTTTAATATGATAATCTTGTTTGAGGAAGTTTGGACTATCCCCCTCAATGCGATGTGATTCATTCACAATCCAAGTGGATTAATTAATGGATGTGTTTAGTGAAATGAAATGATATATATGATATAGTAAAGATACTATAACAATTATATATATAGATACACACACATAGTCACTCACATATACATAGATATGTCATTTATATACATTTTATCAATATGACAAACAAACGAAATCATCTATCATGCAGATGAATGGTATTCTATCTCAATTGATTTTTAATTCCTTATCATATTTATTTATTATATATAAATTTATAAAAAAAATTTATGATATATATGATATTTCTATAATTTTATACATTCTAGAATCATTATATATATATAAGGACCAATGATATAACAAAATAAGATGCTAGCAAATAGCAAAGTTAATATTACCCGAAGTAAAACCTTAACATTTGATCATTAATATGAATGTAATATAAGATATTAATAAAATTGTATATGGTATTAATTTTTTATAAAATTATTCTACAATATAATTATAATAAAAATATATTTATTATAAATAATCCTGTATGAGTACTGAGTGATTCAAGACATAAGGTAAGTGGATATCATCTCACCCTTAATTTACATGAGATACATGTTATTTTAACCACTCATTCCTGTTGTGTGGTGTGTCTAAATACCATTATTTTATTTTATATGTATTATATATCAGTTTTTGGGTATTAACTTCTTGACTTTATGATCATTCTTTCAAATGGGTTAACATTAAAAAGTTACCGAATTGGTAAATTATTTTGTCTCAATTTACCTTCTTTGAGAGACATATTGTGTTATGAACCAAAAAAAATTATAGACGTGGATGCACATAAATTTATTATGAAATATAATGAATAAAAATATTTTCATTTTATTATAGGATCCATGTAATCTATATTCCTTAGATGGAGTGTATGAAACAAATATACAATGTTATAAGAGTTTATTGAGATAATATCATCGCTTTTCGAAAATTGTTATGTTTCTAAATACAATTATGAAATATTATGATTCATATCAAAAAAAATAATCATGAGTTCTTTTATTCTATGATATTAATCGATATACTCATGTATGTTTACCATATTATACTAATTGGTTCATAAGATATTTTAGAATGTGTTCTTAGGAAATCCCACCATCACAAATTTCTTTTGTCGTAAATCTATGTTTTCTAAAATTGGCTCACAAGAATATTAGACTACTATACTATATATGGTAAATGAAATGTATACCATTTTTTCCTTTTACCAATTTATATAATGGAATATTATTTCCTCCTTTTGAATAAGGAACTTTTATAAAATTGTTTCCATGAAAATAGAATATTGTTTTGACCTCATACGACATATACATATTTACCTATCGTCATTTCATCAAAGCCCTATTTTATTATTAAAAGGATAATATTTAAGATAACTATTATAAAAGTTATTTTCAATAAATATTTTTTTCAAAATTGTTTTCAATCACTTTTTATGTCTAATTGATTTTGAATAAATGGGTTTTTAAATGTTTTAATTCTTATTTTTTATGTTTTTATGGAAATTGGTTTTCATAATTATTTGGTTATATCTTTATAAGATTTAAATATATTTTATATGAAAAAATAAAATCAAATGTTTTTATTTTTTAAATAACATTTAAAAAAAATAATTGATAATTTTATAAATAATTGGGTTTTAAAATATATTTAAAAATAAGTATCCATATAAGATGACATGAACCGATGTTACTCATGCAAATCTATGGGTTCTAATAAGAGCCATTTTATAAACGTGTTATTCATAATTAAATTGTATTTTTGGAACACATTTATCCTTTATAGGTTATATGTAAATGAAATTTTTTATGATTTCAAGGGTTAATATTTTAATGAAATTATTATGATCCCAATAATTTTTATAGAGGTTGTGAAATGTTTTCTTATTTAGGATAACAATTTCATTTAATGGGTTACGAAATGTCAATTTATGATCACAGGGAAAATGTGTGTATGATTTAATTATGTTATGGGTGAGAACTATATGTCCCTTCAATGCATAGAATGCATTTTTATATCTCATGAGATAAACTAACATGGTCTGATTATTGAACCATGACTAATATAATCACTACCAAAGTGAACAGTGAATACTAATATGGTATAAATATTGAAATAATGCTACTATGATGTCCCGGGGAGTGAACCAAGAGTACTATGATAGAAAGGGGAGTGAACCCGTACAACTAAGATTGTCTTGGATTATATATTGTGGATACTATTTAAATAATTATATTCATATGTGTTTTCCATAATTCCATGCTTGATTCCCGTATTTGTTTAATGGATTATTCTCACATTATGATTCATGTCTTGGGAACTACTAATAAATATTCCTTGAATTATTTTATGATATTTTAAATGTTGTGTATGAACTTATAATTTCAATTTCACATTCCCATACCATTGTGCTCATGTATATTGTTACAAGTCTCCATTGATTACCCATACTGAGAATTTGATCTCATTCATTTTATATTTCCTTTCCCCAATATTACTATCATATGTATTATGTTTGATAGTTCCATGAAGGGTTCTAGTCATGAAAATCCTTTGGGAGATGTTTAGCTCACATATGTTAGTGTATTTATGTTTCCATGTTTCTAAAGGCACTATATAAACAATGGTACTTGGGCATCTGTTTGTATAATATTTAATGTATTATAAAAAAATTATGTATTATTAATATTTTAGTGTTATGGTCTCTATAACTTCTATTTTTAGTCATAAATAAATTTATTTCCTAAATGATGTTTTAAAAATACATTTCATCATTTGGTAATTGTAATCCAAGGATTTTATAAAATTTATTTTTACATGTTATATAATATTTACCAATATTTTTTAATGGAATTTTTATTTCTATATACAATGAATACATGTCTTTATTATGTCGATAATGTTAGATAATTAGTTATTTTAACATGTATGACATGAATGATGTTTCCCTAATTCATGAGAAATAATATCTTTCAATATTTCGTTAACATTTAATAATGAATTTTTCAATGAAAAATATTTTAAAATTAGTTTCCGGTTTAATTTTCTGTTTTCATCATGTAAATTTTGCTTTCTTAGTGAAATTATTTAAAAAAATTGATAGTTTCGACTATATGTTTTTAAGGTAAATTTAAATGAATAATATTATTAAAATTATTTATTTTTAAAATAATTTTTTCTAAACTAGAAAGCATATTTTGTACTTATAATATTTTAAATGATTTTTAATAAAAATTTTATATTTTACGAAATTTATTTCTCAATGAAAAATAATTTCAAGAATTATTTTTTGATGTGAATATTATTTATAAAATACTAAGGGAAATTTTTTTGAAAAAATTATTTTATAAATTTTTATATCTTCAATAATAATATTTTATGATGATTTTCAATAATTTTTTTTTTCAAAATGCACTATGGATTAAAAATATAATTTTTTCAAATAGTACAATATATTTTAGATAACAAATTTTTTAATTGATTAAAATAATTTTACATATAATTTTAATTTTTTATTTCTTCCAATGACTTATTATGGATTTGATCCATGGTAACCATTCATATTCATATTATGAACTGTATTATTTTTATTATGGAAATATTTTTATGAATCCCATTTTTCTTCCTAGGGTTATGCCATGATAAAATTATAATAAAATTAATTATTTTCAAGGTTTTATTAAATTATAAAATGATGAAATTATTATGAAACTATTTCAATTCCAATATTTAATATTTTTATTAAATTTTTTCAAAAACATTTTTATTTTAATATTTATGATATTATGAATTTTTTTTTTAAAATTATGGAATATATATATATATACATTGTTTTAAATATTATATGGGTGGGACATATATCTACTTCCAATGTTTATGGATTTATTTATCAAGAGAAAACATTACATGAATGGTGAGTACTCCAAGTTCTGTTTGGGACTCTATAGACTATGATGATCTTGTGTGTGAATGCTGACTACCATAATAATTTCAAAAAAAATCCTATTAAAATATGAAAGAATTGGAAGTGGGACAATAAGAATATGGAAATTATTTTACATTCTTATATGGAGGTCAAATATTTAATTTCTTATAGAATCGTTATTCTCTAGTTAATATTGTTCATTGATATTCTTATGATTCATTACATATGAAATTCGAATCATTATTAAATGATTAAAGATGATTTTATTTTATATGTCAGGTATGTTTTTGAAATGTTATAACAATATTCTCATGACCTTAAACTCATGTCATGATAAATTATCTCTATTTTTATTCATACTCTAAATCATAGAACAACCTTTCTACTATTTACCTACCTTGTGTAGTGAAGAAATGACTAATGTATTACATGTCTGTGAAGGGTAATAATAATGATGAACATTTTGGGGATGATTTAGTCTACCTATTACCTGGATTTTTATGTTTCCATGTACAAAAATGAAAAATATTTATATGATATTATGTTGCATGTTTCATTTATGAAAATAATATTCTGAAAAATGATTTAACATCAATTTTTGATTACCCTGTGACATTACATATAATGCCCTAAAATTTTAATGTAAGAGCATAATATTCAATATCATGTATCATATATAACACAATGTGCATAAATGAAAAATTTATCCTGATACAATGTAATACATTGTAATATTTTAAATAAATTTAATCTCATATAGACCATTCAATGAATTCAAAAATTAGTTATCTTATGTTTCACAAAACAATGACTTCATTTAATGACTTATTTTACATGAAAGATCATGTTTTACAGAATGAAAATACATTAATACAACATTATTATTTAATATAATAAGATATAACATTGTTGTTCAAATAGTGGTTATGAGTATTATTAACTCAATTATGAAAATATATAGTATACACCTACATAGGATGGAATCATAGATTAAAAAATAATTAGAAAAGAATGTTAAAAATAATTGAATATAGTGGAAATGTTTTTATTCTCACAAAGGTGTTTTATACTAATAAAATAAATTAATTAAAATTAGCGAGTGTAATAAATGTAATATATATATATATATATATAATTATATAAAATTAATTTTACATTAATAAAATATATTGGATTGGCATAAGATAATATTAAAAAAATTTATTCATAAAAATAATATTTTTCTAAATAATATGTTATAGCCATGTAATAGTGAATTTTTTAAATCTAGTTTTTTGGAACTTTTACAAATTTTAGGTGTCATTATATACTTCATTTTTATGGAGGAACATAAAAATTTTCTTTAGGTGATATTTTGGTATTTTTCAATGATGTTTTATTTTTTAAATAAATGGTGATTTTTTTAATAAAAAACCAAGTTTTCATATAATTTAATTACGAGGATAAATAAATTTTTTTATTAGTTTTAAATCTAAATTTGATCATTTATTCATCTAAAATTTCAGTTTATGACATTTTATTAAAAATCCCATTAAAATCGGATATAAAAATTTAGAAAATGTTTTGATATTTTTTGTTTAAAATCTTGAATTTTCATCCCATTTACAAAATTAATTATATTTTAATTTCTGCAACTTATGTGATTGGAATATCAATGATTGATTCGATATTTGGGATCAAAATAATTTAGAATATATAATTAGTTCAATATAGTATATTACCAAAATGATTAGTAAATGTAATTTAAAACCATTAATTGAATTTAGACTATTGTTAGACACACCTGTCACAGGAAACACATTGGTAGACATTACTTTTCATAGATTTACAAGAATTACACTACTCCACTACAAAAAGGCACTCACCTGCCCACTTCTTAACACCTCTAAATCCACTTTTGGTTAACCAAAATCCGATCAAATAGGATCCTTAAATCATTACTATCATCAAAGATGCATCAATTTAGGCATAATGATATCCATGGTAACCTTTTGGTATAAACCAAATTAAGTTACAGTAAAAGGAGGTAACATTCCTCAATAATCACATTCATTTAATTTCTTTATAAAACCATTTCAATTTTCTTAAAACATAATTGTATAATAACATATTTATCATTAATATTGTGATATATTTTTATTCAATGGTGTTTAACAACAGTTACATACACCTCCATCTAATGAGTAAAAATCTTATCATTCTTGTGTACGTTAGACTACCACCTTGAAAAACAATGAATTATTGTTCTTACTTTAACACATTTCATGATTTGAATTATGATGGAAAACATAGTTATATATGGTATATATGTTATTTTTTTGTCTTTAATCTTTTATAAACATCATACCAAAATACACCTTAACAATTTGGTTTTTTGGGAATACGATAACAACGTTTGGGAATCTAGAGACTACTACCACCGCATAGTAATTTGATTCATTCATGGTATACAAGGAATATATAAATGACGATTTTAACAATAATTAATGTCATATATGACATATAAATGATATTATAATTATAATATACGTATATATAAAAATATATATCATTTAATTATCATTAATTTAAAATACATTTAATATATAAAAGTTGTGTTCATGCATTCGTGCGACCTACCGTCTCTTGAAATAGTGCATTATATTTTCTATATAAACATGTTTTGGACTGTTATAAATAAATAAATGATGAATATATATCACATTTAAATCTTGGATTAAATTTTAGACATTATGGAATCTAGGTCTATGTAAATGGAACAAAAATAATAATCTCAAACATACCTAAAAAACAAGACAATTATAACCTGAAATAGTGACAATAATGAATGATTATAACAAACAGTTTATAGTATATTATATAAATTCAATATATGATAATATAAATATAATTTTAGTCAAATTATAAGATATTTAATAATTTAAACCCATTATACATGATATTAACGGATTTTCATCCAAAAAGAACGATAAGGTAAGGGATTATTTTATCACTCTTCATTCAGTGAGTCCTAAAACACTTTCATAACATATTATATTATATAGTGAAACCACATCACATATTCATATATTATATAATGAATTATTTAATCTTCAATTTATTTTTCATTTTAATTTTAATTATTTCAGCTACATAGACTTGAACATAATTTTTAAATGTCATAATGAATTTCATTACCAAATTCTATTTCATTGTGTTAAATTACTTCACCATTGTTTTTAATCATCTATTATTATGTGTGAAATTAAATTTTTCAATATATTGTTTTACTTAAACCTTTTTTAAGATTATTTCATTTTAAAAATAATAATGAATTCATTGGTTCAATCTCACTTCAAATTTATTCTCTTTCTAATGTTTTACATAAAAAATAACATTTTATTCATGATTTTATACACTTGAATTTATATTTGGGTAAATTATATTACCATTTTTCATTAAAATAATTAATTTTATTCTGCTAATGAATTCATGACCATATGAAGTATTATTATGACTTTACCACTATTTGTTACGTAAAATGATTTTAAGAAAACCCACTTCATTTATTTCAGTAGTCATATGAACCCATTTTGTTCTAAACCCCCATTTTTTTAAAATATTAACCTTCTTATATTTGTTTCTCAAATAATATGTTTAAATTTTTTCCTTTTAAAAACTTCTTCAAAGTAATATTTTCATATCTCTCTAAAAAAGGAATGTATATATCCTTTTATTAAGAAAAGATAATTTTCCATTTATCTTATACGACATGTACAGATTTACCTTGTGATGTATCTTCAAATGTTTCATTGAATTCTTAAAATGAATATTTTTAACGAAATATTATTAATTATTTTTAGAGAAAATAAATTTTATTTTTATTTAGATTAAAATGAATATTTTCTTCATGAATTTTTTTAAAAGATATATTATTATTATTTCCATTAATCAACTAAAAATATACTTTATTTACATTACATGGGATAAGATGTAATGATACAATCATTATTCTTCCTATGGATGTTGTGTGATTTAATTGACAAGGAGAGTATTAGAATTCACTTCAATTAATTAATTTTTGTTCCTAGTAAAATATTTCATTTCATCTAACCACTTAACCATTAATTTCTTCTAAATATCGATAACATTTATCATTTATATTATTATTTTATAAAATGTATTCGATTTTTACATTTTCTATTTACATTGAAAATTATTTGATTAACATGGTAAATATTGAAAAATCTGAACCTTTTAATCCACACATATATTTAACACGGCATGTTATTCATGAATTTAATCAATTATTTGATGTTTGAGGAATTCATTTGAAACTAATGATGTGGTTCTATCCTGATTATAGTTTGAAACTTGATGCAATAATAGTCTCATGGAATGAATCAGTTGGATAACCTATGTTAATGGGGTTTTCACCATGTATGTTATAAAACATATTGTGAATGGTCATGATGGAGAAGGATACATGAACCTAGAAAACATGGCCTCGAATAAGAAAAATTTTCCTCTATTTAGATTCTGTTTTTATTTTTCCATGTGTTTTTTCATTAACATATCGATGGATTCATTTTATGTTTTGTCCATTTTTTTAAATGGAATTGGTTGTAGTAATTTTCCAATTCCATATTTATTATTCCTTATCTATTTATTTTAATGGTTTGTGTCTTAAATTATTACATTCCCATATAGTTTTTCCATTATTTTTATTGATTACATTGCATGTGTGTTCAGTTATTTACCATTTCATAATTATTGTAATACCCTGACCCTAGTAACCCAGAGATGGTGCATTATTAAATAACATTGGCATGATCACAAGTAAATCTTGTCTCAAACGACCGATCATTTTAGTATTATTGGAAAAAAGATTCATACATAAGTTCATCTTTACAACTTGAAGAGAAATACAACATAAATATATTTCATTAGAAACATCCAAGCATCCTAGATTATGCCTGTAGGTCACTCATAACTAACTTCTTCATATCTTCGGAAAATGAAAGATTAGAAAGGGGTGAGCTCAAAAGCTCAGTAAGGGTAAGTAATACAGTGGAATATGACATAAATATTAAGCATGGTAAATAATTTAAACCACATGAATTTACCAATAATAAACCTGAATACTTCTATGGAAAGAATCTAAGATGAGTAAATAATTCCATAATAAAACATAATCATGGGTATTCTACTAGTATAATGACCACATGGACCATCAATATTATTTCCATAATGATGGAATGTATAATTCTGGACGTTCTGAAACATTGTGTCAAGGCCTCGGCTAGGACGTCTTAAAATGATTAAGGCCTCAGCCAAAAACATATATCAAATTCGGAAAGGGCCTCTTCCAATTCCACATCTAGTTATCTCATGATACCTACCGATTCATCGAGGAGCTATTGTGGGCTCCACCTGTCACTTACTAAGTCCAATACATTCCTCATATGAAAAGGTTAAAACATATCACAAACATTCGTATTAAAACTAGCATACGAAATGTCAATACTTTAACCATAAACCATGAATGGTATAAAAATAGCACATCCATAGTCAAAAATATCTCATAAACATCAATACAATTTGTAAATTTTGTATCATAATTAATCAACTAATAAACTTAAAATTAATAAAATGATGTTTGACATAGATGAAATCAAACCCCTTTTTAGAGAAATATCTCTTTCTATTTGGAAATCATTTAAGAGTCACATAATTATAAAATAAAACATTTACTATGAATATATTCTTATAATCTTTTATGGGATGCTTCTATGAGTTTATAACGATAGAAAATAGCCACTCCCGTCGTATAAGTTAAAAAAAGACATTCTTACCTTAATTTTGTCGAAAAGGTTAAAAAGGACCTTTTTTGGAAAACGATGGAAATATTCCTTTACAAGATTCATTAAAAATTAAAACAATGGTATAAATGAATTTAACACATATTATGTAAAATAGTAAAATCAATTTGAAATACATTTGTATGAAACCTGTATATGGATGATAAAGAGGTCCCAGTAGATAATTACGTATAAACAACCTCAGATAATGAAGAGATTGTGAAATAAACCCTTAACATGTACCTTTACTTGGTTGAGGGTAGGCTAAACTCCTATATAATGGTGAAATAATTTTTAATATATTATATAGGAATCATATATATTAATATTATATCATATATTATCTTTTAAAATTGATTTGTTAATAATATCTTAGTATTATCAACATTATGGGTGTTAATTGATTCGTTTTTCTTTATATTATTTGTTATCTGAGCCATATTTGATAGGGATTGGATGTATATTACTCATATAAATAATTTTATCATGTCCTTAATCATTATTTTTAATCATCAAATGAGAATTAGACTTGAATGGATACGATGATGAATGAATCTCATCGCGTTCATGGAGACGGTAGTTCGTACGTACGCACGAGCGACAATATCATTCTTTTGATATTAAAATAATATATAATTGGATTGTATATTATATATACAGAATAATAAAATTGTTATATTTATTATTCAAATTAATTACACAACATTATTATACCAGTCTAAATAATAATGTATTGAATTACAATTACACCATGACGTGGAGACGGTAGGCCATACCTACGCGCGTATAATGACATGTCATTCAAAGGATGGATAGAATACTGAATATGGTTGTACCATATTTATAATAACATCATAGTATATAGAAGATACTGTAGTTATTATTTTATAATGGATACAACAAAGAAAGAATAATTCGAAGAAGAAAGGAACTTGAAAAAGGTTGTTGAACACTTTACCTCTTCTTCGGGTTGTTCCTTTTGATTTGATCAAAAGGGATACTTAGGTTGGCTTTCGTATCAAAATAAGTCCTCTTGTTTGATGTTAGGGAAGATGGTAGGATACTTGGGAAGAGGTTAGCTGAGCCCAAAGGGTTGGATGGTGTGATGAATTGGTTAGAAGTGGTGTCCTTTTATAAGGGTGAGGAGGGGCTCTTTAGGAAAAACCAAAAGTATTAATTTATTATAAATTAATATTCGGTTTATAATGGCTCCAAAGTAGAGTATTCAAAGTATATGGTGGGGATGGGTCGATATAATTTCATCCAATAGATTTTAGATAGGTTTGGGTCAATATATTAGCCTTATAATTTATATTTAACTCTTATTTAAATTGTTTGACATTTACCATATCACTTTGTATTTTTATATTATATGGTTAATAAACATAGTATATACTTCCAAGAGACCCCAAATTGATTCATTAATTATTAAACTATCATTATATAAGTTCTTTGGCCGAAAATTATATTTTTAGGAATATAATACCAATAAATAATATAATATTTGATTTAAAAACTCATTTATGTCAATTTTGACATGTTTTAATAATTGATTTTTTTAAAAATCTTAAGAACATTATTAATTAAAACCAAATTTATTTAATCCATAATGAAATTTCATATTAACCAATAAAATTATTTTATGGCATAAAAACGTTAAAATTATATTTATTTTAAAATTTAT
Source organism: Viscum album (assembly GCA_963277665.1). NCBI lineage: Eukaryota > Viridiplantae > Streptophyta > Magnoliopsida > Santalales > Viscaceae > Viscum > Viscum album. The sequence continues at coordinate 1,356,168,522 of OY728120.1, forward strand.
AATACTAATTATTTGATTCATTCATTAATAAAGAAAATAATGCATCATTATTGTGTTATAAATAAATTTAATTAATAAATGTAAAAAAATTATAAATAAAATACCATTACGTAGAAAATCTTTTTATATTTCTAATGAATATTTATAGTCTAAATTATAACATATATAACCCTATTTAAATTTTTTTTTCTAAAAGATATTTGATTATGTCATTTTTGTAATTAATTTAATTTAATTAATATAAACTGTCATTATCACTTACATGTGGATACATGGGGTCCCAAAATCGACCTAAAGATTCCCATGGTCGGACATGTATCAAAAAATTGGGTTAGGACACGTTTTAGGGTAATTTATTATTATTATAATATTATTTTTTACACTTATTTACCAGATTTACCCTTTAACCATGGTAAATATAATATTTACCAAAGTAATTATTCAAAATGTATAAAAATAAAAGTTACCTATTTACAAAATTTTGACCTATTGATTTTAAATATGGAATACATTTTTATAAATTCAGAACATAGTAGTGGGAGAAATTAAATTAAAATTAATTTCCGCTGTCAAAACAAAAAATGTGTTTTTATGAAATAATAACTATCAAAAGATTGACACTAGTTTATGACTGGTTTAAATGTGAAATTGCATCCAATTAACAACCTTGTATTAAGTGGTAAAAATATATTCTAAAAATACTTTAAAATCACTCATGTTCATAATTTATCACTATTAATTATTTTCATTAAAAAAGTTGTTTTTAACTAAAATTTAGTAATTTTCACTATTCATCAAAAATTGAAAATTCTCAGAAAAATACAAACAATTCACCCCAAGATAATTTCAATATTCCCAATCCAAAAATTAAGTCCCTTTTGAATGATAAGATGTACAAAATTTCAAAAGGTGGGTATTAATATTCATAACAGCTAGTTTGATTGGTTGTGGTGTGTGTTAGAACTCGAAGTTGCGTACAACACACGCTACTGTATTATTCAAAGAGAAGCGTACTGTGGAAGCTTGGGGTGTTACATTCTACCATCATTCAAATAATTTCATCCTATTAATTTCTAGAATACTACTTTGTGAAAAGACTTGGGTGGTTCATCATCATGAGTTCATCGGGTTCCCATGTTGCCTCTTCCATCTTATGGCTTCTCCATAGAACTTTTACCAGATGACTCGTCCAACATCTCAACACTTGTTCTGTCGTATCGAAGTTCATGAAATGTTGTTCGAAATAAGATATATCGGGTTCCCGTTATAATTCCTCGTATGTGAGTACATGTGTTGGGTCAGGCATGTATTTTCTCAATAGTGATATGTGGAACATATCGTGAACTTTGGAGAGACTTGGTGGCATTGCCAATCGGTATGCTGCAGCCCAAATTCGTTCTAGAATTTCGAAATTTCCAATGTACCTGGGACTCAATTTACCCTTCTTACTAAAGCATTTAACTCCCTTCCATGTAGATACCTTCAAGAAAACATGATATCCTACCTGAAATTCCTAATCCTTCCTTTATTTATCAGCATTGCTCTTCTGCCTACATTGAGCTGCTTAATGTGGTTTTGGATAACCTTCACCTTTTCCATTGTTTTCTCCACTAGTTTTGGGCCTACGAGTTTTCTCTCGCCAACGCCATCCCAAAAATTTGGTGTGCGACATCTCTTCCCGTATAACGCTTCATATGGTGCCATCTGAATACTTGAATGGAAGCTATTGTTATTGGAAAATTCCACCAGAGGTAAATATTGATCCCACATACCCTGAAGGTCAAGTGAGAAAGATCTCAACATGTCTTCTATGGTTTTAATAGTCCATCCTTATTTTCCATCTGTTTGGGGGTGGTAGGCACTGCTCAAACGAAGTTGAGTATCTAGGGATTTTCTGATGACTTTTCTAGGGTCATGATGTAAAACGAGGATCACGATTAGAAATAAAATTTGCTGATTTGGTAAGATGATCAAAAATGACCCATATTGCATCATTCCTTCTAGGAGTATTTGGTATTCCCATGACAATATCCATCGTTATATTATCCCATTTCCACTCAGGTATGGGAAGAGGTTGCATGAATCCTCCAGGTTGTTTCCTTCCAGCTTTCACTTGTTGAAAAAATAAACATCTTGACACAAAATCAGCAATCTCCCTCTTCATGTTGTCCCACCAAAAAAGTTCCTTCAAATCTCTAAACATTTTGGTGCTCCCATGGTGTTTAAAGAAATTGGAACTATGAGCATCATCTAACAATTCCAATTTTAGATTAGGTATATCGAGAACACAATGTGTCTTCCCAAATTTCAAAATTCCTTCTTCATACACAAAGTATCTCATTCTCCCATCATTCACAACATTAATCTTTTTCTGAAACTTTTCATCACCGGTCAGATAACTCTTTATCTTTTATATTAAAGGTGGTTTGGTAACCATTTGAAAAAGTATTAATGTTTTTCCATCCATGTTAATTCTAATATCCATCTTCAGTAGATCCATGAAAATAGGATCCCTTCCAATTCTCATAATAGTCAAAACTCCATGATCATTTCTTCTCAAAGCATCAGGAACCTTATTTTCCTTCCCCGAGTGTTACTGTATCATACAATCACAATAGATGAGTATTTCAAGCTATCTCTTTTGCCTCATGTTCAGTTCTTTCTATGGGATAAAATAATTCATACTCTTGTGATCAGTATAAATCTCACAATTTTCACCATAGAGATAATGTCTCCATATATTCACAGAAAATATTACAGCAGCTAACTCAAGATCATGAGTAGGATAGTTTTTCTCATGAATTTTCAGCTGTCGTGATGCATAAGAAATAACTCTATCATTCTGCATAAGGACACAACCAATTCTTTTCTACGATTCATCACTATATATAATGTACCCATCATTCCTGGATGGTATAGTCAATATAGGAGCATTTATTAATCTTCTATTCAGTTCTTTAAAACATTATTCACACTCTTTTTTCCAATCAAATTTAACCCATTTATGTGTGATCATCATTAATGGGTTAGGCAATCGGCCAATGTTCTGGAAGAAACATTGATAATAACCTACTAAGACAATAAAACTGCGTACCTCAGTTATACTCGTCGGTGCTGGCCATTCTTGGATTGGTCCTGTATTAGAAGGATCAACAGATATTCAATCCTTAGAGACAATATGGCCAAGAAAAGAAATCTCCTGAAGCCAGAATTCACACTTTCTAAACATCCCATATAATTCATGTCTTATAAGTGTCTTCAAGATAATGTGCAAGTGATTTTCATGATCTCATAGCTTTTAGAGTACACCAAGATATCATCAATAAATACAACAAGAAAATCATCGAGAGATTTCTTGAAAACTATATTCATAGATCCACGAATACAGAGGGTGCATTATTCAATCCAAAAGGCATTACTTTAAACTCGTAATGTCCATAACTGGTTCAAAATTCTGTCTTTGGAATGTCTTACTTCTTCACACACAACTGATGGTATCCAGATCGAAGGTCAATCTTTGAAAAGTATTGATCTCCATGCAGTTGGTCTAATAAATCATCAATGCAAGGTTGGGGATACATGTTCTTTATTGTTATATCATTGATCTCCCTGTAGTCGATACATAACCTCATAGATCCATCTTTATTTTTAACAAAAACGACAGGGGATACCCATGGAGAAACAATAGGGTGAATAAATCCCTTATTACTCAATTCCTCTAGTAGTTTATTTAGTTCAAATAATTCCACAGTGTCCATTCTATAAGGTGTCTTTGATAATGGCCTTGAAATGGGAATTAAATCAATGGAAAAAACAATTTCTTATTCTGGAGGATTTCCTGGTAAATATTATGGAAACACATCAACATATTCTCTCACAGTAGGTACATCATCTATTTGAACATTAATTTCCTCACCCATAGTTATTTCATTCTCTTCCTCCCCGATAAATGAATTTAGTTGAGCAACTTGGGGTAGATCTATATAAGAATTAGGTGGTGACGATTCCGCTCTAAAGTTAAGGTGTTCATTATGATCATCATCAAAAATAGTAACCTTTTTATTTCTTAAAATAAATTTTTTCATCATGGTCTGAAATCCAATCCATACCAAGGATTATATCAAGTTAAATCATAGGTATGACGATGAGATCTGTAGATAAATAACATTTATGTGCTCTAATGGGGACTGATTCAAAAAAAATTGTTGCAATGATACTTCTCTTAGGATTTTTGACTAACAACTCCCTTGTAAAATAAAATTGGAAATATCTAATTCTCTAAGAAAACTGGGAATATATGAAACAATGCGATGATCTAGTATCAAATATAGCATTTTCTGAACATGAGGAATGCATTAGATTTCCTACCACCACGTTTTTCAGGGCCTCAACCTCAGTAGTAGTGATTGAATAATCTTGGCCTTGGTCCCTAGGCCTTTTCTGAGTTATGTTTCACTGACACATACAACATTCATTTGCATAATGTCCCATCTCCCTACAATTGTCGCATTAAACATTGTTAGCGTCTTTATTTATTTTACAATCACCAACTAGATGGCCTTTCTGTCCAAACTTGTAGCATACTCATTTTCCTTTTAGACAGGGACCAGTGTGCTTCCTTCTATAATTATATCAAGGTGGAAATTTAATTCTTCTCTTCTTCCCTATTACCTTATTTCCTTTCCGAGAGTGTTCAACAGATCTCTTCTTCTCTTTCTTTGATATAATGTCATAAGACATAGAGAATTATTTTTTTGTCTTGATAATACACGAGAGAATTTATTCGTATGACGAGAAGGATTGTGATACCAATGCTGTATGGAGAAACGGTTCTAACCCATCAAAGAAAAGATCAATCTTACTTCATGGGTTATGTATATAATCTACATCATACCTTCCTAACCTTGTAATGTTAGCCTCATACATGGAGATATTATCATCCTCCTTCTATCTAAGACTCAGAAACTTCCTTTCCATATTTGCTAGATGGTCATGAGAAAATTATTTTTCTATGAAAATATCTTTGAACTCTATCCATTCCATATTTTATACTTCATCATATTCCTTCATGTTTTGAATCAATGACCACCATTTATCAGCATCTCTAGTTTGGCTGTAAACTGCCATGATAAACTTTTCCATTTCACTACTCCTCAAGGCATGGAATATTTTCTCTAAAATATTTATCCATTGCTCAGCTACTAAGGGATTTGTATTAACATTGAATTTTTGTGGTTGTTTTCTCATTAAGAAATCTAACATTGATCCTCCATGCTGTGGATAGGGGTTCTCCATACAGGTAAGGTTATTATTCATAACCTGAGTGAGTTTTCCATGTATGGTGGTTAGCTGATCAGCACCAGTTGCATCACAAGCTCCAATCTAATTATCTTGAGAAGAAGGGAAATCATTATATATATTGTGTGCATTGATACGGTTTCCATTTCATCCACTAGGCGCCATTTATAAACAATGGCATACACTAGATGTTTTTATGAATCACAATACATAAATCCAAAATTGTAAAACACTTAACATAAATTGAATTTTTTTTGGATATAATCCATAATCATAAAAATGTTTTCTCTGGGGAATTATATACTCATAAAGCCTTCATAATGTTTTTTAAAGAAAATAATTATTATCCTAAGCCTATCCCATGGGAGTGTCATAACCAAGAGTGAAACAAGGCCCATTGTTTTCCACCAGTTCCCATTTGAGTCTTGCTCAAAGCGGTGTTTTCATATTTTACCCCTAGGTAAATCTATGCCAGAGCCGCCTCAACCTACTTGTATCTAGATAGGGATGTATTTCTTGGAAAACTCAAAAAATATCTACTATAGAAAAATTCTAAGAAGTTCTTCTATACTAATCTCCAATGTTCATCTTAGGTCTATGTGCTTTAATAAGAGTTTATCTAAATCTAGTTTCCAAGGATTGTACTAAACATCATCTGATACCAACTGTAACGCCTCGACCCTAGATACCCAGAGTCACTGCATTATTACATAAAATTGGAATGATCACAAGGAAATCATGTCTCTATAGACGGATCAGTTTAGTATTATTTGAAACAAGATTCATACATAATTTTAACTTTACAGCTTGAAGAGAAATACAACACAATTATATTTCATTAGAAACATCCAAGCCTACTAGATTATGCCTGCAGGTCACTCATAACTAACTTCATCATATCCTAGGAAAATGAAACTTAAGAAAGGGGTGAGCCCAAATGCTCAGTAAGGGTAAGTAATAAAATGGAAAATGACATAAATATTAAGCATTGTAAATAATTGAAACCACATGCCTTTAAAAATTATAGACATGAAAACATTTATGGAATGAATCTGAGCTGAGTAAATAAGGCCATAATAAAACATAATAATTGGTATAATAGTATTCAAATTACCACATGAACCATCAATATTATTTCCAAAATGAGGGAATGTATAATGTCGGACATTCTGAATCATTTTGTGAAGGCCTCGGCCAAGACGTCTAAAAATGATTAAGGCATCGGCCAAAACCATAAATCAAATTGGGAAAGGGACTCAGCCAATTCCAAGTCTAGTTGTCTCATGATAACTACTGATGAATTGAGGAGCTATATAGGGCTCCACCTGTCACATACTATGTCCAATACATTCCACATATGAAAAGGTTTAAACATATCATAAACATTAAAATTAATACTAGTATACGAAATGTCAATAATTTATCCATAAACCATGAATGGTATAAAAATAGCACATACACAGTCATACATATAACAATACAAAAAATACAATATCTATGTTTTGTATCAAAATAAATGAACATCAAATAAACTTAAAATTCATCAACAGTTGTTGACATAGATGAAATCAAACCACTTTTTAGAGAAATATCTATTTCTATTTTGATATAATTTAAGAGTCACATAATTATAAAATAAAACATTTACTATTAAAATATTCTTATAAGCTTGTAAGGAATGCTTCGACGAGTTTATAAAGGCAGAAAATAGACACCACCACCGTATAAGTCAAAAAAAGAAATTCTTACATTAATTTTGTTGAAAAGGTTAAAAAGGACCTTGTTTGGAAAATGATGGAAAGATTCCATTACAAACATATTGTAAAAAGTAAAATAAGGGTATAAATGACAAAAACCCATATTCTATAAAATAATAATAATGTTTTGAAATACATTTTTAAGAAACATGGATGTGGATGATAAAGATGTCCCTGTAGATAATTACGTATAAATAACCCCGGATAATGAAGAGATTGTGAAATAAACCTTTACCATGTAACTTTCCTTGGATAAGGGTAGGTTAACCTCGAATATAATGGTGACATAATTGTTAATAAATTATACTTGAATCATATATATTAATATGATATCATATATGATCTTTTAACATTAATTTGTTAATAATATCTTAGTATTATCATCATTTTGGGTGTTAACGGATACGCTTTTCTTTATATTAAATATTATGTGAGCCATATTTTTTATGGATGGGATGTATATTATTCATATACATAATTATATCAAGTCCTTAAACCTTATTATTAATCAACATATGAGAATTATACTTGATTGGATATGATGCGGAATGAATCTCATCGCATTCGTGGAGACGATAGTCCGTACGTACGCGCGAGCATCAATATCATTCTTTTGATATTAAAATAATATATAATTGGATGGTATATTATATATACATAATCATTAACATGTTATATTTAATATTTTCATGAATTGCACATAATTATTATACCCATCCAAATAATAATATATTGAATCACAGTTACACCACGATGTGGAGACGGTAGGCCGTACGTACGCACGTATGGTGACATGTCATTCAAAGGATGGATTGAATAGTGAATGTGGTTGTACTATATTTATAATAACATCACAGTATAGAGAAGATAATGGATTTATTATTTTAGAATGGAAACAAAAAAGAAATAAGAAGTTGGAGAAGAAAGGAACTTGAAAAGGGGTGGTGAAAACATTACCTCTTCTTCGGGTTCTTCCTTTTGATTTGATCAAAAGGGATCTTTAGGTTGGATTTATGATCAAAATAAGGCCTCTAGGTTGATGTGAGGGAAGTTGGTAGGATATTTGGGCAGGGTTTGGCTGGGCCAAAAGGCTTTGAAGGTGTGAATAATTGGTTAGAAGTGGTGTCCTTTTATAAGGGGGAGAGGGGCTCTTTAGGAAAACATAAAGTATTAATTTATAATTAATTTATATTCGGTTTATAATGTCTCAAAAGTGGATTATTTAATGTCTAAGGTGGGGAGGGGTCGAAATACTTTCATAAAAAAGATTTTATATCGGTTTGGGTCACTATATTAATCTTATCATTTATATTTAACTCTTAGTTAAATAGTTTGACATTTACCATGTCACTTTATATTTTATTATTATATGGTTAATAAAATTATTATATAGTTCCAAGGAACCCCTAAGAGGTCCAATAATAATACCCCTATAATTATATAAGTCATTTGTCTGAACACTAGATTTTTATGAATATAATATCAAATAATAATATAATATTTTTTTAAACTCATTTATGTCAATTTTAATGATATTTAATAATTTATTTTTGTTAAAGTCTTAACAACATTATTAATTCGAGAAAAATTAATTTAAGAAATCATAACATTTCATATTAACCAATTAAATTATTTTATGGCATCAAAACATTCATATTATATTTATTTTAACATTTATAATTCTAAATATTTGATTCTTTCATTAATAATGCAAATACTAAATCATAATTGTGTCATAAATATATTTAATTATTCAATGTCTAAGAATTATAAATAAAATAAAATTATTTAAGAAATAGTTTTGTAATTCTAATTAATTTTTATTGTCGAAAATATAACATATTTAATCCTATGTAAAAATTGTTTTGCTAAATGATATATGCTTATGTCATTTTTGTATTTACATTAACTTAATTAATATAAAGTCTCATTATCACTTACAAGTGGATCCATGGGGTCCCAAAATCGACCTAAAGATTCCCATGGTCAGAAATGTATCAAAAAATAGATTTTGGATACGTTTTAGGGTATTTTATTATTATTATAATATTATTTTTTACCCTTATTTACTGGATTTACCCTTTAACCATGGTAAATAAAATATTTTCCGAAGTAATTATTCAAAATGTCTAAAAAAAGTTACCTATTTAAAACATTTGGACCACATGATTATAAATATGGAATATATTTTTCTAAATTCAAAACACAGAAGTGGAAGAAGATTATTTAAAATTAATTCTTGCTGACAAAAAATAAGCGCGTTTTTAAGAAATAATAACTATCAAAAGATTAACACTTGTTTATGTCCAGTTTAAATGTGAAATTACGTACAATGACCAACATTGTATTTTGTGGTAAAAATATATTCTCAATATACTTTAAAATCACTCAATTTCATAGTTTATCGCTATTAAATATATTGATTTAAAAAGTTGTTTTTAATTAAAATTTAGTAATTTTCACTATTCATCAAAAATTGAATGTTCTATGAAAAATACCAAAAATTAACCCTAAGATAATTTTGATATTCCAAATCCAAAAATGAACTCCATTTTGAAATATAAAATGTATAAAATTTAAAAAAGTGGGTATTACTATTCATAACGGCTAGTTTGATTGGTTGCGATGTGTGTTAGAACTCGAAGTTGCGTACAACACACGCTATTGTATTATTCATAGAGAAGCGTACCATGGAATCTTTGGGTGTTACAATTATTATTCTCATGGATTCATTTTTTCTTTTTCTATACTTAAACACTAATGAAATTTTCATTTTAACCTTATTTGATTCCATTCACAGGGAATGTATAAAATTCACTATGAAATATATAAAAGGTTAAACTATATGGACTAACGTGATTATCCAAAATGGAAAAAATTATAGTATAATCAGTGTATTAATCAATAACAACTTACTCAAAAATGTATTGGGTTTACCAAGAATATAAAATCTTTACTCCATTGGGATTTGATTAATGAAATCTTGATTGTTTAATGGTACCCCATCTAGGCTTCTGGGGATGAGTCACTAATTTTGGAATCAATGGAATATTAATAGAAACCATAGGAAATATATTTAGGAATACATATATATATATGTGTGTGTGTGAACAAATCCCTATGGTATAAATTGAGGATATATAAAGAAGAATATCATAGAGTTTTTCTAAGAACTATATTATAGGGGTCATCCTAGAAATAAATCAATGTATGGTTACTAAATGTTGATGTTTATATAGAACAAAAACACATAGGTGTAACAGCTCAAAAAATGTGCCTCATTACTTACTTGAGTGTGACCAGGTACAAGAAAACAAGCAATATTATTCCCATAGTTTCACACACATTGGGGATATTCCTATGATAAATCAAATATTCATTAGAAAATGTGTTGAAGGATTTGAATATATAATGAAAATTAACAACCTATTGTTAAAAATTATTGTCTTAGGTTGCATACCATTGGTCAATATTTAAGTAATAAAAAATTATTGTATATTTTTACAATTTGATTTTTCATAGTATTATACTGTTAAAAATTACATAATCATTAGTAAAGATCATAATTTCAAATTCATTCACATTTTGGAGTGTTCTTTTCTTAGAATTTAAGATAATTTGAACACAATTCACACATAATAGTCAACATTTATACAAAATCGATACTACTGAGGAAATATACATTTCTTTCATAAAATTTAAAAATAAAATTAAAAAATAATTTATTTTTCATTACATATATTTATAAAATTAAACTTTAGATACTTCTTTATCAAATTGATCCTTATACCCTGTGAAATTTTTTGAAGACATGGGATGAGGAAAGAAATCATAGTACAATATGCATAATGAAATAAAACAATCACATTTTTTAAAAATTGAAATCCTTTGAAATCATTGTTATATAGAAAAACACTTCACTTGTTATAAGTAGTGAAAAATATTCTCTGATTTTAAACTCATGTAATACAATATTTGTAATAAAAAGATTACAATAAACCCATAAAAATAATATATAAAATAAAACAGTATCCTAGGAAATAATTATACATAAATGGAGAAACCATGTGCTCAACTTCTACACATTTAACTCTTAAAAAATCGATTTACCATGTGGTCGACTTCTATATCCAATAAATTAGAGATAATAACATAATAACCAAATGATGCATCATCGCAGAACTAACCATATATGGTTTATCATGTATCATCCTGTCTAACTTCCATGTACCATTATATGATCATAGCACACAGAAAATTAATTTTCAACATATTACTTTTCAAATATCTTTTTCAATCATAAGAAAATAGATCATGTTATTGAAAAAATAAATCCATTTCCAAAACCTATTATAAATACCAATTTTTAAATAATAGGTATATATGGGTTTCTTTTAACTAAAAACAAGTAGGCTTTTAGAGGAATCCTAATATCGAATAATGGTTTCAATTTTGGAAAATTCATATCACCATATACATTAAATGGAACATGTTTTCAATAATTTAACAAAACGTTCTGTATAAAATACATAAAAAGATTCCTTTTGAAAACAATTGAAAAAAAATAAATATATACGTAGAAAATTATTTTCGATTCACATTATATCAAAATAAATATGTAATAAAATATTAGGAATATTGACATGGATAAAAAATGTCATAATTATGTCATTTAACATTTAATGTGTCCCATTATACTATAAACATTTAAATATAAATCCTTGTAAAAATAAGATTTAAAAAACAAAAATTTACATTATAATATATAAATTAATGACATGATATGTGATTGGGTTTGTATATAAAAATAATAAAATATGATTGGTGCATAACATTACACTATGCCATATTGAATATACATTGAGATAAAGTCCCATATCTTGTATCAGATTCATGGTGTATGTTCACTATTTTCCTAAACAATAATCATATAATATTATTTAAATTCATGAGAACATTTTCTAGTTTATTATTCCTTTTAATATACCATATTACTATGTTATAACGTTTTCATAATTATTTAATTTCACATCTGCCGTTTTATTGATATTCGATTTATGAGACCAAAATTAATTTGGAAGGATATCTATAGTCAAAAGTATTAAATAGTCAATAATATCTTGAAAATAAAATCAATGAAATAATAATTACTTTTATACTCTATTTACACTTATATATCCATCCACAACATAAGGATATGAAAAACGTACAACGTTACTATCATGGAGATGGTAAACTATACATACACAATAGTAACATTTTATTCTTTCAATGATTATTAGGGAATGAAGTTTTTTATTATGATGTCTTTATAGAATAATAATAATCCCATAATATCCTATTAATAAATAAAAACTAAATGTAAATATTATGTAGGTAATTTTGGTGAATAAAAAAGAATCACACCGCTCTGTGGATTGGATAATTCACTCTTATATAGAAAGGATGTTATCATCATTATGTGCATTAGAAGAACGAATATAATTGAAATATTATTCTTTTATAATGATGAATATTTCCTTAATTTCACAAATAAAGATTAATTCATTAATTATAACTATTATTGAGAGAAAATGATATAAAATGAATATATCGGATCGTGGAGGTGATAGATCACATGTAAGCCCAATCTGTTAATTCATTCCCATTCTTTGGAAGTGAAGATGTTTTTTAGTGATGATATTAACATAATATAATTTAATAATATTCAAGATAATGTAGATATTATTTAATCTTTTATTAAGAATATTTTAAATGTGTGGATGAATAAATAAATTAGAAACCCTTAATTGAATATTATATATCTTCTTCGAGCGATTTCCATTGATTATCAAATTAAAAATATTCAGGAGGGTGTTCATAAAAAATAAGGGTCTAGAGAATTTTTTGAGTGATTATAGGATAGTATTTATGAATATATGGGCAAAAACCCAATTGATTTTTTGTGTGATGAGATGATAATATTTACTACCATTTTATATAGTTGTGGGAGGAGAACTCTTGGAATATATCAATGAATTGCATTAGATGAATTTTATATTCCATGTTTTTTCCAAATTTATTTATTTATAATATATTATAAGTACGGTTATAAATCCATTCATCCAGTAAATATTAAAGTAGTTTTTGTTTTTTTATCCTTATCTTTTTTTAATCACGTCTTTAACCCTTTTAACTTTTTCCAGGGTATCATGTAGTTGAACAGTATACCATTAATATAATTATTATAACATTATAAATATATAATAAAGTTGTTGTTAATAAAAAATTAGGATTTTTCACAATTATTTATCACAATATTATATTTTTTTTAAAAATTATACCATTTAATAAAAGAGAATGTATTCAAAATATAAATAATTTAAATTAATATATTGTATATTATAGGAATTTTTATAAATATATTAATAGAAATTTTAAATAAAAAAATACTTCTAATAAATCAATAAAATTTATATTTGATATGAATTTTTTTATATGAAATTTAATTTATCAAATTATATTTTCATTAATTTTTTTAATTTAATTTAGTTTATATTTATGTTAATTAAAAAATTACAACAACATCATTGTTGAAGCCCTTAATTAAATTTGTTCATCCCATAAAATTATTAGTATATTATAATTTTTGATATAAACATTTTATATTTCAAATTAATATTTATATTTGAACATTTAATATATATTTACACATATTAAAAATATTTCACTCGATAAAAACAGAAGTCTAAAAAAATTGATTTTTAATTGAATACAATACTTTAAATGTTTTAAAGTCATCAATGATGATCTTAGGGAATATAAAATAATTTCAAGATTGATATTGGTCAAAAAAGACTAATAAAATTAAATTTTTACATGTATAATGGTAATTTTATAAAATTTATAATTTTAATTTTCCCCTTAATTACATTATTTAACATTAACCACGATAATTTTTTTCCTAATGTTACTATTGTTATTGTAAAAATATTATAGGGAAATATCTATTAAATTTTCACCTAATTAATTGTAATAAGGAATATATATCTTAAATTCGAAACATAGATCTGGTTAAAATTAAATTAAAATTAATCTCGCTGACATATCGAGAAAACGAGAGTTTAATGTAAAAAATAAATAGTTCACAATAATTTTATATCCAATTTAAAAGTGAAATTGATTCCCATTTCCTAAATGTGGTTCATTGAAAATAAAACTTTTTATTTAAACATTAATACCATTCTAATACATATTATAAAAATATAATTATTTTTTATTAAAAAGAAGTTTTTAAATAAAATGTAATATTTTTTCAGTATTCATCAATAAATGAATATTATTAAAAAAATAACAAAAATTCATAAAAATAAAATTATGATGAATATATTTTATATAATATTATTATTTTATAAATCATAATCATAAAATTGGAAAAATAATATTTAAAATAAGTGCTCCATCAATAGGAAGCAAAACAACCTATTTTGAAAAATAATTAATTTAAATGTATTTTTTTCTTATGTCATGTCTATAAAACAGATAAGATGAATTTTAAACACTAAATTAAAAATAATATATATATATATATATTTAATTCATATAATCAACAAATAGTGATTTATTAATTTATTATAATATAAATCAATTGTGGACATTTAAATAGTTTTTTGACAAACATTTCATTTTCTTTTAAAATTTTATTCTCATTCATTTATAATTAATTTTTTGTAAAATAATTTATTATTCATAAATTTTCAAACCATATTTTCCTAATTTAGTTTACACTATTCATTACATGCATTCTAACTTCTAATATTTAATGGTAACATTTATATATTATTTTATTTTTTGTTTAAACAAGATGTCGAATATATTATATGATATTAAATATATTGGTTTCTTTTAAAATTGGGGGAGATTCATTCTCCCTCATTAATAAATTGTTTCCTCACAATTGGTAATTCATTTTTGGTAACTAATGATTGAATTTTCAATATATCATTATACAAATAGACATCGGAATAAAATAATTGAATCATTTACATTAAAATAGATAATGTGAAGTATTATGATAACCTCAGAAAGCACATACTAGGGTTACATGTAGGAAATCATGGAAATAGAATGAAAAACTTACTATAATGTTATGATGGAGTGTGATTGATAACATAATCATGAGAATGTTAACAATCACAAAACAATAATTATATGATGAGTTGAAAGGTCACTAATATCCTGGTAGAAAAAATAAATGAATAATGTTTTTTCATATCCTATATATATATTTGAGGAATTCCAATACTAAATATACTAATAACATAATTAAATATACTTACAGGGAATTTAGAGTTTGATTTTATAACCATTTTAAACAAAAAAAATTTTTTTCTCTAAATAAGTATTATTTAAGATGAATTTTCATTCCCCTGATATTAGAATGATATTCTATAGATGGCTAAATCCAAAAAAGGATTAAAAAATATTACTCATATAATTATAAGTTAACCAAAACTAAATTTGTAATACAAGATAAGATAATTCCCTTAAAATAATATACTTTTATATCATTAAAAACTATTTTCATATTCAAAATCTCATAGTGAAAATAAAACTTAAATATAGATTTTCTATATATTATTGAACATAAAATTCCTCAATGTAATCTCAACTATGATTGAAACCAAAAATGTAGAAGTAATTGTTATCATAAACATCCAATATAAATTTAAAAATTTAATTATAAAAAAATAAATTTCTCTTATTGTCTCATACTAAAAATCGTTGAGTCAATAAGGTTTCCTTATTAATTTTCCATTCCTTTATTATTGGGTTGATTATTGAGTCAATAACATTTCCATATCACTTTACCATTCATTATTGTTTTGAAAATCATAAACACCTTATCTTAAAGAAAATTTCATTTTACCCTATGTTTTTCTTTCATAAGGAAAATTTATTTCCTCAATGAAATTTATCCTTACATTTTTTTTTAATTTATCATTTTTTCTCTAAGTATAAAATTTAGTTTTGTATCCAAAACATTGGAATCATATATATACATAATCAAATATAAAGCATTATGTTTTCATGATCTGAGTTCGAGTTCTGAAATCTTATGAGTTCTGACTCTGAGTTCTCCGAATTCATGTTCCAAACTCTTATGAGTTCTGACTCTGAGTTCTTTAAATTCAGACTCCTAAGTCTTATGAGTTCTGACTCCGAGTTATCTGAATTCAGACTCCGAACTCATCTGAGTTCTGACTCCGAGTTCTCTGAATTCAGACTCAAAACACTTCTATGTTCTGACTCCGAGTTCTCTGAATTCAGACTCCGAACTATGTTAGTTCATACTCCGAACTCTTGTGAATTCGGAATCCGAACTCTTATAATTATCGACTCCGAACTCTTATGAATTCAGGCTCCGAATTCTACTGAATTCAAGACACTAAATTTCCTTGAAATTCATTCTCTGCAATTCTATATAACTCTAATTCTGAATTCTTATAATAAACATAATATGAATATACATGTGTTATAGACTTCGAATAGTTTTTGGCCAGACTCCCGACTTTAATTTTTTTACTTGAACTCTGAAAAATGAATTTTCTTAAGTAACCATAATTTTTGTTCACTAATGTTTTGGTTATAAAATGAGGTCGTGCATTCCGTTTCCATCTAACCATTGTTTTAGTGACACATGTACAAGTCCCTCAAAAAAATCAATGAAAAATAATACTGTTGTAGGAGTAATCCGATCGTTGAAGTTATGCCTATAAATAAGAGCTCATTTAAACGATCTCATAACAACAAAATGAAAGAATTTTACACATACAATAACTCGCTTACATTCTATTGAAGTGATTTCTATAGAGATAGGATCTAATAAAATCTCTGGATTCGTGCATAATGTTTGAAGGTGTTGTTTAAACATGTCTTCGTTCATAATTACTTTGTAAAGAGGTGCGATTTCCTTAAAATCAGAGACTTCAGTTTGTGAAGTCAAAGGTCCCTATTTCCTTGGAAATTATGGTCATGTAGGGATAGCAAGATAGACACTGATCATTGTATTGAGGTCTTACCTGTGTTTTGGTAAGACATACATTCTTTAAATTATAAATCATGGGACCTTTATCCAAGGTTGTTGGATACCCATCTTTTTGGGTTAAAATATTTACAACTAGTTACTTGTAGTTTTTCAATTTTGTTTTCCACTAAAATTTTGTTTGTTGAGGAAATAATAAATATCTTATACATCCATATACATGTACTCTGTTTGAATAGGATTCTATACGATTTATGGTAGAATCTTTGTTGTTGTAAACTTTTGATTCATTTTCAGAATCAATCAAGTTATTAGAACTTAGAGGTGTTGTGAATTTTGTTTATACAAAATTTCCATATGGATTTTTTAAAGTATACAATTCACTCCCCTATTTTTTATTGAGTATCTACCCAATAGTTTGATACTAAAATCAGTATCATATGTATCATACTATTGATCTTACAATTGATATCAGAGGGTTTTGTTCAATCTGAATTAATATTATAATTAGATTTAGAAGAAAAACCTTCGACTTAATTTTGTTCAGAATCATATTTTCATACTCATAATGTTTGGATTCATATATTACTTAGAGATACCCTAGTTCTATTTTCCTTTTATAGGAAATGTTTTTCCCTTATTTACAAACTTATATTACTAAAGAGATTGTGTGGAAAGATTTTCCGTAAGATGGATGTTCTAAATATTGGTTCTATAGAAATTCTAAATCCTACCGGATATCCTATTTTCAATGGATGTGATTATGAGTAATAGAGAGACAGGATGATGATATTCGTTATTAACACTGGAGTTGATAACTACCTGATGCTGGTAGGAGACTATTAGATTCCAGATACGGAATTAAGAACTTTACATATCAGGAGAAATCAGAATATCAAGCAAATTTCAGAGAAAGAAATACATTACTATGTTCCATGATTAGGAATATCTATAGTCAAATATCTTTATGAGGATCTGCAAACTGAATCTAGAAGAAACTTGAAGTTACACATTTCAGACTTCTAATGTTATAGAGACAACAAGAGCTATGTTGAGAGCTGAATACCATGGATTTGACTTCCATTATGGAGAACCTATAAGAAAATTTCATCAAAGGTTCGTGACTATTATAAATATCTTACAATCTATAGGAGAAAAAGGTTTGGATGATGAGTCCCTTGTAGAGAATATTATAGACATTATGCCAACTGAATGGGAATCATAGAGGAAAACAATTTTTGAGAACATTATAGTCGCCCAAATTTCCATAGATGAGCTGTTTGGTACACTTTTTCAGTATGATACTATAATGAAGAGAGGTGCTGATAATGTTAAAAAGAACAATGGGAATGAAGGTGCTGCTTTTACAACTACTTCTAAACATATAAAAGCCAATACACCAGAAATATTATCTAGATCAAAGGTAATGAAATTTAATATTCAGTTAGAATCTAGTGATACAGAAAATTATGAGAATGAATTAGAAAATCTTTCTTAGAGAATAAAAAATATAGTAGCTCAGAATAACTATCAAAATATGTTCAAGAATATATAATACAAAGATAAGAATGATGGGGATGTTACTTGTTATGAATGTAGAAGAACTGGTCATATCAGACCTTATTTCCCTCCATTGAAAAAGAAGGAAAAGAAGGAATGGAATTCAGAAATAAACAAGAAGAAGTTCTATCGTTTGAAGCACAAGAAAATTCTTGAATGAAACGATACATAGAGTGATAGCTGAAGAGACTCTTCAGTATGTGAATCTTCTAAATATGAATCATCAGCAATGAAAAATATCGAATTCATTGCTACTACTTCTTTCCCAAATACTTGTCATATGGACAGGGTTTGCTCGTCCGAGGATTTAACAAATTTATCCCTTGATAAGAATTACTATTCTGAAGATATTACTTCTAATGAAGATACTTGATCTTTTGATAATGAAGAAATACCATCTCAGGAAGAAGTATCCATATTTTCTAAGTTGTTAGAAGAATAAAATTGTATAATTTCTAAGAATGTTGACAAGGCAAATACTAGAGAATAAGTTCTTACAAAAGGTATTTAAGACCTCTCTAGATATCATGAAGATATGGATGAGCTTCTAGAAAAACTTTCTAAATACCTTAAGGACGTAAATTATGAAAAGGAAAAACATTCTAAAGATCTTAAGAATGCTATTTTAAAATTAATTTTTTTTGAGGAAAAATCGAACTCTAAGGAAATAAATCCCGAGGATAAGAATTTATTCATATGACTAAAATCCAATATATTTTCTGTTGAGAACATCTTGAAAAATTTACATCTGTTAAAGAAAATTTTTACAAGATGTATTCTTAAATTAAACCTCATGGAAATACTACTGGAGTAAGATATACTCATAGAAAACCTTTTTTTAGAAAAAACTATTTGATTACATCCAGAGCCCCTTTGTGTACTAAATGTAAATGTAGAGGGAATTGGAAGAAAATTGTTCGTTGATTAATTTTCAATCCCTTGGGTTTCATAAAGCATATCATTATTAACAAAAGTGGATACCCAAAATTTTATTGTCTAACAATTATGGATCCATGAATGTTTGGATTCCGAAAGTCTAATATTCTTATTTTCAGGAGAATAAATAAAGTACCAAAATCAATACATGGTACATGGATAGTGGATGTTCCCATCATATTTCTGGTAACAAAAACATATTTGATAAGATTATCAATGCGAATAGTGGAAATGTAACATTCAGAGATAATGCTAAGGTAGAAATTATTGGTATAGGTAACATCATTATTCTTAGAATAACATTAATTTCCAATGTTTATTTTTTAAGGATCTTAAGAACAACCTCATTATCATAAGTAAATCATGTGATGAATATTACCTTGTGAATTTTAGGAATGATAAATTCTTAGTACACAATTCCAAGGAAGATTTTATTCTTTCTGCAAATAGGAAAGAGAATGTTTACACACTGAACATAGAAGAATTTAGAATCCAAGACCTACCTAACATAGTTCAATTGATGATCATTCTTGGTTATTGAATATAAGGTTAGGTCACTGTAACCTTATGAAACTATGAAAAAATTATATGAAAATACTAGTTAAGGATCTACCAGAGCATATATTTGATTCTTCAAAAGTTTATGATCCTTTTCAATATGGAAAGAAACATAAATCATGTGTTAAATCAGTTTCTAAAGTCTCAACCACTAATTCATAATAGTTGGTGCATATGGATCTTTTTTGTCCAACACAAACTGGATGAATTAGAAGAAAATATTTTTTATTTTTCTTAGTTTATTATTACACCAGATTTACGTTGGAATATTTTCTAGAAAATAAATCGAAATATTTTTCTTATTTAAAAATTTTTATGGGCCCAAGTTAAAAATGAGAAAATCTATCCTTTGATAACAATTCATAGTGATCATGCAGGATAATATAAAAATTATGATTTTGAAAATTTTTGTAGTGGAAAAGGAATTAATCATAACTTCTCATCACCTAGAATACATCAACAAAGTGGTGTTGTTGAAATAAGAAACAAAATTCTTCAAGAGATAATGTGAACCATATTGAGTGTATATTTAATTGCCAAAAGTTTTTGGGATGAAGCTGTAAGTACTTCTTGTTATACTATAAATTTTGTTTTGATTAGTCCTTTTCTTAATAAAACTCTTGATGAGTTAGGGAAGGGTAGAAAACCTAGACTTTCATACTTCATTGTTTTGGTATCAAGGTCTTCATTTTTTATACTAAAGAGAATTTACAAAAATTCAAATCTAAATCTGATGAAGGAATCTTTATAGGATACTCCACAACTTCTAAGGCTTATAGAGTTTTCAATAAAAACACTTGTACAGTTTAAGGGACAGTACATGTCAAATATTTTGAAACTAATACCTTTGTTTTTAAACAACCCCAACAAACATCTTCAGATGTGTTTTCAAAAAACTGATTATCAACCTTTGTTAGAAGATCCCTCCGATAAGTAAAATGTCAAAGAAGATGTTTATGAATAATTTAACCGAGAATATTTTTTACATTATGTTGATCAATAGGTTTTAAAAAACCCAAATCATTTGTTTCTTATTAATCACCCTAGTTATAGTATCATTGGTGATGTAAATCAACACGTAAGGACAAGAAGTTCCAAGTGAAATGAAGTAGAATATCAAACATTCATTTCCTAAGTAGAACCAAAAAGCACTGATGGAGAATTAGGTGATGATGATTGGATAATATCTATGCTAGATGAACTAAATGAATTCTAAGGGAATAATGTCTGGACCTTGGTTAAAATACCTAAGGAAAATTATGTTATTGGATTAAAATGGGACTTAAAAAATAAGTGTGATAAAAATGGAATCATAGTAAGAAATAAATCAATATTGGTTTCTAAATCCAATAATCAACTAGAAGTAATTGACTATGAAGAAACCTATGATCCAGTAGGTAGACTTGAATTTATTCGTATTCTACTTTCCTTTGCAGCATTTTTCAATTTTAAACATTTTCAAATGGATGTGAAATGTGCTTTCCATAATGGTTTTGTTCAAGAGGAAGGTTTTTTTAACATCCTCATAGTTTTGAAGATACAAAACATCCCGAAAATGATTATAAGCTTACCAATGATTGATATAGACTTATGAAATCCCCTCAAGCTCGGTATGATAGTCTTACAATATTTTTTCTTCAAAAATATAATTTTAAGGGAAATGATGATCCAACCCTTTTTATAATGAAATATAAGAAAAATAGTTTCATTACTCAAATTTATGTTGATGAAATTATATTTGGTTCAACTCAATAGTCTTTAACTGATTCCTCTGCGGATCTAATGATATCTGAGTTTAAAATTAGTATGATTTGTGGGTTAACATTTTTCTTTGGTTTTTAAATTTCTCGAAAACCAGATGGAATCTATATATCCTAACATAAGTATATTAATTATATTCTTTAAAAGTATGGATATGACAACACTAAAAGTATTATTACTCCAATTGGTACTTCAGACCCACTTGATCTAGATGAAGCTGGGAAACCAGTAGATCAAACGTATTTTAGAGGTATGATAAGAAGTTTACATTACTTGACAGCTATTAATCGAGACTTGATGTTTCTAGTATGCTTATGTGCAAGATATGAATCATATCCTAGAGAATCTCATGTAATGTTAGTGAAAATAATTTTTAAATACTTAATGGGAACCATGGATTAGGACTCTTTGATATTTCTAGAAATGATTTTATTTTAAATAGTTTTTCAGATGATGACTTTGGTGGATGTAGAATGGATAGAAAAAGTACATCTGGAACTTTTCATTTCATATGAGATTCATCAGTTTCTTAGTCATGAAAGAAGAAACACTGAGTATCACTTTCCACTCCTGAAGAAGAATATGTAGTAGCTGGATGTTGTTGTGATCAAGTGCTGTGGATGCAACACACAATCACAGACTGTTGTATGAGTTTTCCCAAAACAAAAATTTTGTGTCATAATACCAGTTCCATCTCTTTATGTAAAAACCATGCACATCACTCTCGTGAAAAACACATAGCAATTAGGCATCACTTTATTAGGGATAACACAATAAAATGGGATATCATTCTTCACTTTGTCAAAACACAAGATCAAGATGCAGATATTTTCACAAAATCTTTACTAACTGATAGATTTTAATACATTAAATAGAAGTTAGGATTTATAACCATAAGGTAATCTTCCATATTAACTTTCTGTTGAAACCAATCTCCTTATAGTAAGAAACCCAATTTTATAGGGGAGTATAATTTCTTGTTAGTTAGAATAAAAAATTTTCTTAATGATATTTTTTTAAAAAAAAATTCATAATGATGTTTTTCAAAAAAAATCATAATGATGTTTTTCAATATTTTTGTACTCAAAATTCTCGTAAAGATGATTTTCATACTCAAAATTTTCATAATGGAGTTTTTCGTTTTCCCAAATTTTTAGTAATCAAATTTTTGGAATCTAAATTTCTTCAAGAATAACATACCTCAATACAAATAATCATTCTAGAAATTCGAAATGTATGATTCCTTTCATGATTTTTTGTAATCATCTTTTACTTGATGTTTCTTTTTCGTTTTTAAATTGTTCAGATTATCTTTTCCTAAAATCCAAATGTTTTTATTAAAAAACATCAAAATATCGAATCCAATATTTCTTTGTGGCTATCATATAAACCATCAGATCTGATTAGAAGGATTTTAAGCCATTGGATTGAGTTTGGAAGAAGAATCGTCGCATCTAAGACCTAAAAAAAGGACCCCTGATGGTTTTCCCACATCAATCTCAATGCTCTCACATGCTGGTGCTTTGCCACTCTACTAGATCTCAATCCGAACTTCTAAGAGGTTTCTCAATTCTGAATGTCTGTAGAAGAATCTTCTAATAATGATATGTCTTATGTCAAGAAAATTTCAGAGTGGCAGGTATATAAATAATGTTTGGTGCCTTAGAACTTCTTCAACAAGTATGATTGTATAATATCAAATAACATCAAGAAAAATGGATGAGAATGTATTTCCTTATCGAAGCCAGGTGATAAATATTTGGTATATCCGAATCTTCTTGTTGAGTTTCATGAATCATTTCGTTTCTTCATTGAAGAAGGCCGAGAAATTTTTTCTTTCATGATCTATGGAAAGACCTATTCTCATTCATATACTACGACAGCTAGCTTAGTGGGTATTCTATATGAATGGGAAGTTGAATTCGGATCCCATAATTTTCCATATGTCAATGGAAGTTCTGTTATGGTGAAAGATATGGAGTTCCTCAGTCTTAAAAATTTCAGGACTCCGATGATTTACCATCTGTGTAAAAATTATTTGATTCTCTAGTTTTGGGTTTAGGGATTTATAATTTGGAGAAAAGGTGACATGGACACCTTAAAGAAGATTGATATGTGTATTTTGGATTTTCAGGTGAACTTGAGGATGATCAATTTGGTTAAGAAAATTCTTATTATGATTGAAATTATTATGACTGGAATCTTGAAGGCTCAAATAATCATGTATCTATCTATTCATTCAATGTTAATTCTCCGGTGCTTTGAATATTTTAAAATTAATTGCAGCTTGAAGCCAAGGAATTGCGAAGTAATGCAAGTCAGTGATGATACTCTAAAGAGGATATACATTGGTTTTTCTAAGGTCTCAGGAGAATTTTATGACCTACCTACTGAAGAAGATGACGTTGTTCCAACGAAACAAGACATGGTTGAACTATCCAAAAAAGACAGGAAGCGAAAGGAAACTAAAGGAAGTAGAAGAGGAAGGAAAAAACCCCCAACGCTATGTAATGTCAATCCCCACCTCCAAAACCATTGAAGAAAAAATAATATTTGGATGAGGTTGTAGCTATGTGGAGGGATGACATGAAATATCGAAATGAAGGAGAGCCACCGTTTGGATTGGATCATACAGAAGCTAAGGCTTTAAAAGTGAATACAACTGATGAGGTTGAAAAGAAAGATATAGAAAAGATATTAATGAATAATATAACTATAGATAAGATTGTGCAATCCCTTCAGAGGGATACTGTGAAAGTATCTAAAAATATCCCAGTTCCAAAATCCTTCCTGGTAGTTGTTTTACTAGAAACCCTTGGGAAGAAGTTTTTCACTCTGCAAAAATATAGAGAACTAAGAGAAGTGGTTGGAGTTGAACAAGAAGAGAGCAGTGGTGACACCATAGATTTGATTAAGAATGTGGAAGACTTTCACGATAAGGAATGACCATCCAAGAAATTGTTAATCCGACCCTCTAAAGCTGAATCTTTGATGATTTCCTACTCCTAGGTTAGATAAAAATGCTAAAGAAGAACTGAATAAGTAGACTGAAGAATAATGTTATAATCATCATTTCATTCACCCATAGGATGTTGAGGCAAGAGTTCAGAAAGAAGATATAGATGGAGATAAAATTGTTTAGCTATACGAAAGTGAACACAAATCTCAGGATGAGGAAGCTATTCCGAAAACTGATAAGGGTAAACAAGTGGTTCTTGACACACCTACTAAAGTCATTGTAAATAATAAGGAAGCTGGTGGATCTTCAAAGAGAAAACTTGCAAAGCTAGAAAAATATCCATGTCCACGAAATGTTTCAGATTCGGAATAATCATCCCTTGGACATGATTTCGTTGTTCAATCATTAAAGATGCTTGGTGGCACCATTATTATTTTTCCAATCATTGATTCTAGTTTCCAGATGTTTCAACACAAACTAAATAAGAAATATAATTTAGTATCAATGGTGATGGATAAGTGTTTGAAGGTTGAGGATGATTTCAAAAATCTATTCATTAACTATGATTCCCACAAAAGATCTTATATGAATATGTTAAGCTGGTCAAAGAAGATAGTTGAAGAAATTAAAGAACATGATGAGTTCCAAGATGGTGTCAAGGTGGATTTTGACATTGAAGATGGTAAGATCAAGGATCTCAGAACCAGTTATGAAGAAAAGATGACTCTAAAAGAAAATTCTCAGATTCAAGAAGTGAAGGATTTGAATTGAATGTTTTATTAAGTTTCTCAAAGAAATATGAGAGAAAGGGATCTTTTTATTGAGATTGAATAAAATCTTGTCAAGCAGGAAGAATTTTAGAAGGATTCGGTAGAGGCTCTAAAGGCATAGGAAGATAGAATCAATGACTTAGAGAAGAAATCTGAGTATTAGGATCATATTCTCAAACAATCAGAGAAAGTTCATAAGGAGCTCAAGAAGGAGAAGGCAATAGTGATGAAGCTAATTTCCACGGAAAAGGAAGGATGATATTGCTTAAATCTGATCTTTTGTTGTATTTTCCATCCTTGTACATGTTTTTCCTATCCAAAAGATATGTTTGGTTAGTTGTCTTTTGGTTATTTAGTATTGATATTTTAGGTACCATATTATTTTTTCCATTCCCTTCATTTATTTTTGAAAATCACAAGGTGGGAGAAAGGAAAAATAATTCTATGTAATGAAGAAATTTCCCTAAGTAAGGGGGAGTTCATCTAAGGGGGATTTCTCAGTACAATGATTTTTGTATTCAAGATAATGAAAAATATCATTCTATAAATCTATAATAGGATCCTTTGTGTTCCAATGCCTAGGGGGAGTTATTCATATTCATCATTGTCCATGTAAAAAGAGAGAAATATTTTATTTCAATGTCTAGAAAAATATCTTCTATGTCCTTATTTTTTTCTTCTTAAAGATGTTTGTGCTTTCCAAAAAGGTGCTAATTATTGAGTCAATAGGGTTTCCTTATGACTTTTCCATTCATTCATGATTGGGGAGATTATTGAGTCAATAAGGTTTCCTTATAAAATTACAATTAATTCTTGTTATGGAAATCACAAAAACTTTATCTTAAGGAAAATCTCATTTTACCCAATGTTTTTATTTCATAAGGAAAATTTAAATCCTTAATGAAATTTATCTTTACCATTTTTTTCATTGATCATTTTTTATCTAAGTATAAAATTCGGATTCGAATCCAAAACCTCATAATAATATATATACTTAGATATAGAGAATTATATTTTCAAAATCATAATTCAGGTTTTGAAATCTTACATGTTCTGAGTCGGAGTTCCCCAAATTCAGGTTCCGAATTATTATGAGTTCTGAATCTGAGTTATCTGAATTTAGAATCTGAACTCTTATGAGTTCTAACTCCAAGTTCTCTGAATTCAGACTCTGATCTCTTCTGAGTTCTAACTCCGAGTTCTTTAAATTTAGACTCCACACTCTTCTATGTTCTGACTCCTAGTTCTCAAAAATTCATACTTCGAACATTGTTAGTTCAGACTCTGAACTCTTCTGAATTCAGACTCCTAACTCTTGTATGTTCAGACTCCAAACTCTTATGAATTCATACTCTAAATTCTACTGAATTCAAGACTTTGAATTTCCTTGAAATTTATATTGCATAATTCTATAGAAATATAAGTCCAAATTCTTCTGATAAATAGAATCTGAATAAACATTTATCATATACCCCTAATAGTTTTGCGTTAGACACCGAACATTCATTTTTTTCATACACTCCGAAAAATGAATTTTCTTAAGTAACCATAATTTTAGTTCAATCATGTTTTGTTTATAAAATGATGTCATGAATTTAGTTACCAACTAACCATTGTTTGAGTGACATGTGTATAGGTCCCTCATAAATTCAAGGAAATATATGACCATTGGAGGAGGAAGATGACCATTGAAGTCGTGCCTATAAATAGGATCTCATAAGAATGAGCCTAGAACAACAAACTGAAAGAATTTTACTTTTGACAGAAATCAATTAATTGTTGTTGAAATGATTTCTAGAGAGATATTCTCTTAAAAACTCTCAAGCATCATGCAGAAAATTTTAATGGATTTTTCAAACATTGCTTCATTTAGAATTTCTTTGTGTAGAGGTGGGATTTGCTTGAAATAATATAATTAAGGTTGTGAAGTCAGATGTGCAAATTTCAATAAAAATTGAGGGCTTGTAGGGATAGAAGAAAGATACCGATCTTTGGATTGAGGGCTTACCTGGGTTTGGGTAAAACAAACCTTCTGGAAAGTATAAATCAAGGGACCTTTGTCCAAGGTTGTTGGATACCCTTCTATTTGGGTTAAAAGATTTAATACTTGTTACTTGTTGCATTTCAATTTTGTTTTCAACTGTAATTTTGTTTATTGAGGATTGTATAACTATCTTATACTTCCTTATACTTGTACACTTTTTGAAAAGGATTTTATAGGCTTTAAGGTAGAATAGTTGTTGATGTAAACTTTTGATTCATTTTAGTAATCAATCAACTTATTAGAACATAAAGGTGTTGTTTATTTTTTTATAAAAAATTTCCTTAAAGAATTGTTAAAGTATACAATTCACCCCTCCTATATATTGAGTATCTACTGAATAGTTTGATACTACAATCAATATCATATGAATCATAATATTGATCCTACAAAAATTTGATTTATTAAATCCCATAATCTCCATGATATGATAAATATTTACATAAATTAATTGAATAAGCCTATGTCTGGAGTCAAATCCTAGATTATTCCATCATTAAAATAAACTATCATTTTAAAAATAAATTAAAATATTATTCTATTTACCATAATCAAAAATGATTCACAACATATTAAATCTATTTCTAAGAAATCACTCAACCGACAAATCATTTTCCAGGACCGTGGTTATCTATTTGATAAACCATATGTTACAAAAATATAATTATTATTAATCCATAAACGTATTTAAATTTTAAAAAGTAATATTATCCAAGCTTTCACGTAGTCCATTGGTAGGAGATTCGCCCTTATTTCCCTTCAATTGTTGGTTCAAAAGTGATGGCCTTTCCCAATATGGGAGGTTGTCACCAATCCTATGGGTAATACTTTTTCAAAGATTATATAATATTTATGACATACCCAACATATTATTTAGTATTATAGAATATCCAAAAAATGATTTAAACATAATATTTATCTCATACAATTCCTTTTTCATTTCAAAATGTAATGACCCATAATTACCCCAAAATCAAAAATATCCAAAAAAAAGTTAATCGCCTTAATATTTAATAACATAAAGAATAAGAGGTGTTTCTAAGACAATATACTTATTCAAAAATATAAAATTGTAAACCCATTATTATAACAAAAACTCTTTTGACAACATCATATTCTCAATTGTTTTCTAAACCATCTGTTGATACCAACTATGAGGTCTCACCCTTAAAACATTGCATAATAATTAGTAATGCCATGAATATTACTATCATTAACATTGATGATTTGTTCATGGTAAGTGTTTTATATAATAACATCATAATTAATACATAACAACCCACATTCAATCAAATAGTATTATTCAAAAAAATTAACAATTTATTTCATAATATTAAAAATTTAAAAGAAAACTTTTATTTTATTCCAGAAAATTCTTCATAACATTCGACATGAGTTTCTCTTTTCTCTTACCCGTCCGTATAATAAAAGATTTTTTTAAACACAGGATTGTCCTAATAATATCACTAATGGATACATTATTAATGAAATATTTTAGTTTTGTTAAAGCATTAAAAACCATGAATAATTTTACATAATGTAAAACATGTCACCCTGAAGAAGTATTAAATATTTTCCTTCGAAAGTAAGATAATTACATAACTTTTTTTGGTGAAAGTATTACTATAAACCCATATAATTTAAATAAGAAACATAAATTTAACATGTGACATAATTGTACATAAAAGTAATAATCCAACGGTCGACCTCCATACATGTCACTCTTGAAAAAAAGAATAACCACATGATCAACTTCCATTCCACAAGCATTGGTGGTTATAATGTAACCACTCATACATTGTTTATCAAGGAACAAAAAATACTTGGTTACACATGTACCCAACCATATAATGTCCATTTACCATTATATACTTGTAACATATAGAATCTTCAAATTTTTAACATGTCACTTTTAAAATATAAATTTTAATCATATGAAAAAATTTCTTGTTATAGAAATAATATTTCCATTTTATAAATCAAATTTAAATATAAAAATTCCTATAAAATTTTTATAGTTATTTATTTATATTAAAAACATGTAGGATTTTATGGGAATCAATATATCATATATTTTTCATGGTGACATAGAATTTGATATCACTAAATACGTTAAAAAGAACATTATTTTTGTATTTTTCCGAAATGTTCCATATAAAATACATAAAAAATTCATTTTTAAAACCATAAAATGAAATTAAAATAGGAATAAAATTTCCTTTATAATAAATTTATATCATTATATATATGTAAAATAATATAAATAATATTAACACTCTGAAAAGTTTTCATAATTAATTATGTTAAAATTCTAGGACTGTCATAAATCATTGTTCATTAAATCATATTTCTGCAAATATAAAATAAATTAAAACAAATAAATGAAATTATAATAAATATATTAATTAAATTACAATTATATGGTTTTTTATATAATCCTAATAAACGTATATGGGTTTATAACATAAAAGTAATCCTCAATAAAAATGGGAATGAGATGAATTTGCGTACCCTATCTCTGATTGGTCATGTATGTTTTCTATATTACTGAATAATAAACATATTTTGATTATTTACATTCCATAGAACCATTTTAAAATTTTTTATTCTTATTATTATATCACATATTTCCATCTTATAGAAATTACGTAATTATTTAATATGACGTCTGATATTTTGATGATATTCGTTACATGAGTCCAAAATGACTTTTGTCCGATGTCTAATTCCGAAAATGGATTTTTATCAATCATATAAAGAGTAATACTCATGATATAATAATCAAATTAATATATAAATTATACTTATAATTACATATATTATTAATTTATATAAAAAATGACCTTTATTTCAATAATGGAGACCATAATCCCTACGTACTCATGAGTAATATTTCTATTATTCAATTGTCATAATGGAACAAAGTTAATTGTTATTTTATCATAATAGAATTATAAAAATATAATTAATATATTTTTATTCATTTAAATATACATATATATATTATCCTTATGCTTTGGTGATTAAAAATAAATTACATCACTTTATAGATGTTATAGTTCACATGTACTCATGAATGATATTATCTATTTTATGTGTATAGACTGAAAGAATATTATTGATATATTATACACATATAATTATTAAATACAAATAATATCATATATATACATTAATTCCATCTTTGAAACATATATTGGGAGATAGTGATGGAAAATGAAATATATCGGTTCAAGGGGGTCATAATTTATAGGTACGCACAAACAATTAATTCCCTTCCAATTTAATGGAAATGTAAATAGATTTAGGTGACGATGTTGACAAAATAATATATCTATATATTTATTATTATTGAGTTATTACATAGACCTGGTCTATAAAGATTTTAGGATGTTTGATAATGTAATAAAATAGAAACACTTAATAAAAAATGATACCAATTCTTCCAGTGATTTCTTTGAGTATCCACATAACACCTTTAAGATGTGTATGTTACCTAAAATAATGACTATAAAATGTGGTAAGGGATTCTATGAAGGAAGTTAAGAAGATCTTAGATGAATTAAATTGATATTTAATTTGGAGGAGATGATAATATTTACTTCCATTTTATAAAATATGGGAGGGGAATCATGGAATTCTTTAAAGTATTACGTTATATTAATTGTCAATTTCAGATGGATAAAAATTATTTTATCTAAAATATATAATGATTATAAATTCAAATAATTTCATCCAAATAAAATTAGATTGGTTTTTATTATATTTTTCAATCAATATATTTTTAATTTAACCCTTAATTTATGATTTTATCTCTTATCATGTGGTCAAATAATTTACACATTGAGGGTTAATATAATAATTGTAAACTGAAAAAAACCAATAAATAAGTCATTAATAACCTTTTAGGACATCTCAGATTTATTTGGCTGATTCATAGATATTATAATTTCAATATTAATTAATAAAATATTTTATATTTTAAAATATCAATAACATCAATTTTGACAGTACTCGTTAATGAAATTATAAAAATATTATAATGGAAAGATAAATTGGAACTAATACTTTTAAAACATCACTATAAAGTCCAATGAATATAAAAAAATTTATATGAAATAAATTAGATAATTTTTTTTATTTCATATTTTTAATATCTCTTATTTCATATTCACTATTACTAATCAATAACTACATCATCCTTCTAAAAGATTTTAATTTAATGCTTTTTTCCCGAAATTTAATATTAAAATATAATGGTGATGAGAAATATTTTATAAATCAAAATTAAAATTAATATTTTAATATATCACCTATATTACCTCATATTAAAATTATTTCACTTTTTTGAAAAAAATGTGTGAGCAAATTGACATTTCATTGAATATAATAATAATAATGGGTTAACATAATTCAAGTGGCTTCATGAGGTAAAACATATTTCAAAGAGAGATTTAGGAGAAAATAACCTATCCAATGAAATTTGGACAAGTGTTAATGTAATTTTATAAATTTTTATAACATTATTATTTCCCTTAAATACAAGATTTACCCTTAAATTTTTTTTAAAAAAATTAAGTAATGTTACTAATAAAATTATTAAAAAATTAAAGGGAAATATTTATTTAATTTCTAAATAATGATTCCAATTATGGAATCTATTTTTCAAAATTCAAAACATATTAGTGGAAAAATTAATATAAAATTATCCTCTTTTATTGACCTATAAAATATATTTTTATTGTAAAATTGTTCAAAAGATAAATTTTTTTTTGTATCCAACTTCATTGGAAAATTGATTCTTTTTCAAAAATTAGATAAATTTATAATTAAATTGTATAACTATAAAATAAAATAATTAAAATAAATATTTAAAACTATAAATAAAATTTATGAAAATGTAGTTTTCAATTAAAATGAATCATTTTGAATATTCAACAAAAACGAACCTTATTAGAAAAATACCAAATATTAATTAAAAGTAAATTTTGATGCTATTATTTAAAATAATAAGATTATTTAGTCATGTATAACATATTTTATTACTAAAACTAGATTTTTAAAACAATTCCACCAAAAGGCATCCAAACATTTTTTTATAAAAATAAATCATTTAATCATAAAATTGTATCTATTCTAATATCATTTCTAGAAAACACATAAGATGGAAGTTAAATAAATAATTGAATAATTTTTTTTCTATCTATAATTATTTAATTAATATTGTTCTAAATTAGTTATTTATATATTTATTGGTATGAACCACACTTCTGTACATTTAAATTTTCTCTAGAAACTTTTTTCCTTTTATTTTAGGAAGGGTATTACATTCAATAATAATTAATTGAAAAATAAAGAATATATTATATAAAAAATTTTATAGTACCTTTTTATAATTTAGTTAATCATATTCATTCCCATAAATCAAGTGGATAGGTTTTTACAGAATCCATTAAATGTTACTTAGTTTTTTGATTAATATTGACGTGGAATATAATTTACAATATATAACCAAGAGTAATCTTTAAAAAACTAAGAATTATAAAATAAATTATTTTCACACATTTTTTTGTTTTATGAAACATATTCTTCTAATCGATAAACACTAGAACAATAATGGACCTACATGGAAATAAACTGATGATTTTTTGTGTATTGGGTTTTATTGAAAACCATAGATAAAAGGGAGTCAAGTGATTAACCATATTTCAAAGATGTCCATAATATATATTTTTAAAATTTTTTTAATATGGTTTTATAAAAAGAAGAAATATATTTCGGGTGAAAAACCATCATGTCTAGGAAGGTTGGGCATCATGAAACCATGATTGATGGATAATAAGGGTTTAATTCCTACCACTAGACTATGCGATATCCGGGTTAATATATCATTCCATTAACCTAATTTTTTTCTAAATAAAGATTAATAAAGAAAAAATATTTTTATTTTTAATTTTATATATTAATTTCAAAAAAATATTATTTTAGAGAATATTTATGGTAAATGGAAAGAAATTGCACTATTTTATGGGCCTTACGATCTATAAAAAGTGTATTTTAGTGCTTCAGGTATCAATGTTAATTTTCGGATATCAAATTCATGTAGTAATGGATGAATTTATAATTTATAGAAGCACAAAAAATAATGAAAATTTTATAGTAGTATATCAAGTAAGTACATTCCATATATACATGTAAATAAATTCATCAACCTTAGAAAACAAATATTAATAAATGCTCTTATAATACCTTAATTATTGTTTAATCAATGGTCTCCTAAATAATCATATATTTTTATCTTTGAGGCCCTCAACATTTGGTTGATGATTCAAAACCCCTTTTTCAATGGCTCATGTAGAGCATCCTGTATTGAATATGTATTTACAAGAGATCCTGGATATTGTTTTCATTCACATGAGTACTTCACCATGGGGTGCTCTTATTTTATTGGTTAAAAATAAATATGGTTCCATGAGTCATTGTATTGATTATATAACATTTAATAATATCCCCATTAAGAACAAGTATCATTTTCTATATATAGTGGACATGTTTTCTCAGCTCCAAGGAGCATCATTTGTTTCAATATTGAATTGAGATATGTGAACCATCAGCCGAAGGTGAAATAAGATAAAAATATAAAAAACATTAAATATTAGAAATATTAATTTTGAGTATGTGATTTTAACCTTTAGTTTGAAAAATTCCCATTCTATAATTACAAATTATTAGAATATAATTTTTCATGTATATTTGGATAAAAATGTTGTTTATTATTCATCATATTATATTTTTTTCAAATATTTTTGTGGATCATGAAAAACATCAAATGAATTTTCAAACAATTATCAAAGAAAAAAATTTATATGAAAAATTACAGATATGTGACTTTTTCTTAAAATATATTTCTTTTTTTGGGTAGTTGTTAAAAAATATGGAATAATAGTTGATCCTCCGAAAAAAGGTTTTGGACGTTAATCCAAGGCCTAAAAATGTTATTGAGATTTAATGTTTTCTTGGATGACAATTCTATTTTTAGTGGTTTGTTAAAGTGGTTTCATTGTTATCTATCATGATAACTATGATAACTCAAAAAAATTAAATTAATCTAGGAAACATATTTTGAAAAATATATTTAGGATTTGAAAATGAGGTTTTCGAATTCTTCTATTTTGGCATTACACATGAGAAATGTATATTTTTTCATCAATTTGAATTATTCTTTTATTGTTCATGGTTTCATTCTAATGTGTAATGATTAGTTAATTATATCCAATTAATTAAGATAGAAACCTCTCGAGTTAAAATTTTACACATATGATTTTAAAATAGATATAGTTGTTTTTGAATTAAAATATTGGAGGTATCATTTAAATAGAGAAAATTGTGAAATATACACTTCCCATAAATCTTTTAAGTACTAATTTTCATACAAGAAATTTAACATGAGATAGAGAATATTGATGGAACTGATAAAACATAATGATTTCATGATCAATTACCTTTTTTGAAAGGAATTTAATGTGGTCGATTCAGTTAGTTCAAAAAAATTATAAATTATATTTTTTTATGTATAGAACATGGGAATTGGTTAATTATTTGATGAATTTTGGCCTAAAAGTGGTTGGTTCATGATATTCCACATGTTTTTTCAAGTGTTAGTATAGTCATATGTCTTATACATAGTAAATAATGAATCAAAAGTCTCCTGTCACTTATAGAAATTTTTTAAATTTGTAATGAAATGTATGTTTCTTGAATTTAATTTTTATAAATATGGTCTCTTTATATTTGGAAATAGAATATGTGCACCTTGGGTTTCATTGATGAATAAAGACTTTTTATTTGAAGATGATATTTATCTATTTTTTGTTCATCCTTATATCCCTATGATGTATAGATTTCATCAGGAGTATTGCTATTAGGATGGAATGAAAAGAGATATATCTAATTTTATAATGAAATTTGGGACATCTCAATTGGTTAAAGAATAACAAAAATCATCGAAGGTGATGCTTCATCCTTTTCTAGATCTAGATTGGTAATGGGAAAATATACATATGTATTTCATAGTGGGGATACCAAATACTTCTCATTGTATCACTGTGATTTGGGTTACTATTGAATGAATGGATATATCTTCACATTTCCTTCCTATTTGAGATAATATGTATTTAAATCATCTTTATCAATTTTACCAAAAATGGATAGTAAGGTTACATGGAGTGTCTTTCTCCATTGTATTATATTGTGGTCCCATGTTTACTTCTATCTTTTGGGGTGGACATTATAATTGGTTGGGAGTATAATTATATTACAACACATCTTTTATCCTCAATCCGGGGGATAATAATAGAGAAAAATAAATTCATTATAAGACACACATATAGATTCTTCAATGGTTTTCTCATGATTTTTTGAACAACAACATTCTTTATTTTATTTTTATTATAATATAAATTTACATTAAAGTATTAAAATGGAATATTTTGAGGCATTATATGGAATGTGGTGTTGATATCCATTATTTTGAAACGAAGTTGGGGAATGGACGTTAATTGTTCCAAAATTAGAAGGTTTTGCGGCTAAGAATGTCTAGATGACCTAACCACATACAGGGAATTCTCATAGCACACAAAAAATTACGCAGATAACAATAGGAAAGAACATTCATTCATGGTATGTTATCATGTTCAACATAAGTCATATATATAGGAAATTTTTATGTTATTGGTTAACAATAGAAAGATAATACCACAACAAATTAGACTATATAAAATCCTAGCGATAATAGGACCTGTTTCATACTAGGTATATTTCCCAATAAATTTAGCAATGGTAAAGGATTTTTTCATGTATCAATTTTAAGAAGGAATTTTAAAAATCATCTCATGTTTTTATCCTAGAATAAGTTCTTCTAGAAAAGAAAATTTATTATAAATAGTTTAATGCCCCAGACCTAAACAGCCACCCGAATAGTTCTAAATGGGTCGGTTGTTACTACCTTTGGTGAACCTCCCCAAAAACCCATGGCTGCCGACTAGTAGTCATGGTCTTTATAGGTATAGTGGGGAGGCTATAACCCCTCATAGGATAATAATGATTCTCGTATGAGTATAATAATAGAGATGCATCAGAATATCTACTCATAAGGATCGAACCGGACCCCCAAAGTAGAAGCACCATCAATATCAATAAACAGTGGAAGAGACAAATATAAATAAAAGCAACCGAAAGTAAATACAATAGCATGTTAAACACTTGTAACTACCACTAAACAACAAAACATGAATCCAAATAGGGACATACATATCCATATATAAAAAGGGTGCCAATGTCTAACCAACTATAGCTACAAATCAAGTATGAATGGTGATACAGGAAATAAAGCAGAACAAGGTAAACTCTTGCTAGTTAAGTCCTCAAGGTTAATATCATCCCCTTGTGATAGCTATTACAGTCTAGCGCCTAAATCTAGTATCCTTCATACACATAAATTTATAATTTTAGGACGCGTCCGGAAGGGACCATGCAGGGGGTGAGCTGAATCTATGTAGAATACAACCCAACGGTGCGTAGCTAATATAATTGTTTAAACAGACATTCATTAATAAGGAAAACAGTAAACAATACAATGCCAAATTGAACACAAACTCCAATGGTGCTCAGCAGCCACCATGGAGTGTCACCTACATCGGCCAAAGTCGGAATCTCTATCACGTAACCCTACATCATGTTCCCCCTGACACCACGTGTCTCATGTACCGACGTCCCAAAGGAAATCTCGGGAGATAGTAACCCGAAGTAACACCGATACATGTCCTCAGATAAGTAACCAAAGGGACATTGTTGTTTCCCCTCCAAATAATGTAACTGGATGGACAATGATGTCTGCCCTCAAAATAAAGTAATCATAGGGACAATGACGTCTTCTCTAAAAATAAAGGTGATCCTCTGCCCCTAACTTGATATCCTCAACACTATCCCTTGACGACTCCTCACCTCCCACGTGGCTTCCTACGACATTAAACCCTAATCAAATAGTACCTAAAACACAACTAATGGGGGACTCTACCCACATGAGTGGTCAAAACCACCTCATCATGGAGTCTCTATGTTTTCACAATACTCAAAGTTATGGGTGAGTGGAAATCACCAAAATAGAACCCGAGCCACAACACATCTGACATATCCTGTCCCTCCATCCATACCTTTCATTTTTTATGGTCTCTCAATCCCAGTAACCTGGGCCATGCCTAACCTAACAGTCATCCCACCTTAAACTGACACCCATGAAACCCAATTCTACGGTCAGAACCACCCAATGTAACCCGAGCCAAGCCCAACCTATGATCAGCATCACTCATGAATATCCAGACCATGCCCAACACAACCCAATGGTTCTAGTATATGCAATTTAGAAATTAAATATATAACATATTTAAACAGAACCCATAAAAAGGAAAAACAATCTAAATAGTTTAATTTCACTAAACAAGTGTGGTCATATACCATCATAGAGGTATTTAAGGCCTCTAACATTTCAATTCAAGTTTTAATAAACTAAACACAATAGTTTAAAGCAATAAAATTCTTTTATTACCACTTTTTCATCCCTGGAAAAAATTCCATAATGATCCATAGCCACTCACCCGGCCCCACTCAAGAATAACAGGTAACGGGGCATTCCCAATTGCATCCTATATGTCAAATAAACAATTAAACAGAAAATAATAGGTAATTTTTGGGACTCACTCAAAATACCCAAAAACAGACTATAGGCCGTGCGACCCGAAAATCAATGAAAACACAAAATAGGTATGCGCCACCTACCTGATACTCGTAGAAGAAAGTGCGTTCGATATCAAGTTCCAATTTGTATCTGATCTTCGTATATCTACATTTTCTTCCAATCCCGGCAATTCCTCTTAGATGGAAATTGCGACGCATGCAGAAAGGGATCTAGAACAGAACAACGTGTGTGGGTTTAGCCTAGAAGTATAACTCTCGTAGCCATTGAAGGATTGAATAAAGAATTTTGGATGAAGAATCTAGGGAAGGAAACGTTTTCGGCCCCCCAGAGCGCCAATTTATGAAAAAGGGGAAGAAGAAGGTTTTTCTTTAATAGAGTCCCGATGCTCTTTCATTTATGTGAATAAAAAAATACATGATGTGTATTAAAGGACTACACACTATGTAGTGTCCTTTTCTATACTCTGACTTATGTGGAGATAGCCACACAGCTTGGGCACTCCAAACAGGTTGAAATGCGGCTTGAACCCAGCCGGTGCACAGTAAGGGAATACATGACGAGTCGAATAACACTGCATGTCGTTTTTTAGGAAATTTCTACACAGTCATCACATGTCATGTACATGGTGATCACAGAACTGGTACTTGCCTAAACCCTACACGACATGTACTTTAAGGTACATGACGTGTAGTTCATGAAATTTCTAGAACATCCCAGATGTTCCCAGTCCACTCAAGAACAAGTCAAAAATTCAAACATGGTCCGGATTTTGACCCGTTTTAAAATCTGGGCTCTTACAATCTCCCCACCTTAACATTGCTTGTCCCTGACCTATCAAACAAAACCCGTAGATAGCACCAAATATACCACTCCAATCATGTTACCTGGACTTCCTCAGTTTCAATGGTTCTGACTAAATTCCTCAACGCACTCCCTAACTTAGTAATTTCATAGCTCTATCTCAACCAAACAAATCTCAAAACAAGAAAAAGTTCACTAAACTATTTTTTGGATTCATGGTCATTTCATGACGCATCGTCACCTCTATGCCTCATTGGTGCTCTTATGTCATTCCCAACACCCAACGTATCCTGCACCATATCATTTCCCACCTCGACGTGGTCATAAATCCCATGGATGTTCAAATTAATCTTAATGCCATGAAACTCATGTAACCCACATCCTCGATGCCCCGATGACCACGACACATCATGTAACATGCGTCCTCGATGCCCTGATGTACAAGGCACCTCATGTAACCCACATCCTCGATGCCCCTGAGGATACACATATCATACATATATATATAAAAATATCACATACCTGATATGGTGCCAATCTCACTAAACATAATCTATTCTATCCACATAGATCAGTACACTCATAATACACAATCCCCTATAGGTCATCGCAAAAAGGAAAAACATAGAAATCACATCCACACTTGTCGTGTACCTCTAACTCTCATCGGATCATCGGCCTTCTCATCTTCTGGTAACTCTACGGCGTGTTCCCTACCTAAATTACAATTACCTAATTCCTAACCTCCGAAATTTTTTTCTCTATCCACCATCCACTGATCCCTCAGCTGGGTCCTGCTTTCTCTGTCATGTCCTTTGCGTGCAGCTGAACCTCAGCTACCATATCCTGGTACCGAACCTGAACCAACACCAGATTCCACCATATATCCTTGTCCCTACATACCAACTATCTGAGAAGGATTCTTGTATAACCTCTCATGATGTTCGAGCTATCTACATGCCCGAAACTCCATTGTATGTCTATCACAATGAGTCTGAACATGTCTTGGCTATCCATATTGAAAGAAAATCACTGCAGATATACTACGAGGTTGTCTAGCTAAGTCCTTGACTAGACTTCCCTACAATAACTCATCTTATCCTCGCTTCATTGTGTGTGAACCATCACCTAAAACTGTCTTCTGGCCTACCTAGGTCATATCCCTCTAGTTTCCATCCGCAATAAGCGCCTGATTCACCACCTATGAGAATGAACCCAACATGAAGATATTTACATAGATCTGAATGGTATGTCATAATCCATTCTCAAAACACCTCACCCATGCTGCATAATATCATATCATACCATTTGAAAAGTGAGAGATCCCAGTAAATGTAGCTTCATAGTCCATAATGGACACGTCTCCCTGTTGAAGGTTGAAGAACTCCAAATCTCTCTCTGCTCTCAGTGTATTGCGGTAGAAGTGCTCAAAAAATATGTCCTGGAAGTCATTCCATGCTAGTCCCTCATGCCTGTGAGCGTGAACATGCACATCCCACCAATTCATTTCCAGTTCTCTCATCATGTAAATCTCCATCATAACCCTCTGCCCTGGAGGAATCTCGAGCTTCTCAAAGATCATTTGCATGATCTCTATCAAATTATTAGTCTCTTGGAGAAAGCCCTCGCCCTGAAAAAGTGGTGAGTGCTGCGACTGGAACTCCCACGTCAGATATTCCATAGATGGATTTGTACCTTTCACACCTATGTTGATCTCCTATAAAGTCGCGTATTAGGCTAGCTTAGAGCTGCTTGTATAGCCATGGTTTGAACACTGCCAAACTCGGTTGTTGTCCTACCTGCACTGGATCCTGAACATGATCTTATCAATGAGCCTAAATCTGGGTCTCCAGCTCTGCCTGCACCAGATCGTGAACCTAATCTGGATCATGCGTCACTGTACCATCTCTCGTCTGACGCTCCATTGGAGTCTCCCAAAAAGTAACCCACTGAATACAATAAATGGTCAGAAAACCCACACACATAACAATTTATAAAAGTCTAACGTAGATAAGTAAATATGTAAAAGGCAGTGCATAACTACTGCCCTTACTCTCCCCCACTGCAACCATGCCCCATGGAATCCTAACCTCTTGGACTTCTTACCCACCCCTAACAGAGCCACGTATCATATGTTCCTTGGGCCATGCCTGTCCTGACAACTAATATTTCCTCAAACCGATGACTGAGTCACCCAATCCTGGTGATCAAAATCACCTCAACAATAGTACATGCCTACACTCATAAGAACCAGAACCAAATACCCTACCACATGAAATTCTACAAATACACAGACCATGGCATAACACATTTCAAAAAATAAGATATTATATCAGGAATTTCACCTATTCACATTCCAAACCATACAAAGCATGGAATATGACATCACTCATCTAGTATTATCACATCACAAAGAATACATGATGTTATGAAATTGAAATACCCTTAAATGTGCCTATAAAAAGAAAAGAAAACAAGCCTTTTCGTACCATACCAAGGTCAATTCTCCCATACAGTACCAAGTCAAGGGTTACACATCAAAATCAATAACATCACACCTGATGTGATCCACCAAGGATGAAAACAATTAAACTTTAATCTGAGAAAAATAAAATTGAAATTCCCACCGATGGAAACTTGGTTCGTCCCTCATACCTTGGGATATAGGCACCCAAGTACATGCTAGAAACTGAGTTCCAGTAATAACCTATCTCCAGTCTACCATATCCCAAATATTTAAACTAACACAAAATAAAATATAAGTCTCAATTTAATTTGTAGCCAGTAAAGCATTTGTACTAAATCCCTATCAAGAACACATATGATACCCCATTGTAATGACATGGGCCCGAACTTCCACCCGAACAATGCTAAATTGGTTGGGTGTTACTACTTTCGGTGCACCTCCCTGAATTCCAAAGGATGCCAACTAGCAGTGAGGGTCATTATAGGTATAGTGGGGAGGCTATAACCTATTAGAGGATAATAATAGTATGGGTCTATGTATAATAATAATTATGCTTTGGAATATTGACTCGTTAGACTCGAAAAAGACCCGCATAGCTAAAGCCCAATCAATATCAATAAACAAATAAAGCAATAAATATAAACAATAACAGCGGAATGTAAACACAACAGCATGTTAAACACTTGTAACTACCACTGAACAACAAAACATGAATCCAAAGAAGATCATACATATCCATATATTAAAAGGATACCAATGGCTAACCAAATGTAGAGACAAAACAAGTTAGCAAGATGATACAAGAAATAAAGAAAAACAAGGTAAACTCCAGCTAGAAAATATTTCAAGGTCCTTACCATCCCCTTGCGATAGCTAATGAAGTCCAGCTCATGAAGTGGGATTTTTTCCTACACATAAATTCATAAAGTCTACACGTGCCCCGAAGGGCCCTTGCAGTGTGTGAAACGAATCTCATTAGGATGACACCCAATGGTGAGTACCTAATATAAGTGTATAAATAGGAATGCAGTTATAAGGAAAATAGTAAACAATATGATGTTGATATGAATACATACACCAGGGGTTCTCAGCAGCCACCATGTAGTGTAACCTACTTCGGCCAACGCCATAATCTATGTCATGTTACATGGTACCATGTGCCCCTGACACCACATGTCTCAAGTACCGACATCCTAAAGGCATGCCCAGGAGATAGTAACCCAGAAGAACACTGATACCTGTCCTCAAATAAGTAACAAGTGGGATATGGTTGTATCCCTAAAAATAAAGTAACTGGAGGAACATCCATTTCTACCCTTAAAAATAATGTAACTGAAGGGACATCGATGTCTGAACTCAAAATAATGGTGAGCCTCTACCAAAAACCTGATAGCCTCAACACTATTCCCTGAAGGATCCTATCCCCCCTCGTGGATTCCTACAACATGCACCCCCAAACCAATAGTACCTAAACCAAAACTAACGGGGGACTCTACCCACATGAGTGGTAAAACCCACCTCATCACGGGGTCTCTCTGTGGGCACACTACTCATAGTTCTACGTGAGTGGTAATCACCAAAATAGTACCCCGGCCAGAACACATCTGACACTTCAGGTCCCTGGGACCATGCCACTCAAGTCTTATGGTATCTCTATCCCTGTAACCCAGGCCATGCACAACGTGATAGTCATCCTGCCTCGAACAGACCCCCATGAGTTCAAATACAATGTTCATAACCACCGAATGTAACACAGGCCAAGACCATCCTGTGATCAGCATCACTCAAGAATATGTGGGCCATTCCCAACACAACCCAAAGGATCCAACATATGTAATTTTGAAATTGAATAAAAAAAATATTTAATCAGAACACATAAAAAGGAAAAACAATCTAAACTGTAGAATTTCACTAAACAAGTGTTATTTTTAATAAGCACGGAGGTCTTCAATGCCGCCAAGATTTCATATCAAGGTTTAATAAACTAAACTCAATAGTTTAAAACAAAACAATTTAATTATAACCAT
The DNA here is from genome assembly GCA_963277665.1 of Viscum album. Lineage (NCBI taxonomy): Eukaryota > Viridiplantae > Streptophyta > Magnoliopsida > Santalales > Viscaceae > Viscum > Viscum album. The sequence goes on from OY728120.1 coordinate 1,356,212,234, forward strand.
TTTGGAATCCCTGACCAAAATGACCTGATGAGCCACAACCACTCACGCGACCCTTCTCATGAAAAATTGGTAATATGGCACACCCAACAACATCCCATATGTCAAATAAACTATTAAAAAGCATGTAATTGGTAAATTTCGGTCTCACTCAAAATACACAAAAATGCATCATAGGCCGCGCCACCCAAAACTGTACGAAAACACAAAAAGAAGAATGCACCACCAAACTGAGACTCGTAGATGTAGGAATGTCCGATATCGAGCTCCAATTCGAAGCTGATCTTTTTAGATCTACATTTCCCTCCAATCCTGGAAATTCCACTCATATGGAAACTACGACGAGTGAGGAAAGGGATCTAGAATGGAACAGGGTGCATGGGTTTAGCCTTGCTGTTGTGATCCCACAACAACTAATGGCTTAAAGAATGGATGTTGGAAGAAGAATCTCTGGAAGGAACCATTTTCGGCCTACAAGAGCGCCATGGTCTAAAAAACGGGAAGAAGAATTTTTTTCCGGGAAAAGAGACGTGACACTCATTTATTTATGGAAATAAAAAAAAGTACACAGTGTGTATTTATGACTACATGTTGTGTTGTCACCTTTTCCATACTTCGACTTAAGTGGAGATATCCATATATCTTAGGCGCTCCACGCGGGTTGACGCATGGATTGAACCCTACCAGTATGCAGATTGGGAATACACGACATGTCGAATAATAGTACACACCATGTAGTAGTAAATTTCTACACTATCTTCACACGACATATACTCTATGAGAATAGGGTCGGTACTCGCCAAAACCATACAAGGCGTGTACTTTAGAGTATACGGCGCGTAGTTCTGGAATTTTCCAGAGCATCCCTGATTTTCACAGTCTTCTTAGGAATAAGTAAATAATTCAGACAAGGATGGGATTTGGACCCATTCTAAAATCCCAGGTTCATACCAATAAAATATTATTTAGATACTTGATTGTAGAGAGACAAAATTATGGAATAAGGTAATTCATCATGTTAAGGTATTGTGGAAAACCCACATGGATACAGAAGCAATAATGGAATCTTAAGATACATTACAAGATAGGTGACACCATTTGATTAATATTTGAATATATTTGTAGAATAAACACTCAAAATGGTGGGATATGTAACAATACAGGTACAAATTGAATTAATTTTTTATATTTATTTTTATTTTCCAATTAAATAGTTATATTCATTATTTTAAGAAATTCTTAATATGAAATATAATTTAATGGTTATTTATTTCGAAAATTAATTTCTCAACTATAGAAATATGAATTTTTTTAAAAAATAACATCATTTTAGAATTCGAAATGTTGAAATTATCATAGAATGTATTTTTTAGTATTTCTTTAAAAGATAAATTTATGGTGACTAGAAAATTATATAGTCATTTTCTAGATGATCCCATTTATTGTGACGTCATTATGATATAAAATTTATTAAATTTACTGAATAACTAAATTATTATTTTATAAGGGAATTATTTTAAAAAATAATTGAGAATATGGAAATTATAAAATATATTCTGATAATTATAAATTTTATTTGGAAGTGTTGACATAATTTTTTATAGCATGGAAATGTTAAATTTGGATCTTTAAAGTCAATTATTAAGTGATATAAATTATATAAACAAATAATATATTTAATTTTAATTATTTTTTATTTATATTTTATATTTCTAGAGTTAAATAACATTTTCTTATCCAAATGCATTTATAAATCTCACAGATGAAAAGAAAATACAAAAGAAAAAATTAATGAAGTTAGCATGACATGGAAATGAGTAAATACAATAATTAAACAAATATAATTTTTTTCATAAATAAAATTATTTTTTTAAGGGAAATAAATAATTTTTAATTTTCTTTTATGATATAATTTACATTAATACTTATGCATTGCCGATGTATTTCCTCTGCGTGTAGAAGAAAAATAAGTAAAATTTTTTCAATTAAAATTAATATTATAATTAAATTTATCAACACATGACTAAATATTTTTAGTTATTTTTTATAAGAATTATATAATTTCTTTTCTAATTTGGGACGTTTTGGACCGAATTGAATAAATTTAACACATTTTTAATAATTAATATGAAATTATGTCATGTTTTCCCAACTATAGTTGTTAATTTGTATAATATTTTAATATCTGGATTTCCTTATGTGATTTTCAAAATTCATTAAAGTTTTTAATTATTATAAAATTATATTATTCTTGTAATTTTATTTTAAATTTTTACAGATTAAATACTATTCTTAATAGATTTAAAAATGATGACACAAAATTTATTTAATTAATAAGTAAATAAAAATAAGGATTTTAAATACATCAAAATGAATATAATTTCATATTTTAAATTTAATTTGATATTTATCTGGATTTGTATAATATTTATATGATATAAATATAATTATATTCATATTTTATTATTTTTTATGTTTTAATGTCATATTTAGAATTACTATTTAATTGTATAAAAATATTTTCCATAAATAAAATTTTATATTAAATAATTAAAAAAAAACTTGAACAATGATACAAATTAAATGATTACTCTTAAATGGTAATACTATATGATTTTGAGGCCTTTTGGATATCATTATCCCTATATTTTTCAAATTATATTTTATATATTTTATGAAATTCCTTATTTCCCCTCAAAACATTGTGTCCCATGATTCAGTGGTAAATTTCATTTTTACCTTTTTTAAATTCATTCTTACATATCCCATATCAAAAATTTGTGTACCATGTTTCCTGATGAATAAAATATAATATATATAGTGAAAATTTATTTTATAATTTTATATATACCATGAAATCACTTATTTTAATGTTTTATGCTTTAAGATGAAATTGTGGTCGAATGTGTGTTAATTTCCCGCCTTTGTGTACGATCTAGTTTCATTTCCCTTTATCTAATTCAAAGATTAAAATTTATTAATAATTATTTAAAATTACATAATTATATATTTTCTCACTTTTGTGATAACATTTCTTTTTTACATGGAATTCCATAACAAAAAACCATGGAAACCATAAAATTAACACACTCAAAACAATAAAAATTAATAAATATTGTCAATAAATGGGTCTAATAATGTTATAAGATTATCATAAATGTAATATAATCCCGAAAATTATTCATTATTTAATTAATAATCATAGTAAAAACATTATTAATGATTTTTTATTAATTTTTATGGAAGTATAACCCAATGTAATAAATTTTTTTAAAAAGATATATTTTTCAATTTATAACTATTCTTATTAAAAAAATGTATTTACAAATATAAGAAAAAAGTTTATATTCATATTTTAAGGAATTTTTTTGATGTTATGTTTCCTTTAAAATTCTAAAGGTATATTTTCATATAAAATATTTTCATATATGAGTGAGGGACTTCTTTAAAATGATTTCAATAAATGGAGAAATTTAGTTTCCTCATGAACGATTCTTTTATGAATCTCTTATGTGTTATAATCATGTTATGGTTTAAGGGAATTTTTATGATAAATATTTTTTTGATTAAATAACTATTCGTGAGACTATTATACCTCTCAAATTAATTGGGAAAAGGGACAATGTTAACCAGTTAGACTTCTCCTAATAGATTATGTGAATATACTATAACGGTTATTCCATGTGTAAACACGATGATTAAAAATTTTGTATCTAGAATAGGTACATTATCTGTAAGACTTATTAGAAAATTATTCCAAAAGTTATCTTTTCTTACCATTGTATTATTTTTAAGGTTTTAATTAAAACATGTTTTATTATATGATGAGATAAATAATGAATTATTTACTCTAGGAAAATGTATTCATTCATAGTGTAATGTTTTCATTCTTCCTTTTTATGTACCTTATTGAGGTTTGTATTATATTACCACATTTTAAAATGTTTTTCATGTCGATTAAGTGTGGTGAAGATACAATTAAAGGCCATGATGTAATTTGTGAATATTTTTCATAAAAATAATTTCTGTTTTATTAAATTATTTTATTATGAACAAATGATAATTTTTAAGAGAATCCACATTGTATTCATATGGGTTTTCATTTATGAATTATGATCAAATTCAATAAAACAATAACCCTAAAGATAGTTGTAATTGTACATAAAATGAATTTCTATTTTTATTAACTAGATTATTTAATCGTTAAGGAGAAATCCTAATATATTTTCATTTAGAGATTCTAAATAATCACTCTCATGTTAAAAATGCATCCCATAAATCACTCTTCATGAATTACATTCTTGATCCACCACATGTAGTGAACTCATGGGTCATATGGATATGTAATTATATTTATTATAATGAAAAACAAATAAATAAAATCGATCAAGTAGATATAATTACATTAAACAACACCACCTAATATGTAAATTATTATGGAGAAACCACCTATATGAGGAATTTATGTGGCCACCTGAGGATGTAATGAGCCTAAATTTTCTTCTATTGTTTATACAAATGTGATGAATTTTATTGTACAAATTAATTTTAAGTGGGGTTAGAATGTAACAACATTAGTTGTTATGAATATTTTTTTTATTAAAATAAATTTTATTCTTAACATGAATTAAATGAAAAAATATGTCAAAATTTATATACACACAACAAAAAGTTAAGCTTTAATTTACTCGACATGAAGTTTTAATGTATCAAAGATATATTATAAAAATATTTATTTATATGGGACAGTTATAAACTATATGTTATGAAAATAAATATTAAAATTAATAAATAGATTATAAATATTTTATATAGTGTTTTTATATAAATATTCCTTGATGAAAAATATATAATTTTTTATAATATCTTAATATGATTTCAAAATTCAATATTTAAAAAAATCTTTTTATTTATTTTTTTGAGAATTTATTAAATTTATATTTCTCATAATTATAAAATTAATTTTAATAAATATACTTAATATTTAAAATCAAAATTACCAAATTATATAATAGTGATTTTTAGAGGTCAATTATTAATTGTTTTTTATTAATTTTAAATAGTTGTTAAATATTAACTGAAATCTAATTTTCATTTAATTTGTTTATAAATTTAAATTATGTATTAAATATTTTTTGATGTAGAACTTGTTGAATTATAAATCTATTTTCTCAATTTAGTCAATCAAAATCAATTTCATAATATATTTTGTTATATAAACGTTTTAAACTATTGATCATTTTCATTTTGAAACACTACGTTATCATCACTTCTGTTTGATTACTTTTTAATTAATTTTTTCCTCTTATGTTAATGTAAAATGTAAAAATCGATTATATGTTAAATCAGAATAATATATTATATCTTACATGGTGAACATAAATTTTACCATATTTTTTATGGAATACAATTAAAATTATTTAAAAATATTATCGTTAAAAATATGTTTTCATATTACATACATTTTTATTGAAATATATTTTACAGAAACAAATATAATTTTTTAATAAATTTGATTTAATATATTTTATAACTAGTTATATGTTATATAATAATTATAATTATAATTATAATTATAATTTACTGTTATACAATAAATTACATTGGTAAATTAAATGATTCATGTTACGGTGGTGAAAACTAATAGTGTGAAATTGAGTAATCTTAATGAATAAGCAATGAATTATTTTTAAAAAATTGATTCTTTTCGGTGGAGGTGGAGTTCTTCAAGAAAAAAATTCATCCGGTCCATTATTTCTTTGTTGTTTAGGAACATATGGTATGATTGACCTCAATATAATTAATAATTATGGGTACCTAAAAATCACACCCTGCCACACCTCAATTATAAAAGCGATCTCACTGCACTCATTTTCAAAAACGGCTCAAAAAATTTTTGTTGGAAAAAGATGAAAAAAATAACTTCACAACATCCCTAAAATCTTCTTATAATGCCTATCATTTTTATAAAGAACAATATTTAAGCAATAGGTGCATACCTAATGAGGATACCATTATATGTTACATTGTTCATCAACGAGAATTTTTTAATTGTTTCTCCGTCAACCTAAATTGATTATTATTAAACAAAATTATATTATACACTTATAATAATACATATAATTATATGATTCTATGATAATTTCATTCCCTTCATCCATATCTAATCCCATAAAAATTATTACAAAATCATTACTTGTGTGCACATATGATTACATCATCACGAACAAATGTCACTCATTTTTTCCATACCACAAATAAAAAATTTAAATATTTTTTATTTATTATAGTTATGAAATTATTATTCTTATTGAATTATTATATCAATAAAAAACCATCATTCGCTCCATTTTTTGGGAATACGATGACATCACTCTTGTGTATGATGAACTATCACCCACAAGAATCTAATCCCTTCGCACATTACATGAAATGTCACAAACCGAATCTTGTCACCAAAAAAAAGTGGTGCCAATTTCGGATAGTGATAAGGCCCGAAGGGTGTTCTCGATCTCCATGGGTTGGCATAAGTGTACGGGTATCATAAAATGATATCGGGGAAGGATTTACCTGAGTTTATAATATTAAAACAAATAATGAATCCAATTAAACAAATCTGGATTTTTCAATCCAAAAAATCTTTTACAAAATATTAGAACTGAATTATATAGTTAAAAAAACTCCCAAAGACTATAAAAACGTACAAAACCAAAAGGAAACATCCAATGAACACTCATTTCATGGGGTACCTCCCTCAAGACATCTCTATAAGACATCACCACCAAGGGCCTTCTAGAAACCTGAATAACTGATATTAAAAACTATACCCAACATGCGACAACAAAAAAACAAAGTCTTCTTACACCCAAGGGTTTAAGTAGTGTGTGAGACAATTCCAAGTAAGATACCCCAACTAAGAGATTACATGTGATAGACATTCAGAAACTCAAATTTTACATGTTTTCATAAACAGGAAATACTAGTTACAATTTCTAAAAGATTCAACTTAAAAAAAATTAAAACAATTTTCAAGTGGTCTATCATTAAGAATCAACACTTTTAAAAATAATGTCAACACAACTAAATTTTCCAGTAAACCATACTGTATGACGACAGTAAGCACTCTGTAAATAATGATCACAAGAAATAGAAAATAATCCCTCAGTACTAGCTCGTTGTGGGTCCCAGGTACCTCATATCTCAGTGAGAGTAACCATCACAATATTTGTTCTCGTGCACGAGCTGCTAGTAAGTAACATAACCATAAACTAGTGGTCCCCAATCATCTTCATCATATTTTAGTTAGTGATTTATGCCTCAATCATTCTACATAAAACTGTGTCCAAACCCCACGAATTCACTAACATACATGTACATGTCAACCCAAATAGATACCTGGGTTTTCCCTTTTTCTCAAACAAGTTCCACACGTTATGAAATATACTTTTCACATTCAAATGTCACTTCCACATAACATTCTCACCAATTATCCCACATGTGTATCACACAAGTCTAAAAATCCATATTTTTATTCAAATGCATTTTGAAATCATACTCACACCAAAAATAGCCCACAACAAAATTTTCACATCATTCACAATTCAACAAATCCATTAAAAATTTTATAAAATCTTTCCAAAATGATAAACATTAAATAACATCCACTCAAATGTTACATAATACCCTTATCATAAACAAAGTTCATTTTTCACATCACACTCACAGAAAATAGACAGAAAACATGTTTCACACCCACATCAAATTTCCATTACATAGTTAAAAACAACTCACAATTAAATTATTTTTTGGGGGGTATCCTATGGATTTTTTTGAGAAATTGGTGAATTTTCATGATTTGGGCTAAACCGTGAGCCCAATTCCAGATTTAAAAGTAAACTTATATTACATTACAATGCCTTAATTTTCATCATTTTCATCCATTCAAATTCCTACATAGCCTCCATGACCTTTCTACACCAGAAAATTAATTTTTTCATTTTAGAAATCAATAATCATTTTGGATTTGAGTTTAATATAATGGATTGTGCCATCCCAAATGCCCATTTCATGCATTAAAAATTTATTTTAATTCATTAATAAATTATTAATTTTTATGTTTTTTCATTCATTCCAAATCTCACCTGAGACCACTTACCTAAGGAACCCCCCATTCTCTCCTCCCCCAATTTGGAGATCAATAAAATCAAAAAAATGGTCTAAATAACATTGGATTTTACAAATCGCCCAGATTTTAAAAGGAAAATTGATATTTTAATAACTCCTTCTATTATTACTATTTTTTACCATTAAAGTTCCTAAATGATCTCCTAATCCTTTTTCAAAGCTCTCTTAAATTTTTATCTATTTTCAAGTTTAGATACTGGTGGAATTTGGGTCGTTTTACAAAAGATTATTTTAGGTAAGTGTTTTTCCATTAAATCCTTCCTTCTCCACGGGGTTTCCGCACTCTTTCATTAATTAATAGATTGTCCAAAAGTTAGGGTTCATACCTAGGGATTTATTTGGGGTATTGTTGGTGAAATATTATGGTTTAGGGTTCGTTTTCAGTTAATTGTGGTGTAGTGGAGGTGTAGTTGATGATTCACACCAACATTCAAGGGTTTTTTACTTAAATGGTAGGTGATTCCTTGTATATCCATTTAATGATGACTTAGCTTTCTCAGTTTGTTAATTTAGTATGTTCCAAATATATTGTGTGTGGAGAAAAAACTTGTTTTGGGGGATTTGGTTATGTGATTAATTTTGTAGGTGCAATTTTTCTTGGAATATTGTGCTTTTCATGCATGTCTCTTGGGGAAATGTTGGGGTGTATTTTATAACATATGAAAGTGATGTATTAGTGTTGAAAGGGGCGGAAAATTATGGATTAATAATGCCTTAATGTCATGTGGGACTTGTAAGGGGGTTTTTAATTATTTTAACGTGTGAAACCTTGTTGTACTTCTTGAACGTGATTTGTGAAAACATATGTTTTTCATGGGTACCTTTTGTGGTATTTTTTTAGGTATTTATATAAAAAATAGGAGAGGTTTGATAAATGTTGGTAGGGCTTCCAATAATGTTATTATTGTTATTGTTATGGTTTTGTTCTTGAATAATTGTTTTAAAATGGCTTTTGAATTCAAACCATGGTTATACATCTTGGGTTGGTTTTATGAAAATCTTAAATGATTTAATGGGTTACACATATTGTGAAATGGTTTCTTATGTAATTTTTTTCGAGTAAGTTTGTAAAATGATTTTTTGAAACATAAAGTGGTTAGTTATATTGTCAAAGATTTTGGTAATGTTTTGTAATTTTTCATGGTGATTTAAGAAATTGTGATGTGGGTTTGAAACATGTTTTTGTGCTTTTTTGAGTGAGTGTGATGTGCAAAATGGACATTGTTTATAAAAAGGTTATTATGTAACATGTGAGTGGGATGTTATGTAATGTTTATAATCATGGGAAATATTTTATAAAATTATTAACAAATTTTCTTGGAATAGGGTGGTTTTCATGCGTGGCTCTTGTGGAAATGTTTTGGTGTATTTTATAACATAGGAAAGTGATATATTAGAATTGAAAGGGGCTGAAAATTCTGGTTTGTTAATCTATTAATTTCATGTGGGCTTTTTAAGGGGTTATTTTAATTGGTTTTATGTGTGAAACCATGATGTAATTCTTGAACGTGATTTGTGAAAACATCTGTTTTTCATGTGTACCTTTTGTGGTATTGTTTGAGATATTTGTATAACAATTGGGGGTGGTTTAATAAATGTTTTTAGGGCAGAAAATTGTTTTTTTATTGTTATTTGTATGGTTTTGGTCATGAATGAGGGTTTTGAAATGGGGTTTGTATTCAATCCTTGGTTATACCTCTTGGTTTGGTTTTATGAAAATCGTAAATGATTTAATGAGTTACACAAAGTGTGAAATGGTTTATTATGTACTGTTTTGCAGATATTATATTCTTAAAATGAGTTTTTGAAACATAATGTGGTCACTTATACTGTCAAACATTTCAGTGATGCTTTGTAATTAGTTGAGGTGATTTCTGAAATTGTGATGTGGGTGCCAAACATGTTTTCAGGCTGTTTTGTGTGAGTGTGATGTGAAAAATAGACTTAGATTATGAAATGGGAATTATGTAATATGTGAGTGGGCTTTTATGTAATGTTTTCCATCATGGGAAAGGTTTAATAAAATTGTTAACAGAATTTTTGAATTGTGAATGATGCGAAAAATGTGTTGTCGGATATTTTTGGTGTGAGTATGATTTCAAAATTCATTTGAATAAAAATGTGGATTTTTAGATTTTTCTGATATACATGAGGGATTTTTTGTGAACTTTTTATGTGTAAATGAAATTTGAATGTAAAAAGTATATTTCTTAACTTGTTGAACTTGTTTGAGCACAAGGGAAAACCCAACTATATAGGTGGGTGGACGTGTACTAGTATGCTTGTGAATCCTTGGGGTTTGGCCTTAGTTTCACGTAGAAGGATTGATGATTAAAACACTAACTAAAATTTGATGATGATGATTGGGGACTACTAGGTTATGGTTAGGTTCCATAATAGTGGCTCGTGCATGAGAAAATATATTGTGATGGTAATCTCACCGTGATATGAGGTATCTGAGACCCACAACGAGATAGTACCTAGGATTTATTTCCTTTTTCTTGTCCTCATTAGTAACATTGTACTTATTGTTGGCATATGGTATGGATGGATAGAAAATCCAGTAGTTTTGAAATTATTTTTAAAACTGTTCATTCTTAATTATACCCCACATGAAAACTGTTTTATTTTTTTTAAGTTACATCTTTTAGAAATTGTAACTAGAAATTCCTACTTATGAAAACATGAAAAGCATTTGTCTATGAATTTTAATAACATAGTATCTCTTAGTGGTTGTATCCAACTGGAAATTGGATCAAACCCTTCTTACACCCTTGGGTGTAAGTAGACTTCTTTTGTTTTGTTGTTGTAGGTTGGGTACAGTTTTTATTTCTAGTGGTTTGGGTTTCTAGCAGGTCCTTGGTGGTGAAGTCCTGTGGAGATGGCTTGAGGGAGGTCCCCCACGAAATAAATGTTTTTGGGCTATTAACATTACTTATTTTACCTTTTTATAGTATTGGGGAGTTTATTTTTACAATGTAATTCAATTCTAAATTTTTCTAAGAGATTGTGTGACTTGAAAAATCCAGATTTGTTTTATTGGATTCATTTGTTGTTTTATGTTTATAAACTAAGGTAAATAATTCCAAAATACCATTTTAGTATTCCTAGGAACATGTACTAACCTGTTGGGATCCGGAATTCTTTTCAGGCCTTGTCACGGGCCAGGTTTGGCACCAGTTTTGGTGGCGACCAGATTCAGTTGGTGAGAAAATGGTATCAGAGGAGGTTCACCTTTACTCTTTGGGTCATGTTACTTGGGGAACAGTTGGGATAGTTTGGAGATAGTATTGTTGGGACTTCGTATTCTGTTTATGGGTTGTGTGCCTAATCACCACTCCTCATGAGGGGAATCAATTCACTAGGGGAATTTCTGACATATATAATTCCTTTGGTTTTCTTCATTTGATGACGATTAGGGGAAATTAGAATAGAGTTGGTTTAATAGTTTTAGTGAGCTCACATGGCCTGGAAATCCATGTAGAGGTGAGGATATTCCCCATAACACTCATTGTGGCAGTGAAGTGATTGTAAATGGATTCCAACCATATGTCAAATTCACCCACTGAAACTCATTTCGTCTAGCATTGTCTTCTGTTCTTTAGTTTTGAAATCTTGGAAGGTTTTTTTTAAAGTAACTTTGTTTTAAGAAGTGTAAAGTTTTTGAGAAATTATTTTAAAAAATATATATATAATGGTTTGATTTATGAAATGGTGGAACTGGATTTTCAGAATTGTTTTGAATTGGAAAATGGTGTGCTTACACCCTTTTTGAAAGAAGAAACTATATTGAATTTGGTTTTGAATAAGTGTTTCCAATAAATTTTACTAAACACAAAAGTGTGTCTTAATGGGATGAGATGTTATGAACTTGATGTGAATAACATGAAAGTTAGTTCTTATATAAATGGTTGTGTCTTTATGAAAAGTTTAGTAAGATATGAATAGGTATTTTGATCTCCTGGATACCATTTTTGAGAAAAAAGTATTTTTTGGTAGACTGTTTTGGTTTTGAAAAGTGGATAGAATTTTTGTTTTAAGATTTTGTATTTTCGTGAGAAACAACATCCATGTGGTTATATGGGAAGATGTATGGTTTATGGTATGACTGGATGAGTGTGGGATACAAATGAGGAGGGTTCCCAGTGTGGCACAAAAAAACATACATGTGTGAGGCCCATGGGGTACCATTGGTGTATATGCTTACCAATAAACTCTTTGTTTTAAAAGAAATAATTTTAATGAAAAACATGATGTCTTGATAAATTTTTAGGGATGGTGTATATTATGTGTCTTGGTAAAATTTTGATGTTGTGGGATGTTCTGAGCCCAAGAACCATTCATGTTCAAACCGTGTTTTGGGTTTCTGTTTGGTCGGTAAGCTGGGTAGAAGGACTGGTTTGTAGTATCTTCTGAGATATGTTTTGGGACACCTTTATGGTCATTCCCTTCAAGTGTTTGGATCAGGTTTGAGGATTTTTTTTGACAAATGGACCAGCTTGGTTGGGTCCTCGGGTTCTCTCTTTGTACAAGGTACGCCACCATAAATGGTTAGTTTACGACTGAAGTGCATCCTTAATTGTTTTTCCATTGGAAAATCCTTCAGTTGATCAATATAAGGAATCTTTTTTCTCGAGATCTGTAGATTGATTTTACCCCATTTCCTTTCTTGATTTTTTTATTCCTCTTATAGAAAATGTGTGCTCATGGAAGTTTTAATGTGGGCTTAGTATCATAAGATACTTGATTTGTCGATGGTGGAAGTGGTCTGGGGTTGTTTGTGTGGATGAGTTCTTGGATGGTTCCTAAGAGAGCCTCTGGGTCCTTCGTAGTCTCTTCGAAGCAGAAGTTCACATTAAACCACTAGTGTGTGAAATCCGATCATGACCGGCTATTATGGCCACATTTTGGTATTCTGTGATGTTTGGGGATGTTGTATAAGGTCCCCCTCCATGTATTGTTTCTATCAGTCACATTGATAAAGTTCAGTGACGCGTTGTGATGTCGCGTGATCATCTAATTGTAAGAGTGATGTTGTACAATCTTTTGAGAGTCTTAATTTAGTCATAAGAGTCTCTCCTTTAGGGATATCTTGACATAATTTAGTTGGAATAAGGTGTTTCTATATATCATTTCCTATTTCAGTTTCTCATCCAAGGAAATAAGGGGTGATCTGTGTGCTTCTTTGAATCACTTTCTTTAGTGAAATGATTGGATAGGCTAAAGTATGTTTTGGATTGTGTGTTGTCTTGGTAAACCTATCTAGGTTCGTGGTGTGGTTGTTTGTTTCCTTGGAAGAAAAAGTTCTATTTATGGGTTTCCAAATCCTAATTATGAGGACGAAAATACTTCAATCCTTTGAGCTCCATCCATAGGTCCTGAAGAGAAGACGGCGCATTGTTAGGGGAAATCCCAGGGTCATTTAAAACCATATACAATGTCCTTTCCTTGGTATGAAATATTGGAATATTTCAAACCTCTGATGTCTTCATGGTTGAGAACATTGTTTTTACACAATTATTAGTGGTCATGTTCTTGGAAGCCATGCAGAAAGAATGATCCCCATGGTTAGTTCATAGTTTCCCAAACCATGCAGACAAACCATGTGACTGACCCAACATTTTAAATTTCTGGGTCTTTCTGTGCCTACCCATGCTGGTTATTAATATGGAACGAATTTATGTTGGGGATACCCACTATGACTCACATGTGTTTTATTTGGGAAATATATAATGGGTAGTGTACCCCCCTTGTAAAGGGAGTCCATTTAGGCCTCCCCCTTTTACTGTCCTGATACTATCTTGGGAAATTTTGAGTTGTCTCTTATGGTGGGGAGCCCATTTGTGTCTCCCTGTACTAGTAACTCAGATTGGTCCTTGGTCTAGTATTGGAAGTAGGTAGTCTTTTTTGGATCTATCTAACTACTACACCTTCCTAGGGTAGACCTTGGGAGTGGAGAATGCCCAATGGCCTGGTTAAATCAAGGTATGTGTAACCATGTACGTTGTTGATGTTTGTTTGGGTAAATTGTTGGAATCTTATTTGGATAGTGTTTGAGAATTTTTATTTTGGGATAAAATATGAATATACTTAATTGTTTCATGAAATTGATGTATGTTTGGTTTGTGAGAGAATTTCTTCCTTAATTCATCACTAGAGGTGTTTTGGCCTTTGGGGTGAAACTAGGCAAGGGAGTACCTCTTGGTTTCTCAATTGAGTTTTGTTGTCATTTTGGCCTTGCTGTGACGTATTGGGGTGGAATTTCTTCATAGTGGGGATAACTGTCACATAAATAAATTACATTAAATGTATTTTTTTATTTAATTTCCATTATTTCTTTTTCTGGGAGGTATCCGATGCATTTTTAGAGAAATGAGTGAGCTTTCATGATTTGGGCAAAACCATGAGCCCAATTCCAGATATAAAAATAAATTTTGATTCCGTTATAACGCCTTCATTTTTCAACATTTTTCATCCATCCAAATTCCTATATATCATCCCTTAACCAATGAACACCTCCAAATTAATTTGGACCTTTTAGAAATCTATAATCATGGTGGATTTGAGTTTTTATTTAAGGGATTGGGCCTACCTGAAAGCCCATTTCCTACATTAAAAATATATTTAAATTCTTTAATAAATAATTTAATTTTTACGTTTTTTAGTGATTCCAAATCTCACCCAATTCCACTTAACTAATTTTCTTCCCCACTCTCTCATACCCCAATTTGAAGCTCAAAAGAATAACGAAAACAGACAAAATAGCTCTAGATTTCACAAATCACCTAGATTTTAACAGGAAAAATGATTCCTTCATAAATCCTTCTATTTTTACTCATTTTTCCAATTCCTGATCCTAAAAGATCTCATAATATTTCTTGAACTTCGCTTCAATTTTTGGCTATTTAAAATTTCATATACTAGTGGATTTTGGTTTTTTTTCTTCAATATGCTTTGGGTAAGCGTTTCTCTCTTCAATTCTGTCCTTCCCCTTTGGGTTTTCCCCCTCGTGAATAAATTTATTGATTTTCCAGAAGTTAGGGTTTATAACTAGGGTTATATTTGATTTATTTAAAGTGAATATTATGGTTTAGGGTTCGTTTTCACAAACTTGTGGTGTGTCATAGGTGTAGTTGATGTTTCGTACCAAGATTCAAGGGTTTTGACTCAAAATGTAGGTGATTACATCTATAACAATAAAATGATGTGTTAGATTTCTTGGTTTATTAATTTAATATTTTTCAAATCTATTGTGTGTGTTGTAAAAAATAGTTTTTATGGATTTGGTTTAGTGTTTTATTTAGTAGTTTCATTTTTTCTTTGAAAAGGGTTCTTTTCATGTGTGGATCTTGGGGAAATGTTTGGGTGTATTTTATAACATATGAATGTGATTTATTATTATTGAAAGAGGATTAAAATTCTGGTTTGTTAATGCCCTAATGTTATGCGGGTCTTGTAAGGGGGTTTTTGGATGGGTTTAATGTGTGAAACCATGTTGTACTTCTTGAACGTGATTTTTGATAACATCTTTTTTTCATGTGTACAATTCGTGGTATTGATTGAGGTATTTGTATAAAAATTTGGGGTGGTAAAATAAATGTTGTTAGGGATGCCAATTTGTTTTGTATTGTTATTTGTATCGTTTTGGTCTTGAATGAGGGTTTTGAAATGTGTTTTGTATTCAAACCATGGTTATACCTCTTATGTTGGTTTGAAGAAAATCATTAATGATTTAATGAGTTACAAAATGTTTGAAATGGTTGCTTATGTACAGTTTTGGAGCTAGTATGTTCTTAAAATGAGTTTTTGATACATAAAGTGCTCAGCTATGTTGTCAATTGTTTTTTTGTTTTTTAATTTGCCGAGGTGATTTATGAAATTGTGATGTGGGTGCGAAACATGTTTTCAGCCAGTTCTGTGTGAGTGTGAAGTGAAAAATGGACTTTTTTTATGAAGAGGGTATTATGTAACATGTGAGTGGGCTGTTATGTAATTATAAGCATCTTGGGAAAGATTTCATAAAATTTTTAATGGATTTTTTGAATTGTGAAAAATGTGAAAATTGTGTTATGGGGTATTTTTGGCATGAGTATGATTTCAAAATGCATTTGAATGAAAAAGTGGATTTTTAGACTTTTGTAATATACATGTGGGATTATTGGTGAACATGTGATGTGGAAATGAAATTTAAATGTGAAAAGTATATTTCTTGACTTTTTGAACTTGTTTGAGCACAAGAGAAAACTCGGGTATCTAGGTGGGTGGATGAGTACTAGTATGCAAGTGAATCTGTGGGGGTTGGCCTCAGTTTCATGTAGCAAGATTGATTCTTACCACCCTAACTATACTATAATTATGATGATTGGGAACCACAAGGTTAGGGGTATGTTCGCTACTAGTGGCTTGTGCATGAGAATTGATATTGTGATGGTCACTCCCACCGAGTTACGAGGATCCTAAGTCCCACAATGAGCAAGTTCCTAGGGGTTATTTCCTATTTCTTGTGCTCATTAGATAATTTGTGCTTACTGTCGTCATACGATATGGTTGGTTAGATAATCCAGTAGTGTTGAAATTATTTTTAAAATTGTTGATTCTTAATGATATCCCACTTGAAAACCGTTTTAATTTTTTTTTTAAGTTGCAACTTTTTGAAATTGTAACTCGCATTTCTTTTTTATGAAATCTTGGAAAAGTTTTTTCTATGAATGTTTATCACATAGAATCTCTTACTAGTGGTATACTATTGGGAATTGGCTTACACCATACTTACACCAGTGGGTTTAAGTAGACTTGATTTTTTTTTGTCGCAGGTTGTGTACTGTTTTTGTTTCTAGTGGTTTGGGTTTCTAGCAGGCCCTTGGTGGTGAAGTCTTGTAGATATGTATTAAGGGTGGTTCCGTATTCCGTGAGGGTTATTGCGATATTTAATTTTGGTTTTGTACCTCTTTATTATCATAGTGATTTGTTTTTATCTATGTAATTCAATTCTAAATTTTTGTAAAAGATTGTTTGGTTTGAAAAATCCAGATTTGTTTTATTGGATTCATTTTTTGTTTTAATTTTATATACTCAGGTAAATCTTTCCTAGATATCTCTTTATGATACTTGGGCTCTTGTGCCATCCCATGGGTTTTGGAAACGCCATTCGGGCCTTGTCACAAGCCGGGTTTGGTGCTAGTTCTAGTGGTGACTAGATTCAGTTGGTGACATGAAAGGTATTAATGATGTGTAAAAAAATATATATATAAGAAAAAAATTATTTTGTAAAAATAATATATATATATATATATCATTTACACTTATATTAATTAAAACAAAAAGAAAATCCAAATATCACTCATGCATGTAGACGACCTAAAGTCTCCATGAATATTGGATTTTTTTACAAAAAGTTGAATGATTTTATCTAAATAACAATATAGTTAATAAATAGGATTTATATATGATGTTTAAAATTAATAGAATTATTAAAAAAATATCTACAAAATAGGAAAATATAACAAGTCAAATGATGCACAAAAAACAAACCAATTATTCCCTGAACCATTACATTATTATGGTATTGTTAACAAATATTTCATATAAATAACATAATGGAATCGTATATGCTATGAAATATATAAATAAATTTAATTAAAATATTTATAAACAACTAATGTTCATCAAAAATCTTAATTTACTGAGTATGATAGATGTTACTTCTTAATAGAAGGGGATTACTAATATCTCTTTTTAATTATGGGTTACATATCAAAATTCACTACTCATTTCCTTTGTATGTTGTATATACTACCAATTTCAAATGCTATGTCATGAATACAATTATTTTTATGATATTTTAATTTTCATGTTCTTTTATGCTTCTCCCGTGATTATGATTTGAGAGATTACTAAAATGGTAAGAAATTTTTGACTAATTTTTTCATCACTGAGATCTCTTTTTATAATGAAACCACATTTTTTCACTATCTCTCTCTGTACATCCCATTTTACATATAATATAATGAATTTATTCATCCTCATGATATTTTAATCCTAAATTTATGTTATTAATTCATGTTTCTTAATATTCAATTTTATCAATGTGGTAATGATTGTATTTTTCAATCTCATCATTTTTCAATATTGTTTGTGATTATATTTCTGAGAGTAAAATATTATAAACTATCTCTCATAAAACTCATGAAATATATTCTCTATTAATTAATAATGATATATTCAAGTAACAGTACCTTTTATTACATATTTGAAACTTCATATAATTATTAAAATCTTTTTATAAATATATAGCTTTATTTCACTAGTATGCCAGAAATATATTTATTTCCAAAATATATGTTTTAAACAAATATTTTGATCCATATTATCCAATGATATTATAAAATACATTTCTACTGATGTTTCACTTTTTAAAATTTTTTAATTCAAATTTAATTTCAATTTAAAAACAATACCCTTTGAATTTAAATGTTTTTAAATTTATCTCAATCTTTTCTTGTACAAAATTAACAAAAAACCTCATAGTCATAAAAATTATTTTAATTGAATCCTACATTATATGTTATCAAGTTTATTATGAACATAATAAAATAAATTTATTTTATGTTTTCTATTTTTTTTTCTATGTGTTAATGATATTTTCCTCATGAATTTTTTTAAAATATTATTATGTATTCCATTATAAATAATAATTTTTATTTTCAATAAAAATGATTTTAGTAATGTATTAAGTTTTAATGTTTTTGAAGTTGAAAATTATATTTTATTCATGAAATATTTTGAAGTACTTTTAATGATTACATTTTATGATTTCATATTTATATTCAATGAATAATTATTTTCAAAATGAATTTGATTATAATTTTTTCAATATAGAATGGAAATTATCCTAAATATATGTTTTAAATGATTTTTAATTGTTATTTTATATGATTACATGTTATTTTTGAATAAAAAGAAATAAAATATTGGTTTATTTTTCAAATAATATTTAAATGTTGAATGGATATATTCCACAAGAAATTTTTTAAACGACCAGCCCAATATTCTATATATAATGACATTCGCCAATGTTTTGTATACCTAACTTGGAATATGATCCAATAATACCATTGTTTTTTAATATATAAATGTTATTATGTTTTTTATGGAATGATGTTAATGAAACCCATTTTTCCCTATGGGTTATACCATGATATAATTATAATGAAAATACCTATATTAATGTTCAATTCAGTGATAAAATAGTGAAGTGATTTTGATCCCAATCCCTTTTTCATATGTTATAATGTGATGAAATTTTTACAAAACCCATTCCATTCCATGGAATATGATATGATGATATTTTTATGATCATGTTTAAATAATAAATATTATTTTAAATATTATATATGTGGGTCCTATATCTCTATCCAATGGAATGGGAAAATATATATGTCTCATTAGATAGAAAAGACTAGAATAGTGATTGAACCTGGTTCAGTAAAGGACTTGTTCTCTATTATGGTCTTGTGTGTAAACCTGGACTATATGTATATGGTTCACTATAAAAGGCGAGAGACTAAAAAATTAGAATTATCCAATAACCCATGTTCATATATTTCATTAGAATAACTATATAGAAAAAATATGGATGTAATTTACATTAAAATATAATACATGAAATACAAAATGTTTTCTTCTTGACACATAGAGATCATTTTCTTCCCCGACCAATCTTATTTTATAGTTTTTTAAAAAATTGATATATGAACTATCCTTTCCTATCCAATTATCTTAACTTTATTTAATGTAATAAAAATGAATTTACATTCAATATAATGATATTTATAGTTCCCCTTTCTTCATAAAAACGATATCACATATTTTATAATCTATGTTTATCTAAAATGGATATATCCTATAAGAATCATAAAATGGGTAATAATGAAGGTTATAAAAATTGATATATCTAATTATAGTGAATGAATAATAATAACATCGAATAAAGTCATTATATTACTATTCATTATAGCAATTTTTATAATTATTTATGTTAAATTTATTTTAATTTTTTTCTCCTTTATTGAAGTGAATTTTCCAATGGATATCTGAATACTATTATATTTTTTATTTTAGATATGAAATAGATATTTTGGGATTGATTCATAGTATTTTGTTAAATTATATATATTATATATTTCTCAAGAAGAGATATATTAAGAATGGAATAATATTGAAATATTTCAATTAATTATATAATATTATTTATTATACATATTATTTTGAGTGGTCTAATTAATTTTTTATATTTATAGGACAAAATAATTATTTACAATATAATTTTGGTTTTGTGGAGATGATATATTTTTGGTGATTACACACTATTAAGGGAAATGATGTATATTTTATGTATTGTATCTCAAATGACTATCGTAGGAATTGTACACATATAATTAAATTTATTTATATTCAAAATTGTAATGGATATTTATAGAGTTAACTCTAATTTCAATAGTATTGTTGTATTATGAAATTTATTAAGAGATGATGGTGGCTTTAAAATTTTATTTGGTTCTCCATATTTATTTAAAAATATATATAATATTTATCACAAAACATTCCTTCTTTCCCTTTAGAATTCTATATTTTATATTTTCTTAAAAGGAAATTTTTCTTAATGAATGATAATATTTTTTAATTTGAGTGGTGTATAGTGTATTTTTCTTCAATAAATAATAGTTTAAATGTATTCAAAAGTATTTCCATAATTTTTTTTTATTTTAATTATAATAGAATGATTCTTTATATTTATCATGGGACATGAGGAAAACATACATTGGTTGGGCCACATTCGTTGTACTTTTACATTATCATTTTCTTAATTTATTACTCTCAACAAGAGAGTTAATCATAAACATAGTTATTTTTACAGTACCAATGACACTCCTAGGAGTCACTGATCTCATAAACATAGAGTCATATGTTAATCCTTCCAAATAAATTTTCTAGGTAAATAAATAAATTTTGGTAGTTCCATATATGAAAATGGTATTACATTTTTAGTTAAAATAAAATGTACACCTTTTTAAAAAAATAATGATTTCCGAAAAATTAGTATTTAGATGGATTTATTTAGAAGTACATAAATATATTACAATTGGGGTTTATTGATTTTTCATGTAATGTTCATCAATGTGGGTAACTATAATCATTTCCAATCATTGGATAATAATTAAATTATTTCATAATTGAATTAACAAGAATGATAACAAATATGTTATTTTCCATGTATTCCCTTCCATGACAATACCATCCATACCAAAAATATTATCACTTATTGATTTTTACATTAATTAATTTTTATTAAGTGTATTTTTCAATATATTCTTATTTTTTAGATAATACTAATCATTTAATCCATTAATGGATATTAATTTTTTGATATAATCCTCTCATTCCAAACACCATTGAATTACTCCTCACTCTTAATGATAATCAAAAAGATCCAATCAACTTACATAATTGATTTTCATCACATGGAAATGATACCTAACAAATACTACTTCAAATAAATTCATCAAAATACAAGCCAACTAATAAATTAAATTCAATTAATCTTGATGTATCATTTAAAACACATCTGGGGGAATTATAGAAACATAACATAATGTATGTACATGAAATAGATATAAAATATTGTGTAAATGTATAAAAAAATAATTGAATAGTGAATTTTTATCCACATATTTGACATATATGATTTATGTAATGCCCAAAAAAATTGAGATAATGTGGGAGATTTCATTATAGAATGTGTTCTAAAGTTATTTAAAAACACACCATTTGAACACCCTGAATAATTAAATATTAATAACTAATATTATTTTACAATTTGTAACATACTCTTACAAAATGTAAGACAAAATAACCATTGTGAAACATCTACAACTCCTCATACATTTTCATTATCCCATCATACGAGATACTAAATTGGAGTCAACCCATTCTTCAACTATTTATATTAATAGAAATATATCCACTTACATTATAGCATAAAATAACATGAAACCCACTTCATTTTAGTCATTTATTCAAATATATAACAAAAGATGTCAGAACATATCAATTCACTTTATAGTATATTAATCAAATTTAAATTAATATATTTATCTTGAGATAAATTTTCCCTATATATATTACATATCAGTGTAATCTCAACATCTATTAATTAAAATATATGATTATTTTTCCCCATATTTATATTTTATATAATAATATAGTCACGATTTTAAATAAATAATTATTTCATTGATTTGAATTGATATATAATAAATAAATTATGATTTCTAAAATAGTGGTTTTAATTTCTAATTTTTTTATCATTTATTATTTTAAATAAAATGTAAATTTCTAATCCCAAAAATAAATTGAATGTAAAAATATAATTGAGGGTAATTTTATGGAATTATTAAAAATATGGTTTAGTAAAGATTATTTCCACTAATTCTATAATAAAATGATTTTATTTTTGATTTTTATGATAAAAATGATTATGAATATTTTATTGTCAAGTGATAAAAATTATAATTACTGTGTTTCATTGTTATTTTTTTTCATATATCATTTTTCTTTTTCATGATTTAAATGTTTATAAGTATTGGTGTTACGAAGTTACTGAATAACTAATGAATTATGAAATTATTTATTTTTATTTAATTAAATTTCATTGATTAAATGTGTTATACCCAACACTAAGTTCTGAAATACAAAAATATACTATTAAAATATTATTTACTTTTTAATATATGGAATTTACATTGAATTTTATTAAATAATTTATGAAATGTATGTAAATTAATTGGTAAATGTATGTAAATGTTTTCATAATTTTTATTAATATATTTAAATATTTAATGATATTTTCTTAAAAATATATATATTGTGATTTTCTGGGAAAATATTTTCATTAATTTTTATAATTTTTATAAACATGAGAAAATGATACACATCTTAAAAATAATATTATTAAAATTATCTTAGAATTGAATTTTGATATTTTTTTAAATGTATGGAATTTCCTATGAATGAAATAAATATTGACTTTATTGAATATCATAAGTATAATGATCAATCTGATGAAAAATTATTTTCTAATTAAAATTTGTTTTCTTGTATTTTATATTGTCTGATTATGCCAACTAGATAACTTTCATGTTTGAATTTATCTTGAAAATTATTTTAATGTAAAAAATCTATTTTTTGAAAAAACTCATTTTATGCACGCAATAGTTTTTCATCATTAAAAAAGGTGTCACTAACATTTAATTATTTTAAATATATTTTTATATTATATACTTAATCAAATCTTTTACCATTATTCTGATATTTAACTAGGAAATGGATATTATTAAAAAATTTTATTTTTGATAAAAAATTTGTAGAAAAAATTTATTCTCCTCATATTTTTCTAAAATATATTAAAATTAATTTCTTGCTACTTATGGGGACATAAGTTTATAAAATTCAATCGATGTATGGATTCAAGAGCATGGAATTTGGTAAATAAAACTATTTTGTCTTTCCAAAAAATGAATAATAATAATGATAAAATTATACACCACTGTAAAGTGTAAATAATGTTAATCATGTGTGAAAATAATTAATATTTATATATTTTTTTAGACACTCAATTTCTTACATTTAAGAAATTTTAATATATTAACACATATTTTACGAACCATGCTACAAGATGACCAGTTATTCTCAGGCATGGAGTGCATGAAAGTAATTTGGTTAATGTATTAAATCTTTTTTATATCATGAATGTAGAATAATTCATATATAATAGAATATATCCTAAATAGTGTTCTAAATAAAAAATATAGGACCATTTTTGAATCCACATAACATGTTCTTCTTTATCTGTGACCTAATACTAGTCATCATTAGATGTTGTGATGAGGCATCAATTTGATGTCGTGATTAAATTAATATAAATAATGAAATTATTCTATTTAATTGGAATAACCTAAATCTAATCATCTATAAATTTTTAAATTTATAACATCACCAGGGTTAACGATCCATCACAAGGATCATTTAAAAGATTTTCAATTAATCTTCCTTTGTGAATGTAGATCGATCAATGAAAGATAACAAGATTCAGATGGATTAAAGAACATCGAACATGACAATTATTCCCCATCATTGGAGACTGTGTTCATCAGTAAAGAAAAGGTCAATATCAATATATTGAATGAGATATTTTGGATTTCCAAAATATGTAAGTAATAAATCAGGTATTAAATTAAATTCTTGGATTTATGGCAAGTTTCATCCTTCGTATTATTACATTCCAATTTAATAAATGAAATTATTCTCGTTATTTCATGTTTTATAACCCCAAATATTTCCAATATATTCTTTTCATCCGTGAATTATTTTCTAATTATAGATACACAATGTTTATGGGGGATTTACCCCACCCATTTAGGAATTTTTTCTCTGTTTTCTTAGGAGGCCATAGCATGACACTGACGAGTGGGTTTGTGTGTGAAAAGATCGCAAAAATAGTGGTGCATGTGTAAAAAAATGAACAATTAAATGTTTTCAAATATACTAAGATGTAATTTTAGTGATACTCATTTCATTAGAGATCTGTAGTGGTGATGATTTCACGAACCATGATGAAGGTTATACGAATTCACATTGATATTTTATTATAGATTTCTGGACAATAGAGCCTAGAAATCTAGGGTAGAAAATATTTTCATCTTTCTTGGGGGAATACATGTGGTCAATACATAAATTTGGTGGTGTAAGAGCCATATTTCATTTCCAAATGTAGAATATTTCATTTTGAAAAAATTACCCACGTTGCAAATTATATTACTATGAATAGAGATTGGGTAGAACATTTATTGTGGTGGCCAGTGTTTCAGGATATATATATAAGAATCACAAGCCATGTTGCTGGGACACACACTGTGTGATGATAACTGAGAATATAGGTCATCTTCCAGGAGCATGTACATATGAACTCACTATGGATCAGATAGGGTAATAATAGAAATGATTTGTAGTACCCTTTAAAGAAGTATAATTCTACTTTAGTCACTATAAATGTATTTTCAAGGGAACTTCTAGGATTACTAGTGAAGTCACACACCATGTGGCATAAAATAAACATTATATACTTCTTTATGAAACTTATACCTCTCATGCATCTTCTATTTGGGATTAGATGTATCCTTTTAGTTTCATAGCCTGTGATTTTTCACCATAGAACACAATAGTTGATTTCATAGTTGATTTTAAGATAAGATTAAATATGTTCCATGTACGATGCATTTTTGGGAAGTTCATAGTGTTAAAAACACTTGTATATGATTATAAGAGAGATGCCAGAGATAGAAATACCCCATGTCATATCCATGAATGGGTACTATATATACTTATACCAACTGATTGGTGCCATCATTTTGTATCAGGGAATGGTTCTATGCATACTGAGTGGAACAATCATATTATATAATTTTATGGGTCCTCTCCCATCATATTGAAACACTCATATTGTATCATGTCATTGGTCTTATACCTACTAAGTGGAATAATCCAATTTTATTATGGAAAAAGACCCCAATCTAAAAATTCCCCCTCCAATCGTACCATTAAATTGGTCCCCATACTACAATGTCACACCTACCATTTGTGTTGGGGTCTGGTTCCTCTACATACTAAATGGAACCATACCAATGTATCTTGGCATGGGTCCTCATTCTATTATGTGCAACACTCTTATCATGTTAGGGAATAGTTCCTCCATCAATTGAGTGGAACCCTCACGCTATATAGGGAAACATGTCTTCTATCATTGGATTGGTACCCCCTTACAGATAAGGTCATTATTACACTACATATAGATTCATCCCCATTAACTATGTGATACATTGGGGAGGTGGGTTTCCAAAAAATTGTAACATAATTAGACATACATAAATATCATGGTCCATTAATGATGTAAATTATTGGAAGGGTTTGTATACTCAACATATTGCGATGTTCTATGAGATTAATATACACTATATATATCATATGGGTTTATTCTATGATCAATTAAATCGATTGTTATAGATATTATCATTCCCCAATATTTATAATGTACTGCTTACCTTTTTCATGTATTATATTCCCCCATATTGTATTCGTATCATCATCCAGGTGATGTATTTACACACATGAACAAGTGTTTTTCCATCACATTTGATGTGTTATGTAGATTAACGATTGGTCATAGGTGATTATGAAATATAAGCAAGATTCTATGATTCATTTTTACATGTATGATGGCCATGGTGTGAATAGATGAAGCTAATCTCTCTTTGTTATTATTCTCATATTTGTGTTTGTCTTAGAAATATATAAAGATGTGAATATATTTTCCCATATTCATTTGGGTAAAATTTTTATCATCCATTTATAATCTGTTGAGGTCTATATATTATTTCAAATTACTCAAAATGATATTTTTTATTTCTATTCCCCTTTAATTATATATGGATATGGTTTTGTGTGTGAAACTAGTTACATTAGGTAATGACCAACCATAATATATATTACTTCTCAAAGGTTGTTTCTATCCCTTGGCCTATGGTGTAGGTGCTATCGTTGTGTCATATTAGTATTTTTCTTATTAAGAAGGCTTTTGTGGGAAGGGTCTTGACTGAATGATATCGAACATGAATTGAAATTGGGATGGTTTTTTGATTTTATTCCCTTAAGAGGTTTGGTTACGAGAATATGTTAAAATTTTCAATGTGTTCGGATTACATCCTCTAGACTAGGGAACATTATGATGGTGTACTGATATATCCACCCTCTAGGAATATTACAACCACCTTTTGGAGTTGAATTTATATGACATTGGATGTTGGTAACATTGCAACATGGTTCCTTTTTGATTGATTCTATTTACTATCTTTGAGAATAGTTTTTCAACCTAGATTAATGGGAAGTCCACGAGCAGTATACTTGTGCTAGATCGTATCCTTAGGGGTGTGTGTTAGACATATAAAATATTTTTTGGACAACCTTCCAAATGTATAGTTTCATTATAATAATATATACCACTCGACTGTCATCATTTAATATTTCATAGACATGTATGGAAGACCCTATAATTGACCTTTATTTTGAATTGTGATTTTTGAGGGAACACTTTTCATGATAGATATGATGATGTTGTTGTTGTATACATTTCAGTTTATATATGTGTGGATGAGGAAATCAATTTCATGGAATAAATCTTATACTTATCGATGTTATAGGTACCTGTAGTGTGAGAAGGAAAACCACATTTTTCAAAGAGTCTCCAAAATACAATTATTGCCGAAATATAGTCAAGTATAAAACATTCCAATGTGTTTTATTAGATAATTTGAGATGTTGATGAGAGTTGGAGAGGTTTCATACCCCATAAACTTTCCCATATAATTATAGAAGGTCCATGGTGTCATCCAATTGTTATAAATGAGATGACACATTCATGATCTAACACTCATTTTTTAATGATGAATTCTATAAAGCAATGATTGATCCACCTTCAAAGAGTACGTTCTGAAGATAGGGGATTTGAATGAAATGGTCATATGTGAGTAGTATATAACCCTGTTTTTTTTTTGTAAGGGAGGTTGTAGGATAGGTCATGGGAGCGGGAGAGCCGCATGTGGGTTTAGTATCCCCACATTTTTTTCATTGTTTGTTCTTTTGAGGGACAAAACTCATGAAGAGGGAATAATTTATCAATATATATTTTCATTGAAATACATCAAAATATGTTTAAAGATATCTTCAGAGGGAATTTGAAAGACTATGTGTTATTCATAGGCACCTAGAGACCATAATTAATTTCATTATAAATATTTCTTATAGTTAATATCATGAATAATCCAATTATTTTGAAAGAATATGATATATTAGGAATAGATTATTAGATAATATATTTGATACCATGGTGGAATCTGTATCACATTATTAACCCTAAGTGTATCCTAAAGTTGGAATGTAATAGATATTCTAAAGGGGAATCCATTGGTGGTAATTTATAAATTAAAATAACTTTTTTAATTATTTATATTATTTAATATGACCTAAATATAATTCAATATAAGTATTTCATTATAGAGAATATAACATTTTATCTACATAATCCTATGATAATTTACATGGGTTTCCAATATTATTCTTTGGATGATCAATATCAGATCACGACTAAAAACCAAACTGAGGTGGATTGACATATAGTAAATTCCATAGATCATCCCCTCTAAAGGAGAACATGTTCATCACTGTTGAACAGTCAAATCATGAGGTATGTAATTATATCTATTATATATATATATATATATATATGTGTGTTTTTTTGGAATTAATCATTCATTGAATAAATTATCATCATTGATTTCTACTATTTTTTATTCTCTACATGACCATTTTTTATAATTTTAATTGTTTATATAAATTTTTATCTTCATTAAATTTTTAATCACATCATATATTCCAAACATATTATTTTTTCCTAAAAAATCCTAGAAAATTCTTGGTATACATCTATTCTTGTCCACCAAATGTATATTTAGAGTTTTTCATCATTGTCTTATGGATACATGAGTTGACATTTTTGGGTTGGTATAAGTGTGACTTGGACCACTAAATTGAAATGAATGTTTTCACAAGGAATAGGTCAATTATTTTATATGGGATACGGGTAGATTATGTGTGATTATATTTCCAACAAGGTTATATAGTGGTGATGGTTATTTGAGTCATGCATAAGATGTTATGACCTCTTACACACATTTTAGATCCTTGGTTTCTAACCCCACGATCTTTAAAAATGTTGGTTAATGAATATTTCTTTATTTAATGATAATTACATAAAGTTAAAATGAAGGTCTATTAATGGGACATCTAGCTCTGTAATCCATATGTAAAAGAATATTTTATTCGAAAATAACTCTTACATGACATGTATTGGAATTAACACAAGTCATCAAGTTCCTTTTATTAGATTTTTAGGGTTTAAGAAAGATGAAAAGGGTCACATGTCATTTTGTTGGGTCTAATTTCATGTGACCAATCCCTAGGAATGGATGTTGTATTACATGAAAATACTCCTTGGAACTCATGTGGTTGTCATGTGTTATACTCTATTCTTACACATACACAACCCAAATGAATCAAGCATGGCCAGGATCACACAACATATCCTTCAAAGTCTAAAAAATTCCATGTAGTACCCTTACATGATGTTTAGTTCTACAAGGATAGAAATATATGTGTTGGAGAGGACATAGAATATATTCGAAGAGAGGTTACATGTTATGTCGACCAATATTCTAGTCGTTTACTTTGTAAATAATATTATACATCACTTATCACTATTTATTTGATTATGATTTCTTCTCTTCAGTATCTTATATTGAGGGTTTTTCTAATAAAATGTGTCGGTGGGATTTTAGTTGATTTTTAGAAACATTATGTGATATTCTAGGAATTAATGTTCTTCAGAAAATTATTGATGATAGAAGTGATCATGTACAATCATCAGAGAGAGGATTGGGTTGTATTTTTCCATATCATATTAGGATATGGGTTATCCATACACTTATACCTACTATGTGTGACCCCAGAAGTAGTATCATGGCATGCAACATATAACCAATTAGTGGAATCCTTGTATTTTATCATGGCATGGGTCCTATTTATATTGAGTTGAACCCTTTTATTTTATAATAGATTTTTTCCTCTACCTATTGAGTGGAAACCACATTTTGTATCAACGAAATGGTCATGTACATACTTAATGGAACCCTCTAGTCATATAAGGGCATGGGTCCTCAACGAACTAATTGGAATCCTAATATTGTACAATTTCATGGGTCCCCTTGCAACATAGTGGAACCATCAAGTGGTATCAAGGCATGATTCTTCTACCTATTATATGGAAACCACCTTTTGTACGACATATTGGGTCCTCTAACTACTAAAGGGTGTCTTCCTATTTTACTTTGTAATGTGTCCTCTATCTATTGAGTCGTATTCCATTGACTCAGTGGGTTGTGGCTCATCTACATGGAGATTTTTCCACCTTGGAAATACGATATAGTGGTGAGGAATAAGTCATATACTTGGTTACCTATTTTGGTATATACATGCATTCCTATGATTCATATATATACATTTTCAGATATTTAGGCAAGATCATCATCTGAGGCACTACTATAGGAAAGATATCCCAATTCTCCATCATATATGATTATTATATGGTCACATTTATCATTTTTTGGATATTTTTCCCCATATACTATGTTGATCTGATTACTTCCTTCACATCTTCAATTTCACCAGATCCAGTTTTTAGATCATCATTATAGTTAGGTTTACAATAACCATTATATGGTGTTTTCCAATAAATTCCATCTATTAAAATGATTTTGAACATGTTGAAATTGATATTAGAGGATCATTGGGATAGTAAATTTTATTTAACAATGTATGGTGGATAGATCATGGAGATCTAGTGTATAGCCGTTTGATATTTTCTTCTCTAGATGAAATAAGACGCATACATCATTTATGTGTGGGTGTGTATTTTTTCCCGTTCATCTTGGTTTATATCATCATACAATTTTTTCTGAGAAGTTATTACATAAATGGTTTTTATTATAGAGGTTAAAATTTATTCTTATTATTCCTTTTCTGGTATACATGGATGCTGATGGGTTTTAGCATATAAGTACATTATAAAAATTATTCAAATATTAGTTTTCTTCATGGTGATTTTTAATAACCCCTTTTATAAGGAGGTGGGTGTGGGTTAATTGGAAATGGTTATTTTATTGGCTAGTGAGGCCCCAATGTATCGGTTCTAGACAATTTAGTTTCTAAAAATTCTTATTTGATTAATGTAATTTGTCCACTATCAGCTTTTTATATATATGTAGTTATTTTACAGAATCATGATATTGAAAATGAGCTATAAAATACTAAATAAATTAAAGTTTCCAAATTTAACTCTCTTCGTTTTAAATATCACTTTTATGTTTACATATGAAAAAAATGGATCACACAACCTAATAAAAGTATATCTATCAAGAATAATAAAATTATTTTCATATAGTTCTTTATTTATAATTTTGAGAAATTATATTCTGAACATAAATTCTTTTACAAATATAATTCATTTTCAATACATTAAATATAAAAATAATCCAAGTATTTAAAACAATAAAAATTGAAATAATTTGAATGATTAAATGTTTCAAAATAATTTAATATACCAATGTAAATTTTTCAGATGGTTAATAATCAATATATCTAAATTTACACTTTATATAGATGTAAATTGTGTCATGTTAAACAAATATAGTTAAAAATAACATTAATAATATATAATATTAAATAATATTTTATTAAATGATATAAAATTCATAGACATATTACCTTTGTTAAAACTAATGAGATATGGTTTTAAACAGAATCCAAGGTCTATTTATGGGTTATTTTTGATTTTATAGTTATATTATTAACCCCTAATGGGTAGAAAATAGTAATAGTAATATGATTGTTAGATTTCTAAAATATGGGATAAAAAAATTGAAGTGCAAATATTTTATCTAAAAATTTTCACATTTTATTTGATGATATTATTTAAACTAATATTATATTGTATTTGAATCTTAAAAATTTTGATCCATTTATAAATTGTTATTAATTTTAATTATTTAAATATTTTAAGAAATTCCAAGACTACACCTACCCTCAATTTTAAAATGAATCCCCACAATTCTCTTATTCACAACACATTAACCCTTATATCTGGAGAAACAACATCATTGTTATTTTATACACTACAAAAAAACATCATAGAAGTTATTATTTTCCCCAAATCCCAACCATATACCCCTCAACCAGAAAAATAATTGAGATAAAACTAATAAGTGGTAATTTCTATAACCACATCAAATTTTTTATTATATTTTTTTACCCTTAAAAATAAATTTTATTTAAAATATAATAATATTTAATGTTTTCCAAATATGATAGAAATGTAATTATGATTATTAAAACAACTATGTTAATCTTCTTTCCAATCAATGGGAAATTAAAATATCACTTTTACATATGTACGACATATAGTTTCTATATAGAGAGGCAATTCATTTATCATCACCATAGTAATCGTATGGGTTTTTTGAGAGGATTAATGTTTATTTATTATGAATAGGATATACTTTTACTTATAGAATGATAATATCATATCTGACTTCATTACTTCTATACCTTTTATAATTGATAATTTAAATTATGCATACTTGTAAATAACACCATTGATGAAGTGATGTTATTAATTTTTCATTTATGTTTTAAGTGGATTTTAATAACTATTTATTTAAAGAATATATATTATATATATGCTATAATAATAATAGTTGATAAGTGATATATTACATACCATTTTCAAATACATTGAAAAATGAAAACATTGTTCATGTGTGCATACAACCTACCCTCTCTAGTTATAGGGTAAATAATATTTCAATCCATATATTTTACAGAAGACACTAAAATTATAAATAAATAATATATATTACATTTTTATATTTATAATAACTTTTATTTTTATTGGTAAATTATGATAAGATAGTGATAAATATATCAAACCTGAACATACATTAAAATGAACTAGATTAAAAAAGGAATAATGACTTAACAAATTTAAATATAAATGAGATAAAAGGTTATATGTAATTAATATAATGTTCTATAAATATTATATAGTTTTTTATTAAATATATAATAAATATATATTTATTTTATATATATGGATTCAATCTATACAAATAAAGTCAGACCTTTAGTAAGATATTAAAATTCTCTATTTCATTTCAGAGATATATATTTCATATTATTTACATGATTCATTTTTGTGGTATATATAAATACAAATTTTCATGTTATATCACGAGTGTCCATATTTTAACAATATCTAATTTTAATTTTAATTTTATTCATTAATATGTCTTTAGGATTAAAATTCTCCAATAAGGTAAGGGATTTCTGTCTCACGATTAGATTAGTGAGATACAAGCCATATTAAAAACCTTTAAATTTTATGTGGTAAATATAAATCCAGTAAATTTATATCATCATTATTCATCTCAAATTTTTTGGGATATAAAAATTAATATTGGATTATCTCTTTCCTTAGTGTTATGATTCATATTTTTCCAAAGATGTAATGGAATTATGTTATAATCCTATTATTTATTGGGGCATTTTAAACATAATTTTTGATAAATAAATAAGATGGTATATACATCTATATTGTAATGAATATTATTCAACAATTCATATATCTTTATAATATTTTTTTATTTAATTTTTCCCACATTATATTCTCATTAATAATAAAAAATGTTTTCATAGAAAATATATTCCTTAATCTATTTAGTTGAGAAAAACATTTCAACTATATCCTAAGTCTATAAAAAAGTTTGAAACATGTTTTATATTTTATAATATGATGATATAATTTCATAATCAATTTTATTAATATTTCCATTATATGTTAGAATAAGTTTTCATATCTATTTCTAATCAACCTACATTTTGAATTCTTCCAAGAAAAGTGAAAATAATGTTTGCTTTTAACATATTTGAGATGAAAACATAGCATGTAGTTAGGAAGTATCAATGTACTAATGCGGATTTTTCATATATCCATGGATTATTTAATAAAAAATTTGATATAATATTATTGGAATTTATATATTAATAATATTAATTTTGGATTGAAAAGTATATTTTCCTCAAAAGAAATAGTGTAGTGATAATTTAAATTTGTTTTTGTAAATGATATCAACCAATTATTTAAAATTTTCTTTAATATAGATATATTCAATTGATAGCATTGTTAAATATTCTTTGGATGTCTAATTTTTTTGGTTATTATTTTTTAATGTAACCCATTTAT
Organism: Viscum album; assembly: GCA_963277665.1. Classification (NCBI taxonomy): domain Eukaryota; kingdom Viridiplantae; phylum Streptophyta; class Magnoliopsida; order Santalales; family Viscaceae; genus Viscum; species Viscum album. Next base: position 1,356,246,435 of record OY728120.1, read on the forward strand.
TTTCTGTGGGTTACATTATAGTAAATTTATAAAATGATTTTGAATATTATTTTCATTAAACCATCTATGAAGTGATAATAATAATGTGATTCAGGATTCTATGTATCTGATATTAATAGTATTCATTATATTAATGTGTTGATGTAATAAAAAAAGATGATGGTTTTTATGAGCATATATGGTGGACATTTTATAACTGGGGATTATGGTTATGTTTTAACCATGGATATATGGGATCTATATCTCCATAAAATGAATTGGTGAATGATTGGGATTTACTGAGAAAAAATGTTCAACATTTCTGAGTGAAACCAGTTGATTATGGTACACTGTCAAATATGATATTGTTGGTACCAAACCATGACTATCACAATGGCATGGGTAAGGAATTAATCCCTATATTATAGTCATGTAAATGATCATTAACTACAAATGATGTTATTTTTTTTATTATCTGTATTAAAAAATTACATTTTTTATCCCATTTTGATGTTTCTATAAAATATATAATTTCATTCCATTATTATTAATTTCTTATAAACTTCCAATCATTATTCTGCGACCCCTGTTTATGATTTCTGACATGTACGGTATTTGTTTCCGAAGTTATACTTATTTTATTATACACTTTGTTTATGTTATACTAATTTTATCATTGATATATCCATTTTTGACCCATAATAAGAATATGATAGCACCCTTTATTATGATTCCTATCCATGTTTCATGATAAAGTGTACTATATAGGTTATCTATATGAAGAGTTCTAGTTATGAAGAACATAATGGGGGATGAATTAATTCTTTATGATCCAATTTATTCTATTTACATGTTTAAAAAAGTCTAAGAACAATATAATTACGGAATAGATCGTTATGTTATGTAACTAGAATTTATCTATTATTTTGTTGTTTAAATTTATGAATGGTATGGGTAATTTTTCTTAAAGCAAGAATTAATTATTTTTTAAAATGGATTAGAAAAAATTAGTGACAACCCTAGTGATAAGTTTATATATCATACATAATCTTAGAATTTTCTAATTATTATGAATGTCCTAGGCTAAACATATGGTTTCGTAAAATATTGTTTCATGGTTTAAGAATCCATTAAATGATATTTAATGATTATTTTTTTTACTATATAATTATTATTTCCCATACAATAACATTGTTCTTTTCATGAGTAGATTGAACAAGAAGAAATCATGCTGATGTTAAATATGACAGTCAATAGAATGGTTGTTCTCATGAGAAACAAATAGAGATAATATATTTCAAAAAAACATGTCGTTGGTAATAACCAGTTATCAAGATATATGATAATACATAGTCACATTAACCAAACCTATTACTCACAAAATAAGAGAAGGATATAATTTATTAGGATTTTAGGTGGTGTAGAATATGACAGAATGAATAATAGACATCACATATAAAGGGAATCTGGGTAGAATCACACAAATTTAGAAATCAACAGAAAAAAATGTTTTAATATAAAATGGAAGGGTATAGAGAATGTAATGTAAATGAATAAGATAAGTTTTCAATGTATGTAAGTAATGATCATGCTATTTTACAATATCTAGATCAATGTATTATGTTTCAATAAAATTATAGTTATATGTACCACCGGCCTTACCGAATTTTTTACTCCCCAAGAATAGAATGTCTATAAAAGAGACCAGATTTATGTCATTTTGTGTTATTATTCTATAAATATTTCATTTAAGTGTTATATATTTCATATTTTGGATAAATGGGTCCTAAAACATCTACTTATTGTTCGAAAATATAATATGAAAACATTTGGTTTTGGGATAAATAAAAGATTAAAATTGATTGAAAAGGCTCCATTAAAAATATTTAGTGATTTTATTAATGTTAATTTGGATAAATATGTATGAAGTTTACTACATTTTATATTTATTTATAATATTAATTAATTGTTATGTTATTTTAATGAAAAAGTTTTTCTTAATTTTAGAAAATTATATGTTTTAATGTGTGGTTAACATATATTTTACATCATAATGGTTATGCATGTTTAATGTTAATAATATGTTCAATGGATTCAAAACCCCCTTCTAAATGTTTATGTGATGATATTTTGACAACATATTCATCTAAAAGTACTAATTGGTATTCATATAAGATTTTATGATAATGTAGTTTTTGACTATTAAATATTGGTCTATGGAATAAATTGATTGTTGAAAACAAATTCTTTTATATCACTATATTTTCATAGATAATAATTTTCAGGATAAGGTAAATTTTTCTTCTTAATATGAAATTGTATTGATAATATTTTGTCTAGGATCACTATATGACAATATTATATATTAATTTAACATTTTGTTTAATATTATTTGAGATATTAGTCATTAGGTTGTGGCATATATCACCCTTTGGTTTAACAATTTAATATATATGGAATATTGTTTTGGGACAAATTATTGTTTTTAAAATGTAATATTAAGTGTTTGATGTATCCATTGAGTTTATAGATTTATTTATTGATGATTTTATTGGGTTAATTATGTTTTTTGAGATAAATGGTGTATTTATTCATGCAGCGGTTTTTGATTTTTTATAATATTATTATACTATGAATTTTTTTGGTTAATGAATTAGGATATTAGTAATATCATAACAAATTTTTTAGTTTTTTTGAATGATTATTTGTGTTTTTTGGGAATACATAATTCCTCTTAAACACTCATCATTTTAAATAATAGATTAGATTGTGGTGGATATTGATTAATGTGTGAAATAAAAAACTTCAAGAAAGTATATTTTCGATGTAATTATTCAAGATGATTACAGAATTACTCAAGATCAGACAAAGGATATAAAATCAGAATATTTTTCATATAATTATAATTTCCATGGAATTTACCAATTTTGAACCCCTTACTAATTCATTCTAATATGGTTGTAAATAGTCACCTAAATGTTTTATCTATCAGATTCAATTATTCATATAGAATTAGATTTCTATTCAATGTCCACATTTTAATGTCCCACATATGTTCTCCGATTTGGAATCATAATTATGTGTTATTCATCGTACCTCCCATTCACTTTATATTGGTGATGTTTTACTATCCATATTTACAAAGTAGATCTTCAACATATTACTTATAAAATATTAAAGTATTATTTACCAAAAATAGTTTCAAATTTTGATTATTTAATTAATAATCAATCTATGGTGGAGACTTAATCACTATAATATTTCATAATATTATTCTTTTTAATATTTTAATTTCATTGATTGATTTTGTGACATGAATCATTGATTTTTAAAAAACCGAAAAAAAATCTAAAAGATTTTTTAATGTGTCATTTATATCTAAGATGTTAAATAAGAATGTATTAATATTAATGATTAATATATGAAATACATATAAATGTTTGGAAAGATATTAAGAAAATAATAAGTCAATTTCCAGTAAATTAATTTTAATAATAATAAATAAATTTCCCTCAAAATTTATTTCTAGATATTTCATGTTAAATTATTTTATTATTTTAATAAATTTTATTAAATTTTTTTAAAATGATAATTAATATTTAAAATATAATAATATTATTAAAATATGATGATTTTCAGTGAATATTTAAAAAATATTTATTTCCTTATGAACATTTAAAAAATTATGAATTTATTGATATTTTATTGAAAAATAGAAAATTTTTAATGGTTTATATATAAAAAAGTATTCTTATATTTAATTTATCCCAAATAATTTCATTTTTAACATTATTCAATTTTAAATTATCATAAAAAAATTTACTCATAGAATGTTGTTTTCTAAAAAACTATTTTTATTCATTCAACTAGTTTTTTGGTGAATAAATTAAATTTGTCACTTTCTTAATTGTTTTATATTAATATATATATCATTAACTTAGTATTTCAGTTTTAAAATTTTACAATTATTTTTTCTAGCCATTTCATAAGATTAAATCTAGTCTTATTATTAATATCATTGTGTTATTAAAAAAATAATTTTAAATATATTTTCCACAAGTAATTTTTTTTATGAAATAATTGGTATATAATATGATAAAATAGATTCCAAATGTGGAATCAGTATTTTAAAATTACCTATATTGGGCATATTTATTTTTAGTTAATATGAATATATACCATGATAAAAATTGTCACCTCTATAAAGGGGAAATCAAGATAATATATGGGTAAACTAAGTGTTAGAATATATATATATATATATATATATATATATCTTATTTGATGAATACAATATTACCATTGTATCTTTAATCTGTAAATTTATTTTTTAAATAGACACATGTCCATGAAAATAACCTATATAAAATTTAAATCAATGAATGTTAAAAAATAGGACCCTCATAGTTTTAAATATATCATTTATGTCATCATATGGGAAACACTAGTTATGAAATAATCTAAGAGTATATTTATTTAATGATAAATTTATTTATGTTTATAATTATTTTATATTTTAAAATTATTTATTCACAATATATACATCTACAATACTAATACATGATATATTCTGTTAAAAAAAATTAATTTAAATTATTTTAGAAATATTAAATGTGACATAATATGAATGATACTACATTCCATGAATTTTATATATCTATAGTAAAAAATATTGTTGTTTTGATGAATTAGCTGAAATTTTGCCTTTGTCATTATGTATTAAAATTAAATTAAATTTAATATATTGAAAATTTTCATTAGTAATATTTAATAAAAATAATAATATATTAATAACAATTATATATTTTCAAAAAATCATATATTCAAAAATCTGAATGGAATATGGTATAATGAATAATAAATTTACTATATATGGGATATTTTTCAGTTTACATCATCATTATTTCCTCTTTAAGTGTAGTTTATCATAATATTATGGGTAATGTCAAATGGTATAACAAAATCATATATAAATAATTAATGGGTATAGAAAAATTATAAAATGATTTCAAAATTATAAATTAATAGTGGAGTTCGACTTGTACTCATATTATCTTCTAATATTATCAATTTGGATCCAAATTTTCAAATAATGTAATTTATACTAATTTTCTCCTTTAAAAAATTATTAGAGTTCCCCACCAATAAATAATTATATGGTACTACTATATTCAAATCAATACACCACATTGAATTGATTTCTTGATCATACTCTACAATATTATAAACTATACTATAATATCCACATTTTGGATTTTTTTTACTCTTCAGAAATTTCCAACCCTTGAGATATTAAAATGTGATCTATTAGAGAAAATCCAAATTATAGGTCATTCCCGCAACTAATTGGGTTAATTTTTATTAATATTTTACCCCTATAAATCTACAATATTGATAATAAAACAATAATTTCCTCATCCTTGGTATAAAAAAATATTTTTAATAATACGAATTCAACATTAATCACCATCATTCAATCAAATTTCATGTGGAAATATCACTTTTGCATGTGTTAGGCTCACCCTCTCCACATATTTATACAATTAATTTCACATAACCATATTTTATTGAGTGGTATTATTGCTGGATTAACATTAATATTTTTTAATTGAAAAAAATTATTTTTTTATAATCATAATATCATATATAATTTCAAACGATCTTAACTATTGGAAAATTATAAAAACCTTTTTTTATACGTGTGGACTACAACACCAATTAAGAAATGTCATTATCTATTCATTAATATATGGACAGGATTAAAATAATGATATATTTAATGAATACATATTATATATATGGTATAATATTGATATTGGAAATTTGGGTTATTATTTAACATTTCATTCGATCCCTAGAATAAATATAAATAGTCTTTACTAGTATATATGTCCTACCATCTCCAAGAATAGTGTTATTCATTTTCTTATCTCTATAATTAATGAATTATTTAAAAATAACACTAATGATTATTAATTATATTTATATCATTATTAACATTATTTATAAAATTTAACTAGTATCAATGTATGCAGACAAAAAAAAGACAACTAGAGAATATTTGATAACCAATGAAAATATCATCAAGAATAGCGATTTTAAGAAAAAAGTATCAAAAATGATTCATTGTATGTCATTAGTAAACAATATATTGTATGATAAATATTTTTATGTTTTTATAATACATGTATTATAAATCTATATTCATCCTATATTGTCATTACTCGTCCGTTGGGGCCCATGTTGTGATTACCCCAAGCCCGCCTTCCAAAATCCATGGCCTGGTAAATATCATCAGAAAGGAATATCTCAGAAATGGAATACATTTCCTTTAAACCTGTACATACACAGAAATGGAATGCTTCATAAAGAAAACCACACAGGAAATAAAAATACTAAAACAATAACAATGTACAACCGTTGAGAGTAATGTGTGTAAACCTATATTAAAGGGGAGCATAACACAAGACCTAATGAAATGAAAGTATGGAAATGAAAAAGAAGGTCCAAATTTCGTCCGCTATGGAGCCTACCTGAATGGTAGGTATAAATCTCTGTCCAATGTCACCGCAACTCATCCTGTCAATCAATAAACCTCTGAGCACGATATTGATCTGGCTCCCCAAAGTCTTAGTCAAGGCGGTTCATCATCATCACATGACACAACTGGTGTGGGCGAACCCATGCATGTGTGAGTATAACAATACTCAGTAGGTACCCCAAGAACCTCGATATTTTCTCAGTAATCCACAAAGAGAAATCTCACAAAGTAAATAACACAGAGGTAATACCACCATGCATGATCTCAAGCACATTTCAAAAAATGAAAGACACAACTTACAGTATGTATAACTTAACTATATAATAAAATATGATTAGTCCTATTGTTAGATAATATTATTCTATTGGGAGGCTCTGCGGCTGATCCAAAAAGTGATGCTAGGTTCTGATCCACACAGGATCATTATGTGCTAATACACATAGGGTATCTATGTGTTGAACCTCACATGGTAAATAGGTATTGAACCACATAGGATCACTAGGTGTTGACCCAAAAAAGATCTCTAGGTGTTGACGCATATTGAATCACCGACCATTCTTCACGTCACAGCAAGCCAATAGATTCTGAGGCATAACACGCTCGATTCTGGGAGAATTATATCCTTACGAAACCGGTCATACCTCAACTGCCTTGATGTCCCACAATGAATAACCCAAAGGGCCATCTCATTGTATGGTTCCTGAAAAAACATATGACGTGTGGAATGAACATCCAGTCGGAAAGAAATGGGTGCTTTTGTAATAAGGGCCATATTGGATTCGAGTCAGATCCAACATTTTCATTCAAAAACTTCTCCCAAAACTCACTTAGCATATCTCAAAATTAACTCCTTATTATAAGGGTCACAACTCCACTAACGGACCATCTATCAGTCTCCTGGTTTGAGAGATATTGGTGTTTTAGTTAAATGGGGGCAAGTGGGATACATGGTAGGTCCAACCAGGTTGGACTTCCCAACCAGACCATGTCACGGTTGACCCAAACCGGTCCAGGTCCATCCTGGTCCCATCTCATTATGTCAAGAGCCTAGCTTGGTAGAGAGAATATACTCCATTAGCACGGGTCTGACCCACATGGGTGGGTCCGGCTGCCCGATCTAGATGCATCAGAGTCATGTCCGGTCACAACCACAGACGACTGGTTTGATTGGTCACAACTTCCATGTCACCCACATACCCAGTATATGGGTCTGACCTAGTCAACAATGCACAAGCATTGTGCCATTGTTCTTGAGTGTCATGGCCTATGCCTTTTTTTGGGTGGCACGAACCCAGGCAGCTGACTCCAAGCATTTCCAGTTTGTGCCACACCACCCCACCACCAAAACCACTTTCTAATGACCTCTATCTCCGTGGCACACCAGTGTGTTGATGGATTATTTTGTGGTCCATTGTAGTTTCTTATATGGTCTATTTCTTAATCAGACTTTGCATACAGGATCATTAGGTTGTCACCATTACTGTGGAAGCCTCAATCATTCCTTTCCAATAATTTGTAAATTCACCCATGAAGAATACACATACATATGGGCTTGGGCCATGATCATGTCAGCCATTCCCTCAATGAATGAATTTTAAAAATAGGGGGATGTTATGAGAATTTAATTCAACCAAAAAAAGAAAAAATTTATTCCTTCATTGAAAAATCCCATAATAATTCACCCTCCCATAATAAAACGTGATCTGTGGATTAACCGTTTCATGGGAGAATTCATGTTCACTGTTTGGAATAAGAATGACAAACACTAAATAGTTCAAACCACTAACTCGTTGATTTTTTTCCATTTAAATTCATCCACGAGGGTCCAAGAGGTCTATGACGTTCTTCATTCATCGAGTTACATCGATGTTGATGACATCCCACCAGCATTCGTCTTTCTTAATTGGGGAGGAAATCCTTTGGATGTTCGTTAGAGAATACCCATAGTTTATTCTTTGTTCCACCAACACTTCAAACCATTTAAATGAATACATGTCATTAGGATGTGGGTTTACGATCCATTAATGAGGTACATTAATGCACATCGTCTTCGCCTTGTCGATACATCATAATGTCAGTACATCACTATTTGTCGATGGAGGTGAAGAAAATTATATATCTTTTTATGTAATATTTTTTTCAAAATGTGTAACAATTTTCATTTATGTTATTCCTTTACCAGATAATGATATGTCTTCTCTAGGAGAATCCTGACCTTCTAACATCAATAGTTCCCTTAGATATTTGATCCTAACAACAGTTCAAAAGATTGAAAATCCTTCTCGCACGTTTACTATACGAACCATAAAAAAGTTCAAAATTCCATTCAAGGATAACTGGGCCATGGAATCATGTGTCCTCAAATCATGCCCTATCAAAATAATTCCATATAATTTTAAAAAATTATATGGATATTCTGAGACATTAAATTATTCCAACCTTCAATTGTTTTACCCCTGAATGCCTAAAAAATTCTAACATTACAAAAGGGGGTATTGAGCATGAATTTGGTCAACCCGCTCCAATGTTCTCTCATAGAGTTTCTCATGCTTCCACAAAACACACACAATAGGAATAAACTATCCACAATGTACCCACTCATATCAATCATCAATCTCTATCCGGAACTCCAAAAACATCACCCCATTATTAAAGTCTAGCTCTCCCCATTCGATGATGTGTGATGGATCATGCATGTACTTCCCTAGATAAAAAATTGGAAATCAGTGTGAATATGATGCACATATGGCGGATGTTCTAGGCTATACGCCAACTCGCAAACTCTGATGAGAATATAGAATGTTCCGATAAAAATAAAATATATCATTCTTCCACAACCAAATATTTACAATTCTTGTTAGGGAGAGACCTAATGAAAGACATGGTCTCCATACTTGAACTACAAGGGTCTCCATATCCAGTCAACATATGAATTATATCTGCTATGTGTAGTCATCATCCTCTACTGGATGATCTTCATGTTCTCAGTTGTATCCAATTACAACTTTGGACCCATGTGTGCTCACTCCCCAGGGTCTATCCAGCATAGATGTGACTTGCATGGACACCCATACAAGGCCTTTTTTGGTACCATTACAATGGTGGAGTGATAGTTATTTTTTATGACAACTTTACTTGTGGAAGGTGGTCCTCCCATCTGTGACCGAAATCTATGACACTTTCTTGAAACGTTTCCTCCAAGTTTTGTATTATACGCTGCATCCAACCAACTGTATGGGGGAGAAAAGAAGTGATGAAGCCATTTGTGTCCCGAATGCCTCCGGAAACCCCTTCCATGACTGGGATGTAAAACATACATCATGGTCAAAGACAATCATCAAAGGAACCCTCTAAATAATAACTATATATGATATTTATAAAGGAATTCTCTATTAATGTCTCATTGAAAAATATTTTTTACGAAATTCAAAACCAATGTTTTTATTCAATTATTATTATTATATGATTGTGGTCTAGTTCATTTTCATTGTTTTTATGAAGGTTGTGACCTACCCATCCCACCAAATCATTGGGTATGTTTATGTTGGAGGTCTTCTATATGGTTACTCAATGTGTAACTATGATGGTTACACAAATTTTAAGGTAATTTTCAATGTTACAAATTTTAAAGTAGCATGGAGGGTTACAAGATTTTTTATGTAATTCCCCAAGTAACCTTCAAGGATCTATTTATTTTCTATATGTTTTTTTTTTGGAAATATCCATTAAATATTACATTTCACAAAGTAATCTTATAAGAGTGAAATTTATGTTTTTAAATGATTTCATATGTCATAAGTATTTATGGAGTAATGTGATATTAAATTATCTTTATATCCTGTGAAGAGTTTTTTGTTCTCATCCCATGTTTATAAATTATATTCACAGGATATAATTATATGTATGAAAATGGAGTATTCCATGTTAAAATTTATGATGATTTTTCCAAGAAAATATGTTTTATTTTAAGGGGTTTTTATATTGGAAAGAATAGACACTATTTTTGTGGTATCTTATCTTTATAATTATAGAATGGTATATATGATTTATATCCCACTTCAATAAAAATATAATCATTAAAAGATCCTTAATATAAATAGAATTAATTTCTTGACTAAAATTCAGGATTATGTGATGTAAAAATGTCATTTCCTTATAGTTCATCGATTCTACTATCATTTTATTCAAAATGGGTTGTGAGTACTATGTAATTTATTTTATATTAATATGTTTACACCAAAAGTCATTGTATTATTCATTTTTTAATATTACATTGATTATATTCTCCAATTCTATTTGGATTCTTGACTTATGAACATCCATTATTTAATCCATGACCCAAAATTGTGGTTTATGTTATGTGGATTATGATTTTCAAATGTTATTCTCCTATTCTCATAACCGTGGGTTAAATTAATTCTCAAGTTATCATTGAAATCAAAAATTTTAAACATTACCTAGTATCTAGAACAACCCATCCATATGTCTATTCTTTGTACGTTATGAATAAATTTAGAAATTATTATATTTCATTCAAGGATATTAGTTATGATGAAAATAGTGGGAGATGATGAAGATCATTTTTGAACAAGTTTTTTATGTTTCTATGTTTCCAATGGCACAATTAATATATGGTTATGATCAAATTGTTTATATTATTAAATTAATATTCATCTATTGGGATGTTATATATATGTTTTAAGAGTATGGGTTATTATAATAAAATATTATTCATCCATTCTATGATCTTGTAATTGAATAATCATTTCATGTGTGTATTGTCATGATATGACCTTTTTTATAAATATTAATTTGTTCAATATTTTTCTAATGAACTGGTTTTCAATATATATTTTTTTATATTGTTTTTGGTTTTCTCCATATTATTAAACATAAATGGATTTTTTAATTATAAATTTTATATACAAAAGTTACATATTGAGGAAAAATTATTATTTTACATGTGTGGATTTATGAATAATAGTTTAGGGTAATGTATTAGACTGTCACATATTAATATATTCATATTTATTATAATATTACAATTGAATTATTTTCCCCCTTAAATTAATCATGTTCATATTAATTCTTAATATAAGAATAGTTTTTCGTCTAATGGTTTAGAAAAAAACTTCTATGAATTCAATTATCCTAAAATGGTTATATATGTTATAATTACACAACATTGAAATTATTCAAAGTGTTTTGAAGAATTTATAGTTATTTTGTACCATCCACACTCAAGTATTAAGACGTAAAATGATATATATATACACTAAAGAGTTATATAATAATGAGGAGTATTTTTTTCAATTTTTATGACTCGGAGATCCATTATATTGATATGGATGGTGGTTTACAATGGCATCATATTTCATGGTACTTGAAAAGTTTTGTTCTCATTGATTTTTATCCCTATAATTTTTTTAGAGTGAATACACTAATAAAATCCAGTTGAATATTATATCAACAAAACATGTATTATAGTAACATGGATATTAAATTATTTCTACTCAATAGAAAAAGTCCCTAATATACCACTTCATTCTCATGGGACATATTTCCATCTTATATAAATCTTAAATAATTAATGAGGAATTCTATGGAATAAATTAGGATCCATGGATTTGAACACATTTTCATGTTCAATGCCACTATTTCAGTAGAATTTAGTATATCAATAAATTCATAGGTTTTTTAAAATTTTAACTTAGATAAATTAGTAAGATTGAACTCCTTGAAATTTTTGTAATATATTTAAGGTTATTAATTGATAAATATGTCAAAATTATCTATATGTATTTAGGTCATGACACTAAGAATTTATTTTAATATATAAAATCCCCACATAAAAAGGGAATAAAAATGGTCACAATCATAAAGCGAGAGATAGATATGTTATTGATAAATGATTTAAAATGGTGATGATTGATATATGTCATAGCTGTATATCATACATAAAATTTAAATGGAAATGAATATTCATATTAATTCAACTATAATGATAAATTTTAGATATTTCATCAATGTGTGTTATCAATTTGTTTTATTTTTTGAAATTTTTGTGGTGAAATATTATGAAGGATTGAAATTAAATTTCATTATGATGGTTCAATGACTTCATCAATATAAAAAATACAGTCAAATAAATATAATATAATGTTCTGTTGAATTTTTTATACCCACATAATAATGAATGTTGGTCATTTGTCATAGTACAAAAAAAGAGAACATTGTAATTTATTATTTCTTCTTAATTTATTTTGATTATTTAATTTAAATAATAATTTTTTAAAACATTATTGTGATTTTTTTATTAAATATGTAAAATCAATATAGGTTTCCTTATTTTGATTTATCCCCATCTCTATGAATCATTCCATTTAGTGCATGAGATTAAAAAAATAAATATTATTTCATTACATCGATAATATGAAATCCCACCCCAATATTTTCTCTTCCTGTGATAATATGGACGAAATGAATTACCTCTTATGACAAAATAATATAGGGAACTGAATAATTTTGAGTAAAATTGTTTTAGTTTCATAATACCAGTAATAATTTCACTTATAGAATCTAATCATGTGAAATATACAAAATTTTAAATACAATATAATATAAAATATAAATCCTATAGTGTAATAATTTCAATTCATAAATGAGGAAATCATAAATTAACTACTAAATGAATCTCATATAAAAGTTACTCAAAGAACATTCACTTATCCGAGAAACCACCATGAACATGTAATTCCCAAATCAATTAATATATATATATACTATAAAATTGATAAATTATTATATATTGATGATGATGGATATAAAATTATAAATAACAGGATTCTACAATTAAAATATATAGTAAATGGATATGAAAAAATTCATACATCAAGGAATATGATATTAAAAATAATAACTTTCTAAAAAAGAAATATACTTTTCGCATCCCATGTAATGATCACTAGTTCAATAATTAAATAATTATATAAATGTCACATATTATATATGATGGATAAAATACACTCCTTAAATAAATGAGTTTCTTAATAGTGGTGTGAACTTATATCTCAGTATATATTATCCCTACATATCCACATTTCTACAAAATCATATAATCTCATATTATATTTTTAAAACATATATTATAGTATAATCACCTTATATATTATTATATTTCAAATACACTTAATTTCTCATACTATAATGTTTACCTGGTAGGTAAATATCATCATTCCATTCTATTATATTGTATTCCATAATGATGCATCAAAATCATAAACATATTACATCATTTAAACATAAAAAAAAATTATTTTTTAGTCATTATGAGTAGGGTAGTATTATGCTACAAGTATCCTATACAATCCAAATTATGTGGGAAACACCTATAACACAATTCCTTATATGGGACAAAATAGTATTAACTATTATGGATAGTGGTATGATAATTACAAAATAAACTATATTAAAAATGTTTAATGAAAATTAAAACACTACAAATAAGAAAAAATGTTTCATAAAAAACTATCTACCTTACTGAAGATTTATGGAAAATACCATTTTAAACTATAGACACATTAACTCCCCCACAGGACCTCTACACCACCAAAATGAATCTTCATCCAATTTAGAATATCACAATTATAACCCCATCATCTATTCTAGAGAACATATTATATCAAAAATTATTTAAATATGTAAAAATTCAATATTATGTTAACTATTAGTCATGTTAACATTTATTTCACAGAATTCAATTAATATTCCCCAAATAATTTTAAACATTAAAATCATATTATAAATAGAATTTCAAGAAAAATAATATTAATACACTTGTTTTTTATTCTACAAACCACATCCACTCACACAATATAAAATTCTAAATTTTCATTCAAAATTTATTAGTTTAGTTATAAATTATGAAACACTATTTGAATAATGAAATTATATACTGTTCAATTGACATTATTTATACATTCAATTCAAAATATTCAAAATATAAAAACCAAATAATCAATTAAAATTTTCAATTGCTTCATCTTATTAGTCTAATTATCTATATATTCAGAGTGATACTATAATAGAACAATATAATATATCATCACTCAAACATAATCAAATTGTTGAAAAATTACATATAAAATCATTTTCCATATTTTCATAATATCTTGTGGAATAATAATTATTCTTTTTAATATAAAATTTTACTCAGAAATGAAAAAATTTAAATCTTAATATCAATTTTCATAGAAATAAATTCAATTTTGAGATACTGAAAAAGATATAGATTATATAAAATAATAGATCATCCCCAAACAATATATTTTTTATAAGAAAAAATAAAAATCATTCCATTGAATTTAATAAAATTTAATAATACCATTAGATAAATTTTATAACCATAAACATTTGTAATTTTGTAACATGAACACGTAAAATCCCCAATGCATGAGTCCATGAAATGGAAATAGATAAAAAAATTAAATAGACAATTTTTATTATTATAGTTGATGAAAATCCAATATAATATGATAATTGAGGAAATATCCAACTAGGTTTTTCATCTCACATCATGATTTCAGCCATCACCAAAATTGCATCATTGAATTATTGCTCAAATTTTGAGATGGATATGGAATAGTGTTGACTGGAACTTAATGAAAAAATTAAGATGTTATGATTCCATTCCCCAAATGACATAAGTTATCTAATTCCAAAGAGACTGGAAAAAATATGAAGGTATAATGGGACTAGATGTTTGATGATATAATGGGGATGACCCGATGATGTTTAGAAAGGTTATATGTGTTACTGAACTCTTGATTAAATAGGATACATACATACAAATTGAAAACATATATTAATATGGTAAATTAAAATAGAATATAAGGATTGAATCAACCCATTAGTTATAGTACAACAACAACCCCTTCATCCAAATAGATATTTATAGGGACTCCTCAATTAAGCTTATAGATATAGCAAAATTCAGTGACTATAACATGATGTGGATGAAGGATAAATGGTTTAGGCATATTAAATATAATAAAAGGGTTCATAGAATTAGATTATGAAGTGAAAAAAATGTGTTTTTGTACAATTTTTAATCCTAAATATAATTAATATAACGATTATTATATCTTATATGACTACTGGTTACATCTACAAGATCAAATACACCACAAATATTTCATATAGATAAATAAATGTTGACTTTTTTAATTCAAGAATAAGATAAATTGTAGATTTCATGGAAACAAAAACAATGTATCAATAACACACAAGATGGTAATGGGAGTTATTGAAGGAGGGAGAGTGTGGATTATTTAAAATCATTTAATACTATTTCTATACATGTGGTAATTTCTAGAAAATATGGGGAACAATTTTTTGGAGTCTATGACCCACTTTATTTTTTTCATGGATATTGTAACTATGAAACAGAATCATACATGTTATCCCACATATTAGAGTTTAGATATTTTAAATATATTCAGTAATGTGATATTCCACATTATTAATCCTCTTCACCCATTCACATGTGAAACCACCCCTATTCATGTATATCTACCCCCATTATTCCCTAGGTGGTTTATCCAAGGATCTTTATTGTTTAACTTGAGGTAAGACTGTTTTTCCATAATTTTTTTAATTCACAAAAATTTTATTTCTATATTCTACATAATCATGGAATTTTAAAGCCCTTTAAATCTATATCTAAGAGTCAAGGGATACAAAATCGGGAGATACATGTTTCTATTGTTCATTTGGTTCTTTAGTACACCACAAACTGGATTCATGTAGAATTAATCAATAGAAATTGATTTTGATTTTTTTAAGGTTGAATAATCTATATGCTTGTTTTTTTAATAAAATTAAATTATTTATTGACTAATTTATTTTTTAAAACATATTTAATTTATATTGGTATTATTAAATTGTATTATACATGTTTGTGTGATTTTTGATATTTAGAGTTATTATGAATGTTAAACTGGTTTTCAAATAGTTGTGGATTCAATGGATGAAAAGTGATTGATAAAATGTTTCAAGATGTATTTATATTCTCAAATGGAATTATAAAACAGTTCTTTGATGATATTTACCTTTTAGTGGAGATGTATTTGATTGTGGGAAAAATTGTTTTATAACATTGGTTTTAAAAAAAATTAATGTTTAATGGAAATGTGTAGCACTTTGCAGTCCTTGGGTTTGTGAGTGACATAGGTAATTTAAGCCTTAGCTTATATTGTGAACTATAAAAGGAGTTTTTCACAAATGTTAGAGGGAGAATACAAAATGAGTTTTCCCCTTGAGATTTATATACCTACTGAAAATATTGTTACTCATGATATTTAGAGTTACAATGGGATAATTATAAGGATTGAGGAAGGATTATTGGTATTTAAATGTTTTATAGTAATTTTTGTCATGAACTATCCCCTGAGGCCCGTGTCGTGACTACTCCATGCCTTCCTTCTATAGGCCAGCGGCTGGCGATTTGCACCAAAGGCGTATTTCCCTAGAAACTGGGAAGGCATTTCTTTTATAACTCATAAATACACATAACAAAGCACATAGTGGGATACAAAACTCAAAATAAAACAGTATAACAAAAGTGTGTTGAATGTAAAAGGGTTCGGAAATTCAAGCCCAATTGTAATGTAAAAGAAACTGAAAAGTACAAGTACAACTAAAAAAAGAAAAAAAGCTGATGGTCTTCTTCCGATGGTCCTAGCTGAAGGGTGGGTACAGATCACCTCCTCACCACTCCACATCTGTACTTCACTTCTGTGTACTGAATCGCCGTGTAGTCCTCCTCTGGGCACCATACAGTCCTGGTACTCTCAGCCTTGATTAGAGTTTTCAGTCGTCTACATCAGACACAATGAGGTGCGGTCATAACCCGTGCAGGGGTGAGTATAACGATACTTAGTAGGGACCCCGAGACCCTAAAGTTGTCACAAAATCCAACAAGTATAAACCAAAAACAATGAAATTAATAGATAACCACACTTAGTTATATTCTCATACATATACCTAAGTTATAAAGCAATCCATCTCAATCATGAGGAAAACACAGAAGTACTGACTCAACTCAACCAGGATATTATTCACATTATCCAAACCTCAACAGCTGGAGAACTCCTGCTCAATCGATTAGAGTGGGCCTATCGCGTCACACAGAGACACTTCCCACTAACATTGGACTGCTGAGGTACTTCTCCTGTCGAGTACTATGGGTCTGTTGCATCACAAAAAGGTGCTCCCCACCGTGGGTCTGTCGCCACACCCAGGCACTCCCCCTCATATCCTGTAGAGGTACTCCTCCATTCGAGTACCGTGGGTCTATCACGTCACCAAGAACGCTCCTCCCCCGTGGGTCTGCCTCCACAACGAGGTGCTCCCCACTGGGCCAGTCTAGTCACTCCGAGTCAATGAGTCAGTAGTCATCAAGTCTCAACCATCTACTAGGTCTCTACACTTTTCTCCCTCGTCACTTGAAGGATCTGCTCCATGAGCTATTGGTTGATCCTAAAACTGTCATGAAGTCCCATAAATACATATCTCAATTGTTTTCCATGTCATAGGGGTCTCAATGCAATAGACGGTGCGTTAATCGGATGCCCAGTCATTGACTTATTAGCCTCTTAGTCCTGGGGCCCAGTTGGATTTGTGCACGAACCAACCTGACCATATCTCAACTATACCCCCAACCCTAGTGGGGTATACTCAAAGGGGCCATCATGGTCCAAGATTTCCATCAATGCTGACTTTTCGTTAAATGGTCGGCCGGTGCCAATGATATGGCCAAAGGAGCATAAATGGGCCATAGTGGCCCTCAGTCCAGACCGACCCGTCCCGACTGACCTGGACCAACCCAGTCTGGGCCGACCTTGTTTGGGTCGACCAATCCTGCTCCATTGGGATTTCCCCAGCCCAGGGGCCGTGAAGGACTGCAGATGGAAATGAGGTCGCGGACCGGCCGTGAGTGTATGGACAGAACGCGGATCGGCGCGAGGGCGGTTTGGCCTGGAGGCACCACGAGGACACTGACCTTGTTCGGCTGGGGCACCATGAGGGGTGAAGGAGGCCGGTTGATAGGTCACTTTAGTGGGTTCCCTCAAATGATTAATGTGATTTTTGGGTACTTAGGTGTAGCAATGTGGCTGACCAATGTCGTCTCTCAAAGGAGGAAGTGAATTTAACAACATATTAAAGGTATTCTAAAAATAAAATAAAAGAGAATTAAATAAAAACACTACTTTAAAGGAATGGATTTTATTTATAGTTTATGAATCTAGAAGAAATTTTCTGGTAGAAGATTGTATATTTTTTTTTGTTTTTTAGTTTTGAAATGAATTTCGATTAAAATGACACAACAAGAAGATGTTTTTTTAAAAATCTATTTTAAAAGGCGTAATAGATCTAACTATACCTATTCATTCACTTATTAATCATTATCATTTAATTGAATATCCACTTAATTATGATCTCCTAATTTTTTATCCCTTTAACCCTACAAGAGTTACCTTAACCACAAAAATGAAATTACTTAAACCCTAGGCTAGCTTCAGAACACGCAATCGCAGCACCCTGCATTGATTGTTGTTATTAGGATAGCTTATGGTCAGTGTTTAATTAGTTCAAATATACATTCTAGAAAAGGGGATGAATTTTGTTTTGGGAATATATTTTAACTCTACAAATTTATCTTGTGTGGTCTTGTATTACTGATTAAGATTACGCTCTCACAATTTACACAAAATCCCAACCTCGCGTGTTTTTTGTATTAATTGTTCAATTATTTTCTTAGTTTCTCGTAATTTAAAAACACAATTCATGGATCATATTATGTTAATTAAAGTATCTCATTGATTCAAAATAATTAAATGAATAGGGTAGAATATAGATCGATTACTAAAAGACTACTCTTCCATGGGTGGCGTAATCATCGTAGAAGCGTTTTTCATGTGCAAAGGTTTATAATGGGTATAACCCAATAACTCTTCTACTAAAGAATTCCATCCCAAAGAGGAAGATTAAGAGAAGAATAAATTTAAACAAAACAGAAGAAAAGAGAAGAAATAAAAGAAGAACAAAGAAGTTTATTACACAAACAAAATCATTTCAACATGAAGGAGAAGAAGAAGGCTTCGTCGAAGGGATCCTTGCTTCAAGAGCTACCCTTATTTAAATGGTTGGATAATTGGAGTGGATACACTTCTCCTTTTCCCTTAGCTTCCCAAAGCACGTACCAACCCTAACAAATGATAAAAACACCAGTTTATAGAGTGGTGGAGAGGCTACGTTCAAAGTGGTTTCAAGTGGGAATGGGGAATCTCGGAAAAATATTTTATGCCAACTTGAATGCCAATTTGACCACACAACACATGAATTTGCCGACCTTCCAGAAGGATAAAATGTGCGGATATGGGTACTCTATCATCTCTATCAATTTGGGCTCAATACAGGCCCAGATGAAGGAGTTATGGCCGAAATACAGAAGCTTCTTCCATTCTGGTGAGTCCAGCCCAACTTTGACTTCATGACCCATTTTCAACAAACAAATTCACTCTTTAGCTCTAGTGTCCTGAATAAAAGTTGTATATAATTAATCTAGGAACACGGTTATGAAATTTAAAATCCAAATAATAAATATAAAAATATTTATCTTCGAAATACTATATTGCACTCTAAAGGGTAAAACTAGAATTTTCTCCAAATTTTCAAATGAATGATCAAATCCCAAATATTTTATAAATAATCATATTTAACACAATGTGAGGAAATTATATCATTTATTATAAATAAAATATTCAACAAAATAGTGTTTTATCAACTCGCCCACACTTACCCTTTTGCACTCCTGGGAAAAACATCATGTCAAGTAAACATCAATATCAAATCAAAACCAATTTTAAAACACATATCCTTGAGATCAAACAATTATATACCAAGAAACAAAATATATCATGCCTCATAAAAAACCATTATTTCATGTTCTTCATTTATATTATTAAATATATTTCCACTTCATTTATCCTCCCATGCACAAAACACTTACCTCGCTTGAATTTTCTCTCATCACACAAATATCAATTTTTTTTGCAATGACTTTCTCATCCAAACTCATACAAGGGTCACCATAGGCTTGATAGATTCCTACATCGCTACCCGATTTGAGTCAAGGATATATGTTTATCATGAGGACTTTTTAGGGTTGTTCTGTGGAATTTGGTTGGTAGGATATAGATGTGAAAAATTCTGAGGCTGAATGAGGAGGGCTTGACTCTTTTTGAAGCAAAATTGCATTAATCTAGTTTTCACATAAATATGGTCTTCTCCTCAATCCCCATAGTATCAATTCAGCTCCATCATCATGAAAAGTCATGAATTGTTTACACCTTTCTTCATTTCAGCATCAAAAAATTCAATCTTCTCAAACATGATTTTCTTGAATGCTCCAGATGGGCACAACTTTCCACCTCAATTAGAAGCTCCAGAAAAGGCACAGCTTCACTTGTAATGAAAGCTACAGAAAAGGCACAACATTCAATATAATTACCTTCATCAGTAGAAAACACATCTCTTCATAATTTAATTTTCCACCCAAAGTATCACAGAATGTGGTGGCACAACACAAGATAGATTACCCCACACTTAAGCTCAACTAGATTACGCAATTTCACTTCATGAGATGGTTGGATATGGAAAATTGGCTTGTAATGTGGATATCCTAACAGGTCGTTCATGGCTTATAAGGGCTAAAAAATTAAATATTCAAGTTAGTCCATTATAAAAAAAAGGATTATTTGAAATAGGGGATTTAATACCAAACAAATTCCTCAATCATTTAAACATAAGTACCTCAAACCCTCATGTTTTGACAGGAATATATCAAATTTTGGTTAAATCAAGCATGGTTTGGTTCTCTCAAGAAGTGAAGTGAATGAATATAATATGAAAATAATGGTTTAGAAGCCTCATAAGAATGTTATTTCAAATATAAAGACAGTGAGATGTGGCATGGGATTCAAAATTCAGCGTACTTTTCATGAAATTACTAAATATTTGGACTTGAAACAAAGTCATTTCAGCATTAATTTAAGCTTAGTTTCAAGGAGTAAATTGTTTCACTTATTTATATGGATTTAAAAATGGTGATGAGAATCATTTCAGCTCAAAATTTTCAAAAAAACATAGAAAATTGTAAAATAAAAACAAAATATTTGAAAAACACACTATTTTTTTTGTTTTTTAAATAGGAAAAAAATTGAAATTACTACACTAAAAGGTTCCCTCCCCCACACTTAAAATATTACTTTGTCCTCAATGTGAACCCATGAGATGATATATACACATGAAATGCATAATTTTTAAATAGGACAAATAATATAAAATTGAAAGGGTTAGGAACAGCCTGATATGCTCAAGTGATGATGGGGTCATGCAGTGTGATAAAATCCACTACATTAGTAGGAAGTCCCTCAATGTATCTCTTCAAACGTTTCCCATTGACTATAAAGCTCCTTCCATTGTCATATTGTGTGATCTCCACTACACCATAAAGAAAAACATTAGAAACAATATAAGGACCTAACCATCTGGAACGCAACTTACCAGGCATCAGCTTCAGTCGTGAACTGTAGAGAAGGACTTTCTCTCCAACATGAAAATACCTTTGTTGGATCATTTTGTCATGAGCTGCTTTTGATCGTTCCTTGTAGAGCCTTGAGTTCTTATCTAATGATAGTCGAATCTCCTCAAGATCTTGAATTTGCAACTTCCTTTGAATTCTAGCTTTGGCTAAATCCATGTTGCATTTCTTTAAAGCCCAATATGCCCGATGCTCGACTTCCACTGGGAGATGACATGATTTCCCAAACAAAATATGAAATGGGGACATACCAATGGGGGTCTTGTATGATGTCCTATTAGCCCATAATGCATCATCCAAGCTCTTGCTCCAATCCTTCCTATTTGGCTACACAGTTTTCTCCAAAATTTATTTCAACTCACGATTTGGAACCTCAGCCTGGCCATTTGTTTGGGGGTGGTATAGTGTTGATGTTTTGTGTGTCACCCCATACATTCGAAGGAGGGAAGAAAAATTCCTATTGAAAATGTGTGTCCCTTGGTCACTGATTATGGCCTTTGGTACTCCAAACCTGCAAAAAATTTGTGCTTTAACAAAGTCCACAACAACATGATAATCATCAGTCCTAGTGGTCTTTTCCTCCACCCATTTTCTCACATAATCAACAGAAACCAAAATGTACAAAAATCCAAATGAACTAGAAAAAGGACCAATAAAATCAATGCCCCATACATCAAAAATCTCACAGAATAGTATGGGTTGTTGGGGAATCTCGTGTCTCCTTGAAATATATCCAGTGTGTTGGCAATAAGAGCATGACTTACAAAACACATGGGAATCATGGAATAAGCTTGGACAATATAATCGAGAGTCTAAAACTTTACTAGCTGTCAGTTGGGGTACAAAGTGTTCACCACATGCAAGTGTATGATAGAATTGAAAAACGGACTCTAACTCGTGATTAGGAACACACCTCCTAATAACTTGGTCTCTACACATGCGCCATAAGTATGGATCATCCCAAAAATATAATATTGACTCACTCTTTAATTTTTGGACTTTATGTTTCTTTAAATTTTCAGGGATTTCAGAGGCAACAAGGTAGTTAACTAAATCAGTATACCAAGGATGTGTACCTGAGATGTTATAGAGATGACCATCGGGGAAAGTGTCCCGATGTGTTACCTGATCCAAGGTGTCATCCACTAGTGTCTGAGTAAGCCCACTCATGTGGTCTTCCACCAAGTTTTTTGACCCCTTTTTGTCCTTTATCATGATGTAAAAGTCTTGAAGAAGGATCATCCAATAGATAAGTCGTGGTTTTTCATCTAGCTTCATCAAGAGGTACCTCAGAGATGCATGGTCAGAAAAGAACTACTTTAGAGCCCAAAAAATATGAACAGAATTATCCTAAAGCAAATATGACAGTATGAAACTCCTTTTTTGGGGTAGTGTAGTTTTATTGGGTTGAATCCAATGTCCTTGATGCATAGGCAATCACATGTGAACGTCCTTCCACCCTCTAAGATAAGACAGCTCCAACCGCGAAGTTAGAGGCATCACACATAAGCTCAAAATGAATCTCCCACCATGGGGGCTGTATGATAGGTGGAGTGGTTAGACGTTGTTTTAGCTCATGAAATGGATTCCTGAAAGAAACATCAAACAAAAAATCATAATCCTTTTGAAGTAATCTTGACATAGGAAGAGAAATCTTACTAAAATCTTTGATGAAGCGCAGATAAAATCCTGAATTCCCTAGCAAAGATCTAACATCACGCACATGTGAAGGATAAGATAAGGATGAAATACTATCTACCTTTGATCTATCAACCTTTGTCCCATGTTTTGACACTACATGCCCTAATAAAATGCCATACATTACCATGAAATGAAACTTTTCAATGTTCAGGACCAGATTCTTCTCAATACAACAATTCAACACCTTTCCCAAACTAATTATACATTCATCAAATGAAGACCCATACACTGTAAAATCATCCATAAATACCTCCAGGAAGGTCTCAATAAAATCAGAAAAAATACTCACCATGCATCTCGGGAAGGTACCTGGGGCATTGCAAAGTCCAAATGGAATCCTCCGGTTGAAAAATGTGACAATGGGACAGGTGAATGTATTCTTTTCCTGATCCTATAGAGCTATAGGAAACTGAAAATATCCAGAAAATGCATCCAAGAAACAATAGTGTGTCTTCCTTGCTTGTCTTTCAAGCATCTGATCAATAAATGGGAGGGGGAAATGGTCCTTGCGAGTGGACTGATTTAGTTTCCTATAATCAATACACACATGCCAACTATTTTTCAGCCTCTTTGGAACTAACTCATCCTTCTAATTTTTAACAACAGTAACACCACTTTTCTTAGGCACAACCTGAATAAGACTTACCCACTGAGAATCTGAAATGGGAAAGATTATACCTGCCTCGAGCAATTTCTCAACATCTTTTTTAATAACTTCCAGGATGGTGTTATTGAGTCTCCTTTGTGGTTGTCTCACTGGTTTAGCCCCATCGTCCAAGAGAATCCTATACATGAAAATGGAGGGGCTAATACCTGATATGTTAGCCAAGGTCCACCCAATCGCCCTGATGTTCTCCGTCAAAATATTCAAAAGCTTTTCTTCATGTTCAAAAGGGATATTTTTTGCAATGATAACATTTAATATCTCACCACTCAAAAAGTGTGAGTATTTTAGATTTGGTGGAAATGGATTGAGTTCTAATGAAGGAGGGTGTATTATGGATGGAGACATTGAAGGAACTGAAATATGTGCACAAAGACCATCAGTATCAGAATAGACAACATCAAAAATTAGAGAATAAAGCATCAAATCCATCAGCATATTCAACATCCATGTCCTAATCAGAGTGAACATGATCAAAATCAGAATATTAATCCACATCAAAATCAAATCCAAGAAAGGATTTTGTATCAGCAACATGTGTGGAAGTGCTCTTAGACATCAAACTCGAACCAATACTCATAATCTCCTTAAGCATAGGACAATCAAATTCTATGGAGTTTTTATTTGGTGGTTCAAAATGAGAGATAACAAAAGCAGAATGGTCATATAAGGGGTAATTCATGGAATCCATAACATTAAATATCACAACACCATCTCCAAATTCCATGGAAAGTGTACCATCATTGACATTTATAATAGTTTTTACGGTTTTTAGGAAGGACTTACCGAAGATAATGGGGGCATGAGAACTTACCTGATCATCCCCCTTGTTAAGAACATGGAAGTCTGCTGGAAAGATCATGCCTCTTACCCAGACAAGTACATCCTCAAGGACTCCCGCTGGATATTTCGTAGCTCTATTCGCCAATTGCACCACTACTATTTTCGACTTCAACTCACCAACATGCAAGGATGATAATACAGAGTGAGGAATCACATTTATGGAAGAACTTAAATCACAAATTGAATCAGAAAAGTGAAACTCCCTGATGGTGAATTGGATGGTGAATGTACCGGGATCCTTGCACCTTGTTGTCATTGCTAGAGTTGGTGTAATGAGTATCGAGACATTCCTTCAAAGGCTGATCCTCTCATTTTACTTGAGCCCTCTTTGATTGGTGCAGAGTTCATTTAAGAATTTGGCATACCTTGGGATTTACATAATGGATTCAAGTAGAGGAATGTTGATCTCCACACGCTTGAATGTATCAAAAACCTCCTTTTGCATTGCTTCTTCATCCATCTTCTTGGTTTGAACAACCCTGTTTGGAAAAGGTAGGGGTTTTGGAGGAACATCATCAATATTTTTCTTACCTTTAACTTTATCCTTGGATTTCTCCTCAGTTGGTATGGAATGCGGCATCTCTGGAGTAGAGGTGAATCCTGGTGTAATGGTAGGTCTAGATGTATCGTTCATTTACTTCCCACTTCTTAATGTTATGACACTAACATTCCCCTTTGGATTTGGAGTGGGTTGGGAAGGTAGATTTATGGAATTCTTACTTACATGTTCATGGAGTGTGGTGGCAATCTTGCTCATTTGAGTCTTTAACTCCCTCAGCTCCGAACCATGACTCTTTACCTCATTTTGTTGATTAAGAACAATTTGTTTCAAAATATCATCGGTGTTAGAGTATTCCTTGTGTTGGAGATTCCCTTGTTTCTGACTCGTTGATGTTTGAGCTTCGTATATCGTTTGGGTTTATTGGAAACCCTGTTGGTAAGGTGGAGGCTGCAGGATGTTTGGATGAAAAGGGGTCCTTGGTTGTTGTCCAGATCCATACCTCATGTCTGACTGATCTTTCCACCCTTGGTTGTATGCTGGATCAAACTTCTTTTGGGGATATGGTTGTTGTTGCTGCTGTTGATATGGTCTCCCAGGGAACACTGCTGCACAATCTTCTGTTTCTTGGAGTTGTGGGCAACAGTCAGTTGGGTGGCTTGTCTCAGTGCAAATACCACACGGCCTTGAAGGAGGGGGTAGAGATGTCTTTTCTTCCAAATCAATTTGCCTCACCATAGTGGTATATTCTTCCAACATAGTATCGATCAAATGACATTCATGAGAAGAAGGAGTTATTTGATGTACTCCCTGACATGTGGTGTACCACTATCACCAAATTGTTGGGAGTTTTGGGCTATCTTGTTGATCAACACACGTGCATCTTCTAGTGTCTTTTCCACTAATGCTCCTCTAGCCGCATCATCTACCATGATTCTCTCCATAGGTGTGAGTCCTTCATAGAAGTACATGATGAGTAATTGCTCAATGATTTGGTAATGTGGGTAGCTTGCACACAACTTCTTTAATCTCTCCCAGTACTCATACATTGACTCCCCTTGGGCTTTCTTGATCAGCGATATCTCCTTTCGAATGGATGTTTTCCTTGATGCTAGAAAAAAATATTTGTAAGAAAAGATGATTCAAATCATTCCAACATGTTTGCATCTTTAGGTTTCAAATAATACATCCAATCTTTTACAGCTCCATTAAGTGAGAATGGGAATGCTCTTAAATTAATTTGATCTTCAGAAACATTTCTTGGATTTAAGGTTGAGAAAACCACATTAAATTCCGTAAGGTGTTTATTGGGATCCTCACCAGATAAGCCATGAAACTTTGGAAGAAGGTGAATTAATCCATATTTCAAATCAAAGTCCGATTCGAGGTTTGGGTATGTAATACAATTTGGTTGATAGTTAATATCTGATGCAGCCAATTCTCGAATGGTTCTATTAATTTCATTTCCATTATTTCCAGCCATTGGTTGCTCTTTTATGTTTGAATTTGAATTGCTTCCAATTTCAATGTTTCCATAAGAGAGGAATTAACCAACTGGTTGAATATTGAAACTTCCCATAGATTGAGAAAGTCTGATTCGTTCCCTAAGACTGTGTTCAATCTCAGGGTCAAGATATAAGAGATATTTTGGATTATTTCATGTCATAAATCAAATAAAAATGAAAAGAAAGAAAGTGGACCATAGTAAAATAAAAATGAGAAGTTTGAGTTGATGGCCAAAAAGAAGTAGAAGAAAATAAAAGAAGAAGAAGAAAAATTCGATTGAGTAAAGAAGGAAGAAATAATAGAGGAAGAGAATAAAATGTAAAATAAAATAAATAACTCTAATTGGTTGAAATAATTCCATGCCTCCCCATCAATGGAGCCAATTTTATAGGTCGCTATCGTGGGAAACCTCAAATGATTAATGTGATTTTGGGGTACTTAGATGCAGCAGAGTGGCTGACCAAGGTCGTCTCTCAAAGGAGGAAGTGAATTTAAAAAGTTATTAAAGGTATTTTAAAAATAAAATAAAAGAGAATATAATAAAATCACTACATTAAAAGATTGAGGTTATTTTATAGTTTATGAATCTAGAATAAGTTTTTTGGAAGAATATTGTATAATTTTGTTTAGTTTTGAAATGAATTTCGATTAAAATGACACAACAAGAATATTTTTTTAGAAATCCATTTTAAAAGGCGTAATCGATCTAACTCTACCTCTTCATTCAATTATTAATCATTATAATTTAAATCAATATCCACTTAATTATGATCCCCTAATTTGTTATCCCTCTAACCCTACGAGAGTTAACTTAACCACAAAGATGAAATTACTTAAACCCTAGGCTAGCTTCGGAACACAAAATCGCAGCACCCTACTTTGATTGTTGTTCTAAGGATAGCTTATGGTCAGTGGTTAATTAGATCACATATCCATTCTGTAAATGAGGATGAATTGTGTTTAGGGATTATATTTTAACTCTACAAATTTATCCCGTGTGGTCTTGTATTACCGATTAATATTACGCTCTCACAATTTACACAAAATCCCGACCTCGCGTGTTTTTGTGTTAATTGTTCAATTGATTGCTTAGTTTCATGTAATTTAAAAACAAAATTCATGGATCATATTATTTGAATTAATGTAGATCATTGATTCAAAATAATTAAATGAAGAGGGTAGAAGATAGATCGATTATAAAAAGACTACTCTTCCATGGGTGGTGAAATCATCGTAGAAGCATTTTGCATGTGCAATGTTTATAATGGGTATAACCCAATAATGCTTCTACTCAAGAATTACATACCAAATAGTAATATTAAGATAATAATAAATTAAAAAAAACAGAATAAAAGAGAAGAAATAAAAGAAGAACAAAAAAGTTTATTACACAAACAAAATCATTACAACATGAAGGAGAAGAAGAAGGCTTCGTCGAAGGGATCCTTGCTTCAAGACCTACACTTATTTAAATGGTTGGATAATTGGAGTGGATCCACTTATCCTCTGCCCTAAAATTCCCAAATCACGTTCCAACACCACCAAATGAGAAAAAAACCAATTTATAGATTGGTGGGGTGGCTAGGTTCAGAGTTGTTTCAAGTGTGAATGGGGAATCTCAGAAAAATATTTTATTCCAACTTGAACCAACCATTTGACCACCAAAACCAGTGAATTGGCCGGCCTTCCAGAAGGATAAAATGTGAGGATGTGGGTCCTATATCACGTCTCCCAATTTAGGCTCAATCCAGCCCAGGATTAATGAGTTAAGGCCGAAATACAGAAGCTTCTCCATTCTGGAGAGTTCATCCCAACTTTGACTTCATGGCCCATTTTAAACAAACAAATGAACTCTTTAGCTATAGTGTGATGAATGAAAGTTGTATATAATTAAGTTTGGAACACGTTTAAAAAACTTCAAATTTAAATAATACATATTAAAATATTTATCTTCGAAATACTACATTGCACTATAAAGGGTAAAACTGGAATTTTCTCCAAATTTTCAAATGAATGATCAAACGAAAATATTTTATAAATAAACATATTTAACACAATGTGAGGAAAGTATATCATTTATTATCAATAAAATATTCAACAAAATAGTGTTTTATCACTGGTTCCACTAAGACACCACGGGGGGGTGGCATGACAGGTCGGTTCGTCCTGGGCAACCGAGAGGTCGGCGGGATGGCGCGGTTCGTCCGGGGTGCTCGAAAGGCCAGAGACTAGCGTGGTCAGGGCATCTTGGGTGGTCATATCAGGTAAATTTTGGCCTAGAGGGAACCACGTGGGGGAACAAGTTAGGGCGGCGCTGCCCGGAGGCCGGGGCCGCTTCGCCTGGGGTGCCACGAAGGCACGAGCCGGTTCGGCCGGGGCGCCGCAAGGGTGCGGGATTCTTTGGCCAAGAGGTCAGAGCACCATGGGGCGGTGCCGGTCTTGGAAGCTGTGGGTGGTACATTCATTTCCTTCATCACCTTCGTTGCCTTCATCACCATTTTGATGGATAACATAATGATGATCGATAGGGGGTGGGGCCATGTTTGTTTGGCCCACACCCTCCGCATTTAGGGTGGTAGCAAACAGTTCATCTAGAATATAATCAGATAATGAGCATGGAAGATATTTTCAATTCCCATAATCTCTCGTAAAATTCTATTCCCATCCCCAGAAAGAATAAAGGGGAATAACATGGGGAGTGTTAGTAAAATAAAGAGCAAACCCCTAAAATTCCCCAGAAATTTTTTTCCCATCCCGCAAGGAAAATATATGGAAATATTCTTTATTTTAAAATGGAATAATCAAGGGAATAAAATCATACATAAATAAAATCAATACCTTGTTCATTGTCTGTCGATGTTGGTGTGAGAAGGCCGAAATCGATTCCTTGTAGGCAAACACATCCAACCTCGAAAGAGGATCCAAAGAAAAAATTAGTGGTTGAGGTCATTCTTCGTAGACAAAGGTGTTTCCCATCAGCGTTCTTCGTAGGTGGAGTGTTCTCCGTTGGTGAGTTTAATATTCTAAATGTTGGGTGTCATGTCACTTTACCAGTGCTTCTTCACTTGGTGAAGCCATCCAAAAACCTCCTCCCAAGAATCATATATATAGGATAGGGGGGAGGTTTGTAACGATCATCAAATTTATGAAAGTTCATTTATTATGAACCTTCCTAAAATCAATGATGATGTTACTTAATTTAAAATTCTGTCAATACAAAAAATTTTCATTTTCGAAAATAATGTTAGTGTGTTGGGATATTTAATGTGGAGGATGCTCAAGCGGCTCCTCCACATAAATGAGGGAGTTGAGAGGATTCTCCTTCACTATGAGGGGAGTTGGGATGTTTCTCCCTCATTATGAGAGGAGTTGGGAGGTTTAGGCCTTGGGTGGACCCCACCACCATAACCTCTCATGGGAGGTTTGGGTCTAGTGGTACCCACTTCCCAACTTCCACAAGGAGGTTTAGTTCTGGTGGACCCCACCTCCCAACACCCAAATCGGTGTTTCAAATAATAAATTAAGTGTCACACACAATTATATTTATTTTTATTCAATCATGAAAAACCCAAAAACTAACATTCGTCGTTAACCATATGCCATCGAGGTGAATGTATCTTTAAGAGAATACCGGTGTTACGAGTTCATCAGTGCCCTCATATTTCAATTCCGATCACCAGTTCAAAAGTTACAAAACACTGTTCACGCGTTTACTGAACGTACCCGAAAAAGAGTTCGGATAGTTATTATCAGCCACCCTTGACCCGCGCAGGTCTAGGATAGGCATTTCATAGGTGAAACAAGACGCAAAAAACCCAACAATACTCTCAGATTTTCAATTCGAGTTACAATTTAGATGTTATCAATTGTACAAAAAAATAATTGTCAACTAATTATTTTATTTGCAGCCAAAAATTAAATTTCTCTGGTTGCCCGCGCCGTCCAAAGTTAGTATCTACGTAAAGAATGCATACCCTCACATGTTCAGCAGTGGTCTTAGATTATTATTCTATGTTACCATTTGTGAGCTAAAAAAATTGAAAAATAAAATAATTTATTTAATTATTTTAATTATGATTATGCCATTTTTTGGGTTTTCTCATATGAGGCTCGCACCGACTAATCATAAGTTGCACCTAGGGTAAAACCATCATCTTGAGCTCAACGATGCCCATAGATTTCCTAATCGAGTTAAAATGTAAGAGTTATTGAACTTTTTTAGGAAAAATTCTTACGCGCATTTATTTATGCTTACCAGAACTTTGACGGATCATTCCGGGCTATCCGGTCCACGGAATCATACACCATCAGATTTCATGAACTCGTAAAATTCCCATTTATTAAAAAAATTCATGGACACTAAAATTCTTTACATTCCCCCCATCTCTGTGTTTTACATCCCCATAAGCCACAACTCATCTGGGTTAATAAGTTGATGTACTGAGCACGCATCTGATCCTCCCGCTCCCATGTGCTATCCTGGAGGATCTCAAGCGCCAATTAATGTGCAATAGAGGTATTGAATGACCATGAAGGACCCAATATTGTAAATCTTAAATCTCTTCTGGAACCTCCGTAAAATTCTCCCCATCGTCGACGTCCATCTCTCTATGGTCAATGACGTGAGAAGGTTCATGAACATATCTCCTCAGCTGGGATACATGGAAGACGTCATGCACCAGGTGCAACTGAGGTGGAATAGCTAAGCAGTAAGCCACCTCAACAACACTGCTGAGGACCTGAAAAGGTCTGATGAATCTCAAAGATAACTTTCCACCTCAGCCAAATCTCGATAGAGCTCGTCTGGGTGAGACTTGTAGGAAGACGTGGTGGCTATCCTCAAACTCTAATGGTCTCCATCTCCTATTGGCATACAACTAATGCCTGCTCTGGGTAGTTTTAATCCCCTCCTAAATGATCTGGACATTTTTTGGTATCACATATCATCTCTTCTGTTGTTGCATGGTAACTCCACCAAAGGTAAGTTCTCCTCCCAACTACAACCAATGTCGAGGAAAAAAGAAGGCAGCATGTCCTCAAGGTTCTGAGTGGTCCACTCAGTCTGACCATCCATCTGAGGATGGAAGGTGGTGTTCAAACAAAGTTGTGTCCCAAAAGCCTCCTGCAACCCCTTCCATAGCCGGGAAGTAGAATTTCCCTCATGATCTGAAATGATCGTCGAGGGTACTCCATGAAACCAAACAATCTCCATCACATAATGGCATCCCATGATCTCTACTGAACCATGTTCTTTGATAGGTAGGAAGTGGGCTGACTTGGTGAGTCAGTCCAAAATCACCCAAATCAAGTAATGAACCCTAGATGTACATGGTTGTCCTGACATTAAGTCCATGGATATACCTTCCCAAATCCACTCTGGGACCTCAAATGGATGAACCAGGACTATTGGTTCCTAATGATCCACCTTCACTTGCTGACAAGTGAGGCATCGAGAGACAGACTATAAAACTGCCTTCGTCATTCTTGGCCACCAGTGCTGTCGTCTGAGGTCATAGTACATCTTCACCACTCTTGGATATACCGCATGAGGGTATATGTGGATATCCCTCAATACTTCCTCCTGATGTGACACTGGTAACATGGTACATACCATGAAGTAAATGATTTGCTCCCTGCCTTCATAAAATCTATCAGGTGCATGCCCGGGGGATATCTGAGCATATTGTGTCTCGCAGTCAGTGTCTCTATTCAATGCCTCTTTGACTTGCAGAAGGAGTGGGGGAGTGGCTGTAAGATACTGATGAAAATCTACTCCTTCTCGATCCACAAAGGATATCTACAAAGAGGCTAGGTGCTCTGTCATCTCACTCAGTAGATGCAGGTCAGACCTCCTGCTGGGTGCATCTGCTACCATCTTCCCCTTCCCATGAGAATAGACTATCTCAAATTTTTCTTTTGCTTCCATGAGGGTTAGGTTGGCCAACTCATGAGTGATTGGTTGCACCCTCCTATGAAAGAGTTTATCCAGTGCTTCTTGGGATTCCATTTTTAACGACCAAGGAAAACCCCATCCCAACATTGTAGATAAACCCCATCCTCTTTTCATAATACAGTCAATCAGAGTGTGAACTATGGATTTCAAGTCCAAACCCAAACTAACATCGTAAGGCTTTGATGCTAAAACGAAGAGGTTCCAACTGAAACTCTCACCTCATGGTTTAGATCACACCGTCAGTGTAAGTTTTATTATTGATTCTCCAACCAATGGTATCTCCATATGTGATGGTCACGTCAATAATTTATCCGGAAACTATAGGTCCTAGACAAGATTCATGGAAGGAAGGAATGAATGGAACCTATATCTATGGATAAGAAAAATAGTAGTAGACATAGACCATACTTCGAATAATTACTAGAGCCCCTGGGTTGCATTCCGTGACCACATGAAACTACTCTCTTCCCTTCTCCTCCAGCTCCCCGTTCCTAGTGGGGTCCACAAAAGGGGGAGTGGTTTTAACATGTCGAAATGTATTCCACCTCATGATGCTCTCTAAGATCTAATTCCATGTCTATCGCCCTGCAGACTGATCTATCCCTAACAATTGTTCTTCTCAAAACATTTCAGATGCCCTAGTCTCTAAGACAGGCGCTAGTTTCTTGGTTTCCCACTACTAACATTCACTGGCTATATCTGCTTAGCCCAAGAACACTCAACAACAACAGTTCTCTCTAGAACCCTCATATAAGTAGGAATTCATAATGTAATAGTACTGGCTCGGATGTCCTTTAAACACACCATGATCGAAATATTGAGCCCTGAAGCACTGATTGTATAGTATTCATAGAGTACTAGGAAAGATCAGTACGCCTCGATGAATACTCAGCTACCAACATGTCATCCTATCGAAGCTATAGAAGTTATATAGAACTCTTAGCCACCTCCCCGAGCCAGTCCTCAGTCTCCTGTGAGACGGGATCACCTCAAAACCTATGGGGTATCTGATGATGAAACACGTGTAAGTCACTAAGCCTACATGTGTCCTCTACTAGTACCGCTGGTTGTAACTGCTGACCAATGGGTAGTGATATAGCTAGCAGACTACACGAAGGTACTATCTCAGGCAATCATCTATGTAATGAAGTATCATAACTAAACCATCCATCCTCATGGAAACTCACTAAAAATGACCAGTAGCTAAGATCACAACCCTCTCTACAGGTTTCTAAACTAGATGGGAAACACTAGAAATCTCTTATAGCCATCCCTCATCTCTGTGTGAATCTGTCTCACCTTGAAACCTAAGAGGCCTCTGCTACTGGAAGACATGAAACATGCTCAGTCAGCGTGCACCGTCCGCCAATGTGGCTGGTGGTATCTGCTACCTAATTGGTGGTGGGGTTGCTGGTACACCAGCCGAAGGTGCCAACATAGTAATAGGGACATGCACCAGAGCCTCATCACTCATTAGGCTGTCAGTGCATAGAACTCTTGGAACTCTTACTGGCTGTCTGAGTGGAGGCATCTTGAAATAAACAGATGTGACGCAGTCAAAAGATTATACCTAGTGAGCTGACCTGGTGAGCTGACATAGGAAAACACAATGAAAAAAACACACGCAATCAGTTTTTTTGTTCAATGAGTCGAAAATTAGAAGTCAGGGTCCTGGTGTATGGATACATCAACCGCTTCACCCACACTAGACTCCATGATCTGAAAACCGCACTCATTATACATAACACTATTACATCACAAAAAATTTCAGAGTCCTAAGTTTTGTAGTAGAACTGACTCCTCTGATACCATGTTCTCATGACCCGTAGCCTAGGGCCCATGTTGTGACTACCCCAAGCCCGCTTTCCATAGGCCAGGGGATGGAGACTAACACCAATGGAGGAATTCCCTATAAATGGGTAATTCATTGCCTTTATAACCCATAAAAACACTCAATAGAGAACACATCTGGATACAAAACACTAAATTAAACTTTATAACAAGAGAGTGGTGAATGTAGAAGGGTCTAGAAATACAATCCCAACTGTAAAGTACAAGAAACTGAACAGTACAAGTACAATTGAAAAAAATAGCTATTGGCCATCCTACGAGTGTCCTACCTTAAGGTTATTAACAGATCGCCTCCTCAGAACTCCATGTATGTCCGTCTCCACCATGTACCGACTCGAGGTATTGTCCACCTCTGGGCACCGTCCAGTCCTCATACACTCAGCCTCAATCAGTGTTGTTCGTCATCTACATCAGATACAACGAGGTGCGGGCATAGCCCATACAAGGGTGAGTATAACGATATATACTAGGGACCCCAGGACCCTCAGGCTCTCACAAAATCCAACAAGGATAAAATAAATAAATAAATTAGAAGATAACCTTAGATTGGTATATTCTCATACGTTTACCTATGTTATAAATTTATCCTTCCCAATCGTGAGGAAAACACAAAATTACTGACTAAGCTCAACAAATATTATATTCAAATTTTTGAAACCTCGGGTATTGGAGAACTCCTGCTCAATCGAGTAATGTGGGAATGCCGCATCACACAGTGTTGCTTCCTATTAACATTGGACTACTGAGGTACGCCTCTGTCGAGTAATTTGTGTCTGGTGTGTCACACAGAATCCCTCCCCATCATGGGTCTACCACTACAACCAGGTGCTCCCCCTCATAGACTGCTAAGGTACCCTTCCTATCGAGTAGCATGGATCTTCCACATTACCAAGCATGCTCTTCCACCATGGGTCTTCTGCCACAACCAGGTGGTCCCCACTGGGCCAGTCAAGTCACTCCGAGTCAAACAGTCAGCAGTCGTCAAGTCTTAGCCAGCAACTATGTCTCCACACTCTTCTCACTCGTCACTAGAAGGATTCGCTCCATGATCTACTGGTGGATGCTCCAACTGTCCCGAAGTCCCACGAAGAAGTTTCTAAAAGGTCTAACACATCATAGGGGTCTCAACTCAACATACGTCGCATCAATAAAATGCTCGGTCTGTGAGTTATTTGTCTTTTAGTCCTGGGGGCTTGGTTGGATTCATGCACGAACCAACCTGACCGTATCTAAACATTACCACAAACTCATGTGGGGTATACTCGAAGGGACCGTAATGCTCCATGATTTCCAGTGCCGCTGAATGTTTGATAGACAGATGTCTTGTGCCGATGATATTTCCAAAAGAGCGTAAATGGGCCATAGTGGGCTCGGGTCCGGTCTGACTCGGTCAGACCAACCAGGCCCGACCCCGACTTGGCCAACCCAGTTCGGGTCGACCCAGCCTTCCCATTGTGTTCAGCCCGACCCAATGAGGCTATCCCAATAGGTGGTGAGGTGCCATAGAGGGCTGTGAGGGAATGGACTGGCCGCAGGTCGTTGCGAGGGCGGTTCGGCCCTAATGCGCCGCGCGGTCACAGACCAGCTTCGGCCGAGGTGGTGCGAGGGCCGCGGGAGGCCGGTTCTGCCGGGACGCCACCGGGGGGGGGGGGAGGCAGGTTCGGTCGGGGCGCTTGGGAGGCCGGTGGACGGTGTGGCTGGGGCAGCTCGGGAGGGTGCCTCGGGTCAGGTTTGGCCCGGAGGGAACCGCGAGGGGGTGTGGCTCGGGGAGGCTCGGCCTAGAGGCCGGGGCCAAATCAGTAGTGGCACCGCGAGGGCGCAGGCCGGTTTGTCCGAGAGGCTAGAGGGCCATGGGGTGGTGTGGGTCATGGAGGCTCTGGGTGACGTGGCTTTTTTCCTTCGTCGTCGTATCAAAAAACACCATATTGAAGATCAGCGGGGGTTCAGGCCATGTTTGTTTGCCCCACACCCTCCGCATATATAGTGGTAGCAAGCAGTTCATCAAGAACATAAAAAATGAACAAGAAAGTAAGATATTTTCAATTCCAATAATCCATCATTAAAATCTATTTCCAACCCCACAAAGGAGAAAAGGGAAGAACATGGGTAGTGTTAATAAAATAAATAATAAACCCCTATAACTTCCAGTAATAATTTATTCCCAACCCGTAAGGAAAACATCCGCAACGTTTATTTTTTTAGAAGGGAAGAATCAAGGGAATAAAATAATACTTAAATAAAATCCTACCTTGTTCGTTGTTCGTCGACGTTGGTGCAAGAAGGCGGACGTCGATTCGTTGTAGACAAAGGCATCCTATGTCGAAGAAGGTTCCGAGGAAGAAATTAGTAGTCATGGTTGTTCTTCATATTCAAAGGCATTCCTCGTCAGCGTTCTTCATCAGTGGAGCATTCTTCATTGATGATCATAATCTTTCATGTGGTGGGAATCACATCACAATACTAGTGCTTCGTCTCTTGGTGAATCCATCGCCAAACCTCCTCCCAAAGTCAATATATATAGGTTAGGGGGAAGGTATGTAAAAATCATGGAATTTATGATGGTTCAGTTATTAGGAACCTTCATAAATTCCAATGACACTTTTACATTATTTAAAAAGGGGACAATCCAATTAATTTATGTTGCTGAAAATATTGGTGGTGCATTGGAATAAATAATGTGGTGGAATCTCAAGAGGATCATCCTCATTAATGAAGGAGTTGAGAGGCTTCTCCCTCATTATGAGGTGAGTTGGGTGGTTTAGGCCTCTGGTGTTCCCCACCACCATAACCTCTCATGAAAGGATAGGGTCTGGTGGTCCCCATAACCATAACCTCTCACGAGAGGATAAGTTTTGGGGGTCCCCACTTCATAACTCCCTTAAGGAGGTTTAGTTCCAGTGGACCCCACCTCCCAACTCCCACGTGGGCGTTACAAATAAAAAATAAAGTCTCACATAATTTTATTTTTATGTTTGTTCTTTCACAAAAAATCCAATAACTACCATTCACCCATAACCATATTCTATTGAGGTGAATGTCTCCTCATGAGAATACCGGTGATGTGAGTTCAACTGTCCCATCAGATTTCAATTTTGAGCACTGGTTCAAAAGTTACAAAAATCTGCTCATGCGTTTACTGAACGTACCCGAATAAAAGTTCAGAAATTTATTATCAGTCTCCCTCGAGCCACGACAGTCAATGTTATGCTCCGAATAGGTGAAAAACTGCTCAACTAAACCAACGGTACTCTTTGATTTTTTAATCACGTTACCATTTAGATGTTATGAATTTTACAAATATATAATTTTCACTTAATTTTTTTATTTGCGGCCAAAAAATAACTTTTTCTGGTGGCCTGCTCTGGAAAAAGTAAGTATCTGATTAATGAAAGAATACTCTCTCGAGTTCAGTGGTGGTCTCAGATTCTTAATCCGAGTTACCAGTTGTGAGTTATAAGCATTTGAAAAATAAAATAATTTATTTAATTTTTTTATTTATGATTATTCCATTTTTTGGGTTTTGTCACAGGAGGCTTGTGCTGACTAATCTTATGTCGTGCGTAGGGAAAACCCGCCTTTGTAAGTGCAACGGTGCCCTTTGATTTTTGATCTGAGTAACCATTTAAGAGTTATTCAAATTTTTCAGGAAAACTTCATATATTCATTAACATAATGTAACACCCCAGGTAAATAAAGAATATGACATTTTCATATTTATCCATATTTGTGAATAAAATATTGATATGACTTTAAAGGGGACGCTATGCTCGATGGCGTACCCAACACGCAACAACAAGTTTCTTGGGAATGTTACGTTGCACTCTAATAATAAAATAATATTATTTTAAATGGTAGTTAACATGTAGCCGTTTTAATGGAGGTAATGGATAGAAATAACTAAAAAATGATTATATATGTTTTTAAATGTTTTTACATTTATCCAATAAAAGATAGTGGCTTCAAATACGGAAAGAATTCAATTTTAGGCGTATATGCCCTAGTTTTCACTAAAGGTTCACTTATCACCTATTGATGTTGAACCATCATTAAATATAGTTTTTTTCACTCTTAAAAATTATTTAGGACCAAATAAAACTCTTATTATGAATCGGGACATCAAAATTTACTTTGTGTAAATTTTTGGTATCTTTCCGATAAAGTTCATTTTTTTAATGAATAGTGTAAAATGTTGTATTTTAATTCAAAACCACTTTTTAATCTAATTTATTTATATGATTATATTATCTTTTGAATTTGTGTTAAATTGAAATTAGAATATATTTTTACCATTAAATCAAATAGTGTTCGTTGGAATTAATTTCACATTGAAATTAGACTTAAACCAGTGTCAATCTTTTGATACTTATTGTTTCATTAAAACACGCTATTTGCTCTGACAGTGGGAATTAATTTTTAAATTAATTAATGTGACTTCTATGTTTTGAACATTGTAAAATAGATTTCATTTTTGAATTCGGAATATCAAATATTGCTTAGGATGAATTTTTGGGATTTTTCTGAAAAACATCAGTTTTTGATGAATTGTGACACTACTAAGTGGTACTTATAAAAACAGATTTTTCCGTTTAAATGAAATTTTTCCATATTTGTGTTTTGAATTTCAAAAATCCGACATACATGGTTTTCATTAAGAAGTTAAATGATGTTCAATGGGATAAAAATAATTTTTTGGTGAATAATAACTTATTAAGATTTTAATCGCGATTAGAGATAATTAGTGTAGTTTAAGGAAAAAATAATGTTTTAATAATATGAAATGAACTTTACACATGTCCTAACATCATTGGATGTGTAATGGCCGACCAAAAAAATCCATTTTTCAACTTGGGGACCCCATGGAGCCACTTTTGTTGGGAAATGACATAAATAACTTTTTATTTAATGTAAAAGTAAAAATGACACAAACATGATATGTTTTACTAAAACAATTTTTAAGTGGGGTTATACAAGTCAGAGTTTTTATTATAAATATTAATTGGAAAGATAAAAAGATTTCCTACATTATAGTAATTTGTTTATAATTTTTAGACATTAAATAAATTAAATTATTTATGACATCATAATGATGGAGTGATGACATTATTATCTGACAATTTAAATATAATGAGAAGATAATGTAAACTCTATGAGATAAACATGTCCAAAACTTATTGTATGGGTGGATTTGGAACCCTTATCACCTTATCCACGAATTATATCAATGTGGGACCTTTTAAAACAGAAACTAATTTTCAAATAAAGTAATATTTCTTACTTTCTAAAAGTGCCCCTCCTCTCCTCTTATAAAAGCCCCCCACCTCTACGTCATTTAACACACTCCTCAAGCCTTTGTCTCGGCCAACCCCTGCCCATTTACTCTCTCCACATCCCTCTCCTCATCCTAGAGGATTCCCTTTGGACTTAATCCTTTCAAAGGAAGCCTTTAGGCTCAAATCAATAGGAGTTACACTTTTAAAGGTAATTCATTCTCTCATGTTCATTTGTTTTATTTTGCTTCTCCAACCCCCTAAACTCTTTTTATTTACTTATTTTGTAACAACACCAGTATCTTAAATATACTAGGATGTTTTTATAAGATTTATTAGAGCTACACTCTCACACAACTACATCAAATGGTTAAAGAACATACAGTTTCCGTGGATGGAGAAATTCTGCCTCCCGAAACGATGATTGTTCAATACTCATTTCACACCTTCAAAGGTGGCCATTATGATGTCACTATTTTTATATATGATATATAATATGTTTATGTTTTCCTTAAGCTTCTGTTTTTTTTTCATTTTGGGCATACCTTTATGGTGCCCATTATGGGTAAACGCGATATCTTCATTTAAGGAAGTGTGGATTACCGCCCTCTCAAAGTGATTTGATTCGTTAAATACCATATGTGGGACGTATAAAGGATGGAAATATGATATTATATATGATATTATACTGGAATTATAATATACCTTTATATAATTATTATTCCATTCTATAAAATACGAAATAGAAATGAAAGTAGCATTCATGCGTACGTACGGCTTACCGTCTCCATGAACGGTGCATTTCATTTCTTACCTCTAAATGATTATGTAATGTTATAAATGAATGCATGTACTGGATATATATGACATATATGATATCTACATCATGAATACAATTCTGGATATAATAAACAGTTGGCCACATGAACAACATGAAATTGTATGAAGTCCACTTTCGACTTAAGAACCAAATATCGGCAAAACAAATATTATTAACTTAAATGATTACATAATGATTATGACATGGTAATAAGTGATATAAAAGGAAAAATGAACTTGAAAAAGGTTCTTAAAGATGTATAAATTAACTCAAGTTTATTATTCAGGAGATTAAAGAACGATCGAGTCATGTCGCACCCGAGGTAAGGGATCCTACTCCTCTCTTTCTTTTTAAGTACACACTGTTATGTCATTCCTTTTAAAGCTCATATTTCTTGTTATTGGGATGATCTTTTATATTAAACTTACTTTAATTTTTATGTTAATTTGATGAGAGACCCTATTCTCTCCCATAAATCCATTTTGGATGTTTTGAGTGGTGCCGTTAGTCTGCCGAACTTTCGTAAGAGATCTAACCTCTCTCTTTCTTTTTAAGTACTCTCCTTTATGTCACTTCTTTTAAGATACTCTTTTTAATGTTGGGGGATGTTCTTTTATATTCCTATTGTTTTAAATTTTATTGTAATGTGATGAGATACCCTATTTGATCTCATCAATCCATATTCGTATGTTTTATGTGGCGCCGTTAGGCTGCCGAGTTTTCGTAAGGGATTTTTCATCTCACTTTTATTCCCGAGAGATTTATGCTACATTTGCCACAAATTCCATTTAGTGGTGTATGTAATGCCCATTATTCTACTCTTTGTGTAATATACATTCGTTTATGAGTATTTACATCAGTGACCTATTGTCCTTCTTTCATGGGGTGTATGTTTTGAAAGATACCCAAGTCGGTAAGGGAACCTTTCACCCTCCTCTTTTTTAAAAGACATCTTTTGTTGGGTCTTTTAATTTACATATTGTTATGTTTGGATATGTTCTCATATATCCTTATTGATGTAAATTTTATGTACAAGTGATGATATACAATTTTTATCTCTCATCAACTCATTTTGATGTGATGCCGTTAGGCTGTCAAGGGAACTTTTTAACCCAATTTCGATTTCTTTGGGTTCAACATGTTGTCATTGAATATGTCATCCATTGAATATGTGTAAATGACCTTTTATTTTTTTACACTTAATATCCACGAATATTGGGTGTATTTATATTAGTTACACATATTTTTGAGATTGATTTGTCCTTAATTTAAGGATACTTTCTTTGTAAGGGATTTCATCACATTTGACATTTCTATTGATGGTTCATTGTTGTTATGAACCAATTCACTCTTATATGGTGTATATACTGTCCTTTGGAGTATTATATCATTAATCCATTTATTCTCATGATATTATAATGTTCTGACTAAATGTTATTCCTCAATTATTGTATTCAAGAGTCTCTAATTTTGGTAAAACCCC
This sequence comes from Viscum album, assembly GCA_963277665.1. Taxonomy (NCBI): domain Eukaryota; kingdom Viridiplantae; phylum Streptophyta; class Magnoliopsida; order Santalales; family Viscaceae; genus Viscum; species Viscum album. The sequence continues at coordinate 1,356,289,206 of OY728120.1, forward strand.
TTTAACCAAAATATCACTTTAAATGTTTTAATTATTTATTCTTATTAATATCCATGTTTTCAAAATGGTTTTATGGATTTATTTTTATGGATATTGGTTTAAAATTTTAAGCTTCAAGGTGTTATGGGACACTTTGATTCAAAAATCTCTTTATTAAATGTTTTAAATGGTTTTGGAAATGGTTTGTTTTTGAATGGATTCATTATTTCAATATACTAAAATGTTATATTGTGATTGAAATGTGGAAATGTTATGTTTCCTTTATGCATGATTTATGTGATACATTTATGTTATGGTTCTTGGGCATTGTTATGAAAACAGGTGGTTCCTTGATAAACTAAGGGCGGGTGAGCCCGATATAGCTCTCCAATGCATTGGGTAACGCGAAGGAGTGAAACGTTAAGGTTTATCCGAAGAGATTTCGGGAATATACTGTGATGGGTATTCCAAACGTAACCAAGAGGGGTACTCCCTACGTAAGAATGTTATGAATGCCTCAAGTTACCTTTATGTCTAATGTTTTCTATGATTTATTCATGATTTGATATGAATATGTTTTATGAGTAAAGTGTGATTTCATTCTAATGTGTATATGAACTCATGTTTCCTTTCCATATTTTTATAACTCTTACTGAGCTTTTTATGCTCAAACCATGTTTTTGAAATGTTTTTCACAGGTCAAGGGAAAGGTACATGATGTGATGATAGTGTCAAGGATGTGTCAAGAAAGAATCCATGTTATATTTTAAATATGATTCCGTTGATGGGAAGAATGAATACTACCTTTTATGTAACCACTTTGTTTAAATGTGGAATGTAATGAAAGTTTCATGATATAAATTTCTAAAACTATAAACCTGAAAAGATCCTCAATGTGTAATCTTGTAATAACTCAAGATTAAGTAAGGTTTAAGTATGGGGCCTTATAGTTTGTGTCAGAGGTCAGTTTAGATAACATTAGAGGTTAGGGTATTCATTAAGCATAAGTGACATTACCATAATGGTTAGGATTTCAGAAAGAGTCCTAGTTTTAGATAAAGTGAATGAGTAAGTATATCTTAGTGTTTATCTTACTCATTAGTACATTATGGTTTTGTTGATATACTCACACTATCCTTTTTGGTTTTAGTAAATGGCTGGATCTATCAGGCACCAATGTAACAGTGGATGTGAAGGAAACTGTGACAGTTTTTTGAGCAAGCAACTGAATGATATGGGAGCTGTAATGAGAACTCTTGTGATTATCCTCAACCAACTATCTAGAGTTATGATTGACCACCTAAACCTTGGAAATTTCTATAAGGCATCATATATGCAAGAAAGAAATCCCTACGGAAGTACAGGTAATAATCATAATGGTAAGTGTGTTCAAAAACCTATGTGTCAAAGATGTGTAAAGAAACACCAAAGAAAATGTTTCAAAGGGACAAAAATATGCAATTTATGTGGAAATGAAGGTCATAAAGCAAGAACCTACCATGGAAAAAGGAAGCATCCAGCTGACTCGAGGAAAGTGAAAGAATTTCTTTCTGAGGGATCAATTGAATGTTTTAAATGTGGTGTGCATGGTCATTATGCAAACACATGTCCTATGAAGAAGTTTCGTGAATGTGGTCACCAAGAGCGTACCAATATTTTTTTACCAATACCTAATGCCTTTCTGATTGAGGATGAAGAAACTGACAATGACCAATCAAAGGTATGTACTATTTCATGACTATTGTTTTCCTATTTTGGAATCTTAGGATATGATTCATGATTTTGTTTGTAGGAAAGAGGTATTTCAGAATAAGTTGGAAAGGAATGGATAATGGATCATGAAGAATGTTTAATGAGTAAGATGTCAACATATAAGGGCTTCAAGAGTTATGGTGAAATTCTTAAGAGTATTAAGTCTCTTTTGATGATGGGGTTACATTAGAAGACTTTTTATTTTATGTGTAACCCTGATGTTTAATATAGGCAAATTTTATTCAAGTAATAGTTATCTTTTCTTTTGTGGACATAGTTATAAAGAACCATTTGGGTTTATATGATCCTTACTTTTGAGGTAATTATGGGTTACTATATGTTATGATTGAAGTGAAAGGCATGAGATAAAATTGAGGTTAAATTATGTTATGGTTATTTTTGATGATTTTACCCCTTTTTGGGGAATGATTTGAGAATTATATAGTTTTGGAAAAAGGACAACACGTAGACCGTGTGACTACCCGTCGCGTAGGACAAAGCTGCGGGAATCGAACCCACAATAAAAGTGCAACTGGTATTTATCGCCTACCACTGGACTACGTGAATTCCCCGGTTAGTTTGACTGATTCTTTTTTTAAGAGTAAGTTTATTTTGTGTTATTTATGAAATTGATTAAACTATTATAGAGGATATGTGATTAGGTTAATTACTTATCAATACGAGACTTTAGGAGCAACTGATGTTGTCTGGAGATAAATGTTACGATTTAACTTGGAAGGCTATGTGACTAAATCCTTCAAATATTTGGGTTTCAATCTTATATTGGTTTACTTTGAAGAATTTTATGGAAAAATTGTTTATCGGATGGTCCTCGTTGAACTTTGGGTTTTGTTGGACAAATTTTGGAGATTAAGCATGGATTTTATTTTTAATGGGTTATCCTTTTCTGGATTATCTGACCTTGTACTAACCATTTTGGTTTTGGTTTTGATTAAAGCCTAAATACATGGGATGTATATAGTTCTTTTTTGTGGATTAGGTGATTCTCTAGAAGTTGATTATAGTACTCTTAATGCAAACAAGTCTCCCTAAATACTCGTCTTTTGGAAAAAATATGAGTTTGATTAAGGAATCTAGTAAAAGTTGAATGTCGACATGATAAGTGATTATGTTTCCTTATGAATAAATTATTCAATAAAAAGTAACTTAAAACAAAAATGATGTCTATTAAATTTTCCTACTGGGGAATCGAATACCGTTTAACGCATCACAAGTTTGTGATTTTCTTGTAGTTAACTTTCTCGTAAACATGTTTTCTATCACTCTCCATCAGAACATGAACCTTTGTTTCTTCCTCAATGTCCATATTTTCATACTTGGAATCCTAGTATGGGTTAACTCGGGTGACCTCTGTGCTTATCATTCTTTATTTTAATGTGATTGTTTTACCGACTCTTGTTCCGATGTAGAACTTACACGGATGTTTCCAAGATCAATTTTAAAAATTGCGAGGACGCAATTCCCAAAAGGGGGGAAGGATGTAACACCCCAGGTAAATAAAGAATATGAAATTTTCATATTTATCCATATTTTTGAATAAAATATTGATATGACTTTAAAGGGGACGCTATGCTCGATGGCGTACCCAACACGCAACAACTTTTGGGAATCTTACATTGCACTCTAATAATAAAATAATATTATTTTAAATGGTAGTTATCATGTAGCCGTTGTAATGGAGGGAATGGATAGAAATAACTAAAATATGATTATATATATTTTTAAATGTTTTTACATTTATCCAATAAAGGATAGAGGCTTAAAATACGGAAAGAATACAATTTTAGGCGTATATGCCCTAGTTTTCACTAAAGGTTCACTTATCACCTTTTGATGTTGAACCATCATTAAATATAGTTTTGTTCACTCTTAAACATCTTTTTGGACCAAATAAAACTCTTATTAAGAATCGGGACATCAAATTTTACTTTGTGTAAATTTTTGGTATCTTTCAGATAAAGTTCATTTTTTTAATGAATAGTGTAAAATGTTGAATTTTAATTCAAAACATCTTTTTAATCTAATTTATCTATATGATTAGATTATATTTTGAATTGGTTTTAAATTGAAAATAGAATATATTTTTACCATTAAATCCAATAGTGGTCATTGGAATTAATTTCACATTGAAATCAGACTTAAACCAGTGTCAATCTTTTGATACTTATTGTTTCAAAAAAACACGCTATTTGCTCTGACAGCAGGAATTAATTATTAAATTAATTAATGTGACTTATATGTTTTTAATTTTGTAAAATAGACTTCATTTTTGAATTCGGAATATAAAATATTGCTTAGGGTGAATTTTTGGGATTTTTCTGAAAAACATCAATTTTTGATGAATAGTGACACCACTAAGTGGTACTTATAAAACTGATTTTTCCGTTTAAATGAAAATTTTCCATCTTTGTGTTTTGAATTTAAAAAATCCGACATACATGGTTTTAATTAAGAAGTAAAATGATGTTCAATGGGATAAAAATAATTTTTTGGTGAATAGTAACTTATTAAGTTTTTAATCGCAATTAGAGGTAATTAGTGTAGTTTACGGTAAAAAATAATGTATTAATAATATGAACTGAACTTGAAACATGTCCTAACATCATTGGATGTGTAATGGCCGATCAATACAAGCCATTGGTCAACTTGGGGACCCCATGGAGCCACTTTGGTTGGGAAATGACATTAATAAATTTTTATTTAATGTAAAAGTAAAAATGACACAAACATGATATGTTTTACTAAAACAATTTTTAAGTGGGGTTATACAAGTCAGATTTTTTATTATAAATAGTCATTGGAAAGATAAAACTATTTAATACATCATAGAAATTTGTTTATAATTTTTAGACATTAAATAAATTAAATTATTTATGACATCAAAATGATGCAGCGATGACATCATTATCTGACGATTTAAATAAAATAAGAAGATAATGTAAACTCTATGACCTACACATGTCCAAAACTTATTGGATGTGTTGATTTAGAACCCTTATCACCTTATCCACGAATTATATCAATGTGGGACCTTTTAAAACCGAAAAACATTTTCAAATAAAGTAATATTTCTTACTTTCCAAAAGTGCCCCTCCTCTCCTCTTATAAAAGGCCCCCAGCTCTACTTCATTTCACACACTCCTCAATCCTTTGGCTCGGCCAAACCCTTCCCATTTACTCTCTCCACGTCCCTCTACTCATCCTAGAGGATTACCTTTGGGCAGAATCCTTTCAAAAGAAGCCTTTAGGCTCAAATCAAAAGGAGTTACACTCTTAAATGTAATTCATTCTCTCATGTTCATTTGTTTTATTTTGCTTCTCCAACCCCCTAAACTCTTTTTATTTACTTCTTTTGTAACAACACCAGTATATTAAATATACTAGGATGTTTTTATAAGATGTATTCGAGCTACACTCTCACACAACTACATCAAATGATTAAAGAACATACGGTTTCCGTGGATGGAGAAATTCTGCATCCCGAAACGATGATTTTTCAATACTCATTTAACACCTTCAAAGGTGGCCATTATGATGTCAATATTTTTATATATGATATATAATATGATTATTTTTTCCTTAAGATTCTGTTTTTTTTCATTTTGGGCATACCTTTATGGTTTCCATTATGGGTAAAGGTGATATCTTCATTTAAGGATGTGCGGTCTACCGCCCCCTCAAAGTGATTGGATTCGTTAAATAACATATATGGGACGTATAAAGGATGGAACTATGATATTATATATGATTTTATACTGGAATTATAATATACTTTTATATCATTATTATTCAATTCTATAAAATATGAAATAGAAATGAAAGTAGCGTTCATGCGTACGTACGGCTTACCGTCTCCATGAACGATGCATTTCATTTCTTACCTCTAAATGATTATGTAATGTTATAAATGAATGCATGTACTGGATATATATGACATATATGATATCTAAATCATGAATACAATTCTGTATATAATAAACATTTTGCCACACGAACAACATGTAATTGTAAGAAGTCCACTTTCGACTTAAGAACCAAATATCGGCAAAACAAATATTATTAACATAAATGATTACATAATGTTTATGACATGGTAATAAGTGATATAAAAGGAATAATGAACTTGAAAAAGGTTCTTAAGGAAGTATAAATTAACTCACGTTTATTATTCAGGAGATTAAAGAAAGATCGAGTCAAGTCGGGCCCGAGGTAGGGGATCCTACTTCTCTCTTTCTTTTTAAGTACACACTTTTATGTCATTCCTTTTAATGATCATATTTCTTGTTATTGGGATGATCTTTTATATTAAACTTACTGTAATTTTTATGTTCATGTGATGAGAGACCCTATTCTCTCTCATCAATCCATTTTGGATGTTTTGAGTGGTGCCGTTAGGCTGCCGAACATTCGTAAGAGATCTAACCTCTCTCTTTCTTTTTAAGTACTCTCCTTTATGTCACCTCTTTTATGATCCTCTTTGTAATGTTGGGGGATGTTCTTTTATATTCCTATTTCTGTAAATTTTATTGTAATGTTATTAGATACCCTATTTGATCTCATCAATTCATAGTCGGATGTTTTATGTGGCGCCGTTAGGCTGCCGAGTTTTCGTAAGGGATTTTTCATCTCACTTTTATTCCCGAGAGATTTATGCTACATTTGCCACAAATTCCATTGAGTGGTGTATGTACTGACCATTATTATACTCTTTGTGTAATATAATTTCGTTTATGAGTATTTACATCAATGATCTATTGTCATTCATTCATGGGGTGTATGTTTTGAAAGATACCCAAGTCGGTAAGGGAACCTTTCACCCTCCTCTTTTTTAAAAGACATCTTTTGTTGGGTCTTTTAATTTACATATTGTTATGTTTGGATATGTTCTCATATATCCTTATTAATGTAAATTTTATTTACAAGTGATGATATACAATTTTTATCTCTCATCAACTCATTTTGATGTGATGCCGTTAGGCTGTCAAGGGAACTTTTTAACCCAATTTCGATTTCTTTGGGTTCAACATGTAGTCATTGAATATGTCATCCATTGAATATGTGTAAATGACCTTTTATTGTTTTACACTTAATATCCACTTATATTGGGTGTATTTATATTTGTCACACATATTTTTGAGATTTATTTTTCCTTAATTTAAGGATACCTTCTCTGTAAGGGATTTAATCACATTTGACATTTCTATTGAGGGTTCATTGTTGTTATGCACCAATTCACTCTTATATGGTGTATATACTGTCCTTTAGAGTATTATATCACGAATCCATTTATTCTCATGATGTTATAAAGTTCTGACTAAATTTTATTCCTCAATTATTGTATTCAAGTGTCTCTAATTTTTGTAAAACCCCTTTAACCATAATATCGCTTTAAATGTTTTAATTATTTGTTCTTATTAATATCAATGTTTTTAAAACGGTTTTAAGGATTTATTTATATGGATATTAATGGTTTAAAATTTTAAGCTTCAAGGTGGTATGGGACACTTTGATTAAAAAATATCTTTATTAAATGTTTTAAATGGTTTTGGAAATGGTTTCTTTTTTAATGGATTAATTATTTCAATATACTAAAATGTTATATTGAGATTGAAATGTGGAAATGTTATGTTTCCTTTATGCATGTTTTATGTGATACATTTATGTTATGGTTCTTGGGCATTATTATAAAAACGGGTGGTTCCGTGATAAACTAAGGGCGGGTGAGCCTGATATAGCTCTCTAATGCATTGGGTAATGCGAAGGAGTGAAACGTTAAGGTTTCTCCGAAGAGATTTAGGGAATATACTGTGATGGGTATTCTAAATGTAACCAAGAGGGTTACTCCCTACGTAAGAATTTTATGAATTCCTCAAGTAACCTTTATGTCTTATTTTTTCTATGATTTATTCATGATTTGATATGCCTATGTTTTATGGGTAAAGTGTGATTTCATTCTACTGTATATATGAACTCATGTTTCCTTTCCATATTTTTATAACTCTTACTAAGATTTTTATGCTCATCCCAAGTTTTTGAAATGTTTTTCACAGGTCAAGGGAAAGGTAAAAGATGTGATGATAGTGTCAAGGATGTGTCAAGAAAGAATCCGTGTTATATTGTTAATATGTTTTCGTTGATGGGAAGAATGAATACTGTCTTTTATGTAACCACTTTGTTTAAATGTGGAATGTAATGCAAGTTTAATGATCTAATTATCTAAAACACTAATCCTGAAAATATCCTCAATGTTTAATCTTGTAATAACTCAAGATTAAGTAAGGTTTAAGGATGGGGCCTTATACTTAATATTTACAAAACTTCGACAGATCATTAAGAGCACTCCAGGCCTTGGAATTGCTCGCAGTCAGATTTTATGGACTCATAAAATTCCCATTTATTAAAAAATAAATTCCTAGACTTGTTGTTACTGTACAATTTTTATGATAAATGACCATTTAAAATACTATGTAACATGCAACACCATGGGTTAGTGCCCATGATTCTTTAGTATTAATGCTTATTTGATTTTAATTCCCATATAAGTACGCCTAATCCTTTTTAGTTGGATATATGATTTTTTTAATTATTCTTATTCTTTATCCATGTTTTCATGGGATTATTATATATATACCATGTGAAACTACATAATTTATTTAATCGTTGCTAAAACATGTTCCCGAAACATGGATTATTTTATAAAAAACCAAAGGAATGTTTTATGAAATTATTTGATTTTATTGTTATTTTAATAATAATTTTTCTGTACTAGAGTAATTGGTATATATGTAATATTTGGTTATATGAATTTATTTTTCAATCTTATAAGTAATTTTAACCACAGTTTAAATTTAAATTTTGACTTATATATACATTATCTTATAGGTCGTAGTTAATGGTATGATAATTATCAAATTTAGTTTCTCTAATTGATTATATAAATATTTGGATTGTTTTGGATTGTGGAGATGATGGTTTCATGATGTTTATAAATTATAGATAATTTTTGTGACTTTAAATTATTAGGATGTTTTGTATTTAACTCATTGAATTAGATTCTTATTTTGATATTTTGTATATTTTTTCAATGGGTATCATGCAGATGGTTTGATTATTTGTTCTTATATAATGAATATTATGATAACTTTTTTTCCATTGATGTGTAAACTATTTTTATATGTTTTTTTATTTTTATGATTCTTTGTTTTTCCAATCAATTTAATGCATTTTTTTGATGTTTTTATAACTGTGAATTTTTTCAAAAAGGTCATATTTTAATCTATGAGTGCATCGTAATCTCATTGTGATCACAATCATGATTTTCTTCTTGGGGTAGAGCAGTCCTTGTGATGTGTCAGGCCGTCCCATGAAAGTCCCTAGAAAAATAGTTTGATAAAAATATTTTAATTTAGGGGTTAGGGGACGTTTATCTACAATACATGGTTGGGTTTCACAAATAACATAGAATGAATAACAATAAATATCATTGGATTCTGACTAACTTTTTCTATATTTTCAATCATATAAGAGTTAATATTTTTTAACCCTCCTAAAATAATCATAAACTATCCATTAAACATTAATAAAGAATAATAATTCATATACCCATATTAAATAGAAAATAAATATCAATGAAAAAAGAGGATTCAAAATTCCAATAATCCATATGCCATGGATTATTTATCAAAATTCATATTTATCTTTTGATCCTTAATGTATAATAATTAAAATAATATATTAGGTATTTGAAACATTTAAATTATTATAATATTTACATACTTTTATAAATTCTTTACTATAATTTTTCAAATGCGAAATAAATAATAATATAATTTATTTATGAATTCTATAATCATTTATTATGAGGAAAAATTATTCATTATTAAAATATATCAATATATTAACAAAAAATCTTTTATGACCATCAAATTACTTTATTTTCTGAATAATGTATACATTATTGTTTATACATAATATATATTTCGTTTTTTCAAAACTATGTGATGTACTCTCTTGATTCAATTTTAGGATTCCAAAATAATTATTCCTAACAAATAATTATCATCTAAATTAAAAATTTAATTTTTAGTATCACCCTCAAAATAAATATTAATATCACCCATTAATATTTTCTTCAACCATACATGATACATGAAAATATTATCCTATTTAATTCAATTCTACTCATTTCCACAATGATTATCATTTTTTATATTCTATATTTTATTTATTCTAATTTTTTTTTCAAAAGAATCATTAATTGCATTATATATCAATTATTTTATGACAATCACTATTTACCAATTAATTATTAATTTAAAGAGTGTACAATGAATCTCTAATTATATTATTCTACATTTTAAAATTATTTTATATTATATTTTAGAAGTTATATATATGTCAATTATGATATATTAATTAATTGTGAGACTATAAAATATATAACCACTAATATGAATAAAAAAATTCATTGATTTCATAGGGTTATCATAATTAATAGATATATATATATATATATGTCATATTTTATCCTTATATAAATTAAATCATCATTTTGTGAATGTATAATGAAATTTTCATTAACTATTTTTTTATTTTAAATACATTCTTGAAAAAACAAGATATAATTATATATATATATAATATGAAATTGGATTCTTCAAAAATTTATAAGGTATTATCTATTTATACAACATGTAGTTACAAAAATAAATTAGAAAAACTAATTTTTATTATTTTAGACTTATTAAATATGTTCCCCAAAAATAGAATATAATTATATACTAATTTTATTTTTAATTATCTGTAATTTTATTGAAATAAATATAAATAAAAATATAACCCTTATCAATACAATCAATGTAATGGTTTTCTTTGTCCATACCAATGAATTATTAACTATAATTTTAAAAATATGAGTCTCATTCGGTGAAACATTTCTATCATCATGATTTTTTTCATAACTCCCCTCTATTAGAATAACATTATATATTTTTGAAAAATTAATATACTATTATATTTCATAATTTTCTGTTATTTATAATATATTTTAAACTATAATGACCAAAAACCGACCTTTCCAATTTTATGGATTTTTTTAAGAAAAGAATTCATAAAATATCATTTTCCTCAATGTCCTTATGAGATATTATATGTGGCACTATAAGAATGAATCAGATAATATTTATATCCCATAATGTTTTCCATATTATCTTGAGGGATTAATTTCACAAAAATAATATTCTAAAATTTCATTAATATTATTTATTATTTTACTAATAAGTTCTATGATAAGTTTCTAAAATAAAAATTATATATTTTTTCATTTGTTCACAATTATGAATGAACTATAACCAATTTAAGTCATACAATACTTCTCATAAAAATCATTGAATTCATGGATATTAATTTTTTTTCTATATTTTAAAAAAACTCTAATAACCAATATTTTTAATGTAACTATTACTAATATACTCATCTTCACTATATCCGCATTTTTCCTGATTTTGATCATTTTTATTTTAAATTAATATTTTCAAAAATATAATATGAATCATTAGAGGTTTTATATCCAATAACATTTTAATTATAATCTAAAATTTTCACATTGGAAAACTATGATATTTTTTTTAATAATAAAAATACACATTGATTTCAGCACTAAAATATTTTATATATAAGGAAAATTCAATGAATAAAAGCATTTCCCATTCGTTCATTGATTGATTATTTATATAAAGTATTTATTTTAATGGATTAATAAATATAATTTAATAATATTCAATTATATATACCAATATGTGATAATAATTTTATACATCCTCTAATTAGTATAACACAGTGGTTTTATAATCCATCTATTATTATTTTTAATAATTCTATAATACCAGATGTATTATAAAGCCCTTTCCTTACAAATTAAATAATCTGGAGTTAATTCAATAATTTGACCTTATTTCACATTTAATGATCTTTTCAATTTAAGATATTTATAGAATTATTCCATAATCATTCATAAAAAAATCAAATAAATACAAGGTGAACTCTTCCAATTATATTGATTTCTTTTATAAAACATGAACTTGGAAAATGAAAAATGGTTTCTTTTCATTTTTAATGATAAAATTTTCTTGATCCCATTGTTGAATATATTCTTCTTTAAAAAATATGAAAATTATTTCAATCATGGGATGAGAATAAAAAAATCAGTATGGGATATAAAAATAAGGAAAATTTTTAGTATTACAAAAAAATGTAAACCATGTGAAATTTTTCATTAAGTAATAATTCCCACCATAAAGTTGTAGTAAGTAAACTTCACTAAATATATCATCATTAAATATCCTAATATTAATAAAATATTACCTATAATCCCATATAAATAACATGTAATAGATAAATTTTACTTTGGACATAATCATAGTTAATTAGACTAACCATACTGTCAACTAACACACATATCACTAAATAAAATAGCCATACGAGAAACTTCCATACACAATGAATTAGATGCTATAATGTAACCACCCATATATGGATTATCATGGAAGAACCAATAATTGATTTATCAGGTATCCACCCGTGTTTTTTGTATCAAATAACCACTCATCAGATATCCATGTTCCAATATATATTCATAATGCATAAAAGATTGAAATTATGAATAATACACTAATAAAAATTAATTTTCAATCACAAGAAATCTATTCAATCTATTTCCAAAACCATTTAAAAAATTTAGTAATCAATATTTGTAATCAAAGTTTCCTAGACCACACTGAAACTCTTGAATGGAATATACAGTTGAAAAAAATTAATTAAGAGAATTCTGATTCAATGTGTCCCATACCACATTGAAACGTTGGAAATAAATTATCAATTTAAAACATTAATGTCCAAATATATAAATTCATAAAAATGATAATCATGGAAATAAAATACTAGGGTATATAAGTATAAATATTTAAAACATTAAAAATACATTTTAGTTAAATTGCCCCATTCCACATGAGAAAAACTTTAATAAAAATCATAAAAGAATAATGTGAAACAATAAAATAAATTTTATGACATAAATTACTTCAAGATATTACTTGACAATAGGTTTTTATATGCAACTTATAGGATCATAAAGGTCTATAAACTAATGATATTCCTAATTGAAAGGTGATTGAGATGAAGACATTAACTTGGGACTGTCTTGTCTAGTACGTTCTTTATCAACTAGAATAATAAACGTATGTTAATTTTTACTTGATTAAGACACTTTTTCATGTTTATTCATCATTTTATATCCCTTAATATCATGTTATAAAAAATACATAGTTATTTAAGTTCACATTAGATGTTTGTTCGATATTCAGTACGTGAGTCGAAAATGAACTTCCTAAGATATTAGTAATCTCTATGGTCATAAGTCAATACTCTCATGAATAATATTCATTACATTATTATAATATTTATTCATAAATTATACCATTAAATGAAAAATGATCAACGTTATAATAATGGAGACGGTATCTTGAACATTCACTTGAATAACTTTTTTCATTTTTCCATAATCATTATAGAAAGAAGTTAAGTATTATTTTATAGTTAAGAAATGATATAAATAATGTGTAGACACTTCCAATTGTATTGATTTCTTCAATAAAACAAGAACATATAAAAGGAAAAATGGTTTCTTTTCATGTTTAACAATAAAATTTTCTTCATACCATTCTAGAATACATTCATCTTTAAAAACTATGAAAATAATTTCAAACATGGGATGAGTATAAAAAGATCAGTATGGGATTAAAAGATGAGGAAAATTATTATTATTATGAAATAATATAAACCGTGAGTAATTTTTCACTAAGTAATATTTATCAGCTTTATGATTTAGTAAATACACTTCACTATATATATCAACATTACATACCCTTATCTTTATAAAATATTACCAATAATCCCATATAAATCACATGTAATAGATAAATGTAACTTTGGACATAATCACAGTAAATTAGACTAACCATACAGTTGTGTTACACCCATATCACAAAATGGAATAGACATATGAGAAACATTCATATCTAATTCATCAGATGTTATAATGTAACCACCCTTACATGGTTTATCATTGAAGCACCCATCTTTGATTTGTCACATAACCACAATTGTTTTGTTTATCACTTAACCACCCATCAGATATCCATGTACAATTATACATTCATAATACATATAATATTGAAATTATGAACCATCCACTCATACAATTTAATTTTAAATCAAAAAAAATCTATTCAATCCATTTCCAATACATTTTCTAACTATTAATAATATGACTTTTTAATTAAAGTGTCATAGACCACACTAAAACTTTTGAAAGAAATATACAATTTAAAACATTTAATAAAGATAATTTTGAATCAATGTGTCTCATAACACATTGAAACATTGAAAAGAAATTATCATTTTGAAAATTTTTGCTTCATATAGATAAATTCATAAAAAAATTAAAAACATGGAAATGTAATATAATGGTTTCGAGGTATAAATCAGTAAAACATTAAAAAGTTGTTTTAGTTCAATTTTTTTCCCAATGAGAAAAACTTACATAAAAATAATTAATGAATATTGTGAAAAAATAAAATAAAAATAAGGAAATAAATTATTTCCTGATATTACTTGTCAAATGGGTTTTATATGAAAATTATATGATAATAAAGTTGTATAACATCATGATATGCCTAAATGAAATGTGATTGAGGCGAAGACTTTTATATTGAGATCGACTTGTCTAGTGTGTTATTTATCATCTAGAATAATAAACTTCTGTTAATTTTCTACTTTCCTCAGTTCCTTTTTCATGTTTATTATTCAATTTAAATCACATATTACCATGTTATAAAAAAGACAAATTTATTTATGTTCAAATCATAATTTTTGTTGATATTCAGTACATTAGTCCAAAATGATCTTTCTAAGATGTCATTTTTCCATGATGTCTTATGTACATAATCTATTGAAAAAAATCATTACATTATTGTTATATTTATATGTAATTTATAAATTTAAACAAAAAATTATCAATGTTCTAATCATGGAGATGGTAACTCATACATACACGTGAATAACATTTTTCATTTTTCAAAAATCATTAAAGAAATTAGTTAAGCATTATTTTATGTTTTCAAAATGATAGTAACACCATTAATATAATATTGGAAATTTATATATACTTATATATATATATCATAAAATATATGTAGTGATTAAAAATGGGTTACATTGCTTCGTGGAGGTGATAGTTCACATGTACGCAAGAATGACATTATCATTTTTATAAACATGGAAATTAAGAACACCATTGATATATTTTTATAATATAAGGATTAAAATGTCCTTAATTTCAATTATGAAATTTATTTCCATTATTTTAACTATTCATGAGAATTGGTTATGGAAAACTAATTAGATTGGTTCTTGGAGGAGATAATTCACACATACAAATGAAGGATTAATTTTTTCCCATGTAATGGAAGTAGAGATTGATTAAGGTAATAATATTATAATTGTAACATCTCATTATATTATGTATAATGGATTTTTTATTTCTTTATAGTTGAACTATATTTGATTTAATAGAAAGATGAATTTAAATAGAAATACATAATGAAATTGATACCTCTTCCTTAGTTAAAAACCTTTAATGAACACCTTAACCCCTATAAAGAGGGTGTTCTAATAAAAATAAGGCCTCAATAATATGTGGAGTTATTCTAGGAATCTTTAGGGGAAGAGTTGACTAATCCAATGTGTTATTGAAATTTTTGTATTAGTGAAGAGTGCATACCTTTTTATAAGAGAATGGAGGGGCATCCGTAGAAACTCTTATAATATTTAAATAATATAAATTAAATATTAATTCCAAATTGGTCCAAACTCATTAATATCTATGATAAGATGGTTTTGGGTTGAATAAAAATCATAAAATAAAAATATTAAATGTTTTAATATTTTTTTAATCGGGATATTTTTGTCTTCATCCTTTTTTACTAAAAACATTTAATAAAAAAATTTACACTAAGATGGATAAAATAATTTCCAAAGCACGCCAAATGTAAAATTAATGATTTATAAATGGATATTTTAGAAATATTATTACCCTTTGGTTGAATCATATATATTTTTTAGAATTTTATTATTTAATTAAATATGTTATACTTGAAAAATATGAATTATGTAAATTTTGACTATATTCATTAGATGATTTTTTTAAAATATCATAACTACATGATTAATTTTTAAAAATTATTAACTCAATACAAACATGTCCTATTCATCCTACAAATTCATTTCTGGAATATGATATTAAAAATTATATTTTTATAATATTATTATTATCATTTATCTAATTCTTCCTTTAATAAATCTTTTATTTCATCATCATTGTGTCATAATAAAATTTAATTATTTAATTACATAAAATTTAAAACTAAAAAACCATGATGTAGTTAATATTTTCATATTTCTAATTACTATTTTTAGTTTAACATATTCCATATATAACCAAATATTAAAATTGTATTAGTAAGGAAAAAAATATTTTTGACCTATTTTCCTTTACATTAAATTATATATTATAAATATCATCATCACACCTACTTGGTTTCCAAAGAACAAAATCTCATCCACAAGGTTGTCTAGTTCAGTCATAACCCATAAAAGTTGATTAGTACAAGTGTTATGGTAGTTTTATATTCTTATAATATTATGTTTACCCTTATTTACCTCATTTACCCTTTAATCGTGCTAAATAAAATATTAATGATACTAATCACCAGAAAATTATTTTTGTCCTATTAAAAAACATCAAAGTGATTATAACCATGTATAACAGTTTTTGAGAACTCAATTAATAGAAAATTATATTTAAAATTTAAAAATTAATCACGTTGTCTAAATGATAATACAGGTTTTTAAAAATTAAAATCCATCAAAATATTGACTTGTGTTTGTGTATAATTTCATTTTGAAATTACATTCAATGAAAAAATATGATTAAATTAATAACTAATTTCTAAAATATAATTTAAAACCTATTCAAATGATAATATACCAATACTATTGAATCATAAGAAATGGATGTTTTGAATTATAATTGTATATTTTCCATTATTCACTAAAAATATGAATTTTATCATTAAAATTAAAAAATTTAACGAAATTAAATTTTGAGGTCCCACATTCAAATAAGAATTTAATTTTTTTCAAATAGTACTTTAAAAAAAACTAGATTTAAAAATGGATTCCATCAAAAGGCAGGGAGAAATCCTTCAAAAATATTAGAGTATTTATGCATAATATTGGATTTATTCTCATTTTAGGCCTGTAAAAATTATTTGATGAATATTAAAACAACTAAAAAATGTGTAAACATAATTTATTTATTTCATTAATTTAATCCAGTACAACAACTTGATTCTAACTACAATTTAAATTAATAACATTAATAATGTATAATTTTCTAACATAACTCATTCTTGTGATAAACGTAAGATTTCATAGAAACCCATTGTTGCATGTTGGGTACACTTTCAGAAAAAAAACATCCCCATTAATGTAATATTAAAATATTATTCACTAATATTAATAAAAATGAAAATTCAATATTATATAATTTAATGGGATGTTAAATCCTTCCCCTTTTCTAAATTTCATCTTCATAAATTTAAATTTGGGCTCGGTAAGTTCCTTGAAATCCCACGTTGAAAAAAGAGTCTATAAAACCCCCATATTAAAATTAATACAGTGAATTTAAATGGTCACATGTGTTTCTATGATTGAAAAATGGAAATAGAAGGAAAAAATAACACTCATATAATAATATATATTTATTAAGAACTTGTTCATCGAATTTTAACAATCACAATACTGAAAGAATGTGATGCGTTAATTTATAGTGATAAATGTAACAGATTAATGTTTTATGTTCAATATAATTTTCATACAGTTAAATAATTCTATTAATTCATTGTATAAGATCATAATGAAAAATATCTACATGACATTTAGTGTTTCCACCTATAAAAATTTCTATTACAAACTCATCCTTTCTCAAAATGATTATTATTAAATATGACATAGTCACACTGAATGCTCTACAATCAACTTATATTATATAAAATGCTTGAAAAAATATGAACTATATATTTCTAATTTAATTATAAATTAACAAAAAATAATATAGTAATAACATGAGATGATAATTCCCAAAACAATAAACAATTGTATGTATAAAAAATACTTATAATCTCTATAATTCAATATTAATAGGAAAATTCAACAAATAAGAACCCTTAAAATTCATGAATATAATCCAAAATATGAATTAAACAGAAAATTCAGAATTATTTTATCATAGATTCATATTGGATAAATTTTAACATTAATATCCAAACTACATCAACAACAAATAATGGCATATACCACTATGTAATTTACCAATCACATATTCTTTATGAATGGATATTAATTTCCATAAATAAACCATATTACTATAAGTATATAATAATATCATATATTCTTTCAAAATAATATTCATCCGTTACTAAAATAAAATCCTATAGTATTCTATTTAGCTTAATCATATAATGTTCCCTTAATAGTGAACGAATTCAAATATAAAATTTATCACATAATCCAACAAATAAATTTCCAATAAAAATGATATCCATTTGATAAAATATAAGTCCCCAAAATAAAATTATTGTTATTACATAAACACATTTTACAAAGAAGAAACTCTATTACTAATTGGGGACTTCACATATGCAACTGGTAGGTGATAAAGACTTATCACACTTCAGTTGTGGGTTTTATTCCCATGGAAATGTCAAATGGGATGGGTTGTCAACCTTACTATAGGTTGTCCATTATTGAAAAACAGTAAAATTCATATAACATTCCTAAAATGATATAACATCCCAAAAAATAATAATGAAATATTTTAATATCATAGTTTATCTCATGCCTTTCATTTTGCATCCCAAAATGTAATGTCCTGTAATTACCTTAAAATCAAGGATCATATAAACCCTAATGTTTATTTATAATTATGTTCATAAAAATGATAAATCATTCTTGTTAAAAATTTTAACATAAAAATATTTTGGGTTAATCAAACTAGAAAATGTCTTCCAATGTGATCCTGTCATCAAATGTGAATTAATAAATTTAAATATTTCATCATCATAAAGCCTATTGTAGAACATGAAACGTTTATATGTATACCTTTAAATCATTCAACATTCAATATGACTATTGAATAATGTTTTTACATCTTATTCATTAAAATTTATTTCCTACAAACAAATACATCAATCATGTTGTAAGATTCAAAAATGTCAAAATAAGAGAAAAGAAATAATCCATTCCTCCATTAAGTTATTTTAAGTTTATTCATATTCATTTGTAATGGTAATATATATGTATAGTCATATATTTTTACGTTATTGATGATCACATTCTCGACCCTTTTTTAGAGATTATCTATTTTCATAATGACCATACACCCAACATTTAAAAAATTCTATTTGTTAAATTGGAATGAATCCCCTTTCCTGGTGTCCACTGAACACCTCGTTTTCCTTAGAAGGTTATTTATTTATGACATTCATTATAACTTCTATATCACCAGCCCATCCATTTGAAACATTTTATTATGTGATTATTCACCCATCCATGACACATAAATCTATGAATATGACTACCTTTAAGATCATTACATGATCTTACATAGAGATTCAATTTTATACGATATGAAACATTAGAATAATCACTATGATTCAAGTGGTTAATTATGAATCCTGATAGTTGTTTTTGAATATACACTCGATTGATTATATCGAATCACATTTAATTCGGTTTTTTTTAGAGAAACACAACATTTTCTTTCAAAACAATTTTTAACATTGTGCATACTGCATCAATCCATTTACTAATACCAAAATGGATAGTGTGACTTTATCAATACAATATTCGTATACCAACATCTGAGAAAGATAAAAATTATGATATCTATATTTATTTAATCCGAATATAATACAATTTATCTAAAATAACTGTGACACTTTCTATTATAATTACCTTTTTGCTAATATATATCTTCTAACTTATGATTACATAACACCATAACATCTAATGTTATCTGAAGAAAACTGTGATAATAACTAAAATTCTCTATCCTTTAACATTACATAATCCTATGTTTAAGTCAGTATTTTGAATTTATTTCACATTTGAGGATAGTATCATGTTTGTAGATATATGGAATTTGGTAATAAATCATACATTAGATATTCATAGAAACAAATGGAGACACTTCTAAAAATATTCATTTGTTATATAAGAAAAAACATTTAAAAATAAACACGGTAAATATTAATGTTTAATCAAAACATTTACATGACCCCAATCATTGACTAAATTATTCTATAAATGTAATGAAAAAAAATTTAAACCTCGTATGGGAATAAAAATCTCAATAATTGATACACAAATTAGGAAAACTTTTAGTCTTGAAAAAAAATATAAACCATGAATAATTTTCCATATATAAATTATTCTCAAATTTGTGTAGTAGTAAATAGACTTAAATGAATATAATCTCATCTCTTACCATTTTTTTAATGAAATGATTACCTTAACACCCATAAATATTGTACATATCATATAAAGGAAACATAGAAAATAATAACACCTAAATGGAGTAAGCATACAATCAACTTCCAATAATATAATTAAATGGAATATCCATATGTCTAATTTCAATAACCAATGAATTAGAAGTTACAACGTAACTACATTTCCATGGTTTATCATGGATCCTACTGTCTCTGGTATATCACCTAACCACCCATCATTGTTTTCTCATATAACCTCCAATCATGTGTCCACGTACCAATATATAATTGTAAATCATAAAATATTTAATTTATCAACAATCCACACATGAAATATCATTTCCAATCACAATAAGTATATTTAATACATTTCCAATATCATTTAATTTTTATAATAATGATACATCTAAATACTAATGTCCCATAACAATTTTAAAATTTTTAATAAAATTATCATTTTAAAACAATTAATAAAGAATATTTGGAAACAAAGTTTCCCATAACACATTTAAAATATCAAAGGAAATTAAAATATTATAAAATTAATTCCCATAAAAATAAATTCATAAAAATCATTTAGAAAAATTTGTCCTGAAATAGAATGTTTTAGAAGTATGAATAGGTAAAACATTGAAAATGATGTCTTAATGGAAGATTATCTCACCACTTGAGAATCACATGAATAAAAATAATTATGGAATAAAATATATCAAAAAACTAAATAACATGGTATATAATACTTAATGATATAACTTCTAAAATGATTGTATATTCACCACATAGTATAATAAAGGTGCATGACATTAATAAACGCATCCATGAAAGGGGATTGAGATGAAGTCCCTTACATTGAGTCCAACCTGTCTTCGATATTATTTATGTTTGAAAATTATAAACACAAGTTCAATTATACATTATGAAGAACAATTTTCATGTTTATAATTCATTTTATATCACTTATTAAAATGTTATAAAAATTACATTTTTATTTAAGTTCACAATGGACTTTTGGTCGATATTTGGAAATTCACTTAAAACTGATCTTTCTACGATGAAAAATGACCATGTGGTAAAAATTACATAAACTCTAAAATAATATTCAGTAAATAATTTTTATATTTATATTTAAATTATATCATTAATAGAAAAATTAAAACTGTTATATTCATAGAGATGGTAAGCCCTACAAACGCATGAGTAATGTTTTCCATTTTTCCTTGATCAATATGGAAATAAGTTAAGTATTGTTTTATATTTCCATAATGATAATAATAATAATAATAATATAATATTAATTTTTTAAAAATACCTATATATATCATTAAAAATATTTAATAAATAAAAACTGGTCACATCACTTCGTGGATATGATAGTTCATACGTGCACACAAACGAATAAATTTTTAAGTGCATAGAAAGTAACCATGTAATTTATATAATATTATCATATAAATATTAATATTTCTTGTTTATAAAATACTGAAATTATTTCAATTATTATAAATAGTCCAGATATTTTGTTATGGAAGAGAAATTAGACCAGTTCATTGAGGTGATTGTTGAAATGTATGTATGAACTATTAACTCATTCCCCATTTAATGGAAGTGGTAATGTATTTAGATGATGATATTAACATAATAACAAAAAATTATACTTAATATAGAATCATTTTTATTTATAATTGTTGAATGAGATTTAATGGATGTGGGAGAAGAAATAAAATTGAAACACGTAATGAAAACAATACCTCTTCGTCATTTCATCACCTTGAAATATCACATTACAACATATGTAGAGTGGTTTTCCTAAAAAGGTCATCAATAATGTGGGCAATGATTCTAGGAACGGGATTGGTCATATATTTTCCAAACCAAATGGTTCTTCAAATGGGATGATTATAGAATAGTGGGTACTTTTTTATAAGAGAGGCGAGGGGCACCCTTAGAAACTCTTAACACATTAAATTAATATAAATTGACTACCACTTAAAAATGGACCCAAACTCATTTATTTATAACATAATATTATTTGGGGTAGAATACACATAATCCAATAAATATTTTACATGTTTATGTATTTTTTAAATCCTTATATTTTTTTAAACCCAATTAACATTTATAATTTTTTCATGTAATTGACAATTTTATTGTTGAAATAGTAATAATATCCATAAAAAAAATTTAAAGTAACAATAATGTCATTTTTAGAAATATGCTGACTATTTGGAAGAATCATATATTTTTTTGAAATTTTATATAATGTATTAACTATATTATATTTTTATATTATGAATTATGTTAATTTTGACACTATTTATTTGATGACAGTTTTAAAATATCATTATAACTTGATTCCTTAAAAAAAATTAATCCAATTCTACAATATCATAATAATCCATAAAATT
The DNA here is from genome assembly GCA_963277665.1 of Viscum album. Taxonomy (NCBI): domain Eukaryota; kingdom Viridiplantae; phylum Streptophyta; class Magnoliopsida; order Santalales; family Viscaceae; genus Viscum; species Viscum album. The sequence goes on from OY728120.1 coordinate 1,356,312,031, forward strand.
CATAGATGCTATAAAAAATATCATATTAAATTTTTTTAATATTATAAATATAATTTATTTGAATCTTCTTTTAATAAATCTATTATTTCATCATCATTGTGTCATAACAATATTTAATTATTTTATTACTAAAAATTATAAATAAATATCCATTATGTTTAATAAATTATTATATTTATAATTTGTATTTATAGATTAATAGATAACTTATATAACCACTTATTAAAATTGATTTTGTAAGAAGATACATGTTTATGTCATATTATCCTTTACATTAAATTAAATGTTAGAAATGTCATAATCTCACCCATGGGGCTTATAATGAATTTTTTTATCGCATGGGTTTTATTGGTCATACACTACTCATAAAATAAGCATAGGATATGTTTTAGCATATTTTTATATTATTAGAATATTATTTTTAAACATATTAACCTTATTTAACCATTAATTTTGGTAAATAAAATACTAAAGTTACAGATCACCAAAAAAATATTATCATCCTATGAAACAAACATTTTCATACTAATTAAAACCATGTATGTCAGTTTTTGAAAATTAAACTCACAAATTTGGTACTATTGGATATAATAATTAATCATGTTGTCAGAATGAGAAAATATTTCAAAAAAAAGTAAAAATAATCAAACTATTGACATGTGTTCATATCAAATTTCAATGTGAATGTACTAAAAAATAACAAAATTTGTATTAAATGATAAATAACTAATCTAAATATAATTTAATTCCAATAAAAATGATATTCTATTAGTAAATATTATTTATTTGAAATAATTTTTTTTAATAAAATTCCATCTTTTTTCACTATTCAGTAAAATATTAATATTTTCATAAAAATCAACAAAATTCAACCAAATTAAATTTTGATGTCCCAAATTTCATAGAAGAAGATTATATTGTTAAATAGAACATATAGAAGTAAAAAATATATATTTAAAATTGATTCTCAATCGGAAGGTGGTAAAACTGTGTTCTGTAAATATTGGAGCATTATATGCTTAAAATTGGATGTATTCTCATTTTAAGACTCTAAATTTTTTTTCATAAATGTAAATACATTTAAAAAACATGTGTGAACATAATTCAGTTAGTTCTATTCATTTTCATCTAATACAATAACTAGTCGATAACTATCATTTAAAATAATAATATTAGTAATGCATTATTTTTCTTGATAACATAGATTTGTGTGAAACATAATATTTCTGAGAAACCAATTGTTATGTGTTGGGTACAATATTAGGTAATTTTTCCCCATTAACATAAATTTAATATCTTATTTATAAATATAAAAATATATTAAAAAATTTTTTTCTTTAATTACCAGGGATGTTACATGTATTTACATGACCCAAATTCTATAGTCGTGTGAATTTTAATGGATTCATAATTTTATTGTTTTAGTAGTAATGATACTAGAATTGTAATATGGATTAGAATTTGGTGATTTTCAATAACATTAAATTTTTTAATGTATGATCTATTATATATATACTATATGAAATAAGCGAAAAACTGTCAATCTATTGGTGTTGAATTCTACTATGATTCATAATTATAATGAAACATAGTTATGTTATACTATATAACGGGTAAGACCAGGAAATGTATAATAAATTATGGTAGGCGAAATGAGGTACTAGGTTTACTATATCAATTTACTAAATGGTTTTGGGTATATTATTTTAAATGGTTTATTTTAATAATTTTTTTAAAACTACTACCTATTGGTTCATATGGTGAATAATTTCCCAAAACGCAATTTCTATAATAATATACATTCCTTATCCTCTTAGGTCCATCTATGTGTTCCATTTCTAATCCATTCATAACACTATTCATTATTAGAGGTATATAGTGATGTGTTAAGTGTTAGAACAATGACGACCATTATAATATCAGAAGATGTGACTATAATAATTAGTAGATAGTTTTTTGACCATATTTCCTGAATTATTGAATAAATGAATATAAAATTATTTTTCACCACCAATGATTCAGATTTGAGAATTTACTATTGTAACCAGTTGAGTCATATGTTATGTTATGGGTCAAAAAATGAATTTTTTCATGTCAATTAGGTATGCCATAAAATATTTTGGTATTGTAAAATTGATAAGGTTCTATACAGTTTTGTGGAAATCTAATTTTGTATACTAATATAACCATAATTGTTTTCATTTGTAAAATAAAATAAATCATGCGATTTTTGAGTATTTATATTGTATGTTGTGGTTTCTTATGAATAATATTTATTTGGATAATGTTTTATTGGTTGAAGAGTTATGCCAAATACAAGGTAAGACCCATAGCATGTCTTATAATATTGTTACCATGTTGATTATTGTATAGTGACATAGATGTTGTTTCAATTGGGGGTGTACATTACGAGATGAGTGAATTAGATAGTCTATTCCAAAGGAAAATGATATATTATTATTTAATTTTTTAGGGTAATACAAAGTGATTGTTGATGATGGTAATACATAATGTCTAGTTTATAGGATATAGAGGAATTGATTTCAAATCATTCCAAGGGAATGGTGAATAATTATCATAGCATTGTAAAATATTTGGAGTGATATAATTAATCGATGTGATTTTTACCAATTTTTGAAACACATTGTGACGGTAATGCATATAATTGTTTTAACATGTCCTGATTTCAAAAAAACTCCATTGGTTGATAGTGTGGGTGCTCGAAGAAAATATTTTGAATTCGGGATTTTTGTTTAATTGGTTTTAAAGGTAGATTTATAACTATGATGTGTGTAGTATCATGGTGTGGTCAAACATAATCATCATGTCAGTTACTATTGTATTTAGATGGCTAATTATCCTATTAATCATCATGAAATATTATAGAGAAATACAATATTCTTGGGGGAGTAATTTATAATGATATTTTTCATGTTTTTTCATTCATGACTTATTATGATTTTCCTACCAGTGTTATTCTATGTATTTATATATAGACAGCTAATAGATAAGGTATTGGTTATGGAACAATATATTTCATATCATAACATCCTAATAATGGTTGGAAAATGTAAATGAGTCTATTTCATGGAGACTATGTAAATGATGCATAATTTCTAGGTGGATGGATAGAGAATTATATTTCATTTCTTTCGTATACAAGTAATTTGATTTTATATCACAGGTAGCTCATCGATAGTGCAAACATGTAGTAATTCAATTTACTTATAATACCACACCCATAGAATAAAGGTGTTAAAATTATGGCCACTATATTAGAAAACAAATCGAAGGAGAGGATCTCAGTGTAATATATGGTTATGAGTCCTCGACCTATGTTATTAGGTTATAGGATGAGAAATAGTAATGGGACCTCACCCAACGTGAATGGGTGTTGGTATTTGACTTCTTTGGGAACAATACAATTTTTTTTAAGATGATATTATAATATTATGGGTGGTATACAAATTTATTTTATATATAATGTGATTTACTATATGATACATCTAAAACATGGTTACGAAGACATATAATTATATCAAATATAAATAATATATTGTTCTACATGATTGTGTTTCTCTGATTGTACAAATTAACCTCACATAAAAACCTATGTGATTATTATTATTATTATAAATGTATATATTAATAGTTAATATATATTTTTAGGTATCAAAACATTCTATTTATGGATAGTATAAAAGGTTAAATTTCTTATTTCAAACTTGAAAAAGATTAATGTGTCAATATCTATGAAACCTGATCTAATGTGAAAAGTTATATTCAGGATTTTGCACGGGTATTTATGAAATAATGGAAGACAATACAGTGAAGACACCAATGCTTTGTGTTTATTTCATAGTAGTTATTTTTTTCCTTTTATATTCAATTAATAATATACCAAATATAGTTTATTGTAATGTATAAGGGTTTTATAAAATAGGATTGTTATATATCAATATAGTGTATTAACTACTAAATAATTTTTTTGTCTCTTATTTCTACTTTCATATATATAATAAATTTTATTATGATGTTTCATTTACTATAATGTTATTTAATTTTATTATAGTATGATTTTATTCATATCGATTTTGGATATATACACATGCCATATATCTATATCCTTTAGAATTTATTGAACACTTCATAATGTTATGTGTACACTTAGATTAGATAGTTGGTGGATGAAATTTAAAATTCTTCGTAATCCTTGATATTATTGTCAGGTTTTTATTATCCTTTACTATAGTGATTGGATTAATAAAATATTTGGTTATACAATGACTATATGGATTAGAAAAATCATTATAGTGGATTCATAAGAAAATAGTTGTTCTATATTAATATTTTAATTTTTTAACTATTATAATTTTCAATTTCATACATGTATAATGTTTGGGGATGAGATTTATACTCAATATTTACTTAGATACTGCAGTGGAAAGGAAATGTGAGTTCATATACCATAAATAAAAAATATGGAATCATAAACAATAAAAAAATTCCTTTTCTTAGGGAAATGTTATGCATAATAGATTTTTTTTTTGTAAAAATTGAAATGCATGATATTTTATATTAATGAAAATATTTTATAAAATTTTAACTGAAATGGATTTCAATTAATTAAAAAATAATATTTCTCTATTTTTTTAAATTAATTTTAATTAATATTTATATCATGGTGTTTATATGGAGTAAAAATTATATTATATTAATTATTACCATGTTTAATATTTATTAAAACCCCATGTATTATATCATTAAATTGGGGAATAACTTGTAATGATGTTATTAGTAATTTTATCCTAGGATATTGAATATTTCAGAATAAGATTATTTGGTTATTGAGTTGACTTAAAAATTGTTTTGCTGATATGTATATAACATATCATTATTGTGTAAGATAACTGATTTTTTTATTATCAAAAAAATATCATGGATACGATGAGAGTTAATTTTTCTATTCATCTATATATAGAACCACATTATTGTTGGGTCAGTTATGGATTTTCATTGAGTAGTCATATGTAGACCACTATATATGTTTTTATTTTAAATGAACTAGAAGGTAATATTCATGTTTGTTAATTCATGGCTTGGAAGGGTCTAGGGTAATGTTTTATTAATTTCAGATGGTTAGACATGGGATAATGGTATGTGATATATTCATCTAAGGATGCTATGAGCCTGGTGTCAATTAGTTATTAATCCTATCACAGGGGGAGAATATGGAATTTATAACAGTTCTATGTGGGTGGGTGAGTTTCACCTATGATGATAGAAATTATGGTAAATTCATTATATAATGAGTGATTCTAAAATATATTTTAATTTATTTTCCAGTTATAAATAAATTTGCTCCCTGATAATCTGATAATGTAAACATATTTTTTTGTTTTCTAGTATGAATCAGAATATTTCCAATGGATAAGGTGAAAAAATTTATTTTCTGTTTCAACTTGTATACAAATATATTCCTTATAATAATATGAGATATTAACTTATAAGATTATGTATTGAAATCCATTTTTGTGATTGAGAATATTACTGGTCTGATGTTTTTTATTTACTGAATATTACATTTTGAATACCAATTGGTTTTTCTATTTATGTTTTATAGGATCATTTATGATGTGGATTAGATAGTGATGAGTGACCATCCAATGATCATCTTTGTGTGAGTGATCCATATATGATTTAAATTCTCTTATTATATAAAATTAATGTCTACTACCCTTTTTTAACTACTATTGTAGCTAGTTTGTATTACTATTCAAGATCCAACACATAAGAATAAATAATAAATTAATTGATATATATGTTTTATTATGGGGTTTATTGAAATTACACCATTATGTAGGTCATCCGCGATCATAAAATATATTTATTCAAGTATGGGTATATAGATACATATATTCAATAGGTAATTGAGGCCATAAATTATATATATATATATATTGAGGATAATTAGACTGTATAATGAAAAACATTCTTAATAGAATAAATTACAGGTTTAATTCAACATAACGATATATCTATTGATCAATGTTGTATTTCACTTTGTGATAGTTAATAAAATAATCTAGAGGTTTCATGACATAAAAATGTGTACAAATATGTACCACAGAATGTAATGTGATTCTCTCTAGTGATGTGACTATATTGGAAACTACCTAGTGTATTTCCCCCCATGGTTTCACCATGTTTGACTCTAATGGAACATTTGTCACATATACCTAGTGGTATATGGTTTTGGGATGTTGATATAGATTATATGAAGATGTTTTATGTTGAGGTATTAGAAAATACGGATTTTAATTACACATCACCCATATATATTATCTTATTTATATCAATCTAAGATAAATTTATAAATAAAAATCTACATTAATATCATGTAGTGTAGTAAAATTTATATTATAGGTTTGACAATGTCATTGAATATTATAGAACACAATACTTAAATTTTAGTATATTATTTGTTGTAATTTTTTCTTTAATGTGGTTGTGTGATAATTGAATCATTGTATAATGATATATATTGATATTTTGACATATAAGATCTTAGATGATATATTTTGGGGTTGATAAATTTTTCATTAAAAAGAATGTTCCATGAATTTTATTAGGTCCCATGATTACACAATAATGATGAATATCTACAATAGTTAGGTATAATCAATGGAAAAAAGTAATAGTAAATTCATTTCATTAAATTTACTAGGAGGATCATCAATAAATATAAAATTAGTTGATTCAACTATTATTGAATTGTATTCGATGAGATATCATATCATTCTAGTTTTATTTCAAAACAATCTAGTTTCCAAATGAGGTGGGTAATCATATTAAAGAAAAATATATGTAGAAGGATGTGTTCATCATGAGAAAAACTAATTTATTTGAATTTTTTGGGGTTGTCAGTTTCAATATCAATGGGATAGATATGCCATAGTTTTTGTGTGTGTAGTAAATATTCTAAAATCTTAAATGATTGATGAAAAATATTTTTAGAATTTAGAATAGGAGTTATGGGGTCATTAATTTTTATTTTTTAGGATGATAACCCATATCAAGGAGACTTTTAGTTATAAACATCATAAAATATTGTTGGATGAAGGGATAAATTTAAATTTTATTATTGTGTAGTTGTTTTATGTGAAATGATGAATTATTTCTCAATTTACATAGTTTATATAACATTAAATGATATTTTTTACACATTTAATTGTCTTGTTTGATATTTATCATGTTGTGATATTATAATGGGTGGATATGAGACAACTATAAATTATCAATCTTTATTATCTAATTAGAACAGGTACAAATATTATGCTATGAGGGTCCTAGAATTATAATTTTTCATGAATACACATCTATTACCCGTTGACCATAATCAATTTACACAGTGATATACAATTAATTTTTATACCATTATTATTTAATTTTTTATTTTTAAACAATGATAAATCTCCTTTACATATTTGAGTCTCTCTACCCACAATACCAAGATGAATATCCATCTCATTCACCCATCATATCTCAAATGGATGTATATCACAAATAAAATCTGATCATTGTATTATGTAGGATGTTTCACATAGTGAGCCTATGGTATTCACTATGAACACTCAAAATTAATTTCATTGTTATTGATGAAAAAATTCATTAACAAAACATCAATTGGAGTTATTAATTAATGATACTATTATTTTTATATGCATTAATAATCCATTAAGTGTGATATGGATTAGCATATAAAAGGATTATATTTCCTCCATTGTGTTGCATTCCTTGATCATCTTTTTAATATGTTGATGACTACAATCTGTTCATACAGAGATCTTCATGTTCTCTTCATCCCATTTTCTCGTTTCATTACCGATACAATGGTTCTAGAACATATATGACAATATTAGGTATCCAATGATAGAGATATAGGATTACTCTGATTATATTACCACATAATATGAAGCAAGCATAGTTTTATTTTCCAACATCATCATCATTGATTTTTCTCCATCTGTATGGTGTAATATGGGTTTTCCAATACGTTTCATGTAAGATTTTTTATCTAGTGAAATATATAATCATACACACTACATTATTGGAAGATATTTATTCATAATTTATTGGTGGTTCTCAACATTATAATATCATCTAATGATCTATATATATCCATATTTTTTATCATAACACACATCATTTATAGAAAAACAAACTTATTTCATTGTTTTTGGAAAACATTGTCTATATAATTAAACTAGTTTGATAATATGATACATTTTAAAATTCATTTATGTATATTTAAATCCATAAAATCTATAATGTAACCGATTATTTGGATCATAAGGTCAAAAATGCAAATTTCATTTTATAGACTTCATGAGTCATGGGTTGATGAATAATAAAGGATTGTTTTTTAGTATATTCTATTAGATCACTACATGTAAATATTTCTGGAGAATTAAATTACATTGGTTTGTGATATAATTTCCAAAACTACTTGTATTGGATCTGGGAGATCCCATATATTGTATGTAGAAATATGTTGAGTTATGGAAAATTAACATCATTCATATTTGGTAATTGATCTATTTATATTGATTAATATCATGTTATGAGTCAATCATATGTAGTGGTACATAAAGATATAGTATCTATATCAATTATTTGATGAAACTCTCATGAATATTTAGATATAGGAATGGAAAAAAATAATTTTTAACAAAATGGTATGGATATTACATGCACATAGAGAGTCTCACATCAATCATTCAATAACGATGGCAATGAATTGTTACATGATACGTAAAAATCCTCTATGATGGAAAATGGATGGGATATCCACTAAAACTGGTTTTCTCGTGCAACACAACATTGTGACTCCACCTCCCATATATTATGTCATTATTCCGCACAATCTAGAATTCATTTGTGGATAAACCAACAATATTTACCATATTAACTATTCAATTGTGTCCAAACCTAGTAGGAAAATACCATAGCCTAGTTGGTTATGCATATATTGGATAACCTTATTTGATAGAATCAATATAATGGAGGATAATTTTCTTATTAGTGAAATAATATAGAAATATAAAGTAATATATTTTTTATCAATATATATATATAATTATTTTATATATATTGATTATGTAGTATATTATTTAAAATAATAAATATATATTAAATTTTCAATTATGAAATTATTTTAAAATATTCTTATGTATATGAATTTTTTTCTTGACTAAATTATAATATTATTTATTCATGTTGAACGCTTAAAAAATCAGTTTTTTAAATAATTAAATTCATTGATAAATATTGTAATATTTTTATAAATGTTTTTAAAATATTTTGATGATAATTTTAAATTTTTGTAAAATTTATATATAGTGGAATATAAGTTACTTATATCTAACATATATATTGTCAAACCCATCATATTTGAATTATTATTTTTTTATTCATTTTCTTTTTGTCGAGTGGTCCGGTTTGAAACCCGACTTAATATTTCGAGTTTTTTTTAAACGCATGTTTTTGCCCTGACTGCTTCTATAGCAATGTGGTCGAATCCATGCAGCCTCACATGGTTCGTCACTCGACCCCGACTGGTCACTGCTTTTCCTTCCGATGGTCAATTAATTAAATGAAAGTATTTAATAATGAAAAATCCAAAATTCACTAAGTCGTAAGATAAAAATAAAGAAAAAAAATTTAAAAATTTAATGATTTAAAAATATTAACAAGGATAATATATCTATTATGAACAATAATAATAATAATAATTTATTATTTTAATGGTTATTAGTATCATGTTTGTTATTATCATCATTAATTATTTCTCAATAAAAGTGTTAACATTTTAATTAAGGTGATCATTTTGAGGATATATCAGTTATTATGCTATTTTTGTTATTCTTATTGTTAATTTTATTATTATTGTTAATATTTTAGATTAAGAATAATTGTATTATTGATATTGATAATTATTATTTGTTTTATATTATTTTATTATTAAAATTAAAATTATTATTATTTTAATTTTATTGGGTCGGGTTTGGACGGCCCCCCATTCTCCCTTAAGTCACGACCCCTCTACCCCCTGGAACCCGTCATGCCGCACACCCCCCCCCCCCAACATGGCTGGCCGATGGACCTTTTCTTCCCCCTCCACACTAGTTGTTGTGCAGCTTCCTCCCTTGTTTTTTCCTCACTTACATCTAGCATTTCCCCTCCTTCTCCTTATCATGGTCACGCTGCACCATGGTCCCTCTACTCATCGACTCCAGCAACCGGTCGGCCCTCCATCCAGCTTATTTTTTCCATCATGTCACACCTAAAGCTGACTGCCAGACCCCCTCCCTCTACCAGTCCGTTCAGCCTATTTCACAGCAGCTCCTGGCGAGCATTGTCTCGCCACTTCCTCACTCACATCCTACACAGTGTGTCACGCCACCTGTTACCCAGCGCAACCCCTGGAACCCGTCTAGTCTGGCCACCTCCCATTCCTCCCAGCCGAAGCCCTTCCTCTAGCCACATGCACCATTGCCCCGCCCACTGGCCAGCCCCGCACCCCTTCGTGATGCCAGACAGCCACCCCGCACCCCTTCGCGCTGTAGGACAGCCACCCCGCACCTCCTCGCGCAACTCTGACAGCCTCCATCGACATCCGGATGACCTCCCGCACCCCTGTTGTAAGGACTTTTTTCTTTTATTTCTTGTTGTTTAATCCTAGTTGAGTGCAGTTAGTGTTTTTAATTGATTTTTGTTCAATTTTGGTATAATTAGTCTGATGCATTATTTATTATGTTCCATTTGGGTTATCATGGTGAATTTGATGTGCGCTGATGATTTCGCCTGGATGTCCTGTGTTTCCCTACACCGTGTTATGTAGTTCCACAGCTAAACATTATTTAATTATTTAATTTTCTATCTTAGTTAATTTATGAAGTTCATTGATTAATTATTTTTTGTGCGATTTAGGTTTTCATGAAGTTTTTCATGTGTTAAAATTTGTTAGGTAGTATGTTTATATGTGTGGGTGCGTTCATTGGCTGAAATCTTATTTTTAGTCAATTTTTTAGTGTTTTATTGTATGTGTAGTTAGCTATTCATTTATAAATGTGGTGTTAATTACGTTCTTGACATAAATTTGTTTGTGCATGGTCATAAATGAAGGTTTTGTGTTGGTTGAGTAGGTTGTTTCTGTGAAAAACCATTGTTGAGCTATCTCCTAGTGTTTAATAAATATTCTGTTTGTTTTGTAAAAATGTGCAAAGTGAAATGATTATGTTCTAGTGTTTTAATAAAGTTGTAATTATATTATGAAAATGTGCAAAGTTCAATTTTTGTGTTCATGTTTTTTTTGTAAATTTGTGTTTGTTTTGTGAAAATGTGAAAAGTGTGCAATTTTTGTTCTTGATGTGGCATTGGGTGTGGTTGTTCATGAAAGAGGGTTTAGTTGGATTTGCATGTTAAATCTATGTTATGTTTCTTTTTTTAAATGAATTTATTATAAAGAATTTAATTTGATTTAATAAAATTATTAATGATAAAAATTTAATATGTTTTTAATAAATAATTATTAGCAATGCAGAAATTGTTTTAATTGAGTTGGGTAGGGTCTTTTGGCATGCGTACTTTTCTAAATGGTTTTTTGTGTGTGTGAATGTTCGGAGTTTGATTTATGTAACACCATGTTTGTTTTATTTTTCTGAGTTTGACATGAAATATAAAATTGGAACAACGTTGATCCCAAAAAGGCAAAGCCTGGGTATATGTGGGCAGACTAGACTAGCGTGCTAGTGATTCGGGAGTGGCCCTAGCCCTGTTTCACTTAGCTGGATTGATTCTTACAACACTAACTAATCCTTGGATGATGACTGGAGACCACTAGATTATGGAGTTATTTCCCTACTAGTAGCTCATTCATGGGAACGTATGATATGGATTCTTTGGTACACCAATACGTGAGGTCCTATGGCCCATCATAGCTTTAGTACCTATAATGCCTCTCCAACTTTTAGTGCTCCTGGATTACTATACACTCACCGTCGATATATGGTGTAGCATTTTGGTTGTTGATGGTATTCTCGTGCAGGATGGTGTTTTGGCATGTGGATGTTGCGCCTCTCTTGTTTCTTGGTGGTTTGATTTAGAAATTTAGTTTATTTCATTGTCATATAATTCTGTATGTTGGTTCAAATTGTAAACCTCTAAATTTGTTTTTAGTTTAAGGCCCTATTTTGTTGTCTATTTTCAGTTTCCGTTTATTTATCTTTTGAGTTGTTTTGTGTTTACTATTTTGGGTAAATTTTCCCCATTTAATGTTTGATACCAGGGCACTTGTGCCAGCCCATGGGGATCGGGAACACCCCTCGGGCCATGTCACAGACCGGGTCAGGCACCGGGTAAGATGGAGACCCAACCTCGTTTGTGACAAAAATGGTATCAGAGGGGCATGATTTCTCTCTTTTCTTGTTTTCCTTTTGGGATAGAGTCACAGTAGACCGGAGTTAATGTTGTCGGGACTCGACGTCTTGGCTACAAATAAGGTTCCTAGTAAGAACACCTCATTGTGGGACTTAAGATACCAAAGAAAGTTGAGGTTTATATAACCCTTTGGTTGGTGTGGTTAATTTCGTTTAGGGGAAATAAAAAAGGAGTAGGGTCAGTGGTCCTAGTGAGCTCGCAGGGTCTGGCAAGCCATGTGGATCCGGGGATGCTGTCCAAGAATACCCTCCGTGGCAGTGGCATGAATGGCATATGGCCGCCAACCATATGTTCCAGTCACCCGATGACACTAGTTTTCCCTTGCCCCATTCCTCGTTTCTTTGTTTTGGAATTGTGGACATCTGGATTTTATGTAAAAATGATTTTGTCTTGGAAAATGCTTTGGAAAATATTTTTAAATAAACAACTTTAAAAATAAAATGAGGTATGAGGTTTGAAAAGTGTGGGTTGGATATTTTAGTTTTGAAAATTGGAAAGTTTTGGTTTTGACCCTTAGTGTTCTCATGGGAAAGCTCATGCATGAGTGTATATGGAAAGAAAAGGGATAATGGCACGAGCAGATGAGTGCCTGGATGGATATTAGATGGGTGCTGGGGTGGCACGAGAACGTGAATGTACGAGGCCCATGGGACACCATTTGTGTTTGTGCAACCCACTAGCTTTCATTATTTTCAAAAAGTTTTGTTAAATGAGAATTTTGTGTATTAGTAAACGATGTTTTTATAGTGTTTCCTTGTGTTTTGGAAATGATAGATGTGAGGCATTTTGAGCCGAGGATCCTTTCTGAAAGATTTGTGCCCCGTGTTTGAATTCTTATTTGTACGTTGGTATACAAGTGTGTGGTGAGTGAATTCTTTTGAAGAGTACATTAGGGAGCCCTTGTAGTCGTTCCCCCTGCATGTTTGGTGCTCACTTGTGGTATGTATTTACCATTGGACCAGTTCAATTTGGTCCATGGATTTATTTTTTGACTAGTGTATTCCCCCCATAAAGCATTGACATGTGATTGAAGTGCAACCACATGGAAATCGCCGTTGGCCGACCCTCCAGTTGATCAGAGGAATCTCTTCTTGAATTATATAATTGAACCCAACTATCCTTTTTTTAACCAAGCAGACCCTCTCCCAGTGGGATGACAGATGCGGGGGGAGTTGAAGGGAGTTTCGATCTCATTGAGTTGTTCTATTCCTCGAGTATGATGTTTGAAACCGTTGTGTCTGAAGGTCCCCATGGAAATGGTGAATGGAATTCCAGTGGGGAAGGTCGAAGGTGGTTCATAATTATCTATGCCGACCGATGTGTTAAAAGGTTTTTAGTGCGTTCATCAGCTACAAGGGTCAGGTTTGGTGATGTCTTGCAGTGTGATTTTTCTTTGATAGTCAAGTGTGAAGTTTGACCTCATTAATTTTAAAAGATCTGTTTGGAAACAATGAAGGAGATTCCAGTGGGGAAATGTGGAAGCATCCTAGAGTGGTCGGTGTAGGCCACTATACTAAATGACCTCTAGAATTTCGTTGGTTTAGTTTAAGAAAAGGTTCGTGTTAGGCTACTAGTTCGGCAGACCCAGTAGTATGAGGCTGCTATATGGTTGTTTGCAAGAATCACGTGTTGTTCAAGATGTGGTTTAAAGTCTTTCGCAAACTAATGTTTCTCTTGACAACAATGATCATGCTTAGTGACTATTTGTGGTGTCATTTTCTCATTCCATGTAACAAGGGGTGATTCGCCTGTACCATCTAAGCACTCATCCTGGTGAATGTTAAGTGTGAGAGTAATTGGATGTCATGGTGTGTTGTGTTTGATAGTGTTGCATCAGTTGCAGTATGATTGCATGTCGCACCAAAAGTAGAGGGTCCGCTTGGGAGTATTCAATACATGACTGTGAGGTTGGAGATGCTTCAAATATCAGGGCTCCAGCCATAGGCCTTGGAGTGAAGCTGGCGTGTGGTCAGGAACCCCGGGAGTGTACGAGACACCAACCTTATTTCTGTCGTCGGAAATGATGGTGAATGAGGGTTAAATTGTTTTCTCTGATTGTTCCTTTCTGAACGAACCTTCTGGATGTTTATGGTTTCTGTGACTATGTGGAGGCGTGTTCTTCTTGTTATCATCAAGTCCCGGGGGTTGTGTCCCACCAAATGTAATTTATTTTAGTGATCCATAGGGAGTATGTTGGGTCAATCCATCTCAAACATGAAATATGTTTATCTAGGTATGTTGAGATGATGGTTTGTCTTTGTTTGTGGTTCTAACGCCCGATGGTTAGTCCCTGCCCTCCTCACCCTTTGGTATGGTGGTGGGTCAGTACTAGGAAGCCTCTGAGTTGTGTGTTTTCGTTGGTGCCAATGGTTGTGAGACCCATCAGGGGCCTCACCGAATATGCCCATAAATAAACAAATATTACTCTATTCTTATTGTGGGGAGTCCGCCTAAACCTCCTTGTATCAGTTTTCCAATCTCATCTCGGGCATCAGAAGTTTTATATTGGTGGGGAGACCTTCGGGCTTTCCCATTATGGTGTTTAATTTCTATTCCTAGTAATGACATTGTTGTAGGTGATAAGAGTGTTCCTTGGATGTGGTTTGATATTCTTCGATCCTTCCAGACAAACAATGGGGTTTTCATTCTATGGTACTTGAGGTACTTTGATTTGTGGAGTTGGTTCTCCTGAGTGAGAGAGTTCCTATCCATGATCAATCAACTGGAAGTGTTCTAGCTGTTTGGGGTGGGCGACACATATCAGAATGCCTTTTCACGAGTTTCTTGAAGTTGACCTTGAGTCACTTTCTTTGAGCACGGTTTTTTTCCCTCTTCGCTTGTTGATTGTGGGGATCCTCTTTGAACCGTAGTGTGGAATTAGTTTCTTCATTGAGTCTCAACATTAGGTGTGGATTTCTGAGGATGGAAGGCTTTATGGTGGGGAGAATTTTCAAACCCACCTTCTTTGAAATAATTTTTTTATTAATTTTATTTTCATCTGGTGGTCCTGTTTGAAACCCAACTTAAGATTTCACGTTCTTTTTTTAAACGGTTATTTAGGCCCTGACTGCATCTACCGCACCGTGGTCAAAGCCGTGCGGCCTTTCTTGGTTCATTGCGCGACCCCGCCAGGACACTGCGTGCCCTGTCGATGCTCAATTAATTAAATTAAATGATTTAATAATAAAGAAATAAAAAAAATTATTCAGTCTTAAGATAAAAACAATTTAAAATAATTTAATAATTTTATGATTTAAAAATAGTAACAAGGATAATTTTTCTATTATGAACAATAATAATAATAATATGTTATTATTGTATAGTTTATTAGTATCATGTTTTAATTATCATCATTAATTCTTTCTCAATAAAAGTTTTATCATTTTAATTAATGATATGATCTTGAGGATGTAACAGTTATTACGCTATTTTTTTATACTCAATATTATTATTTTTTTATTATTATGATTTTAGTTTAAGAATAATAATATTATTAATATTGATAATTATTATTAGTTTTATTTTATTATTATTATTATTATTTAATTTTATTGGTTAGAGTTTGGACTACCCCATTTATCCCTTAGGTCGCGACCCCTCTACCCCATGGACCTTGTCGCGCCGCACACCCCCTATATAGCTGGTCGGTAGAGCTTCCCTTCCCCCTCAACTATGGTTGATGCGCTGCTGCCTCCCTTGTTTTTTCCTCTCTTACATCAAGTGTTTCCTCTCCTGCTCCTTATCATGGTTGTGTTGCGCCATGGTCCCCCCTCTCATCGACTCCAGCTACCGATCAACCCTCCTTCCAGCTTGTTTTCCCACACCATGACGCACATAAAGCAGGCTGCCAGACCCCCTCCCTCCTCTAGTCCATCCAACATGTTGTGCATCAGCTCCCAACCAGCATTGTCGTGCCACCTCCTCACCTCCCTCCTCCCTAGCATGTCACGCCCCCTGTTACCCAGCACAACCCCCTGGAACCCTCTGGTCCGACCACCTCCCATTCCTCTCGGCTAAATCCATGCCTCCAGCTGCTTGCACCGCTGCCCCACTGATCGGCCAACCCTACACCAGTATCCCCTCACCCCTTCATGTCACCGAACAGCCTCCTCTCACCCCTTCACGCCATCGGATAGCCTCCATGGACCTCCTTGTGCAACTCCGGCAGCCTCCGTCGACCTCCGACTAACCTCGTGCACCCCCACTATATGTGAGTTTTTCATTGATTTCTTTTTGTTTAATCCTAGTTGAGTACGGTTAGATTTTTGAATTGAGTTTGGTTCAATTTTGGTATAATTAGTCTGATGTGTTATTTATTAGGTTCTATTTGAGTTGTTGTGGTGTGTTTGACGTGCGATGACTATTTCACATGAAAGTTTTGTGTTTCCCTACACAGAGGTAGGTGGTTCCGCCTTTAAACATTATATAATGAACTAATTTTCTAGATTAGTTAATTTATGATGTTCTTTGATCAATTATTTTGGGTGTGAATTTGGTTTTTGTGAAGTTTTTTATGTGTTAAAATTTGATTGGTAGTATGTTTATATGGGAGGGTGCGTTCATTGGATGAAATTTTATTTTTAGTTAATTGTTTGTGTTTTATAGTATGTGCAGTAAGATTTTCATTCGTGAAACGTGGGTTAATTTTGTTCTCAACATATATTTGTTTGTTCTTGGTCATAAATGAAGGTTTTGTGTTGGTTGAGTAGGTAGATTCGATGGAAAACCATTGTTGAGCTATCTCCTAGTGTTTAATAAATTTTGTGTTTCTTTTGTGAAAATGTGCAAAGTGAAATGTTTTATTTCCAGTATTTTTATAATGTTATGTTTGTTTTGTGAAAATGTGTAAAGTGCAGTGTTTGTGTTCCAATGTTTTTATAATGTTTCTTTTTTGTTTGTGAAAATGTTCAAAGTGTGAAATTTGTCTTCATGATGTGGTGTTGGGTGTGGTTGGTCCTGAAAGAGGATTGAGTTGGATTTAGGTGTTAAAGCTGTGTTATGTTTATTTTTTTAAAAATAATTTGTTACAAAGAATTTAATATGATTTAATAAAATTAATAATGATAAAAAGTTAATATGTTTTTAATAAACAACTTTTAGCAAAGTAGAAATTGTTTTAATTAAGTTAGGAAAGGTCTTTTGGCATGTGTACTTTTCCAAATGGTTTTATGTGTGTGTGTGAACATGTGGCATTTGGTTTATGTTACACCCTGGTTGTTTTTTATGTCTGTGTTTGACAAGAAATGTAAAATTGGAACAACGTTGAGCACAAAAAGTGGAAGCTTGGGTACTAGGTGGGCGGACTATATTAGCTTGCTAGTGATTCAGGAGTGGCCCCGGTTGAGTTTCACTTAGCTGGATTGATTCTTACAACACCAACTAAACATTGGATGATGACTGGATAACACCTGGTTATGGATGTGTCTCCCTACTAGTGGATCGGGCATGGGAATGCATGATATGGATTATTTGTTACACCGAGACGTGAGGTTCTAGGTCCCCATACAGCTTTAGAACCTATAAGGCCTCTACCACATTTAGTGCTTCTGGATTACTATACACTCACCATTGAAATATGGTGTAGAATTTAGGTTCTCTTGAAGGATTGAGTTTTATTAACTGTAAGGGTGTTTTATTTTTATTTATGTTGATTTATTTAAGTGTTTTCTTCATAGAAATCGTTTCATAAATGTGGTTTATGCTTTGGTGTCCTTTCATTTATATATCCTGCAAATGTTTTTGTCATTTAATGTTTATACGTGGAACCTTTTTATTAGGTGACGTCCAATGGGGCTTTTGGATCACACGCTACATGCACCTTTGGGAGTAAGTAGACTTTGTTTCTTGTTTATTCCAGGTTGTGACATTGTGCTCAGCGATGGTGGTTTTGGTCGTTGATGGTCTACTCATGTAGTTTGGTGTTGTGGTGTGTGGATGTTGCTCCTCTCTTTTTTCATAGAGGTTTGAGTTAGAATTTTAGTTTCATTCATTGTCTTTTAATTCTGGGTGTTGGTTCAAGTTGTAAACCTCTAAATTTGTTTTTCGTTTAAGGACATGTGTGGTTGTCTATTTTTATTTCCAGTTTCTTTATATTGTCAGTTGTTTTGTGTTTAATATTTCATGTAAATCGTTCCCATGAAATGATTGATACCCGGGCACTTGTGTCAGCCCATGGGGATCAAGAACGCCCCTCGGGCCATATCGTGGACCAGGTCGGGCGATTGGTTAGATGGAAACCCGGCCTGGTTTGTGACATATATTTTTAAATGGTTAAATTTTTTTGAAATTCACTTCTAATTTTCTATTAATATTATAATGATAATGATAAGAATATCATTTATAAATTAATTCGGTTTATTTAAATTCATTAATTCTTTATAATAATGTATTATTTTTTAACAATATATATTTCTTATTTAATATCATTATTTTTTTAAAAAAATTGATCAAAGATATATTATTCAGTGTCAATTAATTAAATTAATTAATCTTAAATAAATTTAATTTATTATTTTTATTACTTTCGCTTAATAATTCATCAACAAAAATTCTTCAAATTAATGGGGTGGTTAAATAAAAAGTTATTTTGGTCACATAAAAATATGAGGATGATTAATTTGAAAAAAAATTTATGGAATGTGATGTATATTGTTTCAGGGTTATCATAAAAGGATAAAAATTAGAAATTCAATATGAAAATATTAAAATACATAAAATAAATTCTTATTAAAATTAAATTCCATATAATGGAACGTATTAAAAATTTAATATATAAATTACATATTTTATTTATGTCAATCTCAATGTAATATCAATAATTATTATCTTTATTATAATTTTTTAATAATTTCCATTAAATATGTTAGGTCATAATAAGTTAATATCATATTTCATTTTTACGAAATAATTATTTTCATATGTTATTCATAGATATATTACTATATATAAACCATTTAATATTATTAATTTTTTATATAAAAAATTTAAGTGAGAATTTGTTTTAATAGATTGATACCTTCATTAAATATAGTGAACAACATGTTAAAATGCAGTTCTCATTTACATTAACCTCTTGTTTCAAAGGTTATTAGATTTGGAATAATTATTGAATATATTTTGAATATAATCCTCTATCGAATAATTTCTATCCTTGGTGGGGGTCTTGGACCTAGACATCATACCATGATCGAAGACTATTACTTTTTTTAGAAATTTTGAGGGTTTGTTATCTGTCACTCTACACATATTGTTATGGTTATTTTCAATATTGTATATCGTTATTTATTTACATGAAACACGTATGCTACGTATTCATAACATTATGTTCAATACATATGAATATATATGAATCCTATTTTTAAAAAGCATATCAGATTCTTCTAGGTTGTGTAAATACACAAAACATAATTTTTTGACACTTTTATTATGTGGATATAATAAGGATTCCAATCAAATTCATTAGGGTGAATAATAAACAAAATTATAAATCCTAAAGATATAAGGATCTCATAATATTAATTTTTTATGAGTTTAATATGAATGAGATATATATTAAATAAATGATTATTTTAATTTGAAACTCACAAATAATAACTTTTATATTCCTTCCAAAGAGTGATTGTTCGTGATCTCGTCCAACAAATTGGGTAGATTTATTGAATAATGATGTTCCCTTGTATTATCATTTCAATGGAAATAAATAAATTAGTGAAAATGTATTTTTCAATATGATTTCATTAAGTAATAGTATGGGTACCCTATACCCCATTTTTTATATTGTTTTGGATGATAAATTTTCCATACACATAACTAAGAAACCCCTTGGATAGGTAAACAAGAAGAATAAAATTGAGCAATAACAAAATTATTGTTATGTTCAATGATTTATCAAAATAATTATCTCTAATTCTATATTTTTGTGTCTTCCTTGATATCCATCCTATATAACTAAAGTGATTTGTATCATTTAATAACCACTCTTTTTTTTTGTGAAATGATAATCCTGGATCATTTAATGGTTATCCTATAGGGGTCAATATTTTTAGATGGATGACCTCATTAATTATACTTGTTGTTTTGTTATATACAAATAACAATAAATGAAGAAATATTTTATTCTTAAAAAAATAGAATCATAATTTTTAATTTCATCATTGAATTTAATACTTGAAATAAGATTCACAATTTATGAAATGTTCTATAATATAAATATAAGAGAATCATATTTTGTAATATCCAATGTGTTAATGGAATAAGCTCATGAGAAACCAACCTATAGAAGATGTTTTAGCTGTAAATCCAATGATATATATGATACATAAACTGTGTCTTCTATGATTTATAAAATTCATCTTTAGATAAGGAATATGATTTTTTTTTATGTTAAAAGTGAGTTAATGGATTTCCCTAGTGTTATCATGTGATAGGGATATTCTAACTATGAATTATTTGACATAATTTTAGTTATATACGGAAATTAAAAATGGTAATGTTTTCAAAACAAACTATTAATATTCAATGGGATCGTCTAATAAATTTTCATATAATATCTGATGTCTATGAAACATATAAATATTAATAAGTGAAAATATTAATACTATTTTGTAAAAATTATTTAGATACATAATAGTGTTTTTAAAACTCCATGTAATTTCCATTACATATTTCGAAATTATTTAAATAACTACATTATTTGTAGTGATTAAGAGATTTAAAATGTATAATTTATATGTGTTGTAAAAATAAATGAGTGGAGTATAAATTAAATAATTGTCTGATAAGATATATTGAATTCAATTTATGAAGAAAATTGTTTTTGAACTAAAAATATTAATGTTATGAACAATATTATAATTTTATGTATCAATTTTTTTATTTATAAACTCTAAATTATTGGTTAGAAAAAATTTATTTAAAACAATTATATATTATAAATAATTTTATATCATTATATAAACAAATATGCTTAAACATATGGGTAATTCGTTTTTTTTAAATTAAGTGTTTCATACAAGTGTTTTATCAATGATTTATTTCATTTTAAATAGTTTTATAATATATGAAGTTTTTTTTTTCAATAAATCATCAGAATAATATTTGGGAATAGTTTATATAGCTTCATGGGTAACATATTCCTACTCAATATTCGAAGCCTATTAATGATTTATTCTTATAGAGATGATGATGTTGTTTGATTCTGATATAACATATATGTATTTATTAATTATCAATGACGTCATTATTCATTACCTTTTCTCAGTTACTATGAATATGGGGGATGATAACATCAGTTTTAGGTGGTATCTTACATGTTTTTTAGTTGTGGAAGAGTTTTTTATCATCATTGTGATTAATAATTTTTAATGTGGATAAGAATCAGATAAGATTTACTGAATATAGAGGCCCAAACATTCATATTACGACATCAATTTTGTAGTTTTTTGTGTATTTATTCTATTCGGTCTTCAATGTTATTTGGTCATAAAATGATTTATCTCTCACTTTTGAGTCCCCATGCACTCTATTTGAGTGTGAAAATTCCATGGACAGTGGCATGGTCTTGTTATGGGTGTCGTAAACTAATAATTTTGGTGTTAATGAGTATTTTAGGTTTAAACAACCATTTATTGGGGGTATTTGTACATAGGTTTACATATGAATATTGAAACAACAAATTTTGGTAGTTTTGGTGATTGTGGTTATTTGTAAATGGAATATGGTAAATAATGGGCACTTTATTACATTTTCAGAACTAAATATTTAAAAAAATATTTAAGAGGATTTTATGTCAAAGTATGGTTTTATATTAATGGTTGAAATTGAGTATGTGGGTTGAATATGGCCTTGTGGTTATTGGATTGTGTAAATGTCATAGGATGAATAGAACAATTCTAGGTGGCCAGTGTCATGTGATATATCAGTCTAATATTTAATATTGTTTCAAATATAGAAAATTTTTATGTGAATTTTTTTCAGAATAATTTCCATGCAATTCATACCTCATTAAAATAACCCATTTTGGTGTGGTAGTTTCACATTTATGTCTTAATGGGGGTCAGTAAAACAAATATTTTTTTATAAACACAAATTATTTTCAATTTATTCATTTCTATAAACTCCACCAATTCCAATAAAATATAAGGATCCCTATTTCTACCCTCTGGTCATCCTCTTTTTGTTATTTAGTTCATGTATCATGCGGTTCATCCTTTTAATATTAATTCATCTTCCCAACAAATAAACATAATTGATTAAAATTTTCATCAACTGCACATATTTTTTCCTTAATTTATGTATTGGATGAGTGTTTTAGGTAGATATTTAACTAATAATAGTATATTTTATAATTTTTCATATAATGTTAAAAAATTTCCTTAGGATTCATATTTATATTATCATCATTATTTATCATATTCATTTGTTAAGATAAACAATGATATTTTTTATGGTATGAGAGTCATTTTTCCCTAATTCATCTCTTTATCCACATCTAGTAGTTGATAAAAATGGTGTACTGAGAGATATAATTTTCCTTATATCGTCTATAATGACCCAATATACATTAATTAAAATCAAATCTCACAAACCAAGGATCATGAAAAAATACGACCCTGTAATTTCCCATAGGAATAATCAGTGCATTCATTTCCAATATTTTTCATCTCTTTTTTTTCTAATATCTCTCCATCATTATGATTCTAGATATTTCTCATTTTACTATAATTTTTTGAGTTTGGGATGGGTGGATTGTAGTTTATTTTTTATAAAAAATCATATAATTAATCATATTTCCCTTATCATATATCTGTTTCATTATTCTAATTCATAATCATCCCTTATCTGTGTTGATACATTTCAAAATCAACAATGTATATCATTCCTCCACTTTAATATAATTCTCAAATAATGAAATCTCTTTTCTAGTTACTAAATTATCCCACATTTGATTATTTAAATTTTTTTAGGACTATGTCAATCTCTAGTGGATTGATCTTTAATAATAATTTATTTCCTCCATGTTATATTATTATCCCCATAATTAAATTGTATGAAAACTCAATGTGATGTGTTGGATTGTTTAGATGAAGTCACTTATTCACTAAGATAATTCATTCCACTATATCCTCAATCAACATAACCCATCTCAACCTCTATATGAAGAAAATTATCGAAAATAATGTTTACATGATTTTTTAATAACCCATGTTATACTATTAAAGTGTCCAAATTATGAAATCATATTGATATCCTCTTCTCCATTCTATAATCATTCATTAATAGGTCGATTTTTTAATCCCCTTCTTTTAAATGAAAAATATACCCTCCCAATAGAGTCCACTATCATAGAGTTTGTTTAAGACCACCAATATATTTTTTTCCCAATCATATAAATGCTATGAATATGGGTTGAATTATAGTATCCTGAATATCTATAGTTATTAATTTTTTTGTTTAATATTTTGACATATATTTTTTTCAATTTATCATTCATATATTCATGTTTTGGGTTCCAAATATGTTTTTTAAATGGTACTATATAGTTTATTTTTTAGAAAAAATAGTTATGAGGACATAATGATTGTAACAATATGATGTTAATTTTGTCTAAATTATAATAGGACTGCATCAAATAATTTATTTTTCAACAAAATGTCAATAATGTATTGGTAAGATATATAAGGGATGATTTATATTGAATTTATAGTTGTTAAATATTAAAACTAATATTTTTTATACAACAATATATATTTTAATATCATTAAACATAGAAATAGTCTATAATATAATTTTAATTGATTTTTATTTATTTCATTTTTTTCCAATAATGGTGATGAGTTTCCTTTAGGGTGTGATTAATTTTTTATTTTATGTTTATGGTCTGACATATATATTGTTTGGATAATGTATCTATGGAAAATAAAAAAACATTTGATGAAGTAATATTTGGTTTAGTTTGTGTGGATATTAATTTAAATGGTATTTGGTCACTAGTACATTACCTGCGGCCCTTCAGATTCACACTGGACAAGATGTTAGGAGTTTGGGATCATATGAAACATTTTGAGGGGTAATATTTTCTGAATCCTATACATTTTTTATCTCATTATAAATAAGGTTTCATGTAACATCATTTTTGGACTAATTATGATTATTATAGATATCTAAATGTTTTCATTATATTAAAAATCACAATAAATAATAATTCAACTCATAATTTACACTATATTATAAAGTTTTATAGTTGGGATCTATCAAATTAAATGTCATCAATGAAAGAATGATTTCTATTTTCAGGTATGGGGCCAATTTTAGAGGGGCTTCCTATGTGTAACTATGAAAGGGAATTATAAACCATAATTTTATATGTGTCTTATTGTAAAAAAGAGTAATAATATTGACCCGAAAATAAGGGCTAATCCAATAAGTTTAACATAATGTGGCAAGTACGACTTAGTGAATGGTAGTTTAGTGATGATTAGTGTGGGACATAAAAATAGGAAAACACATTATAATGTCCTCAAATTTGACCTTATCTCAAAGAGGATGGATGAGATCAAATGAAGGTGATATGGAATAAATATTAAAATTATTATCCCACTATGAATATACCTTAGAATGTGGAAGATGTTGATGTTATGATTAAATAATGTTGATTAGATGTTGAATATTTCTAATTATAGAAATTAACTGATGTTGGTGTATGACAGTTTTGCGAATATGGACCTCGTGGGAAAATATGAGCTAAGGGATACATGGAGATAACAAGATCATGAACCAAAATTGGGGAATACATTTCATGTTGGAGATAGAAATTAATTGACATTTTTTTCATATATCAATGTTTCTGTTAATTCATTTTTATTGTACTATTTAATTTTACATGACGAGGTAGGTATATTTCTATATTTTTTTACATAATGTAAAAATGATGTTGTCCATGTGTTATATGTTGTTTAGAATTGATGCATGTGTATTGATGTGCATAAAACTATAGAATTTAATAAGGATTATTAATATAATTCCTTGTTAGGATTCTTCATTAAGAATACTGATAATTAAATAGGATAAAAAATTGTTTTTAAGGAATATACATTGGAAGGCGGCCCATGATGAGTTCTTTACTAATAAATATTACTAAAGGGGATTACCATCATGGATGTGTAGTGAAAATGGAATGATTAAAAAAATAACTAATCCCATATGAGTTATGAATGGTGTGAGAAAAAATGTATAGTTTTGGGTTATTTACATTACATATGAAAGTGAATATAGATTTTTATTGCTAATAAAAACATATGGATGCACATTGATGTGTTTAAATTCAGATTATATAAATTAGGCCACCAAATGGTGATCTAATCCCCATCTGTGGATGTTTGAGGATGGGTTATCTGTGGAATGGGGGACATGGAATCTAAAAATAATGGGTTGGGAATTACAGCATGAGTGATGATCTAGTTGTACATGATTAAGGGATACAGGTAAAATCCATCATTTATCTACAATAATGGTCACCTATTTCATCTTGGCAGGGAACCAAGTTATAATTGGAATATATCACCATGGTTCCATAAACCATTATTCAAATTATATTTTATGACATGATGATGTATTTTATTTATAGATTTTTTAATTGGAGGTTTCAGGATGATGTGCATGCTTTGAAAATGTTTTTCTTATTTCATTAACAGATGTTCAAATTTGGAAATACTGGGATTCTATAATTATCCAAAATGGGTAATATAG
The DNA here is from genome assembly GCA_963277665.1 of Viscum album. Lineage (NCBI taxonomy): Eukaryota > Viridiplantae > Streptophyta > Magnoliopsida > Santalales > Viscaceae > Viscum > Viscum album. The sequence goes on from OY728120.1 coordinate 1,356,338,278, forward strand.
CTCATAAAAGTGTAATTACATTTTAGGGGATGGTTGTTTAATACAAAATAGATTTATGATTTAAAATATCCTAGATCATTCATTTACATTTATTAAGATAAATTCAAACAGTAAAACCCATAATCACATATTACAATAGAAATTTAATTTGTATCTTGGAAAATCACCTCATAAGATAATAATTTCCCAAGTAACATATAATAATATATAATTTATATAACTAAAAAATAAACATAGTATTCACTCATTGAAAATATAATTATGCATGTAGACGTAACCTTCTGTCATTTATATTGTGTCATGAATTTTTCTATTAATTTTTTTTATATATATCTACTCGGATGAAATGGATGATATTTGGGTCTTTATTATCCTTAAATATTCCTATAATTCTATTAATATAGTAATGGTTTTTAGTAGAATAATGTGGGTATTTTTCATTTAGATGCATGTTGAAAAGTAGTAGGACATGAATATGAATTCAATAGTGGATATATCGATATCACATGTTTTCTTAAGTGTGTTATCAAGATTCATTAATAAATAGATTTATAAATTAGGGTAGAATTTTATCTTTCATTAAGTTTATTTATCAACAATGAACTCATAGTTCTCTGTTTTACTAATCACAAAGACCATGAGATTTTGATTTTTGAGCATCAATGATAATTATATCATCAAGGATATGAGAGGCAGTTGAAAATAACACAGGTCCAAGCCAATAAAATAATTTTTTACTCAATGTTTTGTGCATTTTTCTATGGCTCCAAGGGGTAATTCAACTATGTGTGTTGTGGATGGCCTGGTTTATTTCCAGAATAAGCTAATAATTCAATGGTCATGAAATAAAACTGATACAATAGAACTATCATGTTACACATAATAACTCTAGTTTCTCTTATTTATAGTATTAATCCTTTTGTATAAATAACATTTCATTTCCCCATTTTTTTTTAAATTGGAATTAAAAAAGGCTCCCTATGAATTGGGTCTTATCTAAAAAAATTGGGTCCGATCAAATGAAATAATGGATCTCATATATTTAATATGTTGTCTTTGAAGGGGATATGGTTTTTAATGTTTAACAACTATAAATATGATGAAAACCTACCTCCTTCATAATTCTTCAATTAATTCATTGGTCTCCCTACATAGTGCAGATCAGCTAGATTAGTTTTCTTGTAGAAGATCAGGAAAAAAAATCATGTGTCACATTCAATGATATTGTCAAATAAAAATATTTTACTAGCTCAGGTTTTTCATAATATAGATAGTAATATATCTTATAAAATATAATAAAATTCCACTTTACTACTTATCTTACTTATCAATATGTGTCAAAAAATTACCATACATTTCAAAAATTGTTTTATTTTTTTTAAATTTGGACATAGAAAATATATCATAGAATAGATAATACCATGATGTATCATCAGGGATAAAATTGATTTTTTATATTATTTATCTAGTCCATGAAATATACATAAATATAAAACATATGTTTTATAAATTTCTATTTGAGAATCCTTTTAGAAATATTACATGATAAGAAATCATTAGTGTATTATTTTGAGTTTTCAAATGAAAACCATATCCAAGGTCTTTTATAATGAATAAAAATCAAGATATATTCATAAGGATAAAGGGATGATCCAATTATATATTACATTATCTTTATGCTCCAATAAAAAAACAATATGTCTATGTTCAAATAATTACATAGTAACTACTGTATTTTGATGCAGGAATCAAAACCAACTCATTTTTGTGTTACTAAATCTTCATAATGAAGATGGTGAATATATTAAATAATAATTTTTGGTCTTAAATATGTGTTTTGTGGAATATAATATTGTGCCTTATGGATTCAGGATCTAAAATTTTGGTAAAATATGGCTGGAATGAAATCACATTGATACTGAAAAAAGTGGGAATATATGAAATGGTATTATTTTTAAAAACTCCCATAAAAATAATAAAATTACCTAAATGGTATAACATATATTGGTGATAATTTGATAAAGTCGATAATTATTTTTCATGGAGTGGTTTTTGGAAGCTTTTTGGTATATGTATTGTTTGGGAATCTTCAATTCAAAGGGATCTATGTAATAAATTCCTCTACTCTATTTTGGAATGGGATTATGTTAGTGAACTCCAGAAGTCAATTTAAAATATCATTGTCTATGTGGACATGTTTGGGGGTGGTATCCCAAAACTCAAGTGGAAATTAAATTCATAATACATGTCTATCAATTTGTCAATCATTCTAAATGCCAGAAAATATCTAGAAGATATCGAAAATTTCTTATATATGAAAAGAGAAGGAATATTAATTACTATTGGACCATCATAGAAGTATAGTTCATTCTGGGATACATATTGGTCGAGTCCATAAATTCATGTAATCTAGGTTGGTGAGTACATTTATAATCAACATAGCTTGTTTGAGACATAATTCTAGTTTAGGGGAGGGTCTTATAAAGTAAAGAACCCAACCTCAGATGTCCGGAGCTAGTAACTACAATATTACATTGTGATAAATTAATAGGATTAACAAACCAATGGATTGGATAATTTTATTGTCTTGATAAAGTAGATACCTCTTTGAAATTATTATTACAATTGAAAATATAAAATATAAAAGTATTTTATTACAAAATATTATTAATTATCATATAAAATCACTACATATCAATCATGAATCACATACAGGTATCCTTGTGGATATGAAAAATATGAAATAGATAATTTTAAATTTTTAGTATGGGCCTAAATACTTAAAATATGAAAAATAAAAATGTTTAATCAATATAAAAATGTAAATTATTGAAACATGTTCAATTTATTCAATAAAATTATCTTAATATGGATTTATTAATTTATGATAAAATAATTCAATATAAATATTCACATATTCATAAAAAACAGTCCAAATATATTCTAACTAACCAAATAATGACACATAATATCAATAATGGAATTGTCGTTGTTGGGATTCTTTATATGAGACATCTAAAACACACCATCGTGGTCTTGTGCCCATACCTCTAAAAATGGATAAGGCCTCAACCAAAAACCAGTATATTTTTAGTATTATAACCTAAAAATGTATCTAAGGGCTATATAGGCCCCCATCTATATCATAGTCTTCCCAATTCGTTTCCCATAATAAAAGGGTCAAACATAATTACAATAAAAAATCATATTTAAATCCATTTATTTTAAATGAGAATAAATACCACAAATAATAAACATAATTATAAACTATACAGAATAAAAATCTGAATAGAGATAAAATTGTGCACCCCAATTCAAGGTAATTGTAAACCATTCATATAAATAATAATCATTCAATAAAAACTACACATCCTTAGGGTATCACAAGTAAACATTATGTTTGATGTTGTTGATGAATATTAATACCGTGAAAATATAATTAAATATTGTTTTGGGAAATATAAGAGTTACAATATGAAATTATCCTTTTTAATATATTTATAAAAACATTTTGAAAAATCTTTTATATTAATAAACCCTTTTAAAACATGTATAATAATCATTAAATCGTTCATAGGTTATGATTGTGGAAAATTAGGTTCATTCCATACAAGGTAAAAAATCACTACTTTTACATTTTATGTCAAATCCAATAGATAATTGATTTGAAAAATACATAATATTATGATGAATTGTTTTTTAAAAAGTCTAAAAGGGTAAATATATAATAAATAAATATGTTTTAAAAGGATTCATATATTTTTGAAAAAATTTTAAAAAAACATGTATTTTTATTAAAATGGATTTCTAGTTGAAGCGAAACTAAATTCATATATTTTTAATAAACCTTCAAAATAATTTTATGAAAAAAATTGTATAATAATGTTCAAATTGCCTGAAAAAGTTCACGAATTACCAGTTTTTATGTAATTAAATTTATGTTCTGATATAAACATCAAACAATTCCTAAATAAGAAATATAAACATAGAAAATCCATATTAATGATGAGTGTGTGAAATAAACTCTTTTGAATTTTTTATATTATGAATATTATTCATAATCATAGATATAATATCATATTTGATCTTATTTTAAAATATTACCACAGATTTTTTAACAATAATTCATTACATTTATTTTTTCCGATGATAATTGCAACGTTTTTCTCATGAGTTTTGGTAAGGAATGTTTATGTTCGTGTGAATAGGTTATATATTTAACATATTTATAATTATAATAATGTTATAAATAGTTTATTTACACTTTATATAAATTTTAAAAACTATTTATGAAATTTGGACACTAAAAATAAATCAAATCAATTTACAGAGATGGTTGGTCATACATATGAATGAGCGATAACATCATTATTTAATGAAATATGTTTATGAAATTGGGGGGCATATTACTTATCAAGAATAAATATTATTTCATATATGACACATAAATTCAGTAATATTTTTTATTATATTGAAGGTAAATTATAAGTGAGAAACTAATCACATTTCATTGTGAGGCGGTAGTTCATCATTTACACGACCGATGTAATCAAATTTGATACATAATGGGATGTGGAAATGTTATCTTGGACATTAATGTTCCACAGGTATAATAATATCTTATATTTAATATAAATATGGAACAAGTATCATTATGTCCCCAGTTTAATAGTGGTTATTGAAAACAAAATACATCAGTTTGCAAGGTGGTATTCTACCTTACATAGAATCGATGATTTTGTGTCCCATTTGATGGAATTAGAAATGGATATATATTATTACCTAAACATAATATCATAATATTATACTGAAACAATGGTGTAATTATATTATAAGAGTCATGTAAAATGATCATGTATTAACATATATATATCTTACATCATTTTTGACAAATATCCCGCATAATAAAAAATGCAGGAGGACCGTAATAGTTTAATGTCATTCAAAAATTGGAAACATAATAATCTAACTTCGTTAATGATCACCTACATCACCCTTAAATAATTGAGCCTTCATTATTACTAGATAAATTCATTCTAAATAAACATGGTAAATGAAACCCCATAAAGGGTTGAGGTCATATACTCACTATGGTTAAAAATGAATGAGATACATAATCATAACATAGGAATATGGTTATGTGAACCTACGAAAATCATGTAATCTAAAACAATGAATTTTAAAAAATATATACATGAATAATGGAATTATTATTTTCAATTCATAATATATTAATCATAATTTAATAATGAAAATAATCCATAATGGATTATTATAAGATTATGATATGGGATTGTGGTAGACATATAAAAATATAAAATTATTTCCATAGTAGTCATGTGATTGCTTTCAAGTCCATATTAGTGGTATCAATTAACTCAGAAAACAATGTTTGTAAAATGGTTCCACCCACAAAACCATCATAGAAGAAATTTTCATTTACTGAACTATGTTAACTCACCATCCGATCAATGTAGTACTTAAAACTGTTCACATCCAATTTTATTCATGTATTACTGAATTGGGTAAACTCCACATTCCCTCCCAGTCATAATAAACCATGTTCACTCATGTTCCAGAATTTCATTCTTACCAATATTTACTTCTTGTTTCAAACCATTGATACTAAACAGTGTTCACCCCTCATTCCATCACTATCATTATTATCCACGTTCACTTCTTCCTATAGACCTCTCATAATGAATTGAGTTCACTACTCATTCATTCCCCATTATACTATATTGGGTTCACTTATTGTTATATAAAAATCATATTTAAATATGATTACATCTCATTCCAGCCCTGTATTACATTACCATATTTGCTTCCCATTCCAGCCATATATTTATGAATCAAGATAACTTCTTGTTTCATCAATATAATAATAAACTGAGATCAGTTATCATTCATTCCATTTCCATCCCTATATATATATATATATGTTTTTTCCTAGTGCATTTGAGGGAGATATTGGTCTCAACTATTACATAATTAAATAATAAATATATATTCCAAATGATAATAAAAATCCATCATATCATGATCCATTAATAAATATGGGTTTCAAAAACATAATATCATAACCCTTTAAATCAAATGGGTATCAAAAATATTTCATCATATCATAACCTTTTGAAAATATATTGGTTTCAAAATCATTCTTCATAAAATTACTATTGATGGGAAGTGAGTTTCATAAAAATTATATCATGGCACATCCCATTGAATATAAATATATTTCATAAAAAAAATTCATCTTCATCCTAAACCATCAGACAATGAATAAGAAGGATTTCATGCATGTTAATTCAAGTAAATAATAAACTATATCAATGTATTTCATCATTGATGGAGAGATATTTTGAATGATCACATGGAACATAACATTTGATTAAATATTTTTTTTTAATATATCATTTTCATAATATATTCCTTTCAAATCACTTTTGAAAAAAATTATGGAATCTGGAAAAAAAATCCATTTAAGCATTTTCTAAGATGATAATCATGAAACATTTAAATGTTTCCCATACCATATTTAATCATTTGAATAGTAATCCAGAGGAAATAATAACATTAAATGAATCTGATAATATCATGAAATGAATTATTTTTAGGATATACCATATCAAAGTTCATTATAAACACATCGAATATGAATATCGCTATATAACATGGCATGTGTCTCAAATAAGGAAATTTAAATATAATTATAATAATGATTTCATAGCTTCTTAACAACAAAACAGTGGAATGAGTGATCATCCAATTAATATTTTAATAAACAAAAATTTGAATCTTTTTCATAAAAAAATCAGCAGATGTATATATACAACAAGAAAACAAACGTGTGGTGAATATTGCAGAGGTATTGTTGGAATAAATGAGAAAAAATAAATCCCATTAATACAAGAGTCAATTTTAATACCTGATTACATTCAATAATAACATTAATATAATAATTTAATATGATTAAATAATAGATATTATAGATATTAAATATCACAGCTGATTTAGTACACCGCACAACAAGAAGAAGTGGTGAATATAGAATATATCTCATAGAAATTAATGTGAGACAAGAAACCCAATAGGTTGCATCATGAATCACGGTGTACTCATTCAAACATCTAGTATAAAAAATAGAATATTATTATAAATATACCACATAAATACATTCTTATATATAAAAATATATTTGATAGGATATTTAAATTATATTTACCATTTTTCAACAATTTCAATTAGTGATATATTTCAGGTATTATCCATTCTATTTTTTGTAAAGGTTTTGATTATTAATCTTGATAATCGTACATAGATATTGATTCAAATATTTCAAAATATTGATGAATTATAAAAATATCACATATATTCATTATATTTATTATTATAATAATATATAAAAGTTATAAATATAAAATCAAATACATCATTCATGGAGACGTAGGTCATTCATATGCATGAATGTTTTTTCAATATTATAATCATTTTGAAAGAAATTATGTAATTGATATATAAATATATATGTATGTAATAAAATTATAGTATCATTATTACTTAATATTTATCAAATATTTTCACAATCCAATCATTAATTACTTCTATTTAATTTGTGACCAATTTACATAATTTTGAGGAGATAGTAGTCCAGTGTTCCCCAATTGAAGTTATCGTATTTACAAATTGAGGAAAGAATGAGGTTAAATGTAATATAATAATTATATTAGAATAAAAAAATCATAAATATCATGTATACCATATTAAAACATTATTCTAATCATAATGACAATAAATGAGTGGTTGTAAAAGAAAAACAAATAACATCATTTTATGAGGCGGTATTTCTCTATACAAAAATGGTAAATTCAGTTAAAAATTGATGGATCTATGTGTATTTGTAATATAAACCCTTATTATAACAAAATAAAATAATTTTCTGTATAAATATTATATTTTATAATTATAAATAATACTAAATTAATACCTGTAGAAATAAATAATACAAAGATAATAATTGAAAAATGTAACTTACTTTTTAGGTAACTCAGTATTCAAATAAAATATACATTCCATGGTAGTATTTATTCATTAATTAAGGACTCTAGGGTGAGATGAGGGATATTAGGATCTTATTTTGGACGTTTATTGATGATCCATTGTATATTGACAGGTTTGAGGAAGGGTAATATTGAATGCCTTTTTATATAAGAAGGCCAATGAATTATTGTTATAATGCTCTTCAAAAACGTAAAAATAATGAATGAAATTTTTTTTATACAAATATCGACCACACAAAAATTAGTGAATATATATAATTTTTATCCTCAACATCTGTGCTCCCCTACTTTTATCATATTGGTATTTATTAAGGCAACTATTTTTTTAATGTTTGTAATTTTTCCATTAAGACTAAGTCAAATAGAGATGTATTAGAAAATTTATAATTTTTTACTAAATATGACATATATAAAATAAAAGAAAAATCCCCTATGTTTTGGAAAATAAATTTTACTAAAAACCATGTAATGTGAGAATACACTATATTAACCATAATATCACCAACAATGTTTTTAATATTTATGGGTCAATATGTCGATTATAAAAGATTAATTGGACCATTAAATAATCATATTTAATATCCATTAACACACAAAAATAACTATTTGATAATTATTTTTTTATTTATTTAAAATTATGTGTTAAAATATTATTTATTTTTATTTCATTACTGATTGAATAATTTGGGTGTTTGTGTTTCCAAAGAATTTAATTTAATTAAATCATCACTAAAACTTTATCATAAAAATAAATCATTTCTATTCCAAAATAATATTTATAACCACTCATATGTTTCTTCATCCCTACTCCAATTCGTTATAAGTGTTGAAGGCAATGAATTTTATTTTTCTACTTTTTCCTTTTTAATATATTATATAGGTCCCTCTGATAGAATTGTATCCCCATAACTCCTATATATTTATCAAAGATTATTTATAGTTTAAATTTTTTAATAAATTTTTTAGATAAGTGTTGGTTCATTTTCACACCTTATTTTGTATGTTTACAAATTATGTAAGCTTATTCTTAACATAATCTCGATAATAAATTGTAATTTTTTCCACTATTCATTTTAGTGAAAAATTCATTTTCATAATATTATTTCAAAAATTTCATACTAATTCCAAATAGATATATCCATATTTAAAAACCATTTCATAGAACTGGCTAAAATTACATTAAAATTAATCTCATGGATGATCTGAGGCATCCAGTTTTTAAAGAGAAAAGTTCAAATTATTGAAATATTTCAATAAAAAATTCCAATGTGAAATTTAATAAATTGTCCAAAATTGTATTTATTGATTTATAATTGATCTAATTAAACTACAAAACCATATTATAAACTAATTTAACTATATAAATAAATTAGATGAAAATGATGTTTCTAGATAAATTTAGTATTTTTCACTATTCATCTAGATATAGTATTTTTCTAAAAAATCCCTATTATTCACCCTGAAGTATTTTTTTCCATTATTAATTATAAAATCATGTCTATTATATTGAAATAAATTTATAAATTAATAAAAAATTATTTTTTTGTTCAATGAATGTAAAAAAAATCATTTATTTTATGAAAATACTATATGAAAACATATAATGATTTTGAATGAAAATTATATGTTTTAGTATAAAAATAAATTATTAATATAAAAAAATCATAAATTAAATTTAATAATTTTTTAATTCAATTTGCGTTAAAACATTAATGTTTATTTTATAACTATATTTTTTAAATAATTATAATCATAAAATGTTGTTTTGCAGAAAATCAGTGTTGCATGTAATGCAACCTAAGTCCATGTTTCATTTAGCATAATCCAATGTTATTATATCATAAAATGAAAGTGTACATTTTTTATCATGCAATGAGAAAATTTAACATCCCAAAATTTTCTAAATTTGGGTCTATATAGTATTCATGTACTCATTTGTCCTTATTTGCAAACTTTCTGTTTGGGTTAAAAATTAGTGTTGTTTTGAGGAAATTTTGAGGGAAAAAATGTGTTGGTCCACAGTTGGTACATGATTAAATAAAACATTTCACCCAATTCAAGTATAAAATTCAGCCTTGGAGTGTATGGAATTTTATATTCATGTACGGTCATGGAAAACCACTTTCCCTAACCCAGCCGACCATGCATGAGAATTAAAAACTCCTAAAAATTATTTTCAAAATATCCTAAACCCTTTGACCTCAATTTTTTCGATCCCCATTTGACCCTAAGAAGAATTTTTATGCTTTTGTATGTTTAACAAGGGATTCAAAATCCATATTTCTTCATATCTTCATGAATCAATGCTCAGACCGAAGATCATCTCCTCTACAAGAAAGTGGACTCAATCCCTTTGCTTTCTCATTCAGCCTCATTCCATTACACATTATTCTACTGGCATGTATTACTCTATTTTTCGTGATCTAGATCTATAATCGGTATATCTCTATTGAGGAATAATGATATAGTTTTATAATTTATGATATCTTGTTTTTTTAATATTTAGTGAGGCTTTTGTGATTCGGATCTAGATCTACATCATCGTGCTACTAAATATTTGGGTTTCCCACTGGGTGATTATTCATCAATGAGTATAGGTATGTGTTTTATTTTTCAAATCCCATTTTATTTTTATCAATTATGTTACTATGATAGTACACATGATGGTGTTTGTTTATTCATTGTACATCATAAATTGAATTAATTAACATGTTCAATAAATTAATTGGGGAATTAAGGAATAGATTGAATAATTGAAAGAGTTTAATTAATATAATATAATTAATTAATTATTATCAAAGTTTTTAATTTTGAATTTGTGATAATTAATTGATATATTAATTAGGGTAATATTGAAATATTGGATATATTAGAATTTATTGTTAATAAATTATCATAATGTAACATTGTGAATTCGAAAATAATTAATTTATGAAATAATTATTAGACGATGAGATGTGAAATGACTAATCAATTTTTTAATTATTTAACCGATATTATGTGCTTAAATAATTGTTGGGTTATTTAGTAGAATATTTGTGATTAGTTAATTTGTTAATTAATTAATGTGTTATATATGATTAATTGATGCTGATTCAATTAAAATAAATAATAATTATTAATTAATTTTTAAATATATTAATGGGATATGTTTAATTAAATTATGAATTAATAATTTTTTTTATTTTAATCAGAAGATTAATTTTGATTAATCATGATAGATGTGATATTTTGACTTATTATGATATATATGTATATATATATATATGCATGGTTGAGAATTGGGGTGATAGACATGATGATATACTTTAATGATATATATGCATGGATGTCAAACGTGTTGTTATACATGACGATATATGCCAACTATTAATATGCATGGTTAATAAATGTGGTTCTAGGAATGATGATCTACACAAAAGAACTATAATAATTATTGAGATTTGGGGTGCAAGACATGTTCTTATATTCCGTGATATAAATAATTGATGATTAATGGGGTTTTAGATAGGGAGTTCTATAACTAATAAACTGGTATTAGTCTATAGTTCCAAGTGGTAGTAATAATGAAATTGAAGTGGTAGGTATAAAGGAACCATGTGTGCTATAATGTAATATAGATTAAATATGAAATATTGTTCAGAATTGGTGAAGTTAAGAGTGGGTATCAATTTAATGGTATCATTGAGAACCTAGTGGTATATTGGGTTTAGTAAGTATTAATTTATAGTATTATCGCTATTTTCTTATGCATTGTAATTACATTTATACAAAACTACATACACTTGTTTGTGACTAGACTAATTTTAGACACCATTTTTGGTGGAATACTATGTTATATTGACACGCTACTTGGGTAGCCTGATTAGTACCGGAATAGAATTCATTGACGCTGGGAAGGTTAATTGAAAGGGGCATGTGTTAGTTGGATGAGTTGGGGATGAATCTTGGATAAGTGAATCAGATGTGGCTCTGGACCTGCCTTAGAGTTTTTAGTTTATTTACTCACAATTTTCATTCCATACACATGACATGTACAGTAGCCTAAAATTTTTCTACTTGAGATTGAATATTGTATTTTCCATTCATGATTAACAGGAGGTAATGGTATTTTGTATGTTAATAATTATGTGTTTTCTATTTCTTATCTTTTCTGATGGTGTTTTACTCAGATAAAATATGGTATAGCCTCCCTATGATCACCTTATGATACAGTTGATTACATTCAGTATTCTTAGGGATACAATGGGATGCACCTGAAATCATGTAACTGATCAGCACTAGAAACTAGTGTTTGTTAGCCTGGATGGGATGTTACAATATAGAATATGAGCTATAATTTTATTTTATTTTTCTATGTGTTACTATGTGAGAAATGAATAAATGATAATAGGAAGAGTCAGGGATTGGATACAAGATTTTTCATGGGAGTAGAAAACCCTTTTACAAGTGAAAACACATTTAATTTGGGTGGGATTGTTGTTATTGTGGTTTGACATTGTAGTTTAATACTTTTTCGACATGGGTGATACACTTGTTGTGACATTTAATAATTCTTTTTGAAACTCATTTATAATGATATCAGGGAATGGTATGTTGTTAGAGTTACTTAAATGATACTAGAAACTCAAGATTATTTAGTGACACACTTCATTTTCTGCATGCATAGGAAAATTGGATTGGGTATGTTTTTGCACATAAACTATTTTTCAAAACATGTGAAATTGAATTTAAAATGGAAAATAATACAAAATTCAAAGTTGTAAATAATGAAAAAATTTGGATAATTGGGTTTATAAATGGGAAACATATATATCAGACATGTTTACCCTTGTAATCTTAGACCTAGGTGTAAGATGTTTAGGGCTAGTTATGTAACATCAAATTAGACCATTTTGTGAGGTTTGGGGAAATGATTGATTGTGGATTTTTTTGATTTTCCTAATATTTATAAAGCTTAATGTTTTGATATTATTCATGTGATGTGTGTCCAGAATTATAGGAATTATGCCTCTATGATGAAGGATTTTGATAGGATGACCATGTGGAATGTATTGGAATAATCATCAATCAATGGAATGAGAGGTAGTGATTGTTCCACATAAGGAAGAATGGGAGAAATTATGAGAGAATTTTCATGATTCATCCAATTCATAGATAGACACCCAGTGTGGGTTCTGACGAAAATGTCAACATTTACATGATTGTTCCAGATATAGCACCCTCCAAAAGTAACTAGAGAGGGTGGAACTGGAGGAGTTGAGATCTAGATTGAATCTATCCAGAGTATACGTGATCATTTTGAAACTCCAGATGTGAATAGAGTCAAGTTGTCATCGTATATTATATGAGGATCAACGAATTACTGGTGTGAGTTCAATGCTCTAACTGGATGGGTTGATGGTGTGATATAGAATAACTACACAGAGATGTTCATGGAGAAATTCTATCAAGAGATGCTAAGGATGGATAAAATAATAGAGTTCTTAAACTAATCATAGGAGGTTATGTATGTGACCGATAATGTTGACTACATTATATAATTTTTATTCTTTGTTGTATAATTGTCATAACATGATGATATTTTATGAAAATGATTTCGGTATTGAAAATTTTGTGCAATTAAGACCCATGGGAATATCATCAAGAAGAATATGTTTTTAGTGGTGGTAAATCAGGATCTCATTTAAGAGGGGAACATCATGGATGATTCTAATGTAAGACATGTTCATTGTTTGGGATTACACGAAGGATCATCTTCTGAGTGATGTAAAAGTCATTACATGAAAATTATCTATATTTGTGGTAAAAAATGGCTATCTTTGGGAATTAGTTACTCATGATCTTACCAATGTGTTGTGATTCCCATTTGGAAATCTAGGATAGTTCCAAAAAAATTGTCCCTAACCAACAGTATAGTGTCAAGCCTGTAAAATTATGGGACATCATCAATGTTACTATAGGAACTCGAGACAGACAGTCAGTGATAATGGATCTAGATAGAACCAGGGTGTGGTTAGGTGATGTTCTGCACTATATTAGTCTAGAATTTGGATTTTTACTAGCTAATGAAGTAGAAGTAGTAGATTTGTTGCTTATAGAAATGAGTTCCCACATAAATAGAATTTTTTCAACTCATGGGTGTCATATGTAATCATATGGAAGAGGAATATCACATTTCTAAGAGGTTCATCTGACACTTTTAGATATCGATATTGTCCCATTGATAGTGGGATGTATTATTCTTCTAGATTTTATATTATTGGAATTCATATTTCATATCGGTGCATCTCATTCATTTAAATATACAATACATGTTATGGTTATTGCCAATCGGTAGAGTTCATGAGTGGAATACTGATGATAGATACGCCATTGGGTGTATGTTCTAATGTAATCAATTTGTGCAAGGTGAATTCCCAAGAGATAAGGAAGAATCTCTTATTATGGGATCTCTATTTCGATGACATGTCAGGATTGGACATAATTATATTTATGAACATGCTAGTAATATTTTAATCCCACATTGATTGTTAACATATGATACTTTCCTTTACATATCCTAATGGAGACCATTCTATTCACTGTGGAGAGTGAGATATCCATGAAGATCGAGCATATACAATTACTCAAAAAAAGGAGAGCATAAATCCATGGTTTCTATTTTGAAACTGAAAGATAGAGGTGTAAAGTATGATTTCATTCCACCAGAAGTCTAACTATTTCATTATGTGTATCATGACCAAATGTTAGGGTTTCCACCTAAGAGAGATGTGGAATTTAACATTGTTCTCATGCACATGTCTATGATAGATTCAATTTAATAGTAAAAGGTGGCACAAATAGAGCTTCTAGAACTCAAGACATATCCGGAGGAGAGTTTGGATAAGGAATTTATTTATTTGACTACATGACAATGGGGTTCTTCATTGATCTATTCCCATAAGGTTGATCGTACCCTATGATTACGTGTTCATTACAAGAAGTTGAATCAGATGAGTGTAAAGAATCTTTTTCATCTTAATCATATCAATGATCAATTTTAATAATTTAGAAAATCATGTGAGTTCAGGAGGATTGACTTGAGTTTAGGTTATTATCAAGTAAGAGTGAAGACTCCTAATATAACTAGGAAAACATCAAGAAGAAGTTGTGTCCTTTACAGATTTTTGTAGTGTATCTTGGGTTAAAGTACACAATTTTATTTTTTATGGATATAATGAACATAATCTTCCACCAATATATGGAATATTTTATTATAGTTTTTTTGGAAGTCATCATGGTGTACTCAAATATTCTTGAAAATTATGCCCAAAATCATGACATCGTCCAGAGTACATTGATAGATCATGGAAAATACTCAATGATATTTAAGTGTCAGTTTTTGATATAACATGTACACATATTTGAAAACATCATCATGGAGAATGGCGTGTCTATGGATCTATATATTATACAGGAATTAGTATCATGGGAGAATCATAAGAATGTATTTGACATCCATATCTTTATAGGGTAATCAAGACAATATCATAGATTCACCCAGAAATTTTCTCATCGAGATGAAATGCTTTTTGGGTTTATCAAAATACGAATGATGTTTTATTGGATGGAATCCTATGATAAGTCCTTTTAGGTGCTGAATAAGCATTATACATTGACACATATCTTAATCCTTCTCGATCTACGTGAGAATTACTTTGTGTATTGTGATACTTTTGGGACAGGACTTAGTGCAGTGACGATGTAGGGAGATCGATTTGTGGGTTATGGGTCATTGTTGTGATGGAAACATAAATGGAAATAACCATTTCATGGCCTTGAGATAGTAGATAAATTTTATTCATTGATATGTTGGTGGAAATATATATTGGAATATAATTTTATGGTGTTTACAGATAAAAGGATCTTAAGGTATGTCATCTCACAATGAGATTTAATCCTATGGTAGTTGATATGGATAGATTATATGATTTCATTCAGTTTTAATCTAGCATATATGTATGTTATGGGAAGTAACATGAGAAATTATTTGAGAAAGAAAACTCTGACTCAGGTGGTTCATGAGTATTGTATTTCAAGGGATGATGATGACTTGGATGGCTTAAATTCTTGTGGTGGTTTAGGAGAACCAGGTGTATATGAATATTGTATTAATTGTAGTGGAGTTTACAGTTTTGTGATGAAAACTAGATTGGAATAATTATAACCTATAGTTTTTTTCCATTAGGTAAATACTTAAATATGGGAAGTCACCATCAAATTGAATAATATATTATGATGAAATCATATATGTGAAATTCGGATTGTTTTTCCTTCCTGCATATGATAGGATCTCATAGAGGAATTTCATGCCTTCAAATGGGAAGTACATCGAGGTGTGGCCAAAAGATTCCATGAACTATGATAATATTTTTTGTGGACATGCATGCAAAACTATTTTGTAGGGTTCCAGACAAAATTTTCACCAGTGAGTAGGTGATGTCAAAGAATCAACAATTGAGTTGGTTTATTTAGATATTACCCATTACATAAAGGATGTGGTATGACATGAACATGGATTTTGTGGTGGGACATTCAATGATTCAATAAAATTATGATTCTATCTGGGTTATTGTGGATCAACTAATGAAAGTAGCACAATTCCTTAATATATGGGAGTCTTTATTATTGGGTAAAATAAGAGACTTGTATGATTGGGAGAAAGTCCATCTATAGAGGGTTCCATGGACTATAAATTCATATAGTGATTCATGTTTCACTTCAAGCTTCTTAAAGGGAGTGAAGATGTATCTTGTTACATATTCATTACTGATTATGGAAATCTACCCATAGATATATGTTAAGTCATAACACACCATACAAATTCTTGAATTTTTTTTACATGATTATGTTCATAACTTTGGTGGATCTTGGGAAAAAGCACATGGCCTTAGTAGAGCCTGGCTATAGAAAACATTCTAAAGAAACTATATATATGGAACCATACAATTTTTATTGGATAGTTAATGTAGATCACCACTAAGCTAGATGGTGGAATGTGATTCAGTGTTGATGGGATCGAGTCCCATGTAGTGAAGGACCCAAAAACACCTCCAGTGGTGTGGAGTGAATTAGGATGTCAATATTTTCTTCTAATGTGATTGATCATTTCCCCTTATTGTAGGAACTCGTTAAAACTATATAATTTATAAGAACATTAATCTAAGAATCACATTCAAAGTCACCACAAAACAATTTTACAAGGTTCACAACTATGTTCTACGGTAAAGGAGCATATTCTAATAGTGTGTTGGTTGTACAAAAGTCCACCATTGCCTTTGTGAACCACAGTTTATCAACATGATGGTTGATTCAATGATTATAAATTAATTTCTTCCACATTGACAAAGCATGGGACTCTGATTGCAACGAATAAGTGATTTGATGCAACTTTTTAACCCTACCACATTAAGATAACTGTTCAAAACATCCCTTCACGAATTGCCTTTGTGAACCACAGTCATTCATGAAGAACCCATGCATTTATGAAGAAAACTGAAATTGGGAAGTGTCATATATCTGCATAACAAACAATCTCCATGAAGCTTCCTTTCCTTCAAAAAAAAAATCATGAAACCCCCTATTTGAATTAGGAATACCTCATCATCCCTAATTACCCTAAAAAAATTGAACATTAGTTGAGACATGTAGTCTCTTTGTGATGCCAATGCTCACAGAGAATGAATGGCTTCCAATGCTCTTCAAGAACTCATTGCTTTTACAAATTTTTCATTATAAAATAGATTCAAGTGAAGAGGTGATGCCTCATATTTATATGGTTATCCATTATAAAATCTCCACCACCTTTTCTTGATTTCATGGATGATCAATAATTTCTTCATGACGCCCCTCAACTTCAAAAATCATTTTGTCCACAGCCATGGAGACCACTATCACAGATCATAATGCCCTTCATGGCACCCCTCCAAATCACAATGCATTTCTTCTATGTCTATAGGTCTCCAAAACTCATTTTTCATGTAGAACTCCATTTAAATTCATGAAGACCATCCTAATTAATAAATTCACTGACATAATACATTTTTTCATTGTGAATCGCATATCACAATGCATATTTTCGTGAAACTCATGACTTTTTATTTTTTTTCATAAGGACTACAATATTTAATTTGGCTTCAACTATATGATTTTTTTTATAAATTATCTATGTCCTATAATGTGAGGATTGAAAAAGAACACAATCCATAAAACATTTCTTGTATAAACCTACCTTGTTTCCAACAATCTCCCCCTTTGTGTTTGTTGGAAGTCTACAGATAAATTCAATCAGAGCACCAGACTCTATCAAAAACTGATTTCCAAGAAACAATTCATAAAACATTCTATGTCTATATGATCAATGTTTGATGTAAAAAACAAGAGAGTATACATTAATTGTGGTCTAAATAGTTAAAATGTAATCACTGACTATTTCCTTTTAACGCCATAAATATTACACCCTTCACATTCTTGGTACTTCGAATTTCATAACGAATCATTTTTCCATTGCAATATTTTAAAAAACTATATATTACCCATATTCTTTCAACCATAGAAAACATCATACTCACAACACTCAATTCTCCACATGGAATTTATATATTTATCAACAAATAGAAATAAACCCAATGACTGATAATCATCCATTTTCTAGTTTAGAACATATTCCTCATGGATCATATCTCCTCCATAAACCAAAATAACATACAAAAACATTTTAAAAAGTTAAAAAAAATTGTAGATAGGGTAATATCAGTAATCTTCTCATGAACTAAGAGGTTGATAGACACTGAGGTTTAACCGACGTTTCTCAAACAATGCCACAAAAAATGGCTTGGTAATAATATTATCCAATAGCTTATCAGTTCCCACATGGCCCATTTTGATCATGCCATGTTCTACATTTTCCTCTAGGACTTGATATTTGACTTCAATAAAAATTTTATGAGAATGATGTATAATATTTTTCACATGATCAATTTCTCTCTTGTTATCATAGTAAATCACCCTTGGTTATTTCCCCTCATCACCTTTGTCTATTAGTTTCTACATCATCCAATGTAACTGTGTGCGTGCCTTGGTTGCAGAGATATATTCTACTTCAAAAATAATAAGAGAAGTACTTTTATATTAATTCCTTAACTAGACCACACATTATTTCAGAATATAGAATGCTCCACAACTGGTGGACTTTCATTCCAATACATTTCCAACTAGT
Organism: Viscum album; assembly: GCA_963277665.1. Taxonomy (NCBI): domain Eukaryota; kingdom Viridiplantae; phylum Streptophyta; class Magnoliopsida; order Santalales; family Viscaceae; genus Viscum; species Viscum album. Next base: position 1,356,357,598 of record OY728120.1, read on the forward strand.
AAGAATCACAAAATGTTGATAGATAACTCCCTATTCCTACGATAATTTATAACCAATAATTCTTAGTCCATTGAATGTTCCTCATGATTCTTTTCAATGCCTCCATATGTTCTTCCTTTGGATTTCTCTAAAAATGGGTTGTTAAGTATGTCGCAAAGACAATATCTGGCCAGTCGCAATTATGTACAACAAGCTTCCAATGATTCTACTATACATTTTTGGATCCATATATTCTCCAACCACACACATTATGAATTTTTATCCAACCATAATTGGAGTCTCCATTAGTTTTAAATCTTGCATTTATATTTCCTGAGAATCTTTTTTCCAAACTTTTACAGATAAACAAAAGTGTAATCCATCATCTATATCACCTGCAGCCCAAAGAACTATGTGATTTCTCCAATCATCAACATTTCAAATTTTGATTTCATGTGATAAGAAAAGTCATTAACATATCAAATCCTTCTTCAATTGAATATAATATAAACAACATATACCAATACAATGAAATAATCGTTTTCAGAATTCATCACATAGATATTGTGATCCACTACTGCTCTTTTGAATTAAATATTTTTATATAAGAATTATGTCAAGAGTACAGAACTTGAGGAACCAAATTCAGTCCATAGAGCACATTATTTAATCTACATACCTTAATTTCATTATTTCCATTTAGGAAACTCACAAGTTGTTCAATGTAGACTGAATTTTCTAGAACACCATTTATAAATATTGTCTTGACCTCTATTTGATACACCTTAAACCCTCTTTGGATTTATATGGTAGGATCTAACATGACTCACTCTAGTCTAGCCACTAGATAAAATTCTTCCTCATCATCGACACATTAAATCTATGAATTTCCATTTCATAATAGTCGCACCTTATTTCAGATCAAATTTGTGAGGACCCATCCATTTGGTCATGTAATGTGCCAAACCCAAGACATCTATCAATATGACAGGGGTTGGAAACTCACACTGGAAAGGCATATCCCTATTTTTGGGAAGGCATTTTCATTAAACCTTCAATCACACAGACAAAAAACATGATAACATTCAAACAACATTATAAAACTACAGTAGTAAATGTTTGTACTAAAGGTATATGTGATGGAATAAAAGACGAATTGAAAATATACAACTATAATAGAAAATATCTCATGAGATCATCCACAAAGTATCCTACATGAAGGGTAGGTACAACTCATCTCCACATATCTCCCCGTCAACAAGTCACCTCTGTGTACAACCTAGTCATGGATCTTAATGTCTTTTCCAATCATCTCGTCATCTTCACAAGACACAACAATGCGCGGGTGAATCCCACACATGGGTGAGTATGAAAATAACCAGTAGGGACCTCAAGAACCATGATGGTATCTCAGAATTCCACAATGGAAATACTATAAGTCATGATCTCAATGACAACTCACAAATCAAATACTCATCTCAAAACCGGTATAAAACTCAGAGATCATGAAAAAAGATGATTCATCTTATGCTAAATCAATTTATTCCATTATAATGATTAAACAACTAGACCATGATGATATTGATCCATTTTCAATCCACATAGGGTCGTATGTCACTGATCCACAATGGGATACTCTAAATGTGGTCCCCATTGGGTCATGCACTGTTGATCCACAGAGGGTCACTAGGAAGCTAATCAAAAGAGGGTTGTTATGATTTTGATCCACATAAGGTCAAAAGAATGATGATCCACACAAGTTCTCTATGATGCTGATCCATTGAGGGTATCTATGATGCTGATCCAGATAGGGTCGGTATGATGTTGATCTACACATGTTCGATATCATGTTGATCTACAAAGGGCCACTCTTCGATTAACAACAATTCATAGGATTCCATGAACTCGTGAACTTGAGTTCTGTAGAATATGATCCTCAATATATTGATTGTTCCTCAACTAACACAATGTTTGAAAAAGGAGATACCCAAAGGACCTACATGTCATAAGGGTTCCAACGCGACATACGATAAGTCAATTAAAAGCCCAGTCTGTGAATTAGAACAGGTTTAGTACCGATGGCCCGGAAGGATTCAGGTGTGATCCAACCTGAACATAACCCAATATTCTATTAACCTTAGATGGAGTATCATAGAAGAAATATCTTGTTTCAAGGATTCTAGTGCCACAAACGCTTCATCAAAACTGATGTTTGGTTTATAAGATACGACCCTTTATGTAGATCCGGGCTGGAAAGGGATGGGGTTCGGTTCGACCCGGTTGAACCAACCTAAACCGGCCTGACCTAGGCTAAGATAACATGATTTTGGTCTTACATGGGTCTAACCAGGTCCTTCCTGAACTAGTTGGGTTGCCCTTAGCAGGTTGGGCTGTGGGCTCGGCCTAGTGGGAAATAGACCGGTCTGGTCCCTCTAGGCTGGGCGCCTCCCAATGGTTGACCTGACCAGGTAACTACCATAATATACCAATTGAGTGGATTTCCCCATTACCAAATGGCTGAGTTTCATTCGGGTATCTTCAATCAGTAGCTCCACGTGGCACCGTCCCCTGTCAGTGTGATATGCGGGGTTCATGTCCCCTCTGACGCGACTCGAAGCCCTGACATGCCTCCTGTGGTGACCGACAATGATCCACCATAGAAAACATGGACATCCATCACTGTTGCTACTCATCAGTGCCACCACACCAGTTCCACACCGACTGGGCTTCAGCGGGCCATCGGGTGAGCTTTGATGGTACATTTTTCCTTTATAAAGCATTTACGGGCTTCCTGAGATGCTGCAATCACAGCATGTCTCCCGGATTCATTATTTTGTCAATTTTAAAATGTTACTCCCAAATAATGTGAAAAAAATGATGTGGTAGATGGTCTAATCCATGTTCGTTTGGCACCCTCCCTCCCCAATAGCATTATTTCAAATAGATAGTAAAAAAATAATAAAAGAAAAAAATAAAACCCATTCAAGACTCTCACAACAACCATATACAATTTCATACGAATCGTAGATGAACACTTTTTTGTTGTTTCCACATTCATCATTTTTTTTCGTGAACGAGGATTTTAATCGATAATTTAGTTGGATTTTATAATAAACCCTACCTCAGATTCAGAGGATATGTCACGTTTGTGGAAGAAGAATCCATGTTTAATCAATCTGTTGGTGTTCATTGTTTCAGGATTGATTCCTCTAATGTTGTCATCCATGACACTATTATTCATTGGAAGGTTTGATCATTGGAGATTCAGTGGAGCTCTCCCAATTAATCACACCACCCTCTCCCTTTGAAAACATATTAAGAACCTGAGGGTCGTATTAAGAGATTGATCCTTTTTTCAAATAATGGTACATTAATTTGTGTAATTACTAAACCACATTAATTAAACTAGTAGTGGATACATAATTGATTTTAATCGGGAATTTAATATACCTTATTAAATGTATTACCTCCTATGTGATCCCTCGACCATCACTCAAGAGGTGGTTGAAAAATAAAATAACATTTTTATGTTATTATATTATTCATCAAAAATTACCGAAAATTATCTTTTTCTCCTGACCTATTGTGGTTAAAGTTATGTCTCCATTAAACGAATCATGGGGCTGTGAGTTTAATAGTTCAATCATATTTCAATTATGATAAATTATTTGAAATATATAAATTCCCACTTAGATATTTACTAAATTTACCTTAAAATTTTCAAAATTACTTCCTTGTCCTATCAAGCCTCCAAATCAAGCGCCGTTAATTTTTGCAGACTCATAATAATACAAAATAATTTGAAAAAATATATACCAAATTTCTGGGTCTTGACATTCTCACCACCTTATAGATATTTATCAATAAAATCTATTAAAAACTAGAAGAACAAATGGTGGTACTGAACACATATCAGAGCATCCCCCTCCCATGTTCTTTCCTCAAGAATCCCATATTGCCAACGAACTCACACCCGAGGAATCGACTGGTCATGAAGGACCCACTCCTATCGATCCTCTATCTCCACAGGGAACTCCAGAAATTTCACCCCATCATCGATGTCCAACTCATTCCAGTCGATAATGTCCAATAGATAATGCACATACCTCCTCATCTACGACACATGGAAAAAATTATGTACCTGGTGCATCTGTGGCGTAACTGCTAGATGGTACGCCCCAATGCATACTCTGTTGATGATCTATAAAGGTCCAATGAACCTCGAAGATAGTTTTCTTCCCTTTACAATCATTTTTAATCCCCAACGTGGTGAGACCCATTAGATTATATAGTCTCCCTCCTCTAACTCCAAGGGTCTTTCTCTTATATCGACATAAGACTGCATCCAGCTCTATGTAGTCTTTATCTACTCCAAGATGATATTCAACTTCTATTTGGTAGCTTGTACCAAATCTGGACACCTAAATGCTAATTCCCTTAAGTTTGTCCAGCATATAGGTGATCTGCATGGTCTCCTCTATAGGGCCACAAATGATGCTATTCTAATTGTGGAGTGATAACTGTTGTTTTAAGTGAATTCCACCAGTGGAAGGTTGTCCTCCCAAATATGAAAAAAATTAAGGACATAAGCACGAAGCATGTCCGTGAGTTTTTGTATGGTTCTTCTCTACTTGACAATCTGCATGAGGATGGAAGGCAGTGCTATAATGTTGTTGTGTCCCAAACTCCTCATGTAATCCCTTCCACTAGAGAGATGTAAAATGAGTGTTGTGATATAAGACGATCATTAGTGGCAGCGTGTGAAGTCATACAATCTCTTGTACATAGAGGCATCCCTATATCTCTACTAATAGCTTCTCTTGAATGGGTAATATGTAGGAAAACATTTTGAGTTGGTCACCAATCACCTAGATGGAATCATGGCCCCTAGACGTACGTATTAGCCATGTCACAAAGTCCATGGAGATAACATCCCACTTCGACTATGATATCTCATGTGGCCGAACAATGCTCGTAGGTTACTAATGATCATCCTTCACTTGCTGACAAGTGAGGCATCGTGAAACAAAATCCTCCACTACTTTCATCATCTCTGGCCACCAGTACCGATGCTGGAGGTCATGGTACATCTTCTCTACAAAATGATGCGACGCTAAATGGGATGTATGGAACTCCATCAATACCCCCTCTCATAGCAGCACTAGTACAATAGTGCATCCTCTAAAGAGAACGGCATGCTCCCCACCATTAGAAAATCCAATAGGATCCTATCTTGAGAATATCTGACCATGTAGGTCCTCACAATCAATTTCCACAAGTTGTGCCTCCCTGACTTGAAGATGTAGTGGGGGTGTAACTGTCATAGACTGGATGTATGATGCTCTGGCACTATCCATGATGGATAACTGGAACATGACTAGCTCCTATGTTTCCTCACTCAGTAACTATAGACCAAAAATCTGGTTCAGTGCATCTTCCACCATGTTCCCCTTCCCAAGAGTATAAACTATCTTAATATAATAGTCTTGGAGGAACTCTAGCCATCGTCATTGTCTCATGTTTAGGTCCTTCTGTGGGATTATATACCTAAGACTCTTGTGGTCAGAGTATAATTGAAAATGTACACCCATCTAGTAGTGTCACCACATATTCAAGGCCAAGACCACAACTTCTAACTCCAAGGCATTTGTAGAATAGTTCTGCTCATGATATCTCAGCTAACGCAAGTATTAGGTGATCTCTTCTCGCTCCAATAATAGAAAACATCCTATTTGGGTCCCTGATGCATCACATTGGACTAAATTCCCAATGCCATCCTCTGGTAGCCTGATGATGGGGGCACTCGACGGTCTCTGCCTCAGCTATTGAATCTCTCCTATTATCTTTCTGTCCCCATGAAGGGTTATACCATCTTTTTCAAGACATTCAAGGGTGTCACAACTCTAGAAAGGTTTGGTATGATTTTCTAGTAATACCCAGCCAATCCTTGGAAACACTTCACCTCTGTAACACTTTTGGGTGGATTCCATGTAATTTATACTTATATCATTGTCGGATCTACTGTGACTCCATCCTTCCAGAAAACATGCACCAGGAATTGGACATGTCGTATCTAGAACTAGCACTTTGCAAGCCTTCCATAAATATGGTGCACTAGGAGTGTGTCTAGAACTATCTGCAAATGTGTGGAGTGCTCCTCTTCCAATGCTGAGTACACCAAGATGTCGTCAATGAAGACCGCCATGTAGTAATCGAGGTAATGATAGATGATTTTTTTTTCTCGAGCCCCATGAACACTACTAGAGCATTATTTATGAAGAAGGTAATTATAAAGAACTCATAACGGCCATAATAACATATGAATGATATCTTCGGTACGTCATCATTCCATTCCCTCAGATTATGGCAGCCTGATCTAATGTCTATCATTGAAAACCATTGATCTCCCGTCAGTTGGTCTAAGAGATCATAAAACCTCGGCAGAGTATACATGTTCTTCATGGTCACCTGTTTTTGGCATGGATAGTCAAAAAAGGCCACAGACTCTCATCTACCTTCATGGAGAACAAAATATGGGATCCCCATGGAGAAAAACTGGGCCATATGAACCCATTCCTATGCATTTCCTCCAGCTATACCCGCAACTCATGGACCTCCGTAGGAGCCATCCGATATACTGGTCAAGATATCTATGTTGTATTGGGGTACAAGTCGATGTTGAAGTCAACCTGTCTATAAGGAGGGAGTCTCCAAACATCCTCAAGAAAGACATAATCATACTAGTCCACCACTACAAGATATCTTGGACTCCTCACATCAACGACTCCTAGGGTAAGTCTATAGAACTAATTATTTCTCAGTTCCACCCTCCTTCGAGAATGTCCATATTGAGTTGAAAAGGTTACCTTCTCTCCGGTGATGGAATACATGATCCCATCCTCCAAGACACACCCAACATTTTGAATTAATCAATCAATCTATGAATGGACCTCAAATAACAATTCCATACCCACTATGACATCGTAAGGCCATGACCCTGCTACAAGAATATGCCAACCAAATCTCTCACCTCGAAGATTAAGCTCACACTAACAGAACTAGTGTTTGATAAGAGAATCCACTCTTGTAGGAGTCTCCAATCGTAAGGATGAAGCCAATTTCTATACCATAATTTCCAAGTTCTGAACGAGATTCATGGAAATGAACGAGTGACGGACAAATGTTTCTATAAATACTGTATCTAAGGTGGAGTAGACAATGTTTGTACCAAAAATAATTTCTAGAGAACGGAGGTCATATGCCTCAGTTCCCTGAAGTTATGATTGTCCATGTTTGTCTGCTCCCTAAGGTTGGGGTGGACCACTTGAAGGTAGTGGCGGTAGATCATCAAATCACAGCCGACTACCTACTACATGGACTGCCCCACTTCCACGTCCTCAGTCTTGTAGACCTCCTCCCTCAAATATATGTCTCTACAATGGCAGTCCCTCGACCATCCGCTGATCGTCAGTATGGCGGGTTGGGTAGTTTTGAACCATATGGCCCTGCCTGCCTCACATAAACATAGTCTCCTCCTCGGAGGTCCTACTCTACCTTGTGAGATCTGCACCTCCAACCTTATGTATTTGAATCGTCCTCCAAAAGGTCTGGCCTGCATGGACCTCTATGTCATCTTCCTACTGACTGTTGTAGATGACTCACCAACATTTTTTCCGGTGGTGGCCCTCATCATAAGATCCTACTCATCTAAGAATATCTCCACTAATAAATCACACTTGATTACTCCTACTTGTGTCTGGATATTGACATATATCATCAACACTCTGATCTCCTACCGAAGTCAATGCTCAATGTTTCTGGCCCTAAAGAATGGATATCATACCATGTCGGTGGAGTATCATGAGAGGCTATTGAAGCTCACCGAGTACTGGGATACTACCTGGCTTCCCTACTCTATGTATAGGATATCCTAAATAAATACAGAGAATAGTGTCTCTAGAATGAACTACACCCAGAATAGAATCTCAAATTCAGTCCATCTGAGGGTTTCCTCTTCATGTAACTAGACCATCAGGATCCACCATCTACCTGCCGTGACCTAGAAAAGACAAGAAGCTATTATCACCATTTTCTCTGTCAGAGTCCAAACTAGGTTGAAAACTCTTCCCCAACCCTCCTCCTAGTCCTCATCTGCATGGGGATCTATCTCACCTAAAAACCATGGAGGACACCACCATTGGAACTCATAAAATAATCTTAGTCAGCATGCAACGTCCGCCAGTGGTGATGTTGGAAATTTTTACCCAATGGGTAATGGTGTTGCTGGTGTACCCCCCAAAGGTGTTATAGCTGTAAGGTTGACCTGCATCAAATACTCATCGCTCGGTCGGCCATCATCATGAACTCTCACTGGAATCCTAGATGGCGGCCTATGTGGAGGAATCCTAAAAAGAAATTTGTGTTCCACAGTCCATAAGTTATACATGGTGAGATGACTCCAAAGAGATAAAAGATAAAACATTTCCAAAACACACGGAATAAGTGTTTTTATGCACAGAGTCAGAAATCATAATTTAGGGTCCTGTTGTATGGATACGTTGTCCATCGCACCACACTGGACTCCCCAAACTGGAAACCACACTAAAAACCAAAAACCATATTTCTCCATTGGAAATATCAATGTTATAGTTCTTATGTATAAGTGACTCCTTTAATCCGTATTTGTCATGCCCAATCCCTTGGGTCCTGTGTCATGAATACCCCAAATCCTTCCTTCTATAGTACAAGGGTTGGCGACTAGAACTAGAATGCCCTATCCCTAAAAGCGGGAATGCATTGATTTAAAACCTACAATCACATAGGCCAGCGACACAATAAGATTCAATACACATTGTAAAACTGTAGTAGTAATACTGTTCACTAAAATTAATGGTGTTGAAATAAAAGACGAACAAAAAAGATACAAATACTATAGAAAAAAAACTCATTAAATCATCCATAAAGTGTCCTACCTAATGGGTATTTACAACTCATCTCCACAGCACTCCACATAAACCAATCACCTCCGAGTACCGCTTGGACCTATCTCATAATGTCTAAGCCATGGTGCTTATTTTTTGTACATGACCCAATAATGTGTTGGCTTAGCCCGTAGAGGGGTGATTATAAAAATACCTTGTATGGACCCCGAGACCCCTGAAGGTATCTTAGGATTACAGAAAGGAAAAACCCTAAGGAATTATCTCAGTCACAAAGCAACTGAAAATGACTGAGCTGTAACTAGGTATACAACTTAGATACTAAGAATAAATATGATTTGACTTAAGCGTCATCATTTTATTCTGTTAGGAAGTATCCATAATTGATCCATGAAAAAGTTGTTCCATTTTCAATCCACATTGGGTCGTATGATGATGATCCATTATGGGCTACTATAATGCATGTCCTATTCAGCTCGCACACTACTGATCTGCATATGGTAACTAGGATGTCGATCCACATAGTGATGTTATGATGATGATCCTCACAGGGTTTCTAGAATGCCGATCCAGACAGGGTCAAAATGATGCAGATCCCCATAGGGTATTTATTGTGTTGATCCACATATGGTCTCTATTATGTTGATCCACATAGGGTTGCAATGATGCTGATCCACACGTGGTCACTCATCAATTGACCACCGGCCACATGATTCCCTGGACTCAGTGCACTTGAGTTCCATTGAATCTTCTCCTCAAAATATCGGTCATGCATCAAAATACACGAAGTTCTACAATAGAGTAACCCAAATTAACTCCATGTCGTAAGGGTTCCAACGCGATAGACATCACGTCAATCAAATGTCTGGTATGTGAGTTATAAGGGTTTTATTACCGAGGGCCCAGTTGGATTCATGTTCGATCGAACCTGGTTGTACTTCAACTATATCCCAATCATAGGTGGTCTATCACAAATGGATCTCCTTTTTCCATGGATTCCATCAATGTAAAAGGTTCTTCAAACATACATTTGGTTTGTGAGATTCATCCCATTAACCGTATCTAGGCCGAAAAGTGTCCAGGTCCGGATCAAACTGATCAGACCAACCGGACCTACACCAACTCGGGCCAACCTGACCCAGTCAGGGTCTATCCTGGGATCGACCAGGACCGAGGGGGATGGGCTGGACTGAGTGGACTAGGCCGTGGACCAGCTCAACTCACCTTAGAAAGGTGCCGCCCGCCAGGCACCCAACCCAGTGGTTGTCACGGTCCGCCATCTAGGTGGTCGTCCCCCACCTTCCCGAATATCTAAGAGGCATTTTAGTTTCCTCAACCAGTGCACCACGTGGGGATACCCTCTGTTAGCAGGACCCTTGGGGCACAGGTCCCCAACATTATGGCTCGAATCTGCAGTTTTCTTACCGTGACGCCCGACGGTGTGCCGCCTTGCCTAATGCGGACGACCGACACTGGCGTCGGTCTTCAGAGCCGACAGGGCTTCCGCAAGCCCCCCAGTGTGCTCTGTAGGTCCTTTTTCCCTTCTCAAAGTGTTAATGGGACTCCTTTGATGCTTCTATCACTGTGTGGATCCCGTATTCCAGATTCTGTCGAGTTAAAAATCTGTCCCTGGAAGAGAGCGACAAAAACCGAAGTGGTGGAGGGTTCAAGCATTTTTTGTTTGTCATGTGCCCTCCGTGATAGGATTATATGAAATGTATATTAAAAATATCATCAATTATAAAAATAAATCCCATTCAAAACTCCTTTAAAAACCGCACATAAATTCTTTAGAATTTTAGATCAACTCATTGTGTTTGATCTGTGTTCATAATGATTGTCAACAATGTGTAATTGAATCGCGAGTTTACTTGAATTTAATAACAACCCCTACCTGTAATTCAGATGAGATGTTTCAGTTTTTGAAGAAGAATTTACATTTGATGAAGCCATATACATTATTCATATCTAGATTTATTTCTCAAACAATGTTGTCCAATCCTTTGTTCTTCATTGTATGGGTAGTTTGTTAGCGCTTCGTCATAGTTCTCCAACAAAATAACACCACCCTCTCCTTTGGCAATTTTTTGAAGATCCAAAGGGTCATATCAAGAGATTAATACTTTTTTAAAATAATGATTCATTAATTGGGGTAATAAATGAACCACATTAATTAAACGAGGTGTGGTTATAAAATTTATGAGGAATCAGGCATTTAATTTCCTATATTAAATGTCTGACCACCTCCATGGACACCACCACCATCACTCAAGAGGCTGTAGAATGAAAAATAACTTTTTAATAATATTTTATTATTCATCAAAAAGTCTGTAAAACTATTGTTTCCTCCAAACATACTGTGGTAGAATATTAGCATCCCATAATAGAATCTTGACGCTTCAAGTTCAAACATGCCCCCTGATTTCAATTCTATGAACCGTTTAAAAATATAGAAAATCATGCTTTCATGTTTACTTATTGTACATTAAAAAATGTTCAAAATTCCATTCCAGTCACATCAGGACTCGAAATCAATCACCGTTAATTTTTTTCGACTCGTAATAATCCTTAATAATTTGAAAAAAATATTGAATTTCTTGTACTTTTAAAATTTTAAATTTCCTTTTTATTGGTTCTTAGATATCCACATAGTAAAAATCACATTGTGACCTTTGGATCAATTAACTATATTCAAGGTTTGATTATATTCAATCTGATCATTCACTTCATTCACGGATTTTATCCATGATTCATATTTCTTATCCTCTTCAAACGAAAATGGTTAAAAATCTGATAAGAATGTATATTGTGAATTATTCCACATTCTCCATGTTTCTGTGGGTGAATTTTTATCAGTAGTTATATTGTATTGATCAAACAATTCTCTTCAATTTCTCCTATAAGGTTTAGTATAATTCTCTTCCGCCATGATTTCTTCTTCGGATTCCACATCTGAGTCAACATCATGATGTGACTCATGCATATTTAGTACACCTTCGCCTATATATGCATTAACATTTCATCCTAGTTCACATTCATCCACTTCGTCTATCTAATTAGCATATGAATTACTTGATTAATTTGTGATTTTCTAATAAATGATCTTAACATCACTTCATTCCTCTATCCTTCACAATAACATAGTTAAACACTTGAAGGCTTCTCACAATATTGGGTATCCAAGGAAAATTCTTTCATCCACATTGTCACCATATTTCCCTGGATTTCCATTTTTTTAGATGTAATATTTCATTCCAAAAACATGAAAATATTTACTAGGAATATTCCTTACATTACAATATTAATATGGTCTTTTAGTGTCTCCCATATAAATCTGCATTCAATTTTAAATGTGCATTTCAAATTTAACAGCATTATTCAAGTAATGGTGAGAGATTCGACTCTCCATCAGTATAGTACTGACCACGTTGTTCACCAATCAATTTGATCACTATACTAATCAAATTTTATATTGAGCTCTCATAGCAGGCACCACCTTCCATATTCCATGATTTTTCAATCAATTTTCAAAAATGAAAGATGTTTATTAGCCTCCATTGTTAGATCACATTACATATATTGTTCTTCCAGTATCATTCTTGGTGAAACAACAATTTCCTTTTCAAAATACCAAGAACATGTTGTTTCTTATATATAACCACCTCACATACCATTATACTATAATAATCTATGAAAAAATATTACGTAACATTCTACATGTGTTCGGAAAAAATTTATTAGGAAACATATGTCTTTATTAATGAGGTCTGGAAGATTATATTCTCTTTTTATGTTTGGTCGATAAGAATTGCAGACCATCTTCACTCATATGAGGCATCACATGCCTTTTCTTGTTCACGTATCAGGGTTGGAATATCCATGAATTTCTTCAATATAGATATATTTTTCTTGTCATTATCATTGATATGACCTAGTCTCTGATGCCATAGGCTGTTTTCTTCTTCTACTATTTGAAAAAAATGTTCTCATTATTGCAAAAAAGATATAAGTTTCCATCAATTCTATTTCCTTTTTTAAGTAATTTCATCTCTTTCCCTTTATAGTGCATCCATTTTGATTGAAAGTCACCATAATTCAGGATTCACAATTTTGACTCAAACTAAGAAGACTGTGACATAGAACATACATATAATCGAATTCAATTTTCATTAGCTCTCCATTATCTCGATCAGTAATTAAACTCCCATTAACCATTCATGCACTATCATTAATGTATATCATTGTTCTATTGACCATTTTCCTGAAATTTGTTAAATGTTTTTCATTACCCATCAGGTTAGATGAATATTTTATATCATGAATCATTGTTTTGTTGTTTGTTCTAGCTTTGTGGGATACTTTTGAATGATTGGATTTTTTAATTTTTTAATTTTCATTCTATGAGATATTGGATTGAGTATAGGACACCGATTTCCTTTAAATTTTTTCATCCATGTTCATAGGTTCTTCATAATCATACTCATCTTCCATTGGATAAAAACTATTTGAAATAGCTATACGGTCTGGTTTTTTACAATTCAACTGTATCTGAGTGTCGTTAGAATATATTAGGTCATTAATATATCGTAAATATACATCATTATGGATGAAATTATAATAATAAAAATAGTTTCCATAGAAACTATTTCTTCTTTATGATTTATGATATTATTTTTTTCTCCTTTCTTTATCTCCCAGGTCATCCCCATTTAGATACCTCTATGACAATTAAAAATAGCACATGGTGTGACCTAGTTATCTATAGAACTGACAAATCAATATGGGAAATGTCTTATCACTTATATCTCTCTTCATGTCATCTTCCTTTAAAAAATTGTTTCAGTACTTGTCATTTACGAAAACTCATGGATAATATTCAGTTATTCTTTCAGTTTGATTAAATTGTATCATTTTTTGTTATTTTGGTGGATTTTTAGCATGATGAAATTTCAACATTCCATTATTGAGTTCCAATTTATATGTTTCATATGATGTTTCGACATCACAAATAATTCCACTATTTCTTATTCCAATAGGTACTTGATTACTAAAAATATTTTCAACTCTATATGATCATTTGTTTTCTCTCCATTAGCTTATCATCCATGAACCTTCCAAATTTTATTTTATTCTATTCTTATTTTTAATTTTGTTCACTTTTGTATTAACTTTTTATAGTAAGAACAACATCATTAAGTCCCATAACATTTTTCACTTCTCCACCAGTTTTGTGGAAAGGTCATCGATAACCTTAGCATGTTCTTTGATTTTATTCTATAGATACACTACATTATCTATGATTTCATGGATTTATGAAATTACACTCACTAGTTCTTCTAGTAATTCAACTTAAAATTCAAACTAATTAACATATTCTAATGATTCTTTAAAAATTGGATTTTACTTATTTCATCCTTTACATTTGATCTCATCATTATCAAAAGAATACTCAAGTTGCAACATGGGATCAACAATATAGGTAATCTGATTATCATAATCCTTATTTATCGATGGTTATGAATTTCCTATAGTAACCATAATGATGGCATTTTTCCAGTTTTAAATTATGGTTCCTCTTCTTTATAGAAGTTGTTACCATTATCTTCCACTTCGACGAAAAACACTTCTTTTGAAATTTAATTCCAGATATGAAGTCTCTCATTTTGAGAAACCTTTTATAAGGATTATCAGTATTTTCCACATCACATTATTGAACATAGTACATTCTTGAAAATTGATTGGAAATGTTCCCAAATCTACAACAATGAATACAATCCAAGGGTACCTTTTCCCCTATGATATTCTTGGAAATTAGGGAAGGAATTTATTTTTACACATATTCATTATCTCCACTATCTCTTGTGATTTTCATTTTTCCCATGTCTCAGAATTCCATTTCATTAATTACACAAGTTTTATCATCTTTCGGTTTAACTCTCCTATCATATTCCACCAAGATTCTAAAATGACCATCTAAGGAATGTTTGGAATGATCCATTTCCTCCAGGGATAACATCTTCTCATTATAAATGGGTTGAATTTTTCAAATTATTTTCATTAAAATATCAATGTCATTGACTTATTCTCTAATACCTGAAATTAAACCTACCAATTTAATAGTTTTTTTGAATATGGAATCCACATTCACATTCAGATGCATATTAAAATCATCAAACCATTTATGCAGGAGATATAGTTTCTCCACCTTCACGTTACTATCACCATCATAAATATTTTCATGTTTTTTCCCATGTAGACTTTGTTGAGGTTCATATCGTCACCTATAGATGCATATAATTAGAAAGAGACTTTGTGATATCATTCTGCACTTTAGCATATTCACCATGAATGTTTTTAGCTGTATCATTCAATGACTACCTTGTTGGATTAGTAACTGGAATTCATTTCATAGTAGAAAATTGGAATTCCATTCCATGAGATCTCAGATAAGAAATCATTCTGTTATATGAAATATAAAAATTAATTCAATTGAAGAAGGTAACTCCCCTAACATTGATTGAAATATTCATGATGCAAAAGGGTAGGTTATACACCAACAACCTTCCTTTTTTACCACATGAAGTGCCTCAGAACACTCTAAGAGTGGATGGGTGAATAAGGGTGTCATCATTTTCTTCTAATTTGAGGGAATGAGTTCCCACATTCATATTAACTCATTTAACATATATGATGGATTAAAATAGTTATCAAAGAATCACATGAAAATAGAAAACACAACTCTTTTAATTTGTTCAAAAATAAGGGATACGTCTAAGGATCATATGATGAAAGTGTGTTAGTCCTTCCAAAATCTACTTATATTCACTACTTGTGTAGTACCATATTTTTCTGAAATCACTCAATTCACGGTTCAATTCTGTTACAATGTTTTAAGGATATAATGATTCATCCCTAAGTACACTTCTATTGAAACCCCCAAGCTCAATACTTTGAGAGAATTCTAAATCAAATTATGAACATGGAGGTCACTTTAATCATTTTTTATTAATTACATTGTCTCTAACACAGAAAGATAATATTCTTTCACCTTATAAAAAATATGATTCTCTTTGAAAACCCACTCACATAAAAAAATGTTCAAAAAAATCCTTTCTGAATCCCCATTGTGAGCCACACACCTTCTTGAAGATTCTTTACCTTTGCAGAACAAACACTCTTTGTGAATCTTCCAATACATTATGATACAAAAAATAATCAAGAATTATCCTTTCATTTACAGAAAATCCATTTCCCATATCACTATGTCAATGCATAATACCATATCATCTAGAAGTACCCTTAAAAAAGCATTGAAAATAATTTGAGACAAGTAGTGTCTTCGCTATGCTCATTCTCATAGAGAATTCCTGCTTTGTAATGCTCTTTGTGAATTCAATGAGTTACTCTATTCTCATTCAAAACATTGATGCAAGTTTAGTGGGGGAGCTTTATATATATATTCTCAGCCATTACTCAAGATCCACCACCTCTTTTCATATTTTCTAGATCATCCAAATTGACTTCGTTTTGCATACAAATTTCACAAAGCATTCTGTCAATGACCACAAAGTACATCATCCCCAATTGTTAATCCCTTCTGAGAGCCCATCAAAATCAAAAAGCATTCCATCAATGACAAAAAATATCCACAAATCATAATAATATTAAACTCTGTCTACTTTCATGAAGCCTATCGTAATCATGATAAACACCATAAAAAACATTATTTCTTAGAGAAATGTAACACTCAATGACCTTTTTCACAAAACACATGGATTTTAAATTGTTCCATATGGCCTCCATGAAAAACCATTTTGATAAATTGAAATCCAACTTCCAGGTTTTGATCCCCAAAAATTTGGCCAAAATTGGGAAATGATGCCACCCAAAATACTGCTTTTGACTTGAACTTTAGGATACATTTTCATACAATATTCATGGTATTCACTTTGAGTATTGACAACAAACACAAACCGTTAAACATTTATAGAAAAGAACAACCTTGGTTCTATCCTGAAGAAGATTTCATAGATGTGAATAAAAATTTAATCATATGGATACGAGTCAGTGTAGGCATAAGTTGTATACAACTAGATGTCAAAGAACCATACTATTTACAGAGGGTGATTTTGTACTCATTCATCTATAAGAAATATTGGGTCACATTATGATACATGGTTAGGGAATATTGGTTTCATGTTGATTCATCCATTTGATGATGTTGAGAGAATCAGGTTGATTGAATAACAATTGGCACTTCCTCAAAAATATAATGTTATACCTGATTTTTTTTCATGTATCCAAAATATGTTAGTATCACCCCAACCATTCCCATATGATCGATGTGGATAAAATTGACCTTGAGATAGATACATACATTGTTGATAATATAATACATGTATTGGATTCTAGCAAGGAAACAATATGGCCATATTTCCTATATCGAGGAATCATGGGATAATGGAAGATGAGAAATTTTAATGTTATGTTGATATTTGTGCTCAGTAGACAGGCCTTTTTGGAATGAAATCCTAAAGATTCATAGAAGCGAAGCTCGTGTACAAATCATAATAAGGATAGAATATTGTAAGATCAAGCCCTTTTTGGGGTTGAATAGGGGTTGTATTCATGTTATCATTATTCCATATTTAAATACATTTTGTTTTTGATATAACATGGATTTTTATGGGTTTAATTTTTATAAGAATGAATGAAAAAGGTGTTTTGAATGGTTGAGGAATGGTAAAGTAACACCACGACCCCAGTTGAGCAAACCGTGCAACCCCAGACACTAGGGAATTTCATGGTTGGGGAACATTTTTAAAAATGATGTGACCATAAATGATAAACCATTAAGTCATACAATAAGTATTTTAGAGTCTGATAATGGTTTGGGAAAACTATGTGCCATTGCCCAGCTAACCATCCCTGGGAATTAAAATCCCCATAAGAATAATTTAAAAATTCAATGAACCCCTAAAACATTCTTATTTTATAACCCATTCAACCGTTGGAGGTACGTCCAATTTTAAAATCATTTGGAAGTGATTCTATGGATGTCTGAAAACTAATCTTCATGATCCAATTCACAGATAATAGATCCACTACTCTCCTAGTATGTGGATTCAATCTTGTCTCATTCTCTTTCATCTTCATTTCTTCTCTAATTCATTTGGTGTGGAAATATTCACCTTGTCTAGTAGTTGATTTTATATAGTTTAAATATGTAGATCTTGGATTATGGATATAGATTTAGAAAAAATATGAATTTTTTTATCTTGATTTTTATCTTTCATATTTGTATATATATTTATGTCATTGTGTTGTTCAGTTCTCATGTTTTCCAGTGGGTGATCATTTATTAATGAATTGAGGATTGTGTTCGATTACTCAAATCCTATAATATTATTATCAATTACATGTATGTTATTTTATAAAATTTAGAGTTCATTTATCAACATGAATTGCTAAATTAAATCAATTAATGTGGTAAATTAATTATTTGGGGAATTGGATATTTGATAGAATAATGAAAATTGTTGAATTAATATAATTAATTGATGAATTAATTATTAATGTATTTAATTTAGAAATTGGGATAATTAAATGTCAAATAAATTATCATAATATTGAATTATAAGATTAAGGCTAATTAATTATTAGTTAATTATAAAAATTATAAATTTTGAATGTAAAAAATAATTGATTTGTTAATATATAATTAGATGATGAGATATGAAATTATTAATTAATTTATTAAATAATTAATAAAATTTATGTGGTTAATTATTTTATTAATTTCTTAAAATATGATATGTGATTAATTAATTGAAGAATTAATTAATGGGATAGACAAAGTTAATTATTTTTTCAATTAATTAATTATAATTTTTTCCTTAAAAAATTATAGAATTAATTGATGGGATTGGATTAGTTAATATATGAATCTGTTAATGGTTAATTATGATAACATTACACTTCTTGATTAATCATTATTTATGTTATATTTTGAAATGTTTGTATATATATATATGTATATATATATTCGTAGTTTAGAATTTGAGTTATAGAAATGATGATCTATGACAATGATATTTATGCATGGATGGTAAATGGGGTGATAGACATGGTGACCTATGTCAAATATTTATAAAAATGGTTGAAAAATGGGCTACTAGACATTATGATCTTGGCCAATGACTTATTAGTATGATTGAGATTTTGGGTTCTATACATGACTCTCGAAGACCATGATATACATGCATGGATGATAAATGGGGTGCTAAACACGACATTCTACACCTAAGACATTGCTATTGGGAAATTGTTCTATGTGGAAGTAATAATGAATTTCATGTGAAATGGATAATGTAACCGCAAGTACTATAATGATTTGTGGATTAAATATGTAATATGGTTCAAAAATCGTTATGGGCATATAATGTATTGAGGAAAGGGTGTCCATTGGAACAATGTGGTCTATGTGGATTAATAATTATTAATTGAAAATGTTATAATGGTTTACTTATTAATTGTAATTATTTTTTTATATAGATTCATACACATGTAATTGAGTGGAATTTTTTTATATACCATTGGTGGTGGCCTAATGTGTTGTACTCACTCCCTTCTTAGGATACCTGACTGGAACTTAAATAAACATCTTTATTGCAGGATCTGTTATTGTCAAGGGCCATGTATTAGATTGATGAGTTTGGGATGGATCTTGGATGAGGGAAACACACATGGTTCGAGACCCACATTGGACTCGTCAGTGTATTTGTCACTATAATAATTTTATACACTTGACATTTACCATACCATCTAATGTATAATTCTCTGTTTGGATAATGTATTTTCTCACCTTGACTGTTTTTTGTTAGTTGTATTATTTAAAGTAATAATTAATATTCCTATATTTTTTCTTATATTCTCTTGTATTTTACAATAATAAAAGATGGTAAAGTCTCTCCAATATCGATTTATACGAATTTCACTACTATCTCTTAGCCTCTGGCGTATGGGGAGCCACAACTGAGGTCATGACACTAACCAGATTGGGACACTGATGTGTGTCACCTGGTAGAGGATGTTACCGAGAATTTATTGAAATATAATTCATTGAAGAATAATAATTATATAAAAGACAGCGTGTTACATTATACCACCATTAAAATTAATTTCACCATATAAATTTTCATGGGTAATAAAATGGTTTAAACTATAATTAAACATTCATATAAGTACACATCATAAAAATTAATAATAAAAATTCAATTTTGAGGGAATGTTGGTTTCATAACAGAAACCCAATGTAACTCCTATCTATATTTCCACACAAGATAATTTATTTTAGGAGTGATGATTGGACTTTGACAGAAAGTGTAAATAGTTATAGATATTCAAAATGATCATTAATCACCATTAAGTGAATGATATATATAATTTTAAGGGAATTTAAAATAAATCATTCATTGTTTATAAGACCATTTATTCATGTAAAATGATGTTATTACGTTAAATATTTGTTAGTATCCCTTTCTACATCATAAGGAATTTATTAAACATTTAATAATATTATGAAATATAATTACTTATTTTTATATTATTCCATATGAAAAATATCATCATTTATTTTTTCCATGATTGATTTCAATGATTTCACATACTCCATGAAATGATGGTGATTATTTCCTCCCAGATTTACAAATAGATTGGGATGTAGAGTTATATTTCATTGTATTTTTTTAGTTATCATTACAGAAAAATTGTTATCATAGGGTATACAATATACATTAATCATCAAATAGAGAGATAATAGAAAAATATCTACAAATTCATCAAATTATTAAAAAAAATGGTTCCTCAAATTTTATACATTTTAACCCTTCATAAAGTTGAAAATACAAATAATTGGATTGAATTTCAATAATTTTTTCAAAAAGTTTTTATCATTTATCCTATATATATCATAAGTATCTCTTTTTTCCATATACCAAACATATGAATATATTTATCACATATTCTCTTGAATCATTGTAATATCATGAATTATCCAAAATCATTATTGGAAACATTCATGATTCCATATTACGATAATTCGTAGATATATTTTTTAAATGCATAATTGTTATCAATATCATGAATGATAAAATAAGACAATTTTCAATAAATCCTTATATAGTCACAAGGTAACTAGTATGATAAAAAAATTATTCATATTCAACATATCATTGTCCAGACTTTAATATCATAACCTTAAGAATATATTAAGGGGTTTCTTTTAATTAATCAATGGTTTCAAATAAATATCATCTTGGTATTAAATCACATTTTCGATTCTTCATCACAATTCAACATATGTATTTAAATCCTTAATGAAAAATATATTAGTAAAATAATTATATATATCATGATTTTAATGGCATAATATTTTAATTCAAAAAATATAAAATTTATTCATCCCACTTCCTTCTCAAAAAATTAGTTAAACTAAATTATATAATTATGTAATATCTCTTTTCTAAAATATGAAATATTTTTCATGTTATTAAGTTAATAAATGAAATGTAATTCATTATTCTTTTTTTAACATATGAAATACTATAATAACATCCCACTCTATTCAGATGACATGTAATACTTATTAATCTCTAGAAATATAACCAATACTTGCACAATCTTCCATATTCACTTAATGATATTTTCACTTAGGAAATCATTTTTCAAAAATCAAATATTTTACTCATCTAAAACATTCACGGTTATCCCAGATCCTTCAAGTATATATCGTTGACTAAAACCAGATATCATAGTACGAGAAACATATATCATAGGGAAAAACATAATATTTGTATATTACTTATATGTTGTTTATACCATGAAACCTCAATTAGTATATAAAACTATAGATTTGTACTAGGTTATTAATAGACATATTTTATTTAAATCCTTCATGATGGTTTATAAATGGTTGTTAAATTTACAAGGCACATCCTAATAGAGTTTCAAACTAGGTTTTTAATAAGGCTTGTTGTTGTGAAAATGTTCATGATAGAGATCAGATCAATACATTGTTTTGGGATGTTTTATCCTTATGTAAATCTACTCCAGAGCCACACTGTAATGATCCGAAAATTCCGTGGAAAAATTTTATTTTTGTAAATACATGGGAATTTTACGAGTACATAATATCTAACGATGCCTGATTCTAAGGAAAGGTGTGCCTGGAATAAATTTCTGATGTGTAGTTTAGGTACATTCAGTAAATGTATGAGTGTGATTTTATATCTTTTGAACCAGTGCTCGGAATTAAAATCTTATGACACCGTTGAACTCGTAGTTCAGATATTTGGTTAATAACACGTTTACCACCGTTGCATTTTATAGAGGTTGGAAGTTAATTTTTGGGGTTTCTAAATAAAATTAAATAAAAATATGTGTAGCATATTTTTATTCGATTGGTGGTTAAAAACTCCAAGTGGAGGTTAGTGGTGGGTCCCATCACAACCTAACCACCCTTGGGACGATGTTATTAGGTGGGTAACTCTCGAGCCCCTTAACTCCTCTAACCCCCCTTTAAACCCCTTGATCTCCCCATTAATGGGAGAGCTCTTGAACTTCCCCTTAATGGTGCCAACACACCTAATGATTAATTAATGACCATAATTAATTATCTATTGGAAAACATTTGAATTATTTTTGAATGCTTGGAAACAATAAAATAATAGAGAAGCTATTATTTTATTTAGGTTTATCCATCCTTTTTGGGTGGAACATTGGAGAACTCTTGGAAGAACTCCATTAATTCCACGAAGAACACAAAGAATTCCCATCATCTCTGAAGAACATCGAGCATCATATTCATCCATCTTCAACCAAGGAAAGGAAGAGAAGCCCCTCTGCCCACAATATACACCGACGATTCCATCTCGACTCATCATCTCTGGGCTCTTCATACTCTGAAATTGACAAAAAGATGTTCGTCTCCCATGACGTCTGTCTTCCACGACTCCGTCGTTGATCACAAAAATCCAGGTAGGGGAGTTTCGAGTTGTTTATATATTGAACATAGTCGTTAAAATTTATGGATGAGAACCGAATGATAACACCATAACGAGGAGGGCACAGACCGTAAGAACACGTCCCGACCATCCGCCCTTTGATTAACCTTGTTGATGATGATAGAGGTGGACCGACGACGACCATTGTCGGGCCGGCTACGAAGGAAACCAATCGCCTAAGGCCGCAGGAAAAAGGCGTGGCACCGTCGATCCCTGTGGAGGAGCCAAGGGTCGCGGCCAAACCGGTCCACTGTGGAGGAAGCATGGTGTCTTCGTGCCACACAGAGGACCATGGGGCCATGGCGATGATGGGCCATAGGGGTGATGGCGCAGCGCCATTGCACCACACGGAGGGCAGCAGGACCGCGGTGCCGTCACGCCGCAGTAGAAGCTGGTCGGGTCGGCCAGCCGCTCGTCCATCCCAAAGAAGCAATACCTTTTCGGGTCCCGCATATGCTGGACTGGCACCACCTTGCTCTGGTTCGGTCCACCCAAACAATTATACAATTATGGTGCCAGGGGGCCCGGGCTACCCCCTGGGTGCAGCTACGGCAGGCTACCGGGTTGTCCACAGGTCGGGCCGCCTTCGACTGGGCCGCCCTCGTGTCGGGGCGTCCCTTCGGGCTGGGACACCCCCTCGGGATAGGACGTTCCCTTGGACCGTGTCAGACACACAGATTAGGTTGGATCCTAGTACGGACCAGGTTGGGTCATTCTGGTCGGGCTAGGCCGGACCGGACCTAGACCCCGTTGACTCTTTTCACATTTTTGACCGTATTTTGGACTAAGAGTGTCCAAAAGACGGACCATCTGCAGCGATAGAAGGAATAGAGCATGGTGGTAATTTTGGCATTCCCCACATGAGGTTTGGACACTGTTGGGGTAAGGCCGGGTTGGTTTGAACCTAAAAACCAATCGGGCCCCCTGGAACATACATGCCAATAACTCACAGACATGGAATCTGATTGATGTACTGTCTTTCATGTTGGGTTCCTTATGATGAGATGAAACTATGGGATACATAAACTCATGAATTTTTGGTAGTTAATGTATCGACACTTGGCTCGGGGAGCGGTCCCTCCTAGAGTCGAGTGTGCTCTGTGCGGAAACCCGATGGCTGGCTGCGACTGAGGTGACATGATCCTTCATGACTATGACAATAACAATACTATTCCAAGATCCTCTAGGGGCTAGACATTGATAACTTCAGTACCGAGATCATCCATCGGTTCGTCAGTGATGAATTCTCTACCAGGATCCTCCGTTGGTTCGACATCGATGACTTTTGTACTGGGGTCCTCCGTGGGTTCGACAGCGTTGATAATGTTCCAGGATCATACATGGGTTCGAAAAAGGAGATTATTCAGAGGCTACTTCTAATCATCTCTACCCCTTTTCATGAGTTTTGTACCTATGAGATCTGATTCTTTTCTTTCAGTTGTTATCATCAAGGTGATTGAGTTTACATCCTTTGTGGAATGGGTTATGCTTGGGCTCGAGTGTTGGAGTTGGATTGTGATTGGTAACATAGGTATATGTATGGTCATATACCTATGAATGGATGGATGATACTTCGTGATTGCATCTTACAACTCTGGTTATCCTTAATGGATTCTGGGAGACCTTCGGGGGACATGGGGTCCCCTACTGAGTATTGTTATTCTCACCCCAACACGGGCTTCTCCCTCACCTTGTTGTGTTCTATGCAGACAATGGTCAGTAGTGATTGAGGATGAGGGTTATGGAAGGGAGGCTTCTTCGAGATGGACTAGATAGGAAGTATCTCAGGGATGATTTGTTCGAGATCTATACCTACCCTTCAGTTAGGATTCCCCATTGGATGATACATGAGCTGTTTTTCCCTTTTAACATGTACTTTTTGTTCAGTTGGGTTTGTAAACTGGCCCACTTACATTCAGCACACCATACCTTCCTATATTAGTACATGTTTCTTCTAATGCTTGCATTCAGTCTATGTGTGATATAGGTTTCAAGGAAATGCCTTCCATTTCATAACAGGGATTCACCTTTGATGCTAGTCGACAACCCTTGGCCTATGGAAGGCGGTATTGGGGTAGTCACAGCATGGGCCCCGAGGACAAGACATGAAAAATTGGTATCAGAGGAGTCTTTTCTACCACAGAACATGGACTTTGATTCTTTTAATGGAAATAGTGTTAAGTGTTTTGTGTGTGGTTATCAGTTTAGGAAAACCGGTGTTGGTGCGGCGGTCGACATATCCATGCACTAGGTCTCTGACTTCTGATTTCCGACTCAGTGCACGAAAACACTGATTGTGTGGGTGTTTCCATTGAAATGTTTTCTTAATGATTACTTTGTGTTAGCTCACTAGGTATATTTTTTGACCGTGGTGCACTTGTATCTTTCCAGGATGGCCCCATGTAGGCAGCCATCTAGTGTTCCAATTTTCGTATGAGATAGAAGCCCACCAAGCGACGAGGCCTCGATGTAGGGCCCCATCATAGTGGAGGTACCATTGGTACCCCCACCTGTAGGGCCACCGATACCACCAGCACTAGTAGTAGAGTGTGCATGCCGTCTGAGTGCATTGCACGAGTTCCAGTGTAAGAGGCCTCCCAGGTATAGGGGAGAGACAGACCCAAATGCAGCTGAGGATTGGTTGGAGGTTGTTGTGGGAGTTTTTAGATTGGTAGGGACAACACCCGATCTCATGGGGATCCTTACCACTGGTCTCCTACATGAAGCAGAAGTCAGATGGTGGAGGTTAATGCTCCAAGTGAATAATGAGGAAACACTACTCTGGATAGACTTCAGGAGTCTCTTCCAGCCTGAGTTTGTTCCAACCACCCTTTGTGCAGTGTAGATACAAGAGTTACTATATCTGCAGCATGGAAGCATGAAGGTAGCTCAGTACTCAGCGAGGAATAATGACCTCTCGCGCTACTCCACGGATATAGTATGGGACCCATTCTTTAGGGACTAGACCTTCGAGTAGGGACTCAGGAATGAGATCAAGGATTCGATGATCTCCCTCAGCATCCCGACGCATGTGGGGTTGCTATAGTGATGCCTTCTTGTGGAGAGTTTTCTTGGTGAGAAGATACTAGCAGCAAGAACCACCATAGGGGGACACGTATCAGAGTCTTATGGTAGTAGACAAATATCATAGGGGTCCAAGAAGACCATGCCATCAGGGGGAGACCCTAGGATACAGGTTCGGTTGTGCAGGGAACATGAGACAGATCCATCTATACAAGGATCAGGCAGAGCTATGCATGCATTGGTTGGGCCATAAGGCTTTTGACTACCCGACCCTCCATGCAGATGAGCAGCAGACAACAGACGGACCTCCCAGGACGAGGTAGAGGTTTGACTGTGCTGGTCTGCCAGGAGTAGGAGGACGTGGCAGAGGAGCTGGCTGAACAGCAGGTGGTGGATGACGTTTTGAGGCCCTACCACCACCACCACCAGGAGGTACTCCTCGACCATAGGGAGCTGGCAGATAGAGGCAGGCTCAGCTCTCGGTAGTCAAGGCCTACGACCACGGTGCACCTGATAGGATTCGAAGTACTATCTTCGTCTACTCCACCCTTGCTGCAGTACTTATAAAAACAGGTGTGAGTCATTAATTTTTTATCGATTCCCTCATTCGGAGCTCAGAGATTCTGACAGAGTCATTGGCTCGATCCTTACGACTAGAGACTCACACAAAAGAAGACTTGAAATTACGCACTGGTTCCGGCAGTGTTATCTTACTCTAGGAGGCGAGAGCTTTGGCTGGGATCACCTTGTAGTGGGGTCCATGCCTTAAGACATCATCCTGGGTATAGACTAGATATCCAAGGTTCATGCTCAGTTGGAATGTATTTGGTGGATAGTGAAGTGTGTTTGCGAGTATGGGATGAGTTTTACCTTCACCGGCGAGAACGGAGCCTTTGCAGAGCAGGATGGACTAACCCAGAGGAGGGGGCATCCAATCACACATCAGTTGGCTAGCCTCATTCTCGAAGCAGATGATGTGCATATTCCATGTTTTCCTGTTGTGGTGGATCAGTACGCTAATGTTTTCCCTGATGATGTCCCATGACTACCTCCTCACAGAGAGGTGGACTTCTACATTGACATGTACCCTAGGATGGCACTAATATCTACTCTAGTATATCGGATGTCTCCCACCGAGCATCGTGAGCTGTGGGTACAGCTAGATGACTTGCAGGGGAAGGGATTTATCTGACCTAGTGTTTCACCATGGGCATACCTGATTTTATTCACCAAGAAGGTGGATGCGAGCTTCTGTCAATGTGTTGATTATCGGTGCCTGAACCAGGTGACCATGAAGAACTAGTATCCACTCCCAAGTATTGAAGATCTCTTCGATCATCTTAAGGGTGCATGATGGTTCTATAAGATAGACCTTTGGTCAGGCTATCATCATCTCAGAGTTATAGATGAGGATGTGCTGAAGATGACCATCCGGTGTCAGTATGGACGCTATGAGTTCTTGATTATTCCCTTCGGCGTATCCCACACTACAATAGTGTTCATGAGTCTCGTGAACTGGATCTTCCAGCCTTACCTCGATCTCTGTGTCGTAGACTTCATCGATGACATACTGATCTACTTTAATTCTGAGGAGGAGCATGCCTACCATTTTCAGGTAGTACTTGACACACTCTGAGAGCAGAAGCTTTATGATAAGCTCTCGAAGTGCCAGTTTTGGATCCGAGAGGTACAGTTTCTAGGAAACGTCATCTCGGAGGGTGTATTTCCAGTGGATCCAGCAAAGATTGAGGAAATACTTTCTTGGGAGCCACCCAAGAGTGTGATGAAGGTACAAAGTTTTCTAGTAATGGTTTGGTACTATCATAGATTTTTGCTAGAATTATCCAGAGTTTCAGCACTGCTTTTAGAATTGATGAAGAAGGGGAAACCCTTTGTGTGGTCAGAGAGATTCCTGCAGATCTTTCAAGAGCTGAGAAAGTGGTTGACTAGTGTATCCATCTTGAGGGTCCCGATGGAGGGTGTTGGGTATATAGTTTACTACGATGCATCAGGGACCGTACTTGGGTGTGTCCTGATGCAGGAGGGAGAAATGATCGCATATGGTTCTCGGTAGTTGAGACAACACGAGAAGAAATACGCTACCCATGACCTAGAGTTAGCAGCAGTGGTCATCCCCTTGATGATGTGGTGGCACTAACTTATGTGCGAACACTAAACAGTCTACTCTAACTACGAGAGTCTCAGGTACATCTTCTCGTAGAAGGACATGATCCTCAGCCATCGGCGTTGGATTGAGTTCCTCAAGGATGATGACTTTTAGATAGTCTATACTCCTAGGAAGGGGAACGTTGTAGAAGATTCTATCAATAAGAGAACATGGATTTATCTACTAGGAGAGGCAACATAGGTGCTGGTTGGGTTATAGATATCCTTCTTGGATAGATATGGAGAAATCTTTCTACAGTCTTTCACAGTCACACATCCACTACTTCAGAGAGTCGGGGAGGCACAACATGGGGACATTGACTGTGAGATGTGACATGCTCAGATATCCATAGGTCAGGAACCAGATGGATTTCCTAATGGTGGGGAGAACTTCATTCTTTTCAGAGGATTTACCATGGTACCAGTCACACTTCAGGAGGAAGTATTGAGGGAGTTCCACAAATCTCCTTTATATTTTCATCCAGGAGTGGCGAAGATGTATCCAGGCCTCCGACGACAGCACTGGTGGCCAGGTATGAAGAAGGTGGTTGCATATTTTTTCCAACGATGCCTTACTTTTCAGCATGTGAGGGCAGAGTACTTGGTTCCAACAGGATTAGTTCATCACTTAGAGGTCCCAGAGTGGAAGTTGGATGGGATATTAATGGATTTTGTGTTGGTACTTCCACGTACATCCAGAGGACACTACTCTTTCTGGGTAATTTTCGACCGACTCACTAAGTCAGCTGACTTCCTACCGCTCAGAGAGCAGGGTTCATTAGAGAGCATGGGATGACTCTACATTTAGGATATTGTACAGCTTCATGGTGTTCCATTGATGATTGTCTCCAATTGAGATGAACATTTCACTTCCAGGCTTTGGAAGGGGTTGTAGGAGGCTTTCAAGATGCTGCTTTTCCTGATTACCACCTTCCATCTTCAGACAGATAGTCAAACTAAGAGGACATTTCAGACTCTTGACGACATGCTCCATGCATGCATCCTCTACTTTGGTCGCATCTGTAAGGATCATTTACCCTTGTTAGAGTTTGCGTATAATAACTACTACCACTCCACCATCGGGATGACCCCATTTGAGGCACTTTATGGCTGACCTTGCATATCGCCTCTATGGTGGACTGTCCTAGGGGAGTCACCCCTTATGGGACCTGAGATGGTGCAGGAAATGATGGAGATGGTGCAGATCATCCAGAAGTCTCTGAATACTGCACAGAGCAGGCAGAAGTCTTGTGTTGATAGGAGACAGAGACCACTATAGTTTGAGGATGGCGACCACATATTTCTATAGGTCTCACCTTCATGAGGTATATGGAGATTTGGCTGAGGCGGTAAGTTATCTTCATGATTATTTGGACATTTCTAGGTCCGTAGTAGAGTAGGTGAGGTGGCTTACTTCTTGACTCTTCCACCTCAGTAGCACAGGGTGTAGGACGTCTTCCACGTATCTCAGTGGAGGAGATACGTGCACGACTCATCCCACATCATCGAACACAAGGTGATATATATTGATGATGGGGTGACACTCATGGAGGTTCCAGTGGAAATTGAGGATCGACATGAGCGGGTCGGGTGTGGACGGTCGATACCTCTGGAGTGCGTTCGCTGGCAGCACTGGAACCTCAAGGAGAGAACATGGGAGCGGGAGGTTCGAATGTCTGCTCAGTACGCTCATTTGATTCCATAGAGTGAGTTGTAGCTTACGGGGACATAAATCCCGTGGATGGGGATAATGTAATGACCCATAAATTCCGTGGAATTTTTTTTCTTAAATACATAGGAATTTTACAAGTACACAGTTTCTGACGGCGCCTGATTCTGAGGCCCAGTTTTCCCGGAATCAATTTCAGAAGATTATTTGGGTACATTTATTAAATGTATGAGTGGGATTTTAGAGCTTTTGATATGGTGCTCAGAATTGAAATATGAGGACACTGTTAAACTTGCAGTGCCAGTATTCTCTTAAGGAGACCTTTACCGCAGTTGTGTTTTATCGAGGTTGGAAGTTAATTTTTGGGGTTTCTAAATAAAATTATATAAAAATATGTATAGCATATTTTTATTTGATTAGTGGTTAAAACCACAAAGTGGAGGTTAGTGGTGGGGCCCACCATACTCTAGCCTCCCTTGGGAGAATGTTATTAGTTGGGGCCCACCCGATCCCCTTAACTCCTCTAACCCCCCTATAAACACCTTGTGCTCCCCATTAATGGGGGAGCTCTTGAACTTCCACATAATGGTGAACAAATTCCTAAATATTAAATAATGACCCCAATTAATTATCTTTTTGAATACTTTTGAATTATTTTTGAATTCTTGGAAACAATAAAATAATAGAGGAGCTATTATTTTATTTTGGGTTGGCGATCCTTTTTGGGTAGAACTTTGGAGAACTTTTGAAAGAACTCAGTTCTTTCCACGAAGAACACAAAAAACACCCCTCATCTCCAAAGAACATCGAGCATCATAGTCTTCCTTCTTCAACCGGGGAAAGGAAGGGAAGCACCGCCGCCCACGAAATACACAGATGACGTCATCTCGACTCCTCTTCATTAGGCTCTTCCTCCTCCGAAATTGATGGAACGACGTCCGTCTCCCACGACGTCTGTCTTCCGCAACTCCATCTTTGATCACCGAAATCAAGGTAGGGGTTTTTGTGTTCTTTATATTTTGAAAATCGTTGTTAAAATTTATGGATGAGAACCAAATGATAACACCATAACGAGGTGGGATCGGACCGTACGAACATGGCCCAACCCTCCACCCTTTGATTATCCTTATTGATGATGAAAGAGGTGGAGCGACGATGGCCTGTGTCAGGAAGACCATGAAGGAAACCGACAGCGCAAGTCCACCGGAAAAAGGTGTGGCACTGTCATCCCCCACAAAGGAGCAGAGGGCCACGAACAAACCATGTCTTGGTGGAGGACGGGCGACACCATCGCGCCGCACATAGTACCATGGGGCTGCGGCAATACCGGGCTGTGGCGGTGATGGAGTGGTGTTGTCGTACCACACGGAAGGCAGTAGGACAGCGACACCGTCTCGCCAAGGTGGAGATGTGGTGGCGGCCGTTCGGGCCGACCGCCGTGAAGCCGAAGTGGCTCGCCGCTCGGCCAGAAAAGAGGAGCAAGACCCCATCTGGTCCCTCGTATACTTGACCGACACCACCTGGCACCGGTTTGGTCCACCTGAATGGTTATAACATTCAGGTTCTAGGGGCATGCGCGACCCCCTGGGCGCATCTAGGGCATGTCGCCGGGCCGTCCTCAGTCGGGCTGCCATTGGTCGGGCCACCCACGGGCCACACGTCATTCGGTCGGGCGGCCCTCAGGTCAGACAGTCCCTTTGGACCAGGCCACCCCCTCAGGGTGGGCCGTTCCCTTAGACTAGGTCCGATCACAGTACTAACAAGATCGAGTCAGGTCGGTCTGGCTAGGCGGGACCAGACCCGGACCCAGATGACTCTTTTCCCCATTTTGTCCGTATTTTAGAATACGGGTATCCGAACGACGAACCATCTGTGGCGATGGATGGCTTAGAGAAGGATGGTACTTTTGGGATACCCTGATTGAGGTTTGAAATCATTTGGGGTATGATCGGTTTTGTTTGAACTTAAAAACCAACTGGGACCCTGGAACGGAAATGCCAATAACTCACAGACCAGGCATTCTATTGACGCGTCATCCATCTCGTTGGGTTCCTTATGATGAGACATAACTATGGGATACATCATATCAAGACATTGGGGTTGATTTTGTATTAACACTTGGCTCGGGAAGTGGACCCTCCCATAGTTGAGCGTGTTGTGTGCGGAAATCCTATGGCTGGTTACGAGTTAGATGACAGGATCTTCCATGGCTTCGACATCGACGATACTGTACATAGATCCTCCGTGGGTTTGACAACAATGACTTCTGTACCGGGATACTCTGTGGGTTCGACAGAGATAACTTCAATTTTGGGATCCACCATGGGTTCGATAGTGATGTCTTTTGTACTGGGATCCTCCATGGGTTCCACAACACTGATACTGTTCCAGGATCCTTGGTGGGTTAGACAGAGGAGATGATTCAAATGCTATATCCAATCATCTCTACCCATCTTCACGCTTTGTATACCTATGTGAGCTATGTATTTTCATTCAGTTGTTATCATCTAGGTGATTGAATTTACTTCCATTGTGGAATGGGTTATGTATGGGCTCGAGTGATGGAGCTAGATTGTGATTGGTAACATAGGTATATCTATGGGAATATACCTATGTAGAGATGGTGATACATCTTGATTTCATCTGACTACTATGTTTTATTCTTAGTGGATTCTGGGAGACCTTTGGGGGTCTTAGGGTTCCATACTGAGTATTGTTATACTCACCCTTGCACGGGCTTCGTCCGTACCTTGTTGTGTTCTATGCAGATGGTGGTCAGCAGTGATCAAGACTGAGGGTGAGGGACGGGAGGAAGCTCAAAGCTGGAAAAGACGAGACGTACCTCTGGGATGAGTTTTTCGAGATATGTACCTACCCATAGGTAGGACTCCTTGGTGGACAATCGAAGAGCTATTTTTTCGCTTTTACTTGTACTTGTTGTTCAGTTGGGTTTATATATTGGCCCACTTACTTTCAGCACACCTTACATTTCAAGATTAGTACTTTTTTCTTCCACCGCTTGCATTCAGTCTTTGTGTGATACAGGTTTCAAGGAAATGCCTTACCTTTATTATCAGGGATTCACCTTTGGTTCCAGTCTCTAGCCCCTGGCCTATGGATGGTGGGCTTGGGGTAGTCACGGCATGGGCCCTGAGGATGGGTCGTGAGACACACCCACTTTTAGATTCCATACACGGATGTAATTCAATACAGTCCACTCTGTCAATCCCTTACCAAAATTCCATGACATTTTTCAATACATTAACTCATCCATATATAGATCCTTATAGACATCGCAGGAAATGTCCTTAGAAATATACCAAGGGATGTCACCAAATATTTGTAATCATAATTTCAAAATATTGAATAAACAATTCATTTGATAACATCAATTTAGACCCATTCTTAACAAATAGTGATACTACATCAATTTTTATTAATATTTAGAACGTTGAAAAATTACAAGCATAAGGACCATAATAGTTTTGCATCATTGAAAACATGGTATCAAAATAATCAATCTTGTTTAATGATCTCCAATATCATACATAAGGATATTACACTTTATAAATACTACATTAATAATTACAGTATAATATGTTGAATAGAAACATATTAATGAGGAAAGATAAGATTTTTAGTTAGGGAAAAAATAAATGTGTTACAAAACCATGATATAAGAATAAGGTTACGGGAACATGAGAATAACATGTAAAATAAAACCCTTCATATCAACAAACTCAAACATGAATCCTGGAATAAATATTGAATTTTCTAAATGGACTAATAATTTTGGAATTAAGATAATAATCCATTAATGAATTACAGAATCATAATAGATTTGATTTTGAAAGGCACAGAAACATACACAATAATTTCCATTATCATCATGGAATCGATTCCAAGGACATCATAGTGGTTTCAGCTCACTACCCAAACCAACATGGTAGTCACAGTTCCCTTGAAATACCATGTTATTGGAAGAATGAAATTACTGAACCAGTTTCACTCCCATTTCGAGAAATGTATTACTAAACTAGGTTCACATACAATTTTGGACCTGTATAAATGAACTGAGTTCTCCACTCATTAAAACCATATCATACTACACAGTGTTCACTCCTCACTTCATCCCCTTTATACTAAACATATTTCACTTCTAATTCATGTAATTTCATACCGAACTGAGTTCACATCTCTTTCTATTAAATTCAAACTAAACTGAGTTCACATCTCATTCCATAATTTTCATATTGAACCAGTTTCACATCTTTTTCTATGCATGTATTACTGAACTGGGATTACATCCCATTCCATCCATGTATTTCTGATATACATTCACTTCTCATTATATACCTCTAATAATGAACCATGTTCACATATTTTCCATACATTTTGTACTGAACTAATTTCATATCCTATTCGAACTATGTCTATCTCAATAGATAAAAAACATTACAAAATGCATTGGAGGGAGATATAAACCCCACCAAATGTATAATGAAATCATCTTACGTGTGAAATAAGATAATAAGACATTCATAAGTTCATGGATCTTAAAAATATGGTATATATAAGCATTATATTATAATACCTTAATTTAAATGGGGATGACACAAATTTCATCATATTGTTACAATTGGAAAATATACCTGACCCAAATTATTTATCATAGAATATCAATTGAAAGGATGAGGTTTTTATAATTGTTTTATCATTATATAACCACTAGAAGAGAAATGGGATTCATAAAAAACATTCGACTAATTAATAAATTTTTATATAGTTTATAATACTTGTTTCTTAAGATCATAACCCTAGTAAAGAATAATTTGTATTAAATGATATTACCATAGATGGTGAATTTTTTTATAAGATAACAAGGAACTTAAATTTGACTTGTAAATAATATTTTAAGACATATAACCTTTTTAAAATCATTTTAACTGAATCCTATTTCATGAAATTTATATTAATCATAATAAAACATTTAAAACATTTTTTGAGGAAAATAATCTTGAAACATTTCGAAGTTCCCCATAACTCTTAAAAACATATGAATTACAATACCCCGAATCATAACACTATATGAATAATATAATATCATAAAATGATGGAAATTATTAATATAACATGTAAATAAAATGAATATACACATCATAGAAGAATATAGTTTCATAATATGGCATCTGTCTGAAGGAAGGAAATTTGAGAAAAAATTACTTAATCGATTTAGAATATTTTAAACCATAAACCACTTCAAATAGAAATAATAAAATGGATTTATAAATAGAAATAAATTTAAAAATATGAATTATTGATTAAATTAATTTTAATTAATCACAAAAAAAAGATTAGGGTATTGAAAAAGGAAAACAACCTGAAGGAATAGAAGTGAGACTAAAAATCCTGTTATGAAATGATTAACATTCAAATCATGATCATCATGGAATAAAAAAATATATTAAAAATTTTAATATCATGAGATAATTTAAATTAATTATATAAAATAACAAATGTCAATATATAAATCACTCAATAAAATAAGAGGTAAATATACCATATATCTCACAGAAATAAATGTGAGATTGGAAAAACAATACCGTTTGTATTGACTATAACTGTTCTCTTTCAAAAAAATTGTATAATAATTATATGTAAATTTTATATCTAAAAAATAAACATATTATTTTTTTTAATATTATATATTATTTTTTTTATGAATTTATATTTCCCATTAGATGAAAATTCTATGTTTATGTTACATTTTGGATGAAATACACATTTTTCATATATATTTTGATTTATTATTCATGATCATCAATCATATATCATGAATTAATTTTTAAAATAAATAAATAATAAAATTAAGTAAAATATATATTTAGTATATAAATAATAATAATAATAGTCTACAAAAGGAATAGATATAAAAGTAGTGAAACATTTATCGAGATAGTAATAAGTACATACACATTAACACTATTTTCATTTTATTATTGTTTTGAATTAAATAATGTAATTGAAATATATATGTATACATTTATATATTATAATTTAAGTATATTTATTATTTGATATTTCTAAAATATGTTTACTGAACCCTTCTTTAATACATTCCATGATAATTTTGAATGAATCACATCATTTTGTGGAGGTGGTAATCCATACGTCCACACATGAGGTTATTGTATTGACATAAAATTTATTGAATGAATGTTTGTGTTATATAATAACATAAAATAGAAAATTAATTCATAAAATTCATATATATCCCAATAAAATATTATTTCCATCAATATTCCACCCCATATGTTTTGAGAAAGGAAAACTTAATGACATCATTTAGTGTGGTTGTATTTCGCCATACATGAATGGTAATTTTGTTATCTATTTGATGGAAATGTGTGTATTTTTAGGTATAAATCATAACAAAAAAACATATAATTATATATATCAGAATTTTTTTATTATATAATATTGAAATAAGTTTAATTTAATTTGTGGATAATGATATAAAACATAACTCTACGGTGATGAATGATACCTCTTTTTTACAAAACTACATTTTGTTTTCAAAAGAAGCCTTAAATGTATTGGTTTTTTCTCAACGTGCAGAATATATGGTGATTAGAGGTACATTCGGAGCTTTTTTGGGCAGGTACTAGATGGTACAATGGGTTATAAGTTGTTAAAGGTATGGAATGAGTGAGTTCCTTTTATAGTGGATAAGGGGTGAAATTCTTTTAATTACTAAAAGATAAATAATTTTAGGTTATTTATATTAGATAATATGATTCAAAAATGAATAAATAATTGATTAAATGGGACTTATAGAGTAATATAAATTCCACCATAAAAAAATTATGGAATATTTATAATTTTGTTCGTATACTTCTACATTTCCCCACATTTATCATTTTGGGTTTTACTAAGGTAACTTGTTTTCTTTCCAATGTAATATGATCATTAATAATAAAATAATTTTTTACATATTATAAAATCTCAACCCTAAGAATTTAAAATATTAAAAATATTTTTTAAAATTGAAAACTCATATTCTGTGGAAATTAATTTTAACAGAAATGCATGTAATGTGAAAAACCACAACATTATGCCTAACTGTGTTAAAAATGTTTTTATAATTTTTGAATCAATATTATCATCATAAAAGATAAATTAGACCAAGAATGTTATATATTTTATATTTATTAGAACCATTTATTATCCTTTATCAATATATTACTTTTAGTAATTTTAAAATATTTAATAAAATATCCTTAATTTTTTTAATTATAAAATATATAATCTATCCATTGGTTATTAAATATCAATTAATTTATTTATATAATATTTAAAAATTATATATGAATTATAATGACATAAATAACACATTTATATTGAAAATTGTATTTATAACCCAAAATTATGTATCATCAATGCTACTTTAAATATTTATAAGTGTTAAAGTCAAGGAATATTTTTTTACATTGAACTTACATTAATTATTATATAGGCCATTTAATTGAATATTATACATATAACTCATAAAATCAATCATGGTATGTTAAAATATTATTATGTCATGAAAATGAATGTTTTACATTGTTTGGGTCATTTACATGCCTTATTTTCTTTTTTTAATCATTTAGTATTATTATTCTTATAGAAATAATTGTAATTAATTTTAATTGTTTTCACTGCTCATTTTTTCCAAAAATATTATTTTAATACTAATAGGCCTAAAATTTCAAACTGATTCTAAATAAATAAATCCACATATTTAAATTAAAATTCAAATAAGTGGCTAAAATTTGATTATAATTATTTCCTCTAGTAATATAAGTCAATTAGGTTTAATGGAGAAATCTTCCAATGATTGAAATGATTCTATATCCAATTTCAAAGTGAAATTTATTCCATTGAACTACATTGGGTTGATTTATTTACAATATATGAAATTATATTTCATAAACATATAAATATATAGATTAAATTTCATAAACATATTAATATGTAGATTTAATATATTAATAAATTAGATGAGAAGATAGCTTGTAATTAAAATTTTCTACTTTTCACTATTCATCAAAAATGTGGTTTTTCAGAAATACAATTAAATAAAAATTAAGAATATGTTGGAATTTTTAAATAAAAAATTATGTTTTTTTCAAATAAAATTTTAAAAAATTTCATATATTTAATTTTATTATTTTTTTTAAAGAAGGAAAAATTAAATTATTTGATGTAAATATTATTTTCTAACATATAATGCTATCAAAAATAGTCATTATTACAATGTTTTATTGATATAAAATAATTATAAAAAATATTTAATTTTTTTTATTTATATTCACAATACTAGAAAATTTGAAATTTAATAACTTATAATTTAAATTATTATAACAATAAAATTTAATTTCATACAAAATCGGTTTTATTTGTAACTTAATCCAAACTGGTGTAGAGTGCAGTGAAAGTTTATGTTTTTGAAACATATAACGAATTCCTAACATGGTTTATCATGATATTAAAGACAAAAAAAATTAATAAATTTTAAATAACATAATTAATAAAAATATTGTGTGTTACATTATGACATAATTTATAGTTGAAAAATAAGATAGAATATAAAAGGTAATTGTTAATATAATTACCTTATCTAAGAGAAACCACTACACGATATCCTCTTTATGAAACTCAAGATGGTCTGTTGGTGGACCATTAGCTCTAGAATATGACAAAGGATGTTATTGATATATTATAGTTGTGTTGGTGAAGATAATGGATAGGATACTTGTGTACATGTGATCATAGGGAGTTTCCTTTTTTAAGTGGGGAATGTGAACCCTCATTAAAATTACATGAAGATTCCCCAAAAGAATTCAAAATTATATTTTCATTCTCTTTCTAAAACTTCCAAATAACAATAGGATAAAATATTTGATAGGATTATGTGAAAATATGACTATAATGTATTATAAGGAAATGTTTGTTGGTTATTTTATGGATTATATAGCTATTATAACCCCAAAGTAAAACCATTTTTTTAACTATGGTGAATAGATTTTAACATTTCACTATTGAAAGTGGGAAAAATAAATTTGAAAATATTATATAATATAAATTAATTTGATTACAAATATTGAATAAATTTTTTCAAATTCAAATAAAAAATGGGGAATAATTCAATATAAAATTTTACGTGTATATGGGATGATAGAAAGGACATCCATTGAGAAAAAACTATAAATAATGAAAGTATTTTAAATAAAAAACCAATATTAACATAATTACGATGAATTATTATTTTTTAGAATACTATCATTCAATTAATTTATTTAAGAAGAAATGGCAATCTTCTTCCTGGTATGATAAATTATATTATTGTAATTAATTTATTGTGTTTTAATTTAAATCTTACATTATATTCTTATTTTAAAAAGATCATTGAGTTACACCCCCCCCCCCCAAATAAGTTGGGTCATTAGAGATTAGAATTGATCATGAAAATAAAGGATTTGAAATTTAAATCATTTTTACAATGAAACAAATATATGATTTATTTTAAATAATAAAAATCCATAATAGGATATAAAAATATTTACATGGGTCATTCATAAGAACACATTAATAGTTATTTATATATGAGATCATTCGTGGGAAATTAAATCATTAACTCAATGAAGAATAGTAACATTTCTGGATTAATAGAGAGTGACAAATATATTTGACCAAAATAAAATTGGTGATATACATAAGGATAATTATCACAAAATCATCAATTTATAATGAGTGATGAGAATATTTGATTTATTATATATTATGGTAATATGATAATTCTATTACTTTTGGATCATTTTTTATTGTCGAATTATTTATTTATCAATATGATAGAGATCACCGTAAAAAATATATAAAATTAAATCTTTTGGTTGTAATAAAATCAATTTACTATTATTTTTTTACAAAAAAGGAATATCGCAGATAAAATCTTTATGCTTGTTTGTAACATACTGATATTTTTTAAGGAGATTCAATGTTTGAAATAGTACAAGAAACGTAACAATAGACATAAAGGAACAAAATAATATTAGTATTTAATTGTTACCATTAAATTAATTTTTTTATAATAAATATTATTAACCACATCGTGAAATATATAATGGTAATATAAATTTATAATTTATTAATTATTCAACTAAAATAAGTACTAATTTTTTCATCAGTCATTATATTATATTTTTTTAGATAATCATTTTATTCATAGAAAATGTATTTTAAAAATTAAATATATTTATTTACATGATGTACAAGTAATACCATTAAAATATTTAATTTTTTTAATATTTATTATAAAAAATGAACTTAATTTTTTAAAATTTCTTATAAAAATTATATTATGGTATAATTTTAAAAATATTTATAAAAGATTGAATTTCAATTGAATAGTAAATAATACTAGTATTTATTCAAATCCATTATTTATTTTCTTGTTTAAATTATTATTTATAAAAGTTATAAATTAAAATAAGTTATTTTTTCTTCAAATTAATCCTTATTGGGTTTTTTATGTTTCTATAAATCATGAATTTTTTATGAAAACAATTTATATTTAAAAAAGTCATTTTCTGACAAAAAATTTTTTTATTGAATTTTTTCTTGTGAAATTAATATTTAAATTTTCCACATCCATGTTTTGTATTTTGAATAAATGAGTCCATATTTCTAATCAGAATATATATTTTAGGAAAAAATTCATTTTAATTTTTATACATTTAAAATGTTACCATAAAAAATGATTTACCGTAATATATGTAATGTAATGTTGTGCGTTAAAATAGATAAGATAAAGGATAAAATCCAAAACAAATAAAAATTAAATGTATGTTATATGTATTTCTGGACTATAACCTACCTATATAATTTTATTAGTCTTCAAATTCATTTAAATTAATTCCACAAAATGTGGATTGATTAATGTAAAAAAAATATTATTATTTAATCACATTAAAATGTCAATACTAAATATTAAATACAACAGTTAAATCTTGACTAAAAACCACATAGAGTGACCAATAACATCACATTTGTCTTCCAAAAATAGTTATCTATCTTCTTGATGTACATTTCTTCCATAATAGAAAACCCATGTTTTTTTAATTTGATATCAATATGAGGATTGCTGTACAGAAAGTAATTATCTTTAATATGTAATTCAATTTTATTTCATCACCTACATCTTAGTAAGGAGTTTTACCAATATTAAAGATGAAAAATAGTCTTCTACAGATACTAAGATTTTATTATTTTAATTTATTCACAAAAATACATATCTTATTCCATCAAATGGGATTTCAAATAAGAATTCTTGAACACAGATTACGACAGCCTCACGAAGCGATGGCATTAAATTTCCATCATCACATTTAATTAATTGATACAATGATTATTATAATATATATTTATACATACATATAAATGTATATATACATATGTTATTTTTCATATATTTATCGTTATTTTTTCGTGTTATCACATATTCCTTCTTCTGTTCTAAGATATTGGGGATATGATAACAACAATCATCTGTATAGAAAACTATCACCTCACAAAGATATGTGATTCATTTTTTCACTAAAAAATTGTGGGGATGGTATAAGGGTAATTTTTATCAATATTTGTTCATTAAAAAAAATTTATTTGTTCATTATATATTTATAATTAATTAATAAAATTTTCCATTTCTATCATACCATTATACTCATTGAAAAATTATAACATTTCCTATGCGAACATGTGGACAATCAATTCCATGATGAGATTTGAATAGTTTTTCTATAACCAAAAAATAAAGATGATATATATATGTATATTATAGAAAATAATATGATACTAATTTAATTATTTTTTTTATTTATGGATTTAATTATTCCAATAAATACCATTTTCATTAAAGAAATGTCATTGTAGACATTTAAACCGAATGTCATCAAAGCATCCACAGTGAAAATAAATAAATAAATATTTTAAAAAAAACATAAAAATAGAAATAAAATACATAAAAAATTGGAAAATGTTCTCAATTACGTAAATGAATAACATATGTTTGTTATTTATGAATATAAAGGATTTATGTGCTGAGTCAGACCCAGGTTAAGTGACTCTTTAAATAAAAAACCTTGTATAATTTTTTTAATGATTTATTTTTGAATATTTATCTTCAATGTTCATGTATTATATAAATTATTATTATTAAATTAATTATATAGAAAATAATATTTTGAATGTAAATATTATAATTTTTGTAATTGGTTTTCAAACAAGAATATTATTAAGTATTTTTGTAAGGGAATTTATATAAAAATCATGTTTTAATGTTTCACAAAAAACCATTCATTCATTGTATATCAATATTTTATATAAAAAACTACTATTTTTTAAATGTATATGATTATAATATTGTTGTTATTGACCTTTTACCCTTTAAAATGTTTTTTCATAAATACATTTTTTTCATTTTTCCATCATGGTACATTGTGAATTTATTTTGAAAAAAATCGAAAATGAATATTTTTTAACATATAAAACATGAGTGGAAATTCCCAACATCCTTACAAATTAATTAATTTAATCATAAATAAATTGTGTAGCAGGTTATCTATATCTAATTTTCTCTCTATGTATATGATAATATAATTGAAAAATATATTATTTAAAAAATAAAATTATAATATCTTTAATAATATTTTTATAATGAAAATATTTGTGTTTTATTATTACTATATGGTTATAGGTAATTTTTTATGATTCTGGGTGGTTATATTTTAGACTAATTATGAGTGTTTCCATTAAAACCGGAGGAATTGTTTATGTTTTTAACCAAATATGGGTGGTTCCCTGATAAACCATTGACATGTTGTTATTTAAAAACAACTAATGCATTCGGTTCTCCATAGTTGGGGGAAGACAATATAAGTAACTTCATTTGTAAGAGTTATATAGAAAATTATTCACCATTTTTACTATTTTGTATTTATTTTTTATATGTTTTTATTGAAATACTATACTTCTACAATGTTTATTATTTATTTTATAGTAAATAGAATGTATATGTTACTAATAAGGATCAAAATTATAACCTTGTTGAAATGATTTCTTGAGATAATCTTGAACTCAATAAAAACATCTTCAATATTGTTTTTCCATTAATATTTCATAAAAAATGATCTACGGAATGATTTGTTATTGTAATGTGACTTCTTGGATATAACTCTTTTTTTGAATAAGGGAAATTATTATTTTTTATTTATGAAATAATGATTTCATCATTTATTTTTATATCCCATTCTGAGAATTTTTCCCTCTTTCTTAGATTAATAATGTTTTAAAAAACCAATAAATAATTGTAGGTATAATGATATTGATAAAATGTTAATTTAGATAGTTTAGCAAATAAAAATATTTTGTTTTATTTAAATTTATTGATTTATTAAACAAATTGATAATATTTATATGTTTCTGCTTGAAATGGATGAGTTTACATTGTAAGAGATAATTCTAATTATCTTAAACTATTAACACAATTGAACTGTCATACAAAATAAATTTTATTATAGTGTAACTTCACTAAAATATGTAATGATTATTTCTAGGTTCTTATAGTTGGTATTAGATTAGGTTTTTTATAACAATAGAGGCTAATATGTTTTTATGTGACATTATATTATGAATGATGGATTCAATCATAGGTTTATAAATTTATGTTTGATAAAATTTTCATTGTTATTGATACCCCTTTTGAGGTGTTAGTCTATTAAATTTTGATGTGACTAATTATATTTTTGGGGATAATTATTTTTTTGATGAAATAATGTGTTATTACATATTAAGAAAAAATGAATGGTAAGAAATAACATTTATAGATAATGAATCTCTTTAATATTAAATATATTATAGTTATTATTAAGAGTTTATTATATTTTATTAAAATTTTATAATAATTATATATTATACAAAAGGAAAAATGAAAGACTACGTCACAATTGACGACGTCCCAAAAGGATGTGTGGCATAAACCGACAATCAATGGGTATAAATGGTGAATCTCTTACAAACAGAATATGTAATTTCTTGAATATTATGATTTTTTAATTTAATTAAAATCAATGAAATATAAATTTAATTATCAATTTGGGAAGATATGTTTCATAATATTGATAACCATGGGATTTAAATTTTGTTTTTTGATTGAGTTGTCAATTTTATTTTAGAAAATTTAACTGTTTTGGGGACCCAATATGATTATGGTCAAAATAATAATATAGAAATTAAAATAAGGAATACATATAAATTAGTGGAATATATTCCATTGTTATTTTTTTATAGTGATACAGTTTATTTATTGAAATCATTATCATATCTTGAGAATATGCCATTTGTGAAATTAAATTTTTTTAATGAGAATGTATGACTAATTGATGATTGTTTAGGATAAATTTGGATAATTAATATAGGATGAATATGATATCAAATACATATTATTTTTTAGTTTAAATCATATTATAGAATACTTTTGAAGAATTTGGAGGGTATATTTTTATTGTATGAACATTTTTATTGTTGGGCTTTTACTATTGAATATTTTCTATTAAAATTGATTTTAATTATATGATTTATTATTATTATTGAGGAATTATAAGATATCAAACTAATAATTTAATTATTTAGTAATGTGTGGCCAATTTATGAATATATTATTACTCTTTTATAGATTATATGATTCATTAGATTTTCATTCTAGTA
Organism: Viscum album; assembly: GCA_963277665.1. Lineage (NCBI taxonomy): Eukaryota > Viridiplantae > Streptophyta > Magnoliopsida > Santalales > Viscaceae > Viscum > Viscum album. The sequence goes on from OY728120.1 coordinate 1,356,402,243, forward strand.
TTACATGAATAAAAAAATCAAAAACAGTAGTTGGAGACAATGATGAGATCATGCTGTAAAATTTTTAAAGTCTGAAGATATAAATTTAAATTAAATATATTTCCTTAATAATTTTTTATATATTTAAAATAAAGTTTCAAATTTATTAAATATATCATTGAATAAAAACATTATATTATTTATTTTCTTACCAATAATTAAATAACCTTTTTAATCATCACAGATAAATGTTTTTGCAGTGGGAAAAATTCTCGTCACCATTTTCTCTATGACTCTATATCAGTACATGGGTATTATATTTTATCTTTCATTTCCATGTTATCTTACATGGTTACCTTATATGTGTAATCTCTGGTGACCTTATTTACTTAAATCTCGCAATTTTTAAATGAAATATATTTGATTCTTTTTATCATGTCTTATTTTAAATTATGCATTTTAAAATGTTTAACCTATTCTATTAGATATTGAGTTCAAATTTAGTTGAAAATGAATATTGGGGGTGGGTTGGGTGTGTAGAATCGAACATTTATATATTTTAAATAGAAATACTATATTCAATGGTGTACAACAAACACTACACCAAACATAAATGAAAAATGAAATATTATTATTTAATAGTGAAATTTAAATTCAAATGGGGATAATAAGTATTATTCAAAGAATTATGAAATATATAATGGTGAGAATAATTAATAAATAATTAATTAATATTATTTTGTAAATATCTGTTTTTTGTTTAATTCGTTCTATTAAATTGTTTTATTGAATTCAATTTATTCTCCTAAACCATGATATCATATATATTATTATTTATTTATTTTATGTACAGGTAATATACATAATTTCCTTATTTTATTGAAAAAATTATTTTGTAAATTTGGATAAATCTTTTATATCATAATATCATAACTATACTATGGTGAATTTTTGATAATATTATAAAAATCATGATTTTTAATGAATATTGAAAAATACTTTTTTTATTAAAAAAAATTATTTACTAGGTAAAATTATTATTTGGAATAGTTGTAATAATAAATTTCTTCATTTGGGATTATTTTAGTCAAATTATGTTTTGTAAAATATATTTCATAATTTAATTCTGTATAGAATCATTTTTTATTTTGAAATGGAATTTTTCAAAAAATTAATGTTTTTCATGTCATTTGTATAGCGTAAATTTGAGTTTATTTCCTTTAAATATATTTTTATAATTCACAATTTTTTATAAATTAGAATTATTAGCACCATATTATTTAATAATTCTATTTTCATTTTTAGGAATATGGAAATTTACCATGGGAAAAACTTTTTTCCACAATATAGGTAAAATAATTTTCATGGTTAATGTTAAAATCTGAAAGCCTATAAAAATAAAAAACAACATTAATTAGGTTATTTATGTTTTTAATGACCATAAATATCCATTTAAACTATATTTTTCTACCAAACTATATGGAAATATATTCCACCAAAAAAATTCATTAAGTACGAAACAATATTTTGTTACTACTTAAAACCACCCCTCATTATGTATAAATACCCACATTCCCTCCTCAATCCTGTAGATCATATATGTTAATAAATCCATTCACATTCCAATTAAAAAAAATCATTTTCTATGTTCCACAGGTCCTAGAATTATAAAAAGTACCAATCATACTATACTTACAAGGAGATCCATCAGAGGATTCTTTATGATATGGTAATTGTATTTTCAATGTCATTTAATTGTACTACTACTTGTGAATATTCATAATGTATTGTAACAATTATTACTTAATAAATCTTGTATCCTGCATATGAGGATAGTTTATTTTTGAAATGGTATAACCTAAATATGTACCATCTTCTATAAAATGGGATACAAAATCATCCTTCTTAAGTACAAGAGACTACTACCTCATTATCCAATGATAATCAGTTTTCTTTATCACTTATTATGTCATGATATAATTAATTATATAAACTATATAAATATATGGTATTTGTGACATTTTTATTCTCATTTGATCATGATATTAGATATACCTTGTTCTTATTCATTCATTAGGTGATGCGATAATGTCACTTGTTTGTATGATAAACTTCCTCATCAAACAGAAAATCGATGCTTTTTCACTAAATACATACATATATAGTAATAATGGTAATATTTATGAATATATGTTATATATATATATTTCATTTTCATAATATTGAATACAAATTAATTATAATTAAATGAAAATATATTGTTTTTTCTTACCTACCCACTCACTGAAAAAATGATAACAATGTTCGTAATTGTGTAAGAATACCTCCATGAATAAATGTGACTCTTTTAATGTAAAAAAATAAAAATAAATATATTTCCACTAAGGAAATTAATATGATATGAATTTCATTATTATTATTCTGTAGTTGATGTAATGATGACCACATTCACCAATTTCATTATAATGATTCCATTCTGGGCATATGAACTGAATGAATTTAAAGAGTCGTATGAGAACATAAATAATTATGTAATTATTATAACATGGTGGTAACTACAATTAAATGAATCATACAATTTTAAAATTTCCATGATAAAGAATATAATTAACATATATATATAATTATGAAAGACAAGGAATATATGTAATGATTGAGAACCAATGTAAGAGAACCATTAAATAATAAAAAATGTTTTAAAATTTTAGCTATTTATTTTCAAAATAATTTTCATTCATGTAATTTCTTATAATTTATTTTAATTAATATATTATCACGGATATTAATTTCATAAAAATTTACTTTTTAAATTTATCTAATTATGTTTGAAAATGAATCTTTTTAAGGTTTTATATAAGGGACATTATTTTCAAAATAATATATTTATGTTTCGAGTAAAAATAAATTTTTATTCCTCATCTAAATTATCTAAAAATGTTTTTAGAAATGTTTTATAATTTTTATTATTATATTATTATAGAAAAATAACACTCTTTAGGTCATTAAAAAATGGATTTAAAAGAATTTTTTTCAATCATAGTACATTGTGAATTTTATGAAACTAATATAGAATTAATATTTTTTATTAACATATATGGTATGAGCTTATTTTCCTCCCTCGTAATGCCTTAATTATTTCACGATAACAATAAAATTTTACGTGGTCACTTTCACATGAAATTTTTACTTTCGTATATCTTCCACATTTATAAAAATATTCACTTTAAAAATGGAATTGTTATTTTCCTTGGGAATGTTATTATAAATCATGTATTCATATTTTTGAAAAATAATATTGTTCTTGGGAATTATTTGTAAAAAAATGTGTTTATGTTATAAAAAAATGACATGTTTCTCTATTTTAACTCATGGATGGTTGGTTACATTATTAAGAAATGAAAAATAGATCCTTGTGAAATCGAGGAAAATTGGTTTAGTTATAACTAATATTATATTAGGTAATCTAGAGTTAGAGGTCAACTATATTGGTTACACTATTTACGTGAATTTATGATTTATATTAAAAACGTTTTTTTTGGAAAAATTGACAATCTATAGAAGTATCCACCTTTAATTAATGGGTTTAAATTGTAATGTTTTTACTATTTATATAAAAATATATTCATATATTGAATTTAGAAATTAATGATATTTATTTATATTATAATGTCACATTAATAGTTAATGTTTGGGATCAGGTCCTTACACTAATGATCCAAAATTTACATTTAACAGGTCTTAAAATCTATTAAAGAGTAACCAGATATGAATTATATATGTAATAAAAGATTCATTATTATCAATGGTTTCCCAATATAATTAAATAATATCAAATACCACAATAGTAATTAAAAAATTCAACTTAACATATTTCCTAATTATTTAACCTTAAAAATCATTATAAATATTTTTGACCAAATTCAATGTTGTTTTTATAAGGACATTAAATCAACATTATATTCCAAAAAAATATAACATTCATCTGAATGTAATATTAAAAATAATTGAATACCATGATCATAATGAAACGTTTTTGAGAACATGAATACTTCCAAAAGTAATATCTCAGGATTTCTAAAATAGTCTATAGATACAAACATGCGTTAAAATTTTGTAATGTTATAAAATAACATCCAATCATTAACCAATTTTTTGGTGACTAATACTATAAAAAAATAATATAATTAATATTAATTTTTCAATATATGGCCCACAGTAGTTATTAACATCCCTTAATCATGTATTTTTCTAGAGGTTCAAATGGAAACTGATTCACATTTCATGGTCATCGATATTATTCAATAAATGATCTCAAAACTATAAAAAATTCATACTTTAGTAAAATTATTATACAATTTTATGATTAATATAATAGGAATATCATTGATAAAATAATCCTATTAAATAAATCACGAATACCCAAAAATAATATTACTAATTTTACTGAACTATTGTAAAACATTGGCTTTATATAATCTTTTCATTAATCTCATCCAGTATATTGACTTATATTCCCTTAACAAATGATTAATTAATTTTCATAACACCCTATATACATAGATTGAAATAATTTATCATTATAAATTAATTTCATTCCATTTTCATCAAAATAATTGTGGCATTTATCTCTACACTTTTCTTGACATCTCATTCTCTTAACGAAAGTACATGAGTATTTACATTCACAATATTCACTTATCTTGAAATAATTCATTCACTTCATCCAATAATATTTTTATTTCATATCCATCCAATTCATATTTATCATTCCTTTTAATACATAATATATATATAATTCATTATCTAACTTGATAGATCATTAGAGTAGGTCTTCATGTGATTAAATTTTTCAGTGAGTAGTTCACCTTGAAATATTTGCGAAATCATATGAATGAATCAATCATTATTTCTATTGGGATAACATTTATTTATAATGTATCCATTCTATCGATTGTATAAGATTTGAAAAAAATTTAATACACTATACTAAAACATAAAATTATGAATCTTAATGTATAATAAAAAACTAGTGAATAAGTTTAAATATCTTGGGAAAACTATGCATAGATAAACACATAATCATAAATATGGATTAATTAGGGATATTATTATATGAAAATTATTTGTAATGTTCTTTAATGTGTATATTTATGATAATAATAATTACCCTTTGGTTTGTAAATCAGGTGGGTAGTTTGTCTAGTTTTCATAAACTAGGTGTCGATCAGGTCCTGCCCAATGCACCTTTTTCAAAATTACTATCCCTAGGTAAATCTATTCTAGAACAAAATCTACTTCAATAATACTAATATGAATAAATTTCTATTAGAAACCAAAAAAATATCATCCTGAAAAGAAAATTATAATGTTTTTCTATACATACAATCAACTTCAATCATTTGATAATTTTATATAAATTTGGTTTTCGTCAATCCAGTTCACAAGTTTTTGTCTACATTTATTCTAAAAATAGCTATAACAACCCAAAGACCAAAATCCAAAGGATTTTTTATACATTATAAAAATTAAATAATATAAAATCAATATCGTTATCAAATAATGAACCTTATAGATGTACATATGAAATATATATATATATATATGTTAATAATATTTATATTAAAAATATAAAATAATAATATATTTTTGTATGGGAATACTACTATATATTATACAGTGGAATTTCATATCAATACCTCTATAATTCCTAAAATACATTTTAAAATAATAATAAAAATTGGTGAGATTAGATTCATAGTATATGTAACCATACATCGGATTCTTTGAATGAATAAGGGTTGACAAATAACCAACAATTCACGGAATACGATAAGCCCCTAGAAATTTAATAAAAATAAATAAAAATGTATATGGGAAACAAATGGGTTCAAACAAAGGGACATTCCTGCATACATCATGAAAAGTGTTAAAAATCAAAATATGACATGTCATTCCAATTATCATAATCATCAGCGGTTTACCAATCAGAATGGGACATCCCCTACTTGAGGATATTAAGAATATGTAAATTTAAATTTCCTAACATAATAGAACATGATATTGTATACATAGTGAAAGGGTTGTTTGAAAAGTCCTTATTTTTCCTTCTCCTCGAGGGAGTAGGAGTGAAATCAATAACGCTAAGCAGATTCTATTTTTTCTGATATGTGGCCTTAAAAGTGGAATCAAAACTATTTCTCATTTCTTTCAGTGGGTTTCAATAACCCATCATTCCCACCACAGATATTTTAACCCACTACCCAAATATCCTAGAGGGGTTAAACATTATTTTGGTTCTCCTCATGACCATTTCTATTTTTAGGAGCCCCATTTTAACCATCTAGTAATGGATGAAGATCAATAGTCCCATCTCAATGTGATCTTTCGTTAGGACAGGTGTTTATGTAAATATTTTGAGAGTCATTAAAAACATGATACTTGTAAACAATGAGACTATTAGTCTGTCTATGTTCAATTAATATTGTATGAGTTTCAAGAAATCATCATTGGATTTGAACCCCTTGTAAAATTCATCCGGTGTATTAAAAGGACAACCATTTTCTCTCATCAGGAATTGACCCACCAATAGTCCGTAGATTCAAATTAGGTTCCTTAGAATTACATTTTTCAGAATCCAACATATCATCCATAGTGTAAAATGGATCATTGAATATATCTATATTATGATCACGAGCATATTATAGAGCCACATGCTTCTGATCTGGTTTCCTTTTACACAGTGTAGCTAAATGACCCTTCATCCCGCATCTCTTGTAGGAGATCTTCCACTAACATAACTACAACGAATGACCAAAACTGTATAGTCATTAGAGAAAACATTATTCCATTCATACTCATCATCAATTTGAATATTATTTATAGGAGTGGATATAATTACATTATCAATCAATGTGGTGCTATGATCAATCTGATCCTACAATCTGTAATTGTTTCCAAAAAAAATGTCAATTTCATTATCAAGAGGTATATGAGTCCCAGTTTACATGATAATATCATGAAAAAAATTTGGGTGCCAAAGGAACCATTTAATCCGATGAATATGATTTCATAATTAATAAAAATTATTCCATTCATGTGAAGCATTGAAGTCCATAGACCATTCTTGAAGGTGAATCCATCTAGGTTTTAGGGAAAATGATTTAATACTCCATGAATGAATATTGGATGTATTTGAGGGATGAATTAATTTAAATAAACCATGACCAAGAGATACACAATTCCAATAAGTGAATCCCCACAAATTTTAGATCCATTGGACAATTTCATCAAACCTCTAGACATTGTCACCATTCAGCAGGACATGACATGCAATTATGGAATTATTCCCAACTTAGATTGATTTAGAAAACTATTCAAGGATAGAATCAACATGGGGTAATTTCCCCATCCAAATAATCCTTATATAACTATAATCAATGAAAGATGAATACATGGTCGTCGGGGCCGATCCTACTAGTTTGGAAAATCATATTCAGACCTCCATTCAAGAACTTTGATACATTAAATAAATTTTGTTTTATCTACCACAGGCCAGGATTCATAAAGTTAAACCTTGATACATCAATCAGAAAAAACATTTTTAGTGAAATAAAACAATTAGATGTAGAATAATCATTATCTACCCCAATTAATGTAGCATAATGAGCACTATTTAGACAAGCGTCACGATCTAACATAGCCTTGGATCTGGAATTTATGACATTAGATATATCCTTTAGGGAAATTGATAAATTTGACTGAAGGAGAGTGGCATAAAACAACACATATCCTATATCATAACCAGGATCATCACTCCTATCTAGAAAATATAATTTGTCTCAAGGGGCCTACATTTGCATAGATGGTCTATAATGGGACACTACCATCACATGCTATGTCTAATGCATTCCTCATATAAAATAGAGGAATCATGATCAATACAATCATTTATATTGAATTACTAACAAATTAAATGTTAATACATACCCCAATAAATAAACATTTTTACAATCCTTCTTGAATAAATTGGTGAAAGATTATGAGATTATACATCGCTAGCCAAACTATTCAGAAACCATACAATTAAATGAAATTTATAATATCAATAAAACTTATACTTATCTATTCATTATAATTATAGAGGTTTTATTCCATTTATTAATATAAATAACATTTAAACCTCATTAAAACAAATATTGAATAAAAAATTACAATGGACTTTTGAAAATCACATTACAAAATGTTGCAATTTTTTTAAAACAGTATTAATTTAAAATAAAATTTAAATAATATTAAAATATGAATTAATATATATAATAATCATGATAGTCAAAACATATATTCATTTTATATTTTTTAAAATGATGATTACAATAACATTTACATATATTGCCAAATGTTCATTATTTTCAATACATCCTGGATACTCATTTTGACACTTTTTAAAAAAATTAAAATTGGATATAATTTCCATTGGCCTATATTTTTAAATTGTTACTAATTTTTGTAAAAATTTAACACCCCACGATTTTGTAGTATGTTATTTCTTCATAGTAATTCAATAACATGCACTACACGCAACACTAATTTTATGTGCAACACGACTTACCAAACTAACTGTTCAAAAGCTGTTATGAATAGTATTAACTAAATTTAGAACATTATATAATGCTTATAATTTTAAAATCCATATTATGTGGTTCTCAGTCATAATTTAAGAAAAAATTAATTGTTTTGAAATAATAGAATAATTTTTAAAAAATTGAAATTTTACCGCCTTTTAATGGTGTACATTTTTTAATCCAATATTTGAAACTTTTATATATTCAATATGAAAAAATAAACGTCCTCTTTAGAAATGGGATACAATAATTTTGTTTCAATAAATGTTTGGTGTTTTCTGATAACATTCATATTTCAGTGAATATTGAAATATTCTATATTTTATCTAAAACAACTAATTTTAATCAAAAAACTTTATAGTGTTCAATTATACATTTTATTTTTTTCGAATTATAATTACATTATATTTTTACTATTTAATGCAATGTTGACCATTGTAAGTAATTTCACATTGAAATTGAACATGAACAAGTGTCAATATTTTGATAGTTATTATTTCTTAAAAATACACTTTTTGGTTTTGACAACGGGAATTAATATTAAATTAATAAATTCATATTCTATGTTTTGAAATTGGTAAAATATAATTTGTTTTTTAATTCATAATATCATAATTATCAGAGGATGAATTTTTGGTATTTTTCTGAAGACATTCAATCTTTGATGAATAGCTAAAAACACTATATTATTGATTAAAACCGAATTTTCATTTAAATAATTATTTATTTTATTTCAATTTAATTTATGTAAAAATAAATACATAATACTTATATATGTTCAATGTAATTCATTGGATCCAGTTTATAATAATTTTAGATATATAAAAATTTTATCGATCTTTTTACTGTCTTTTACCCACTTCCTAGGAGAATTTTCAAATTTGCATAAACCATCATTTTAATGATTATGTGAATTGAATTTTAAAAATATGAGAGACATAGTGGATATCAGTAAGTAAAATGTGGTTCAATAAGATGAATGTAATTTTAGGTGAATAGTAACTTTTCACTTGTATTTACAGTAGTTAAAGGTAAATAGGGCAATTCAAGGTAAAAAAGAGTATTATAATAATACAAAATTACCTTAACAATTTTACTAACCTTATTGGATGGGTCATGGCCGACCATGGGCATTATTGGGTTGATTTTGGTACCCCATGGAGCCACTTGTGAATGATAAAGTTGATTTATTTTAATGAAGTAAAAGTAAAGGCCAAAATGACATAAACAATTATATTTTTGTAAATAAATTTGTACATGGGGTTATATGGGTCATCATTTTGACTATAAATATTATTCGTAAAGATAAAAATATTTCATACATAATCGTATTTTATTTATATTTTTTAGAAGTTAAATAAGTAAATTTATTTATGACACAATGATGACGTAGTAATTATCTTATTAATAATGTATTAAAATAATTGATTTTATAAATATAAAAATAAATTTCATTTGATAATTTATATTAATTCCACTAATTTTCTAGAATAATATCACATGACAGGGTTGATTAAATGAGATTTTTTTCGAAGTAATTATACTGTTATGAATTTAACAAAAACAAAATAGCAAATAGTGTCAAATTTGAAATAAAATAGTTTTTAAAAAAATATTATATTATTAATTGATATAATAGTCCTCAAAATCTATGGATCATCCATAATACTTATATAATAATATTTATGACATTAAGGAAGCAATTGGGGTTTGATTGGTATTTTATACTAAGTCTATTAATCATATAATAAAAAACTAAAAAGAGACATTGTAAATTTCAAACTATTTAACTAAGAGTTAAATCTAAATGATAAGGTTAATATAGAGACCCAATTCTATTTAAATATTTCTCTTGTGAGGTTCTCAACTCATACCCAGCTTATCCTTTGAATATATCATTTTGGAGCCATTGTAATCTGAAAATGATTTTATTATAAAATAATATTTCTAGCGTTTCCTAAGGTGCCCCTCACCCCTCTTATAAAAAGACACTTCCCCTTCTCTCTAATTCACACAATCAAAGACATTTGGCTCGGTCAACCCTGGACCAAATATCCTATCAACTATCCTCCCTTCATCTTAGTTCCCTTATTTTAGTCATGAATCCAACTTGTGGAGCCCTTTTCATCAAATCAAAAAGAATAACCCGAAGAAAAGGTAAATTTGTCATCACCTCTTTCAAGTTCATTTCTTCTTCCACATAATATTTATTTATAGTTGTCATTATAAAATAATAAATCTAGTATCTTATATATACTGTGATATTATTATAAATATTGTAAAACCGTATTCATTATTTTATTCATCATATGAATGACATGTCATCATACATGCGTACGTATGGATTACCGTCTCCACATCGTGGTGTAGTTGTTATTCAATACATTATTATTTGGATGGGTATAATAATTATGTATAATTTATGTAAATAATAAAAGTAAAATGTTAACAATTATTTATATATGATATAAAATCTATTTAAATACTATTTTAAATCAAAATAATTATATTATCGCTCGTTCATACGTACGGATTACCGTCTCCCCGGCGTGATGAGATTCATTTCCATTTTCACCATTCAACGATGATTATAAAAATATATATTATTAATAAGTATGTAATATATGATATAATGATGCTACTTGGGATATATATATATATTTATATATATTTATGTATGAATATGTACTTACATATATATTATTCACTTACTTCCGTTCAATATGTCATGAAAATGGAAACAACGTTTATGCGTACGTACGACCTACCGTCTCCATAAATGGTGACTTCTATTTCATATATACAAATATTAAAAATATTTATATTCTAAATATATATTATATATAAATCATGGATTATATTCTGTAATCATTTAAATCCATATCTAAATGATACGATCAAGAATAATAAGTTAAAACACATATGATAAAGAAAGCGATTATTACCCAAAATGTTAATTTAACATGGAAATCATAATTAAATGGGTAGTATAAATTCATAAATGAATCATTTATGATATAAATAATATGAATATGGTTCTGGTAGAATTCAATGACATATTATGGTCATTATACAAGAGTTTAAAGATACCCTCGTCCAAAAGAAAGAGCAACGTATGGGGTTTTCATCTCACTCCTTATTTCTGTGAAATTCATGCTATATTGCAACTATTTCCTTTTGTGGGGTATATTTACTACCCATAATTGTATTCTTTGAGTAATACACTTTAATTTTTGTTTATTTACAACTTAATTATTTGATACATCTTTCATGGGGTTTATGTTTCATATGTTACCAAATTTGTATGGGTTAATTTCACAATCTCTTTATTATCCGAGGTTGTTTTTATATAAGTATCTATTGGTACCTCTTTATCATCCACATCCATGTTTCATAAAAATGTATTCCATAACATTATTACTATTTACTATAATATGAGTTAAAGTCATTTATATCATTGTTTGAATTTTTATTAAATGGTTTTAAATGAATCTTTCTGTCTTTTTCCAAACAATGTAATTTTTGACCGCTATTACAAAATTAAGGTAAGAATGTATTTTTTTTTAACTTATACCGCGGGTGCGACTATTTTCTTCCATTATAACATCTTCTAAGATTCCCTTACAATCTTATAAGAATATTTTCAAAATAAACATTTTCATAAATGATTTAAAAATAGAAAGATATATTTATCTTAAAAAAGGTTATGATTTAATCTACGTCAACATCTAGTGATGGATTTTAAGCTTATTGAAGTTGATTTATTATGATACAAAAATTCCGTATTGTATTGATGGTTTTGTGATATGTTTGATTGGGTATGTGTTATTTTAACGCCATTCATGTTTTATGGATAATGTATTTACATTTCATATGCTAGTTTTAATACGGATGTTTATGTTATGATTGAACTTTTCATATGAGGAATGCATTGGACTAAGTAAGTGATGGGTGGAGCCTGCAATAGCTTCTCGATGCATCGATTGGTCTCACGAGGTAAACTAATGTCTCGTAACAAGGCCTTGAAAAAAATCATATTTGTAGTCTTGGAAAAAGGCCTTGATTATGTGGTTATGAATGTATGACATTATGCATTCCATTATTATAAAAGTTCTTATTGATATTGCATGTAATTATTAGTCTAGTATAATTTCCATGTGAATAAGTAAATGTAATTTTTTTATTTTATCTTTTCTATATTATACTGATGTTCAATTTTTAAAGGCCTTTTGTTTTATTCTTATACATTTCCTTAAATGATTATGCTTATTTATGAAAGTTTCAGCTATATTGTTATTCTTACAGAGCATCTGAGATCAACCCTTTCAATGTGTTATTTTTTCCAGGATGTGAAAAAGTATGTTATGACTCACCTGCATGGATAGTCTATGAGATCTTAGTGTTGTCCATGGAAACAATGTTGTTGTATTTTTTCATTTTATGATGTAGTGTAATCCTTATGAATGTATCTAGTACTTCCAAGGATACTAAACTAATACTTCTTTTGAGACATGATCTTTTCTAATCATGCCAATGATATGTAATAATGAATTGACTCTAGGATTCTAGGGTTGGGGTGTTACAGTTGGTATCAGAGGAATTTTAGTACAATCATTAGAATCTAGATTTATATAAACTCTGATTAGAGAACATAGCCCTCAGATAGACTTTGAGGATTAATATAGAAAAACATCGTAGAATTTTGGTATTGTAGAGATTTTTTGATTTTTCCTTTCAATACAACCATTTTCTGGATACAAGCAGGTAGAGGCAGCTCTGGAATAGATGTACCTAGGGGTAAAACCCAAAAACACCATTTTGAGACAAACTCGAATGGGAACTGGTGCACGATAACGGGCCTTGTTGCACTATTGGTTATGACACTCCCATGGGATATGCTCAGGATAATTCTCATTTTCTTTACAAATCATTAAGAAGGATTTATCAGTATATATCTCCTCAATGAATATATTTATATGATTACTGATTATATCCATAAACTGTTCAATTTACGATAGGTATTTTACAACATGGGAATTATTCATTATGATTCACAAACAGACCTAGTGTATGACATTGTATATAAATGGTTTCCAGTAGAAGGAATGAGAACTCCAGCAATACGTATGATCCAATGAGTAAGAAGGATCATATAATTCATGGTACTAAGACTACATTTAAAAGTGAAATCATCTCCCGTGTATTCTCAAAATATAATGAAATAATATCATGTGTTAATAAGAAAAGTATATAATTCTTTGAGTCATATGGATTCGAAGGGAAGCAAGAGAATAAAAGGATGGAAGAAAAAATATGGATAAAGTGAAGAGGGAAAAGAAGGATTTTCCCATATGTGATACCTATGGAAGAATCACCTTGGTAACTGATTGAGGGGAATGGGAGTCTGTTGTAGGTGTGGAGAAAATGGACACAATGTACGTGATTGTAAGGGTAAGAAAAAGTTTTCAAATGTAAAATGTTTCATCTGAAATGTGTTAGGACACTACGTGAATCAATGTCCCTGTCATCTGAGTATACCACAAATGATGTAATTAGATAATAATCATGTTATGATAATACCTCAGATGAAGAGGAATGACTAGTGTTCTTATGATGTTATTATATAATTATTTCATTTAAATATTGTATCAACAATATATTGGTTATATGAATTATGAAGATAAAAAATTATTGTTCTTCAGTACTATTTTATTGAGTATTTGAGATTATATGGTTCTATAAAAAGTTACTTAACATTATGCTACAATTTTTGGAAAATACCGGGTTGAAGGAAATTTAATCCTTAATATGGACCTAATAATGAGGTAGTGATTTTGGAAAAAGAGATGGTTGGTTTGGATAAATTATAATGGATATTCTTGACTTCCATGGAAATAATTAATAGTTTGTTTATTTCAACATTGTTGGGATGTTAAAAATATTTGGATATAAGGAATATATACAGTATTCTATAAAGAATACGGGAGAATTAATGTAATCAATAAGGTTTTATGGTAATTCAGGTTGTTACCATGATACATGATGAAGGTGTTAAAATGTTATTACGTTGAAAAATGGATCTTCATTGTGTTTAACATCATTATAAATTTTGGACTGTGAGTTTGGATAGAATTATTATGGATAAGTATGAATGTTGTAATTGATTAAGTTTGAAATTGGATACAACTGTGATGGTTATTTTTGTATTTTTGTTAAAAGGGCGGCCCAGATGTCGGGAGATAACTTGTCACGTCTAGGAGGGCTATGAGACATAAACCTGCAATCGAAGAGCGACAAGGGTGCATCACTTATCATTCCCCACGTGATGTTCTGGATTGTATAGTGTAGTTTCTTTTTTAAAAGGTCTGATAGGTGAATTATATATTCATTAGTTTTGGAACCCTATACAAATAGGATAAATAGAATAATTTTTAAGTTATATTATATTTTAGAGTGAAATGAGTCTATGGTAGAAATTAGATAAATTTTGGATGTCTACTTGTCATGTATTTATTTTTTTAATTTCATATTCTATAACGAAATTAATTCTTAAACGTTAGGTAAGATATTTTAAAACTTATAATGTGTTATCCAAATACCTTATGTTTTGTTGAACTAATGATATTTTAAATCCTCATAGATTAATGGGTTTGAGGCCCTCAATTCGAAAATATTTTATGACTAATGACCTCAATCACCCCTATAAATATTTACGTTTTATTGAAATTATGTGTCTCTAATTTCCACAAATGTTCTCCCAATCGAGATCATAATTTGGTGGTGACTTTTTCATTCCATTTTTCCTCTTATTAAGAATAAATTTTATTAACCCAATTTCTGATGTGGGTTTTCCAACAATGGTATTTCCTATTTTCAACATCTTATTTTCGATGAACAATTCCAAATTGTGAGGACACAATTTATTGATGGAGGGAAGAATGTAACACCAGAAGATTTCATAGTACGTTATTTCTTCAAAGTAATTGAATAACTTCATCTACACGCAACACTGAGTTCAAGCGCACCACGACTTACCAAACTAACTGTTCAAAAAAGGTTATTAATTGTATTAGGTGAATTTTTAACTTTATATAATTATTATAATTTTAGAATCCATATTATGTGTTTCTTAGACATAATGTAAGAACAATTTTTTTCAGATAAAATAAGTATTTTAAAAAAAAATTCATTTTATAGCCTTTTAATAGTGAACCTTTTTTTAATCCAATATCTGAAACTTATATATTTATATTAAATTTGAAAACATAAACATCTTAATTATAATCATGACATAAGAATTTATTTTCAATAAATTTTTGGTGTTTTTCTGATAACTTTCATATTTTGTTGAATGATAAAAAATATTATATTTTAACTGAAATCATATTATTTAATGAAAATAAATAATAGTGTTGAATTATAGATTTTAATGTTTTGGATGTTTAATTAGATTATATTTTTATCATTTCATCCAATGAATGTCATTGTAAGTAATTTCACTTTAATATTGGACCAAAAAAAGTGTCAATATTTTGATAGTTATTATTTCATAAAAATAAGCTTTTTTGGTTTTGACAATGGGAATTAATTATAAATTAATTAATACATCTTCTATGTTTTGAAATTTTTAATATAGAATTCATTTTTGAATTTGGGATATTAAAATTATCCTAGGGTTAATTATTGGTATTTTTCTAAAAACATAGAATTTTTTATGAATAGTGAAAAACACTCAGTTATTGTTTAAAATTGTTATTTTATTTAAATAATTATTTTTTGTGTTTAAATTTATTTTATTTCAATATAGATATGTAATACCTATATAAGTTCGATGTAATTCATTGGAGTCAGTTTATAATAAATTTAGATATATAGAAATTTTATCGAACATTTTACAGTGTTTTACCAACCTCCTGGGAGCATTTTCCAATGTGCATAAAACATAATTTCACCACTTTTTTTGTGACACCACAAGATTCCATGTTACACTTCTCTTTGAATAATACTGTAGCATGTGTTGTACGCAACTTCGAGTTCTAACACACACCACAACAAATCAATCTAGCCATTATGAATATTAATACCCATTTTTAGAAATTTTACACTTTTTATCTTTAAAAATGGACTGTGTTATTGGATTCGTAAAATCAAAATTATCTTAGGGTGATTTTTTTTACATTTCTGATAACTTTCATATTTTGATGAATAGCGAAAATTACTAAATTTTAATTAAAAACAACTTTTCTAATTGAAATAACTAATAGTCATAAATTATGAATTTTAGTGGTTTTAATGTATTTTTAGAATATATTTTTACCATTTAAAAAAATTTGGTCATTGGACGTAATTTCACATTTAAACTGGACATAATCAAGTGTCAATATTTTGATAGTTATTATTTTCTAAAAACACGCTTTTTGTTTTGACTGCGAGAATTAATTTTTAATTAATTTCTTCCTCGTATGTGTTTTGAATTTATAAAAATGGATTCCATATTTAGAATCATGAGGTCCAAATTGTATAAATAAGTAACTTTTATTTTTAGACATTTTGAATAATTACTTCGGTAAATATTTTATTTAGCATGGTCCAAGGGTAAATCTGGTAAATAAGGGTAAAAAATAATGTTATAATAATAATAAATTACCCTAAAACATGTCCTAACCCTATTGGTTGACACCAGTCCAACCATAGGCATCTTGGGGTCGATTTTGGGACCCCATAGAGCCACTTGAATGTGATAATGACAGTTTATATTAATTAAGTTAATGTAAATACAAATATGAAATAAGCATATATCTTTTAACAAAACAATTTTTACACTTGGTTATATAAGTTCTATTTTCGACTATAAATATTCATTATAGATCTAAAAATATTTCTTAAATAATTTTATTTTATTTATAATTTTTTTACATTTATTAATTAAATTTATTTATGACACAATAATAATGTCATATTTTCCTTATTAATGAATGAATCAAATAATTGGTATTATAAATGTTAAAATAAATATAATTTAGAAGTTTTTATATCATCAAAGAATTTTATTGGTTAATATTACCTTCTAGGATTTATCAATTTAATTTCACTATAATTAATAAAGTTGTTAAGACTTTATCAAAAATCATTTATTAAATTTTGTCAAAATTGACATAAAGGAGTTTTAAAAAAAATATTATATTATTAATTGATATTCTATTCCAAAAAAACTAAGGATCTAGAAAAGGACTTTAATAATGATAGATGTATCATTAATGGACCACTTGGGGGTCTCTTGGAAGTATATAGTATGTTTATTATCTATAAAATATAAAAATAAAAATGATATATTAAATGTCAAACTATTTAACTAAGAGTTAAATCAAAAAGATAAAGTTAATATATTGACCCAAAACTATCTAAAACCCATTAGTTGAGTGGTTTTAGACTTATACCCACCTTATCCTTTAAATAATCCAGTTTTGAGCCATTATAAACCGAATATTAATTTATTATAAAATAATATTTCAAGCTTTTCCAAAGGTGCCCCTCACCCATCTAATAAAAGGGCACTCCCCCTTCTCTCTAATTCATACCTTCAAAACGTTTTGGATGCTCCAAACCCTGCCCAAATATCCTCTAAAATTCCATAACTTCAACCTAGAGGCCTTATTTTTATCAAAAATCCAACCTATGAAGCCCTTTTGATCAAGTCAAAAGAAAGAACCTGAAGAATAGGTAATGTTTTCACCAGCCTCGTTCAAGTTCCTTTCTTCTTCAACTTCTTCTTTCATTGATATTTCCATTATAAAATAATAAATCCAGTATCTTATATATACTGTGATGTTATTATAAATATGGTACAACCATATTCAGAATTCTATTCATCATTTAATGACATGACACCATACATGCGTATGTATGGATTACCGTCTCCACGTCGTGGTGTAATTGTTATTCAATATATTATTATTTAGATGGGTATAATAATGATGTGTAATTCATGTAAATAATAAATATAACATGATAATGATTCTGTATTTATGATACACCATCCAATTATATATTATTTTTCTATCAAAAGAATGATATTGTCGCTCATGCATACGTACGGACTACCGTCTCCACAAACGTGATGAGATTGATTCCCCATCACATCCATGCAAGTATAATTCTCATTTGATGATTAAAAATAATGTTTAAGTACTTTATATCATTCTTTATATGAATAAGATACATCCTATCCATAACAAACATGAATTATGTAACAAAACATATAAAATAAAATGAGTAAGTTAATAAATGGAATGACGATAATACTAATATATTATTAACAAATCAATGATAAAAGATCATATATGATATCATATTAATGCATATGTTTCTTGTATAATTTAATAACAATTATTTCACCATTTTAAAGGAGTTTAACCTACCCTCAACCAAGGACAAGTATATGGTAAGGGTTTATTTCACAATCTCTTCATTATACGAGGTTGTTTATACATAATTATCTTCTGGGACCTATTTATCATCCACATCCATGTTTCATAAAAATGTATTTTAAATCATTATTACAATTTTATAGACTATTGATTAAAATCATTTATAACCTTTTTTTCTTTTTATAAGATGCTTACAAAGGAATCATTCCGTCGTTTTCCAAACAAGGTCATTTTTTAACCTTTTTGACAAAATTAAGGTATGAATGTCTTTTTTTAACTTATACGGCGGGTGCGGATATTTCACAACATTATAAAATTTTCTAAGAATCCATTAAAATATTATATGAATATTTTCAATTTAAATGTTTTATTTTATAAATATCTGACTTTTAAATGATTTCAAAAAAACAATTATTTCTATCAAATAGTTTTTATTTCATCTATGCAGACATCCTTTGAAGGATTTTAAGATTATTTGATGTTGATTTATTATGATAAAAAAATTCCATATTTTATTTAAGGTTTTGTGATATGTTTGACTGTGGATATATTATTTTTTAACCATTCATGGTTTATGGATAAAGTATTGACATTTCATATGTTATTTTTAATACGAATGATTATGTTACGTTTAAACCTATTCATAACAGGAATGCATTGGACTTAGTAAGTGACGGGAGGAGCCAACTATAGCTCCTAGATGCATTGTTAGGTCTCATGAGAGAAAATACTGTCTTGACACAAGGCCATGACACAATCTTATTTGTATTCTTGGTACAAGGCCTTGACGATGTGGTAATGATAGTCTGGAATTATGCATTCCTTCATTATGAAAGTGGTTATTGATATTGAATTTGATTATTAGACTAGTAGAATATCCATTTGAATAAGTAAATGGAATTAATAAATTTTATTTCTGCCATATTATGCTGAAGGTAAATTTTAATAGGCTTTCGTTTTATTTATACATTACCTTAAATGTTTATGATTTTTTGTGAAAGATTTTGCTATATTTTTATCTTTACTAGGCATTTGAGATCACAACATTATATGTTTTATTTTTCCCAGGATTTGAAGAAGTATTTTATGAATGACCTGTATGGATAGTATGGGGGGATATGATCTTGGAGACAAGATGTTTTTGTAGCATTAATTTTATGATGTAATGTACGACTTATGAATATATCTAGTGTTTCCAAGGATATGAAACTAATCGGTCTTTCAAGATTTGATCTTTTGTGATCATGCCAATGTTATGTAATAATGCACTGACTCTGGGTAACTGGGGTCGGGGAAATACAGTTGGTATCAGATGGAGGTTTAGTACTAACCATGGAAACTAGATTTAGATAAACTCTAATTAGAACACATAGCCATAAGAGAGACTTTGAGGATTAGTATAGAAGAACTTCCTAAAATTTTGGTATTGTTGAGATTTGGTGAGTTTTCCAAGCAATACATCCCTGACTGGATATGAGCAGGTAGATGTGGCTCTGGCATAGATGTACCTAGGGGTAAAACCCAAAAACACTGCTTTAAGCTAGACTCGAATAGGAACTGGTGCACGACAATGGGCATGGCTGCACTCTTGATTACGCTTCTCCCATGGTATATGCTTTGGATAATTCTCATTTTCTTTACAAACCATTATTAAGTGTTTATGATTATATATATCCTCAAAGAAAACAGTTTTATGATTATGGATTATATCCATAAACTATTCAATTCATGTTAACTGTTTTACAAGTTTGTATTTATTTATTGCGATTCATAAACTAATCTAGTGTATTCCATTTTTTATAAATGATTCCTAGTGAAAGAAATGGAAACTGTATCAATTCGCACACTCCATGTAGGGATTTACCTCCAACTCAAGATAATTATAGTGGAGCTGGTGATGCAACTGATGCTGATCATCTAATCATTATACTGGGACAACTCACTATGTTTATGAATAATGACCTTACCCATATGGATCACCTGAATCTGCAGTATGGAGTATCAATGTTATATCACTTCATGATGAAAAAACCACCAACATTCAATAGAAGTACAAATACCTTAGTCGCTGAGCAATGGATAAATTCTATAGATAAAATATTCCAAGCCTTGGGGAGTAGTGAAAGGGAAAAAGTTATCATGGAAGCTTACCACCTCACTGAAGATGCTGAAAAATGGTGGTTATTGATTCAAAAAACAAATGAAGATGATAAAGTATCAAATAATGAATGGAGAGAGTTCAAAGAGCTTTTCTTAGATAAATACTTTCCTCATGACCAT
Organism: Viscum album; assembly: GCA_963277665.1. NCBI lineage: Eukaryota > Viridiplantae > Streptophyta > Magnoliopsida > Santalales > Viscaceae > Viscum > Viscum album. Next base: position 1,356,423,550 of record OY728120.1, read on the forward strand.
TGAGCAGATATGGAATGGAAATTTCTAAGTCTGAGGAAATAGGTGGATGAGAATGTCGTATAGTATGAGGCCAACTTTACAAGGTTAGCGAGGTATGTTGTATATTTTATATGTTACCCAATAATTAAGATTGATTGTTTTTTGATGGGTTAAAACCATTTCTCCATTGAGCATTAGTCTCACAATCCTTCTTATCATACGATGATATTGTCTAATGTGCTATCAAGACAAAAAAAATTCTCTAATTATTACGATGTTAATGAAATGAAAGAGAAGAAGAGATATCTTGACCACCCTAGAAATGGAAATAAGGGGAAGAAGGGAAATATGGAATATCCATCTTTCAGTAAATGTTTGAAGAAACACCCTGGTACTTGCTTAAAAGAAATGGTATTCTATTACAAGTGTTGTGAAAAAGGCCACCAAGCTCATGATTGCAAGGGGAAGAAATAAGCTACCGATATTCAATGATACAATTGTAGGGAGATGGGAAATTATGCAAATTAATTTCATAAGCATCAGGTAAACTTATCTCATAAAAGGCCAAGGGATCAAGGCAAATCATATGCTATCACTACTTCTGAGGTGGAAGCTCCAATAGACCTGGTGGAAAGTAATTTGATGGTTTCCTCAAATTTAGAAAATGCATTATCTGATTCTAGATCATCACATTGTTTCATATCTTCCTAGTTTGATAAGTAAATTATATATTTCCAATTTAATTTAACAAGGGAGTTTTCAGTTAAAACTCTTAAGGGTTGTATCATCGAGACATTGTTTTGTGAATACGTTCCCATTAGATAATTTAAATGTCATTTATCTGCCAATCTCATCATCATACCTATGATTGAATTTGATATAATCCTCAGTATGGATTGGATTTCGGACCATGATGCAGAAATTTATTGTATGAATAAGGAGGTTATGATTTTTGATTATGATGCTAAGGGACACCTTATCTTAGAGAAGAATCATCACCACCTAATTCTTATCTAGATCCACCCCTAGTATTTCAACGAAATTCAATTACCAGGGAGTAAGAGAATGAAATAACTATTGGTTAGAAATGTAATTTTCAAATAGAGGATGTACCTATTGTGAAAAAATATGTAGAAGTTTTTCCGGAAGATTTAACTGGACAACCTCCAGAATGAGAAATTGTGTTTTCCATTGATTTAATTTCAGGATCAAGGCCTATATCAAAGACCCCTTATAGAATGGAAACTGTGGAATTAGTTGAACTAAAGAAGAAACTAATGGAATTGAGTAATAAGTGATTTATTCTCCCTACTGTTTCTCCATGTAGAGACCATGTCCTTTTTGTTGAGAAGAAAGATGGATCTATGAGGTTATGTATCGACTACACGGAGATCAATGTAATAAAAATAAAGAACAAGTACCCCCAACCTCACATTGATGATTCATTTGACCAACTGCTTGGAGATCTGTACTTTTGAAATATTGACCTTCGATCTGGATATCATCAATTTTTTGTGAAGTAGGAATACATTCCGAAGATAGCATTTCGCACTAGGTACAGGCATTACGAGTTTATAGTAATGCCTTTTGGGCTAACTAATTCACCCTTTGTTTTCACGAATCTAATGAATAGAGTTTTCATGGAATATCTCAATGATTTTGTGGTTGTATTTATTGATGATATCTTGGTATACTCCAAAAGATACGAAGATCATAAAAATCACTTGTCCATTATCCTAAAGACACTGAGAAGACATTAATTATATGGGAAGCTTAGCAAGTTTGAATTTGGGATTCAGGAGATTTCTTTTCTTGGCCATATTTTCCCTAAAGATATAATATATATTGATCCTTCTAAGACAAGAGAAATAAAAAAATGGTCAGCACCAATGAGTATAACCGAGGTACGCAATTTTATTGGATTAGGAGGTTATTATCGATGTTTCCTCTGGAATTTCGCTCGATTGGATAACCCATTAACAAAGCTCGCAAGTAAAGGAGTTAAATTTGTTTGGAAAAAAGAGTGAGAAGAATGTTCTGAATAACTAAAGTGACGAATAGTCAATGCTTTTATTTTGACTCTACCATCGGGAAATGTCGGGTTTGTTATTTATAGTTATGTATCGATGAAAGGACTTGGTTTTGTCCTTTTATAGAATTATGGAGTTATCGCCTATGCATCACGACAGCTGAAAATTCAAGCGAAAAACTATCCTACTCATGATCTTGAGTTTGGTTCTATAATCATTGACTTGAAGATATGGAAACATTATCTCTATGGTGAAAAATGTGAGATATATACTGATCACAAGACATTGAAGTATATTTTCTCATAGAAAGAACAAAACATGAGGCTATGGAGATGGCTTGAACTACTCAAGGATTATGATTTCACTATACAGTACCACCCAAGAATGGAAAATAAGGTAGTTGATGCTTTGAGTAGAAAGGATCATGGATTATTGAACAAGATGAGAGTTGAATGGGATCATAATTTTATGGATCTAGTAAAGACGGATATGGGAATCAATATGGACAGAATACTTTTTCAAATGGTTTCCAAAGAATCTTTACTATAAACGATAAAGAGTTCTCATACCAATGATGAAGAGGTTAAAAAGAATATTAAAGCTGTGAAGGATGGGATAATGAGTGACTTTTTGTATGAAGATGGAATCTTAAATTTGGGAAGTGAATTTGTGTTCCTGATATACCTGATCTACAAAGGGAATTGTTGGACGATGCTCATTGTTCCAATTTCCCTATACACCCTGGGAGCACCAAAATGTATACAGATTTGAAGGAAAATTTTTGGTGGGAAAACATGAAGGGGTGGATTTCTGATTGTTTGTCAAGATTTATGGTTTTTCAACAAGTGAAAGCTAGAAGGAAACAACCTGGAAGAGTCACGCAACCTCTTCCTATAACATAGTAAAAATGGGTTTATATTATAATGGACTTTTTCATGGGACTACCAAAGACTCCTAGAAGGAACAATGCAATATGGGTCATTGTTGATTGTCTTACCAATTCAGAAAATTTTCTTGCTATAAGGTAATATTTACCACATAAATTTATAGCAAGACTATATATTAATGAAGTTGTGATACGTTATGAAGTACCAATATCAATTGTTTCTGATCATTATCCATGTTTTACATCAAGTTTCTGGAAAACTCCTCAGAAGGCCTTAGATACTGATCTTCATTTGAGAACTGCCTACCACCCTAAAAAAGAAGGACAATCAAAACGGACTATTCAAACCATAGAAGACATGTGGAGATCATTATCACATGAATTTCAGGGTTTTTGGGATCAATATTAACCTCTGGTAGAGTTTTACTATAACAATAGCTTCCATTCGAGTATTCAGATGGAACCATATGAAGCGTTATATGTAAAGAGATATCGCACAACAACATGTTGGGATGATGTTGGTGAAAGAAAACTCATAGGCCCAGAATAGGTGGAGGAAAAGATGGAAAAGGTGAAGGTAATCCAAAACCACATCAAAATAACTCAAAGTAGGCAGAAGATCTATACTGACAACCGAATGAAGGATTTGGATTTTCAGGTAGGAGATCATGTTTTATTGAAGATATTTCCATGGAAGGGTGTTATACGTTTTGGTAAGAATGGAATATTGAGTCTCAGGTACATCAGAACATTTGAAATTATAGAATGAATTGGGGCTGTAACATATCATTTTTCCATGCCACTAAGTCTCTCCAAAGATCACAATGGGTTCGACATATCACTATTAACAAAATACATGCCTGACCCAATGAATGTACTCACCTATGAGGAATTAGAACGGGAACCCATTCTATCTTATTGCAATGATCCTGTCAATATTCTTGATATGAGAGAACAAGTGCTGAGAAACCGGACGACTAGTCTGGTAAAAGTTCTATGAAAAAACCATAAGATGGAAAAGGTAATGTGGGAACCCAAGGAACATATGATGAAGAACCACACAAGTCTTTTCATGAATCAGTATTCTACAAATTTCTAGGATGAAATTATTTGAAGGAGGGTAAAATGTAACACCACATGATTCCACGGTTTGTTTCTCTTTTAATAGTACAATAGTGTGTGTTGTACTCAACTTCAAGTTCTAACACACACCCCAACCAATCAAACTAGTCATTATGAATAGTAATACCCAATTTTTGGAAATTTATACATTTTTTCAATAAAAATAGAATTCATTTTTAGATTCTGATATTTAAATTATCTTAGGGTGAATTTTTGGTACATTTTTTATAGCTTTCATATTTTAATGAATAGTGAAAATTACTAAATTTTAATTGAAAAAAACTTTTCTAATCGAAGTAATTAATAGTGATAAATTATGAATTTGAGTGGTTTTAAAGTATATTTAGAATATATTTTTAAAATTTAATATAATTTTGGTCATTGGACATAATTTCAAATTTAAACCGGACATAAACAAGTGTCAATCATTTGATAGTTATTATTTCTTAAAAACGAGCTTTTTGTCTTGACAGCTGGAATTAATTTTAAATAAATTTTTTCCACTTCTGTGTTTTGAATTTTGAAAAATGGATTCCATATTTTGAATTAGGATGTACAAATTTTTTATATAGGTAATTTTTATTTTTAGACATTTTGAATAATTACTTCGGTAAATATTTTATTTACCATGGTTGAAGGTTAAATCCGGTACATATGTTTAAAAAATAATGTTTTACTAAAAATTATTTACCCTAAAACGTGTTCTAACCCTATTGGTTGATACATATCTGATAATTGGCATCTTTGAGTCTATTTTGGGACACCATGGAGCCACTTGTAAGTCATAATGACACTATATATTAATTAAGTTAAAGTAAATACAAAAATGGCATAAGCATATATCTTTTAGAAAAACAATTTTTACATAGGGTTATATATGTTATATTTTTTACTATAAATATTCATTATAATGATAAAACTATTTACTACATAATTCTATTTTATTCATAATTTTATACATTTAATAATTAAATTTATTTACGACAAAATAATAATGCAGTATTTTCCTTATTATTGAAAGAATCTAATAATTGGTATTCTAAAAGTTAAAATAAATATAATTTGATGTTTTGATGACATAAAAAAATTTTATTAGTTAATATTACATGTTATGATTGATTATATAAATTTTTATAGAATCAATAATGTTGTTACGACTTTAAAAAAAATCATTGATTAAATAGTGTCAAATTTTACATAAATGAGTTTTTAAAACAAATATTATATTATTAATTGATTGATTTCTATTACAAAAAATATAAGGTTCGTCCAAAGGACATATATAATGATATTTGTATCATTAATGGCCCACTTGGGGGTCTCACAGATGTATATATTATGTTTATTAACTATATAAAATAAAAATACAATGAGACATGGTAAATGTCAAACTATTTAACTAAAAATTAAATCAAAAAAATAAAGTTAATATAGAGATCCAAACCCGTCTAAAACCCATTGGTTGAGTTATTTTCGACCTATCACCACCTTAAACATTATATAATCAACCTTGTACCCATTATATTCCAAATATGAATTTATTATAAAATAATATTTCTATTTTTTCCAAAGGTGCCCCTCAACCCTCTTATAAAAGGGCACTCCCCCTTCTCTCTAATTCATACCATAAATACCTTTTGGCTCGGTGAAATCCTGCCAAAAAATCTTATAAACTTCCAAAACTTAAACCTAGAGGCCTTATTTTTATTGGAAGTACATCCTATAGAGCCCTTTTGATCAAATCAAAAGGAAGAACACGAAGAAGGGGTAATGTTTTCACCACACTCTTTCAAGTTTCTATCTTCTTCAACTTATTATTTCTTTGAGATTTCCATTATAAAATAATAAATCCACTATCTTTTATATACTGTAATGTTATTATAAATATGGTACAACCATATTCAGTATTCTATCCATCCTTTGAATGAAATTTCACCATGCGTGCGTATGTACGGCGTACCGTCTCCACGTCGTGGTGTAATTGTTATTCAATAAATTATTATTTGGATGGGTATAATAATGATGTTTAATTTATTTAATAATAAATATAACATGATAATTGTCTTTATATATGATATACCATCTAATTATATATTATTTTACTATCAAAAGAATGATATTGTTTCTCGTTCGAATGTACGGACTACCGTCTCCACGAACGTGATTAGATTCATTCCCCATCATATCCACGCAAGTATAATTATCATTTTATTATTAAAAATAATTTTAAATAACATGATATAATTATATATATGAATAAGATACAGCCTATCCATAACAAACATGTCTTATGTAACAAAACATATAAAAGCAAAACTAGTAAGTTAACACCCAAAACGACGATAATACTAAGATATTATTAACAAAGCAATGTTAAAAGATCATATATGAAATAATATTAATGTATATGATTCTAGTATAATTTAATAACAATTATTTCACCATTATATATGAGCTTAACCTACCCTCAACCAACGAAAAGTACAATGTAAGGGTTTATTTCCCAAACTCTTCATTATCCATAGTTGTTTATACGTAATTATCTACAAGGACCGCTTTATCATCCACATCCATGTTCCTTAAAAATGTATTTCAAATAATTCTTACTATTTTATAGAATATGAATTTATGTAATTTTTACCCTTTTTTACTTTTTATATGATTTTTATAACGGAATATTTTCATCATTTTCCAAACAAGGTCCTTTTGTAACCATTCCGACAAAATTAAGGTAAGAATGACTTTTTTTTAACTAATACGGCTGGTGCAGCTATCTTAAAACGTTATAAAATCGTCTAAGCTTCCCTAAAAATCTTATAAGAATATTTTCTAAGTAATTGTTTTATTTTATAATTATGTGACTTTTAAATGATTTCAAAAAACGAGATATTTCTCTCAAATAGTTTTGATTTCATCTATGTCAATATCCTTTGATGGATTTTAAGATTATTTGATGTTGATTTATTATAATACAAAAATTACATATTTTATTGAAGGTTTTGTGATATTTTTTACTGTGGATGTGTTATTTTTATACCATTCAAGGTTTATGGATAATATATTGACATTTCATATCCTAGTTTTAATACGAATGTTTATGTTATGTTGAAACCTGTTCATATAAGGAATGAATTTGACATAGTAAGAGATGGGTGGAGCCCTCTATAGCTCCGAGATGCATTGGTAGGTCTCATGAGACAAAATAGTGTCTTTCCACAAGGCCTAGACAAAATTTTATTTGTATTATTGACACAAGTCCTTGACTATGTGGTTATGATAGTCTGGCATTATGCATTCCTTCATTATGAAAGTGGTTATTGATAATGCATATGAATATTCAACTAGTAGAATATCAATTTGAATATTTAAATTGAATTACTTCAATTTATTTCTGACATATTATACTGAAATTAAATTTTAAAAGGCTTTGGTTTTAGTTATACATTTTCTTAAATGTTTATGCTTAATTATGAATGTTTCTTCTATATTGTTATCCTTACTGGGCATCTGAGCTCACCATTTCTCTGTTTTATTTTTCCCAGGATGTGAAAAAGTATTTTACGAGTGACATGCAGGGATAGTATCAGGGGATATGAGTGTGGAGATAGGATTTTGTTGTAGTTTTCATTTTATGATGTAATGTAAGACTTATGAATATTTCTATTGTTTCCATGGCTACTAAACTAATCTATCATTCAAGATTTGATCTTTTGTGATCATGCCAATGTTATGTAATAATGCACTAACTCTGGGTATCAGGGGTCAGGGTGTTACATTTGTTAATTAAATTTAAAAAATCCAAGAGATAGGGTTGATCTTTTTATGTAAAATGTGGTTCAATAAGATTAAAATATTTTTTTTGGCGAATAGTAACTTTTGACTTTTATTTACCATGATTAATGGTAAATAGGGTAATTCACGGTAAAATGAATATTATAATAATAAAAAATTAGCTTAACGCTTTTTTAACCTTATTGGATGAGCCATGGATGACCATGGACAACTTTGGGTCGATTTTGGTACCCCATGGAGCCTCTTATAAAGGATAATGAATCTTTATTGAAATTAACATAATGTAAAGGTAGAAATAACATAAACAAATATCTTTTTGTAAATAAATTCTTTTATGGGGTTATATAAGTAATATTTCCAACTATAAATATTCATTGGAAAGATAAAAATATTTTCAACATTATTGTATTTTAGTTATATTTTTTATACATTAAATAAGTTAATTTAATTATGGCATAATGATGATGGAGTAATTATCATATAAATAATGTATTAAAATTATTGATAATATAAATATCCAAATAAATTTAATTTGATACTTTTTATTAATTCCACTAATTTTCTAGGTTAATATGACATGTTAGGGTTGATTAAATTTATTGTTTTCGATTTAATAATGATGTTATGAATTTAAAAAAACAAAATAGAAAATAGTGTCAAAATTGACATTAAATAGTTTTTAAAACAAATATTATATTATTAACTGATATAATAGTCCTAAAAATATATGTTTCTGCCAAAATAATTATATAATAATATAGATATGAAATTAAAAAATGAATTTTGGTTCGAATGTAATTTTATTGTATGTATATTTACCATATAATATAAAAATACAAAGAGAAATGGTAAATGTCGAACTATTTAACTAAGAGTTAAATCTAAAAGATAAGGTTAATATAGTGAACCAAACCAATCTAAAACATATTGGTTGAGATGTTTTTAACCCATCCCCACCTTATTATTTAATAATTCATTTTTTATATTTTATAAATCGAAAATTATTTTATTATAATATAATATATATATCTTTTCCTAAGGTGCCCCTCATCTCTCTTATAAAAAAGAACTTCCCCTTATCTCTAATTCAAACCATAAAAGCCATTTGGATCTGCAAACCTATGCCCAAATATCCTCTCAACTATCCTTACTTCATTATAGAGTCCATTCATTAGTCTTAAATCTATCCTTAAGGAGCCCTTTTAATCAAATCAAAAGGAAGAACCTGAGGAAGAGGTAAATATTTCATCCTCTCTTTCAAGTTCTTTTCTTCTTCCACTTCCGCTTTCTTTGTATCTTCCATTTTAAAATAATAAATCCATTATATTCTATACACTGTGATGTTATTATAAATATTGTACAACCATATTCATTATTTTATCCATCCTATGAATGACATGTCACCATACGTGTGTACGAATGGCTCACCGTCTCCACGTCATGGTGTTGTTATTATTCAATACATTATTATTTGGATGGGTATAAAAATGATGTATAATTGATGTAAATAATAAATATTAAAAGTTATTTATTCTTTATATATTATATAACATCTATTTAAATATGATTTCAATTCAAAAGAATTATATTATCACTCGTGTGTACGTATGGATTACCATCTCCACGACGCGATGAGATTCATTTCCATGTTCACCATTCAACAATGATTATAAAAATATATATTATTAATAAGTATTTAATATATTAAATAATTATTCTACTGGATAAATTTATATATGTATGTATATATGTATTTATGTACATAAATATATCTTATTCACTTACTTCCGTTCAATATGACATGAAAATAGAAACAATGTTTATGCGTACGTATGGTCTACCGTCTCCATAAACAGAGCCTTCCATTTCATATATACATCTGTTATAAATATTTATATTATAAATATATATTATATATAAATATTATTTTTTATTTTCTAATCATTTAAATCATTATATAAATGATATGATCAAGAATAACAAGCAAAAACATATACGATAAAGCAAGTGATTATTACACAAAATGTTAATTTAACATGGAAATCATTATTAAATGGGTAGTATAAAGTCATAAAGGAATCATGTATGATATACTAAATATTGATATGGTTCTAGAATAATTTATTGACATTCTATGGTCATTATACAAGAGGTTAAATGTACCCTCGACCAAAGGAAAGTGCAAGGTAAGGGGTTTTCATCTCACTCATTATTCCCATGAGAGTCTTGCTATATTGACACTATTTCCTTTTTTTGTGGTGTATGTACTTCCCATAAAATTATTCTTTGTGTAATAGAATTTAATTTATGTTTATTTACATCTTCATTTTATGATACTTCTTTCATGGGGTGTATGTTTCATAAGTTACCAAATTTGTAAGGGTTAATTTCACAATCAATGTATTATTCGTGTTTGTTTTTATATAAGTATCTAATGGGACTTCTTTATCATCCACATCAATGTTTCTTAAAAATTTACTCCAAAACATTTTTAATATTTACTAGAATATGGGTTAAAGTCATGTATACCCTTGTTTGACTTTTTATAAAATGTTTTGAAAAGAATCTTTTCGTCGTTTTCCAAACATGGTACTTTTTAACGTTTTCGACCAAATTAGGGTAAGAATGTCTTTTTTTAACATATACGGTGGGTGTGGATATTTTCTACCATTATAAAATCATCAAATCGTCCCTTAAAATCTTATAAGAATATTTTCAAAATAAATGTTATCGTAAATGATTTCAAAATAGAAATAGATATTTCTCTAAAAAAAGGTTTTGATTTCATCTGTGTCAATATGCTTGGATGGTTTTTAAGATTATTGAAGTTGATTTATTATGATAAAAACAACCATATTGTATTGATTGTTTTATGATATGTTTGACTGTGGATGTGTTATTTTTTCCCCATTCGTGGTTTATGGATAATGTATTGTCATTTTGAATGCTAGTTTTAATACAGATATTTATGTTATGTTTAAACCTTTTCATATGAGGAATGGATTGGAATTAATAAGTGACGGGTGGATCCCACTATAGTTCCTCGATGCATCGGTAGGTATCATGAGACAAACTAGTGTCTTGGTACAAGGAATTGAAAAAAATTTATTTGTAGTCTCGGCACAAGGCATTGACTCTGTGGTTATGAATGTCTTGCATTATGCATTCCATCATTATGAAAGTGGCTATTGATATTGAATTTGATTATTCAACTAGTATAATATCAATGTGAATAAGAAAATAGCATTATTAGATTTTATCTTTTTCATACTATGATGATTTTCAATTATAAAATGCTTTTTTGTGTGTTATACATTGCCTTAAATGTTTATGATTATTTATGAGAGTTTCTGCTATATTTTTATCCTTAATGAGCATATGAGATCAACCCTTTCTATGTTTTATTTTTTCGAGGATGCGAAGAAGTATATTATGACTGACCTGTAGGGATAGAATATGGGATCTCAATGTTGTCAATGGAAACAATGTAGTTGTAGATTTCCCTTTTATGATGTATTGTAAACCTTATGAATAAATCTAGAACTTACAAGGCGACTAAACTAATAGGTCTTTGGAGACTGGATATTTTGTGATAATTCCAATGATACATAATAATTCACCGACTCTAGGCTTCTGGATTTTGGGTGTAACAAAAACATTGGATAAAAACTTGGATTTTATGAAAAATGATTTCTGGCCGAGGGGAGAAAAATGTTATATTTATATAAAACCTTATCACCAATAATTATATATAATGAGGATTATAGGTTTTTATTATTACATCAATAATATCATCTGTAAATATATATGATGAAAATATTTTTATTTATAAGGTATAAATATCATATATATCACCCATGGGAGACATAGTAACAAATATTCTTGAATAATGTTTCAATTGTGAAATAAATAATTAAAATTTAATTTAATTCAAAATCTTAATACCCATTAAATAATTTTATACAAAGAATAATTAAATACAATGATGTTAAATGGATTCATTTGATAACATTTAATGGAGTAATTATATAAAACATAAAATTAAAATTATATGTGAATATATAATTTATCTCATAGAAGTAAAATTTACATGAGAAAACCATACATCATATTTCCTCTTATCGGAATGATTCCATGCCTCCATTATAATTGTTTTAATATTGTTAATAATTAAAAAACCAAACTCAATTTTTGAAATATTATATATGATACACTTAAATCATTTTACAACCTTTTTTTAACAATAATATCAATTTTACTAATTAGATTATTTTTATATGTATTTATGTTTTTTATATTTGGAAAATTAATTAATCACTTCGTGGATATGGTAGGTTGTTTATACACATGACAATATTATCAACCCTGTAATGAGTTAATGTTTAAGGAAGAAGATGATATATTAAATTTAAAAAATTAATATCATTTAATTTATATATAATATATTTCATAATTTTATCTTTATAAAATTCATTGTAAATAGTAATTAAAAATCAAATCACATCATGTCATGAGGCGGTAGTCCATCGACCACATGAGTGACCTTATCGTATATGAAATAGAATGGAACGTAAAAAGTTATATGTCAAACTAAAATTATATAAGTATAATAATATCCTAAATTAAATTATTTTGTTTAAAATAAATCACTATACCCCTACATGAATGGTGGTTAGGTGAAAAAAAATATATTGGTTACTGAGGTGGATGTCTACCGTACATATTATCAAGGATTGTGTTTCCAATTTCGTGGAAGTGAAGATTGATTAGTATTATGATATAAACATAATAATATTATTTAATATGATATATATAGTTTTTAACATAATATATGTGTTAATTAATCATTTTTTATATGGAGAAAAAATAAAATAAATGATATTTGTTATGATAAATATCTTCTGTAATAGAATATTTCTTTTTATCTCATATTAAGAACCCTAGTGTTGTTTTTTTGGGTTAAAAATATTTTCTATAATATTACTATGGTTTTTAGATATATTTTGGAAATTGTTTCCGATCTATATAAAAATACATGTGTTAATATTTTAATTGAGGGATAACTCTTTTATATAGGGTGAATGGGAATCCTTATGAAAATTACATAGAAAATATCCATAAAAAATAAAAAAATAATACATTCATTCACATGAAATATGTATTAATATGAATTTATATATTCTTTGTAATTTATAAGGCCAATCTATTTCTATCCAATAATCTTTTGATAATATAGTGGGTCATTTTAACACTTATCACTTTAGTATAACCACACAATAATCCCATTTTTTCATTAACCACATTAATTAAATTTTCCTATATTCACTAATTAGTTTGGTAAAAAAATATTTTTGGACCACATTTTATAATTTAAATTATTATTTTTTAAATTATTGAGTTTTTTTACAAATTTAATTTATATATATAAATATTTAAATTTAAAAATAAACTCGTAGTCGTGATGCAAAAGAGGGTTTTCGAAGAAAATATATCTAAATGTATTAAAGGATTTAATATCAACATACAATATGGAATTGATTATAATGTCCTAAATACTATTAATTATAGTATAATTGATCAAATATTACATAAAAAAAATTTAAATTATCATTTATCATTATAAATAATTTAAATCAAAATGGAGTATTAAAATAAAAATTTGGATTTGTAAATAATATTTAAAAAATAATATTATTCAACCAAAAAATCCATATTATATTGTTAATATCATTATTTCAAAAATAAATTTTTCAAAATAAATTTTAAAAAATACGATAGGGTAATTAAATAATTTTTTTTGAAAAGAATGGAAAACCCTTTATTTATAAAAATTCGGTGACTTAGAAATAATTTTATTTAATTTGGAAGGATTTTTCTTTTATATATATTAAATTTATAACCACAAAATTTATTATTATTGAAATAAAAATTAAAATAATTTCAATATTCAGTTATTAAAAATCGTTTCCTCTATCATAACGACTATGTATAATGGAGAAGTTTAAATAATAATATATTTATAGAGTATAATGTTTTGTTTAAACATTGTGATGCGTGTATAGAATAAAATGAAAGATATTAAATTTATATTATATATAGCGTATTTTATGGTATGAGGATGTTTTATTCTCTTTTCAAAATTAATATCTATTTCATACATTATATCTATCATGATGGTCTAATTTTATGAATCAGAGGGTGTTTTGGAGAACTAGTTTCAAAAATTGAATTCTTTTCCCAATAGGAAAGTGCATAAAAAAATTTAGTTATTATAGTGCTATATATTTCATATCATTTCATTGGGAATGTCTCAATCAGGTAGAAAACATTTATATTTTATGAAATATCACATGGACTTTGGGGATAGTGCAGGAACTATGTATGAGAAAATGAATTGACCCCTTTTATGGGAATTGACAATTTCCATTTTTTGCAACATTTACTACATCAATGGAGTTACGGTACACACATTATATGATTGAAATATCATGAAGTATTTAAATAATAATGAATATTTCATCTATTTAACATTTTTAACTCTCATAAAGACTATTGTCAATAATTCCAGTATGACATCTGAATCCCATTGCATCTTGATCATAATTAATTATGGGGTTTTATTTTACAGAATATGTTGGAAGGATATTTTTGAATAATTTGAGTACTACTAATTTGGTAATTCGCTCATGTAGATTTAAAAAATATTCTTTCTCCCTCCTTCAATTTATCATGATGATAAAAAAATATGGTTCCAAAAAAAGTATAACAAATATGAGTGATAGATTAGAGATAAGGATCAGTATTAATATCCCACACGATGAGTCTTATATTGTTATTATAACCCACTACATTGAGAAATACATGTAGTCATAACTATATGGAAATATTTAATAGATGCAATATGTTTGTTTAATTTTTCCTTATCAATTGTTGGGTATGAAGATACATGTTTTCAAGAAGAAAATGAGGGACTAGGGAAATTGGGTTACTAAAAATCTTATAGAAGTTGAGAGGAATGACATGATTTTTTCTTCAAGGGGGTATCATCATATCAGATTACATGAAAAAAAATTAAAATTTATTTTTCTTTAATAACTATGGAGTTAGTAGATGCTCCTTCTTATAGTTCCTACTAAATCATACTATCAAGATGTTTGGAGAGATTGGAGCACATGTATTTCTTCTTTATTGATAAGGGATAACTGTTTTTTCAATCGGAATAAATGAAATAATATATATAGTAATTTGACAGTAAATATAGTGCATATATAAATTTATACATTGGAATAGACTTAAGAATCATAGAAGTACATCACACACATGAAATCCATATATTAATCTTACAGGGATGTATCAGTATAGTCAAAATGAATGGAAATATTGTTAAGGATGGATATGAGTGGATATATGCATTATGGGGTTGAATTTTATAATAATGAAATCGATTGGGAGATACACATAATTCCATTATTTCATAATTATCATAATTTAAACTAATATTAATTAATCATTGTGGGATTTGGATATGGTTCATTCACCTAAAATATCTAATGAATAATCTTTTAGTGGTATAATGTTTGGAATCTGCATCCAATCAAATATAGAGAAAGATGTTGAATGTCCTATTGAATCATGGGATGAAATGAAATGTTTATCTTCATATTTATATGTTTTTTAATAATTCCTAATGGTACGATACCCCTAATGAGATATCATCTTCATGAAATTTGAATATTATTATATGTTAATAGCAACATCTCACCATTAATATCTATCAGTTAAAAATATCAAGTATTTCAATTTATTCCCATTATATGAGTGTATATTAAACATAAAACTAATATGTTGATCCATTCGGGAACATTTTTATTAAATTGGATTTTTAGATCATCTTCCTCTCAAATTCAAAAATATATCTCAACCCTTAATTCATAGATTTTAATGAAACAATGAGCGATATTCACCAGGAGCATGGCCTCAACCATGACATAAATTAATCATCAATATCTATATTTAAAATTTATTATAAAAATTAACAAATGGATTTCAATTATATTCTCTATCACTATATAGGTGATAAAAATAATTTAAATTTATCACATATTTATGTCATACATCTAAAATTTATATTTTTCTACTTCTCATTTTATTCATTGGATAATTCCAAACTTTCATTTTCACTTACTCATTAATTGATAAGCTCATGAAATATTTATCTTAATCGAATCAATGATTATTTGATCATTTGAATTCCATAAATAAATGCATATTGGGATGTATAATGGGTTTTTTCATAAGAAATAATCTATTTTATCCCATGAGGCTTGGATTATTAAGTTGTAACAAAAACTTCAGATGATAAAAATAAGAAAAAATTAAATATATTCTTAATGTATCCAAAAATTTTATCAACATATTCACTTTTACATTACTATAAATAAAATTAATATATAATTAGGAATAAATTTCTAATGAATATATGTACTAGTATTTTAGAGATTGATAATATTATATTACACCATTTTCTAGTCATATATGGGAAATTGAAACTTTTCAAATCATAGTTGGTCTAATAACAGAATATAAACTAATTTTAGTGCATGGTATTATAGTTGATTTGAGAAGAAATCATTTACCCAATGAAATTAATGAAAAAATTTATGGATAATATCATTATATGATTTTAGGTAACAACATTTAGATCTTGATTATCTATTCATACACCTTAACATTATATTTATTAGAGTATGATTCATGGGATTTTACTATAATTAGATGGATGAAGATGTGGGGGAAATTGTACAATATTTAGATGAAGTTGAAACATCAAAACATATACACTTATGATAAAATTTTAAACTACTATCACCAACTCTCATAGATGAATAGCATTAAAATGAATAGAATTATTAAGAGGAAATTATTGAATATTGAAACCTGATTTAATGGAAGGATGGTGATATCAAACATTTTGAACAAGAGTTTCCTACTTCTAATTAAGAATGTAAAATAAGAAAATAGTTATTAAAGGATGTGGATGAGGGAAACATGAGTTTCTCTAAACAGTAATTGTTAAATTTCCAAGGGGATTAATCTATACACATGATGATTATAGAACAACTATATATTTTAACAAATAATATCAATAAGAATTCCGATTAAATTTATATTTTAACTAAAATTATATTAAATACAAATCATATAGAATAATGTAATGGAATAAGATGAATTTTTTCATATTATCCATTTTTCTCACTAAGAATAAAATAAAAAAATCTAATTCTATGCATTAATTTTATATAATATTTTTTTAAATTCCTTCATTTAGTAAAAATTCTACGATTCAATTTAAAAATGACTTCCCATTAATTTAAGACTAGCCTAAATAAAATTTAAAAAAATAATAAATTCCTTATTAACATTTCATATTGTCATGTATATGCATTGATACTATCACAACTGTACTATATTACATCCATTTGGGAATATTTGTTGAATGGTTTTTAATAGATCATGGATTTTCATGTGCCCTTATAGAAATGGAATACTCTAAATGTTTTCTTGGATGAGGACCTAGATAAAATAACCGGGATAAAGATGGGAGTGTTTGATTTACCAAATATGTTGTAAGGGATTCCTCATTTTTTTTTAATTTTTCATATATTTTTTCAATGACATATATGTGTATGAACTTGAGGAATTTAAAATTATTATTCTCATACATTTCTATTATATGTTTTTTAATATGATATATTTTACACCACATTTCATTTAAGAAATATTAACCAAGACCTGATAAAATGTGACTAGTTAATAGGATTTCCTAACATTGCATTGGAAATGGTCATGATGAAAAAATTTATATCTTTGTCACTTTTAGATACACATTAATTAGTGAGGCGATGGAATGTATAAAACATAACACAATTATAATGAAATGGTGATCGTGTAATTGGATAGGTACTGAAGTAGAAATATATGACCATACAGGAAATATTGTTTCCACTATGTTTATTTTAGGGTATAAAATAATTGGAGATATATTTGGTCAAACAAAGATGCTTCTGGTTGATAATAAAAAATGGGGGAATATATGCAGAGTTGTATTGGTGAATGATTTCTTACCCAACCAGAATTATCATTTGGAAATTGATATACTCATTGCCAACATTTATGAATGATTTATGGGGAGTCAATATCATGAGTGACTAAATTATAGAATTGTAATGAGTAATTAAAGAAGAGTAATTTCACCATGAAATTGACATCATTTTATATTGAACACATTATCTGGGGGAAAATATGAAATTCAATTTCACTATGATTATTACAAAACTAGTTTTTCAAAAAAGGATAACTTATTTTTTTTACAGCTGTATAGAACATCAGATTATATTTATAAAACATTTATTTCTGTTATATAATTTTCAAATGATTCATAGAGGGGAGTCATATCAAGAAGATATATGAATGTTTCCCAAACATCGCAATATGATATTTAAACTAGATATGTTTTCTATCATTTTAAATTTATTTTTGGACATACGATGTCTAAATTTAAAGGATATAGTTTTAGGATATATTTCATTGGAATTAATGTGTGAGTTTACTGTCATTTTGTTTTGATATGATTTCAAATGTAATTAAGAAGTAATAATCTAGATGAGGAATGATATCTATAGACACTCCTAATAATTTTGAACACAAAAAAGTAATTATTATGACATATATTAGAAGTGTGAGGTATTTGATTATGGGCGATTAAATCTCATAGCTACATAATTGGGAATTGATGATTATATCAAAATAATAATTTCTAGTATTATTATATTATAGAATATAGACATTAAATACCCTAACCTAGTGTAAAAGATTTTTCTTGATGAATTTGTAAAATAGTTTTATATATATAGAGACATATTTTTTAATGGATAAACAACAAAAAATTTGTATCCCATGGAGTCAGGTATCATCATTATCAATAACTATTGTATTGTTGGGATACATGAATCACAATAGGGAAACAATGCATTATAAATGAGGGGATATTCAAAATAGGTGATGGAGGAATTATATTATAAATCATTATACTTCTATAATGACATGTTCTATTAAAATTGATTGGTTATAGATGATGGTATTTTTTGAGTCCATATTATATATGATCCCAAAATTACAATATATCTAGAGAAAAAAAATTATCAAACCACAAATACTATTATTTAATATTAGATTCTATTAAATTTTTTTGAATCATATGAATAAGTTGTGGATGTAATCTGTAATTCATCATTATACAACCCAAAAAATGATATATAATATAGTTTAACATGATGGGGTAGTAGTTTTCTATCATTCAATGGTAGAACCTCTGTGAAATTATTCCTAGGAAAATAAATAAAAATATCAACAAACAGTATGGAAATTATAATTCTCTGTAACATGAAATCTAAAGGATACCACTCGCATTTTATGATAGTAAATGAATATAGGGTATTGAAAAATATTAGGGGCAATTGGTGTTTAAAATCCATATATAGATACATATTTTATTGAGGAATTTTCCATCTTGATAAATTCTAGTGTAGAATTATATGTTATATTAATGAGTGTTTATAGATAAATATGTCCTCATATAACAATAATTATGTCATTGAATAAGGAAATTTTGATTCTTAATAGAGTGACCATTATATCATAACATGTTTTTTACTATTTGATGTTCATAGAACCCATAGACTAACAATGATATCATTAAATGTGTTTCCTAGAGATGGAACAATGGTATATGAACATATACATCAGTACATATCATGAAGAATTATGGATAAAGAAAACATTGTTCACTTTACTGAACAATAATATATATTGGGGAAGTATGGAAATGTTAGGTCATTTTAATTAATTCATATTAATGTTTGGGGAACAGAAAAGATTAAGAAATCTGTAGTTAACTTTTTCCAAAAAGAATCATTCTAGATGTAATTATTTTAAAAAAATTCACTTACATAGATCTATTTTATATTTAGGGAATTATGATGTGAAATTTTTATATAGGGATAGGATAACATATATCAATGTCACATCATATCAGGATCTAATATAAATGAATCCATACGTAATTATCATGATAATATAGTATTAATCATATCATTTTTTATATGGGTTAGTTAATTTTTCATTGATATAATTTTTTTTGGGTACTAGGATAAGATATTATTGTGTCAGTATATATCCCAATTGAATATAAATTAAAGGATACCTAGTTTTTTCTATTTGATATACATTTATATATATGGATTATATGAATGGAGTAAGGGGAATTAATTATCTAAAAGAGAAGAAGATTATTATCAGAAGACATCAAATTGGATTTATATTCAATATGAGAAACAAAAAATAGACGGATGTTAATGTGATGATATGATATTTTTTAATGTAACAATGTATGAACCTATTGTGATTTTTATTTTAGGTTGTATTTATTCTTCAAAGTATATTACAGTTTATGGTTATGTGAAATAGACTCTATTCGAATGATGTTGAATTTTATTCGAGAAAAAAAAATATAGTTTAAATATCATTTTGATATTATTATTTCATTTAATTTACTTCCATATTATGGGTACCATATTTGAGTATTTTAATATTTAAATGAATTATATTTTTAAAATTTTCATAGACTATGACAACTCAGTCATTCTATCTATGTAGATTATAGTGTGATAAAATGCATGTTATTTCCATGATGTATAGATAATTAAAACATAGAATTTGATTAAGGTGATGTTCAATGAAAATTATTCCATAAAAAATGGAAATTAGTAGTGGGTATGATTAATTTATCATCCATACTAATAAGGTAATAAGAAAAATTTCTATGTGCCGCATTGATGAGGTATTGTCCATAAAAAAATGTTTAAAATGTTGATGAAATATTCTCTAATATAATTAGGGCATTGTGAACTAGAACGAGTTATCACTATATGACATTATGAAGGGTGAAATTATTATTAATGGATCATGGAAGATTATTTGGTATATTTTAAGGTTTTTAATCAGGAAAATCTATTTTCAACATTATTGTCCAAATAATCCTTCTATTTTATAATTATCATATCTTAGTAGTTTTTATAGTTAATGATAAGGGGTGATGATTGGTGATCATTTTGGTTAAATTTCATCTATACCATTGAATATTGATTATTCATGTGTGGAATTATGGGATGTGGTGCTATAAGCCCCTAAAAATTTATATATCATGACTATCAATACTTTATTATTTTTATATATGATATTATTAGGATATGAAATTGAGTAATATTATATTCATCAATATTAAAATATTCAAATAAATTATAGAAAAATTATGGTTGGACTAGATATTATATTGGTGACAAAGCCCAATAAACAAAGAATAATTTGAAATTAGTTCCACTTTGAATAATTATTTTATGCGAGACACAAATATTTTTTTAAATATTCAACATGACAATGTTTTTAAGATGTGTTCACCTATCCCCTTAGAGGAATATATATGTATCCCATATGGAAGAGATACCATTGTGTTGGAGGATATAATTGAGATTATTTTTTATGTCTTTGTATATGGACACATGACATCCATTATTTATTTGAAAAAACCCAATAATATATTATGTTGCGTAGAAACATCGGATGTATATAAAATATGTGTTAATGTATATGTTATACATTGACTTTTTTGGGAACTCCATATAGTAATTTTTTATTTTTAGAATGTGATATGATTTCCACCTAGAATGATATGATAACATGGAACCTAGATTCTATGTATCACACACACTAGTACGTACATAAATTAAAATAGTGGGAACCTTCCACTATAATGTATTTTAGGATATCCTTTCCATAACACTATTTATTTATAGAATTTTCATTGTTTTCAATCATGATGGTTGGCATTGACCGGGTGGCTAATGGATTTATTATTTTTCGTGTCTCTCTGATGAGGAAGTACCATTAATATGATATTTGATGACTCGATACATCTAATCATCCTTTTTTTATTTCACCAGTGGTAATTCCACTACCAAGTCATGGGTTAAGTGAATCAGATGAATTTTCACTATATTGTTATAGTTCAAAGGAGAAATGATCAATTGGTGGGAAATAATAACGATAAAATAATCCTAATCTAGATATTCAAATGGTGTTTTGATATAACAAAACACATAAACACTTGAATTTTCTAACCATGGGGACGTTTTCATAATTGGATTGAGAAGGAACTTCTACGTTATCACTCATGTGTATTCATTTAGAGGTATAAATTACCCCTTATTTATGTTATATTAACTATTAATTTGTATGATATCGATCACTTTGGAATTGTATATATGTGGTATATCCACTGATATATAGAGATACATCATTATAGAAGTGATGTTTGCATTCTATTAATCATCATTCAAGGAGAATAATTAATATAAAAATAATTACTAAAAATGAGTTAAACAATGGGGGATATAATGGAAATTAACATAAATATCTTTTTTCCCTTCAAATAATACATTTTTGCACCATTTTAAGTCTAGAGGAAAATCAAATATATATCTCCCACCATGAGAACCACATCCTCTGACAGTCTCATATAGTCTATTGTGTTTTCGAGAGTGTGGGATTCTAATTGAAAATCAACCAAGGAATTTATATTCATTGAATTATATGATAAATAGGAAATATAGAAATATTATAAATTTCCAGCATAATTTCAAAAACATCTAGTCAATACTAGATAACCCGTGATACATCAATTCAGACAATATGAGATAAAAAAATGTACATCAGGTTTATACATGTAATTTTAATACATTTTTCATTCCAAATAAATGATCAAGGACACTGCTATTGATTTTCAAATTTAAATTTTCAACATTTAATATTTAAGTGATTTGATAATATATTTTGTATCCATTATATGATGATTTATTCATACTGAGAGTCATAATTAATTCCAAATTCAGGGGTTATATGTATTGATTTATTGGCCTACATTCAACCAATATAAACACGATTCAAAGTTGCATTAGATGCATACTATGTATATTGAAATAATATATATATCATCATTTCAGTGGTATATATTCAATTATTAATCAGCTTGTTGAATAGTAATAAATTTCATACATGTTTCTTATGAATCCTCATACATATATAAAATGACCAAGGTGTACACTATATTCCATAAGATATTTATGTTGGTAAATTATATGGATTTAAAATGTATATATGGTATAACTATTGATTCTATATGTATGTAAAAAATAAGACACATAATTATAAAAAAATAATATTGAATGTTTAAATTTTTTAATTCATATTTAAATAATGTTGTTAATGTTTATTAAAAAATTTCCCTTGGTAAGAAATTTTATTATAGCATGGTTGACATATACCCACTGGTTCACCCACATAGAACTCTATTTTAAATACATGATAGGGATGAATGATATTATTCATGGATCATGGAAATGTAAATCTATAGTTCATCATACTAATTACATAACATCTTATGAAAAAAACTATATGGAGGGATGAATGAAATAGATTCATTATCTTTATAAGTCATGATATTTGGATGTTAAAAGATATTCATTCCTGAAAGGGTAGGGATTGTCTCATTATATATTAATAATAAAAAAATTATTTATATGAATAAGGAAATAAACCTAAAATAAATGTATAATTAAATATTTTATACAAATACAAACTTCAATTTTTTATTCTTCATATAAATCATTACTATATAGATTTCCACATTTCCTTATTAGGATTTCTAAATAAATTTATAATTGTTAGAATTATCTATATCCATTTACAAATTGATAGAACTATTTTTATGAGTTCTCATTACATATTTAATATATCCATGGGGATCCTAAGAATCCACAGAGGATGATCGGCTTCCATAGGGTTTAATGTGGGTATGTCATTACAGTTTCAAGGGAAAAAGTATTTTTTCTTCTTCAAAATGTATATCCACTATTCATTCTCAATGGTGAAATATCTTCATTGTGTATGTAGGGTGATCATTTAACCAATGATATGATATTAAATAAAGGTTTTCATCTATATTACTCAGGAATCCATTATATAAAAATTGTTTTAATCTATATGATTATCTTAATCCTCAAATTCCTTTTATTATCCTCTGTTTGGAAGAGGTCAGAAGAATGAATTGTAAAATTCAAGGAAATATTCCTCATCCAATTCAATGGGAACATTACCCTCTTTGATATAGATAAATATAAATGTAATATTATTTTGTTGAATTATGTAATTATGGATTAATATGGTAGGAGAAGATTATTCTTGTATCTCTAGAGGTTCAATGGATAACCCTAGAGAATCAATGTCGGATTAATATCTACACTACATTGAATCATTTTACCTTGATCATATCATGATTTTAGAGTAACATATATATATTTCCTTTGATTTTCATGTACAATATTGATTCCATTTTCCTAGATACAATTCATCAATCTAGTTGATATAGAGAAACAATAAACTCTATGTGAGTGAAATGGATTAGCAATGAAATATTTTAAAACATTTTTGGTTACATGGTTTATTATATCACATATATTTAGTTATTAACCATCCCTATTATTGAAAAATACCACCATTTACTAAGCATAAATTGAATCAAAAGGATATCCATCCTCATACAACACTAAAACATTTATCTTAAAACCATACATCTTGCATTAATGTTATGATAACAGTAAAAAAATACTTAATATACCATGGAAATTCAAATATAATTGTAAATTCCATGTGTTATAAAACTGCAATGACATCATAGTTTTTTTATGATCATCAAATATGGTTTATGAAATTTTTATTTTTTTGGATTTTTTCTATTTTTATCATAGAATCGAATGGTCAACTTTTACAAAGATATCTCTCTCTTATTTTAATGAAAACAATGATGTGTTTGGGTTAAAATTAAATTGATTGTGTACATTTTTTTCAATTATGAATGATTAATATTGATATATTTTTGGTACTTTGATATATATAATGTCTTATTGTTCAATAATATCATGTTGTTATAGTCATGTTATGTGAATTGACATGATAACATGTCATAAATTCTGATAAAAAAGCTAATGGTATTTATATTTTGATTCAAATTATGTATTCAACTACAAATAAAATAAAATGGATTTTTCAGGTAATTATAGATCACATATAATATATAGAAATAGTAACTGAAGGAAATGTTTTTTTGAATTTATTCCCTTCCATTCAGGATTTCATGTTTTTTTACAAGTTGAATATTTTTACTTAGTGGGGGTTATTCTGTGAGATGATATTACAGTATAATGGAATTCTATGTTAGGGAGAATGTCTATCCCTCAGATCAAATGGAATTTATATTTTTTAGTGGTGTAATTATATCCAAATCCACATTTTTTGACTTCACAATGATAAATTAATTGTTGATAATCTATTATTTATTATAATTGTGCTCCATAAATATTTATAAGGGGGAAAATTAAGAATAATTTTTCACATATCTCACTTGATGACTAAAATATGTGTCCTAAATGAATAAATAACATCCAAAGAGATTTAAATATATTTATGGGGAATATTATATCCTCATCATATCCGCAATATATGACCTATTTGTCTTAATACCCATTTTTTTAAAATATCAGGCTCATAATTATCAACAGCACCATAGAAGTTATTTTAAAAGAATGATATTGACTAATTTATATAATCAAACTTCATCAAAAGTGATTTTTTTGGAATAAACTATCTTGGTTACTATATTGATTTGATTTCATCCATCGTAAAACTAATTGAGTATGAAATCACAAATGTTGTGGAATAAATGGGAATATTTTTGGATTTTCATTAATATTAATTATTAATTATTTTTTATCAATTCGAATTTTATAGGAATAAAAATTCAAAAATAAATTATAAAATATCTCAATATGGAAAAATTATCAACACTGAATGATTATATTGTTCCCAGAGTTAACATGTGCTCGATAAATAATATTTTGGGACTTCCAATCATCTAAATTTTTTGCATCACTTTTTGGGATATAAAAATGATTATTCTCTTTATTTAAAATATATACATGATTTATTACATATAATTTCATGTAATATATCATAGAAGTTCAATTGGAATAGTTTACTATGAAAATATGAACATTATATAATAACAATAAGCTTGAAATAAAACATCTTTTTAGAAAACAAATATTTCATGACAAAATAATTACTTCTTGCTTAATACTACATGGGAAAAACTGAGGAAAACAAAAGTAAATGGTGATCTATAAATACATGTAATGGTAATACACAAGGAATATAATGAGTAATTCAATGAATATAAAACAATAAAAATTAAAATGAAGCGTAATGGAAAATGAATATATATCTCTAATATATTGTGATAATCATAACATGTAAATTTGGAAACATCAACAAACATTATAATTGAATTATTCAAAGATCATCGAAAATGGATTTGAATAAGTAAACCCTCAACACACATAAATTAGAATGAGAAAACCCTCATTTCACATTAATTGGCATGGTAAAACCCTCAATGCACATGACATATCAAGAAAATAAACATTACCTAATCCATTGGAGCTCTATCAGGGAACACCCTTCATAAATATTTCATTTCATGTATAAGTTTGACCTATATATTATATAAAATGTAATAATTCAAAATCATATGTTAAAAAATTAAAAAAAATTGTTTATGAAATAAATTTCAATTCCCAATCAATAAATAAAAGAGCATAAAGGTCAATACCCCTGGTAGAGAAACTGGTTTGGTATTCACTACATGAAGCAAAAATCATAGTGCAATTTTTGCATCATAACAAGATCAAATTAAAATTCATAAAATCTATTGATTATAGATAAAGGGATATCTCATCATCGATACATGAAATTAATATTATGTGGATCATGGAACATTATACTCCTACACATGAAATGGAATTTTAGACGCATAATATAAAAACAAGTTATTGAATGAGAATGAGGAGAGAGAAATACCTTATTGAATTTTTGAATGGTAATATGTATATATAAATGTTCAGCGATGGATTAAAGAGATTTGTTGAAAGATAATATTATTTTTGAAATAATTGGATATTAAGGATAGCATGTTTGATCATATCCAAACATATTAAAATAGAAATAGAATGGAATATCACAAAAGTTGTTCTTGAAAATGATGATAATGAAAGATCCCTTACAAGTATGTGTGACTACTAAGGCCTGTGAGAGGTATCTGTGGATACATGGATCAACTTGGTAGAAATCTAGGGTGTAGGAGGATGAGGGTGGGATAACATCAATGAGTTTATGTGATGGAAATTGGGAGCATGGGTTGGTTTATATAGTAAAGTTGGTGGATTAATTTATTATTTTGTTTTGGGACATTACATCCTAAAATATTCAAAAACCAAAAATAATCCCATGGTTTTCTCCCATCTGTTAGGAAAAAGGACAGTGGTATAAATTATTTTATAAGGATATGGGTTAGGATATTAAAATAGTTTAAATTCATATGTATGTGAGTGATAATTTCATGAAAATGTTTTTCCAATATTATAATATTTTATATGTCTTGTAGGATTCACTATGGATTAAAATAAATAAATAAAATATATCATAAATCACATTATAGTAAATTTAAAACTTGTATTTCCTAAAGGATTCGTTTTTATAGTATTTATTACATCACTAATTTTTCATTATGATGTCATAATACACAATAAATATTTATATGGTATTTAATTTGGACCCCAAAATTCGGCATTCTTAGAATACTATGAAAAAAATAACCATTGGATAATTTTGATATACTAATTTAAAAAATTATATTCAATTTTTAAAAAAAAATAAATATTAGAATTTCAACTATTAAATTAATAATAATCTTTTTCTGAAAATTGAAAGGTTTTGACAAAAACAATTTCAAATCCTTAATCAAAATTACATTTGAAAATATTAAAATTATAAGTTAATTAATACTTAATAAAATTAATTTAATTCCCATATTGTTTATTTCAAAAGAACATTCATTCATAAAAATATTTTTCCTTATTGAATTTGACTTTTTAGAAAAAATAGTATTTGTTATTTTAAAATTATTTTTAAGGTAAAAATAATAGAATGAAATTATATTCCTTTTTATCAAAAAATAATGTAAATAATAATAAATATAGGGTATTTTCACATACCCCTTTATTACACAATCATTCTCTTTTTGATTAAGGTGTGTGATGGGGGGATTTCATGGGGCTGTTTGGTGAACATGGTTTGTGAAGCGATCTCCAAAAGCTTGAACATTTCCTATAAAAAGTTTTCATGTGCTTTTGTTTTTGTATATTAGCTTGGGATTGGACATAGGAAAATCCCAGAAATGTTATCTCCCTCAATGCTATAATAAATTGGATTTATAGGGGATGATCCTACTTGTTGAGGTCATCCATTAGATTTAGTATTTTGTTGGAGTTTTTAAATCCCTATGTTTATTCTAGTCATGTGATCACTTTTCATTAGCTATATTATAAATTTTAATTATAAATAAAGATAATTTAAATACAACTAGATCTAATAAAAATATATGTTCATGTTTCTTCTATATCCAGAAGGAATTTAATAGAAAGAAATGTTTTTCTATTATTAAATGTTCGGGTCATTACAAAATTCCCACCATAAGAAATTTCACACTCAATATTTTGTTTCCCCACACTAAAACAGATGGGGGTAACACTACTTCATCCCCTTATATGGTTCCCACAATGATTCTTCGTTGTTGTTGTTTCTCTACAACACCCTGATGTAGCGAAACATTTTCTTTCATAGAACATTTTCTCTACAATCTATAATATTCACTAAATCATTCTCATAGGAATGATCATTCACCAATGGTACCACCTCTGTATTGAAGACATGCGATGGGAATGGGATGTACTTCTTTACATGGGATACATGGAAAACATCATTAAACTGAGATATGTTTGGTATGGGAGCCAATTGATTGGATAATACTCTGAGGTAAACAATGATCTCAAATGTGTTGATGTAACATGGACAATGATTAACCTCTATCCCAAATATCATCACTCTCTTCCATGGAGATTTATTGACTAATAAAACGTATCCATCATTGAAGTCTATGTCATGATGATGATTTTATGCATGGTTATAATGTATTCTTTTAGTATATTTGATGTGAAACTAGATTGTCTTAACCTTCCCCACTATTTCCTCAACCATTTAAGTATATTTCTGTTTTCATTCCCCAACATCATCCAAACATAATGATGTTCATCCCCTCTTCCCATAATAGACTTCTTAGAGAGCCATTTAGATGCATGAATATAAAGAGTTATAGTAAGTGAACTCACCCAAAAATAAATATTTTGGCCCAATATGCCAATTAATTCCATTTAAAATGCTCTCAACATTTCCTCAAGTGTTTGGATCATCTGCTTAGATTGGGCATTAGTTTTAGGGTGATAAGACATACTGATGTTAAGATCAGTGTCTAGAGAATCCTTGAAATTTTTCCAAAAAATAGAGGTGAATCATGGATCTTGATGAGAAACAATTTTTAGTGGTTCTCTATGTTTCCATTAAGCTTATATAATACATATATATTCTAGTTTATCTCATTATAAATCTTCTCGATTTAAAATGAAGTTTGGTGTCTATGTAAGAAAATACACAACAACTAATATAGAATTGATTCATTTGGATTTCATTGGTAGTCCAAGGACAAATTTTATCATGAGATCTTCCCATTTACATGTTCGTATAGGTAATGAATTCATCATCCCCTTAGAAATATTCCTTTTATCCTTCACTTAATGGCATACCATGCACATTGACGTATATTAACTGATCTCTTTCTTCATGATATCTCTATGATAGTTCTATTAGAGATATCGATAAATCATTCTATTTCCAGAGTGAATATATAAATTCAATTTGTAGGGAATCATCCAAATTTTCTTTATTTTAATCAGGATTTATTGGAACAAATTGTATCCAACCCAACCTCTCATTTCCATCATCAATAAAACTAAACTCCAAGGATTTCTATTTTTTGATTTCTTCAAACATATTTTGAATTAACTGATCTTTTTTTTTGAAACCCTTAACCATTCTGAAAGATACAGTTGAGAAATTATCTGTGATATGATTGATGATGTTCCCTTTTATATAATTCACATGTTCATCTATATCAAATCTGTGAATATTGGATCATTTTTTTAATTATCATCAATGATTGAATTGTTGGGTCCTTTCTACATAGATAATATGAAGCCTTGTTCGCTTTTCGATGTTTATAGTGGATTGAGTAGTCATAATCCTTGATGACCTTTAACCATCTTCATTAGGGAATATTCAACACTATCTGTGTGAATATATATTTAAGATATTTGTGGTCTATATATATATATATATCATAGTTCTCCCCAAAGAGATAATGCCACCATATTTTCAATGTATATATCATAGCTTCCAACTCTAGATCATGTGTGGGATTATTTTTCTCATTAATTTTCAACAAAATTGTGGGTTAAGAAATTATTTGTCTATTTTTCATCAACAAACATCCAAATCCATTCTTTGATGCATCACTAATAATTACAAAAAGCTCACAACTTGGGGAAGTGTGAGCATAGGGGCCATGATAAGCCGCTTTTTCTTTTCCATAAATCATTAATCACATTAATCATTCCAAGAAAATGTTAATCTAATATGATTTATCATGGTAAGTGGGTTTGATAATATAGCTAAATTTTCAGTAAATCGTAGATAATATCCAGCTAACTTTAGGAATCTATGATTATATGTCAAAAATGTTAGCCTTGGATATCCCTCAATTTCAATTTTATTGGTTGGGTACATAGATATCAAATTGATTATGATGAAATACCATATTAATTAGACTTCATTCAACTTGAACTCAGAAATTCAATACTTTTTATATAGCTTATCCATTATCAATGTCTTTAAAATAGTGAATGGATTCTCCACATTCTCCTCCTTGGTTTTGGATTATTTTAGAATATCATCAATAAAGACTATACCAAAATTTTTAATGTAATATTTTATGAAATTAGATATCAAATCTATGAAGCTTATTGGAATATTAGTGAAACCAACTGGAATCACTATGAACTCATAATTCCTATACCTAATACAAAAAGTTTTCATGGTGATATCCTCCTTCTTCAACCTTACATGATATCATCCCGATCAGAGATACACCATGTAGAATCATTTTGGTCAACATATATGATTGAAAAATTCAATATTTTGAGGAAAAGGATACTTTTTCATTATCATTATTTTTTTGATCTTGCGATAATCAATGAAAAGTTATATTATGAAATCCTTCCTTGTGATGAGTATGATTGGGGCACCCCACGGTGAAAGACTTTGGAAAATAAACCCTTTATCCATATTCTTCAATAGTTAGTTCATCAGTTCCCATTGTTCCATAATATCCATTCTAATAGGCATCTTTGATATTATAAATTCCCCATGTATAAGCTCGGTAAAAAATACGTCCTCTTATGTAAGAGGAAGACCATAATATTCCTCAAGAAACACATCCAAAAATCCCCTCACAATAGTCATGAATTAATGAATGGTTCAATCCTTATACTCGATCCTCATAAAAGATATGTGTTCTCATATGGTTGTAATATCCATTTTTTGATGATGGTGTTGAGGTATAATTATCATCATCCTTTAACATGAATGGAATCTGTGGTCAATTCTTTATATGGATATTGATTTCCCACTCAAAATGATTTATTTTGGCTCTATATATGGAAATCCAATCTATGTGGTTAGTTGAATAAAATTACACAATATAATGTATGAAAATAGTCACTAGAATGTTCTATCCACAAATTGTGATAGGGGAGTTATATTCTAGAGAATAAATAATTTTCCCATTGGCCATTTTAACAGACATATCAACATACATTCTTTTTTTTTGATCCTTTGATTGTCATAATAACAAAACAGGATATAAAAAGATTCCTAGAACTAGGAAAAATAATTTTCTCAATGTTGGAATGATTAACTAGAGTACATATAAAAAAAATTATGGGGATTCACATTGGTGGCAGTTTTGGTAAATTCTCTCCCTTGCTACCTTGAAAGTTGATGGTTTCCTCCAAAAACCCCAGGCATATGATACTGGTTCACAATGTGACATGGATCCATGTATTTGTGTAAATGAACAATGCAGTGAGGTTCAAATAGTGACTTACTTTCGTATGTGACTTTTATGGGTTTCTCATGTCGCCTCTATTATCCATGTTACCTTCTCATTGGTATCTAAATAATATTCTTGATCCCCATGGGAAATTTTTCTGGTTATTCTTTCCTCACTATTAAGAAGTGGGGTGCTGTAATTTATTATCATTGCTTTATTTATCTATTGGACCACTATAATTAATTTATTATATATTCTTTTTATAACTATGTTAAACCATATATTCACTAATTTCTATCTCTACATAGAGGGAATATCTGAAAATTACCTCGTAGATTTCAAATTCATGAATTTCTTGAGCATTTCATAGGATAATACATGACCCACCAAAGAACTCATCCAACATTCATTCTAGGTTGACGAAAAAACCAGAGGTATATCATGAATGTATAGAAAATTAATCCTCATACTCCCAATATATTCATCATTATCTATTATTGGACCAGGGAAATATCATTCAATCATAATATGGATGGTGTGGGGAAAATATTTATCAAAAACAATTTTCTAGAATTTATTCCACTCTATTTCTTTGGAAACCACCTTAAGCTACATATTCTTGACCAATTTCCACCAGGGATTGACCTCTCTAGCCATACAATAAAAATATAGAAGGAATTTCTCTTGTCCGAATCATTGAATTATAGAGAAGATCTTTTCAATGTAATTGATCCATTCCTCTATGATTAAGGGATCATATGTGGTATTGAAAAAAGTTTCCCTTTGTCGAATAATGATCTTGATAATGAGATTCTCTCTCTTACGGGGGGTAGGTTGAACCTCTTGATCTATGTTTTCATTTATAACATGAGTTAACTGAGAGTTTATAGTAACAATTTTTTCAATTTCAATTCCCATAGAGTTTGGCGTCTCACCAGGGCAATCCTTACACTACCATTCACATCGATTGTTTACATATTTCCTCATATTTCCATCAACTAGCAAGAATAAAATAATTATTAGAGATGAGTATAATAAATAGTTGTAAACATAATGGGAATCCATTTTGTAATAAATGGATTACTAATAAATTATATTTATCTCTTTAGCATATCTTTTTCTAGAAAATAGTCCATATTTTCCAGGATATACTTCTTAATATATATTTTAATGGGTTATTTTTTTGCATTCCATTAATAATGGTTCTTAATGATCTTATCAATTTATCAAATCATATCTACAAGGATCATTAAAATATCATTGCATAATGGTCTGTTTTCATGCACCAATTCTCATTTAATTCTATCTTAATGGGGTTTTTTAGGTTTTACCCCCTATATATATATGTGCTAGAGTGACACCCACTTGTTCATATCCACATAGGGATGTAAATTCTAGATAAACTAATTAATCTATATTCCCCAAAATTTAGGGATGTTTTTCTTATTCAAAGTCTTATCTCTATGAGATTTTTCTATGGCTTTCTAATCATATTCCCTAAAATAAGTAAACATATCCTCTGATTCCAATTATAAAAACCAATCTCTTTATTTAAAATTTCAGCATGATTAATAATAAAAAAATTGAAATCAATAAAACATTGACAATCGAGTGGTATGGATTCATTGTAAATTAGGAAAATTACATAATAACATAAAATAGGAAATAAAATATCTTTGTTGATTTTTTTTTACATGGACACAATATTCCATTTTACTTAACACGACATAGGATAACCTAAGGACAAATATAAGAACAGGGTGAGTTATAATGGAGAGTATGAGAATACAAATTTAATATCATCTAGAATATAATACATGTCAGAAAATATGAAAATCAAGGGAGCATAAAATAAACATGGACATAATGACGTGATATAGTGTGATAATAATAACATAGAAATGTTGAAAAAACAAACAACGTGATATTTTTATGAGTCAAGGATCATTACAGATGTGTTAGAAATAATAAACCCTCATTTCACATTAAATAGAATGTTTAATCCATCATTTAACATTAATTCACAATTTTAAACCCTTATTTCTAAGGATTTATTATGATACTATACATTACACAGTGCAATAGAGCGCTATCAGGTTGTACCATTAATATATATTTCATTTTATACAGAATTGTGCCACATAGATCATATTAAAATGAAACATTAAAAAATAGTAATTCCAAGATAAAGGGATGTCAAATGAATACATTTAAGTCCTCAATAAAGAACTATATGAGAATATAGGTGAAAAAACATGGTATATAATCATGATTGGAATTCACTACATGATGGAATGTTGTTGGATAGTATCTACAATATAAAAATGTCAAATATAAATTCATAAAATGGGGCTTTAAGAGATAAATTCGTTTTTCATCAGTTATAAATTAAATATACAGTTAGGGGATAATGGAATATTATACACCAACATATAAAATAGAATTTTAGATGATTAAAATAAATTATGTCTTTGAATAGAAATGTGCGGCGAGAAATCCCTTAAAGAATTATTGCATGCTAATGGGTGTATATAATGGATCATGGATGGATTAATGAGAGTAGGATAAAGAAATATTATTATAAAAATAAAATGTATAATATAGAGAGTTTTAATGTACATATACCAACACAGGAAAAATGAAATTAAAAGGTATATCACAAAAGGAGATCTTGATAAAAGTTGAGAGTGGGAGATCACATACTTGGATGTGTGACTCCAAAGGCTTGGGAGAGGATTATTATGAGCATTGGGGCTCATTTGAAGAACTCTAATGAGTAGGTGGAAGTGGGTGGTTGAGGTTCAATGTGTTTTAGTGAATAAAAATGTTATCTTCTTTTTATTTATATCAGAAAAGAGGGGGATTTATTTTTTAATCTGGTTTTGTAAAATACATAATAAAATAATCAAATCCATAAAACATATAATGGATTATAACCATTGTTTCTAGAAATATTCTCTATTATAAATTTTTTTCATGGCTATGGTATGAAGATGTAAATTTTTTTCCCTTTTCTACATAGAGGGGAGTCATACATTCAATGTAATGATTTTAAATAGAAAATTATTTTTTATTTCATTGAGGATTCACTAAAGATTTATAAAATAAATAAAATAAATTTAAAATCGCATTATTTTAAATTTAATCCATTTATTTGGATGAATATTTATTTTAATTGTTTTTTTACATCACTATTTGGTCATTTTGATTTCATAAAACACAATACATATTTATATGGTTTTTAATTTTCCCCAAAAAATTCAATTGTTTATGAAAAATATGAAAAAATCATTATTGAAAAATTTTGATGTCCTTATTCCCCAAAAATATTTATTTTATGTTCGAAATTTTCTAAATTGGGGAATTTATAATTTTAAAATAAAAATAAATATTTAATGAAAATTTACCTGTTTTGAGGGAAAAAGTATTTAAAAAATAATAAAAAATTCATTTAACTTCATTAAAATTATATTATTATTTATATTTAGAAAAATTAATTTTACTAGAATGTTATACATTTGAAAAATAAAATAATTTTTGAATATTGTTTTCTAATTTAAATTTTAATATTTACTAAAAAAATATTATATGTGCATTAAATTTCATTTACAAGGTAATAATAATAGAATAAAATTTTATTAATTATTAAATAAAAAAATAATGTACATAATCATAATTATAGGGTCGTGTTATATATACCTTTATTACACTAGCATGCGCCCTATGTGTAAGGTGTGTGGATGGTGGGCTTTCATGCGGCTGTCCGGTGAACATGAATATGACCATGATAATGATGAGCATGAACATATCCCGTAAATGGTTTTAATCAACCATAATTTTTGGATATTGGATGGGTTTAGTATAAGGAAAATCGATGAAATTCTATCTTCCATAGAATATCTGATAATTTGGATTCATAGGGAATGATCCTCATGGTTGAGGGAATAACCTCATTTGTCAATATGAAAAGGATTTGTTAAAAACCAATCTTTATACTAGTCATATGATCAATATTCAATGACTATATTTTACATGGTAATAATAAATAATAGTCATTTAAATCATAGAGGATATAAAATACAGAATTAGTTCATGTACCTTCTATATCCATAAGACATTTAATCAAGTCAAAGGGAATTTTATTCATAAATGACAGTGTTGTTATAGTTCTACTTCCACTATCTATCTACATCCAAAAAATTACATATATATATATATATTATTTTTTTATATTTGATATACCTTCTAAGACTCACATTAATCGACCATATTGTAAAGAAATTCCTCATACACAATGTTTCCATGAATGTAATTATATGGTCTATATTAGAATAATTAACATTTTACTACATAGAAGTAATCATATAAAAAATCACCAACTAGTTTATTATTATTTCAAGACAAGAAATAATCATTAATATCACATTAATATTGAAATTAATAAATTAAAAAATTATTTTCATTTAGTAATACATTATAAAAATTATAATATTTTTCACATAAATCATAACGTACTTATTGGAATAGTAGGGAATGGAAACATAAGAATGAGGTTACCTATAATGCACAATAATTTTATGTATATATTAGGATATAAAATAAGTAATTAATGTATTATTTACATGGAAAGGTAAATAATTGAACCTTATTCAATTAAGAATAATGATGAAAATGATTTGTAATGAGTAATTGATAAACAATGACTAAATAATTGCATATAAATAGTCACTTGTGATTGAAACTTATCAATGAATATTATAACTAAAAATATAATAACATGTACATTAATAACTAATCTAGTAATTATGGAATAAATAATGTTGGATACCATAAAAAATTGTGGCGTCTACAATGAAATATAATATAATTTGGTCTTTCCTTAACCCAATTCAAAAAAATGTTTTCCATGTATGAATGATTGATTCATTAGTGGGCTACAGTGGGCCCCACCCATCGTTAAATAAGTACACTACCTACCCCACTTTAATGGGAAAAGGAACATAATAAATTAAAAACATTCCTTTTGACAAAATATAATAATTTTTTTAATATTCTCCATAGTAAAAGAATATAATCAATATTATCCTTCATATTGGGAAACTAACAGATAAATGTTATAAATTTCCCTAATTTATAAATAACCATAAGCTATAGAGAGTACTACGGGGAATCATATCAAAATAGTGAGTTCAAATTAAATGAATCAAAAATAATTAATATATATTATTAATATTTTACCTTTACAAGGTATTCATAGCGGAGATTATTGGAAAATGAGGGTTTTATCATTAATATAAAAAACAACATGAAAATTACATAGAAAAAATTCTAGAAGAATATTTATATTTTTCAATGAAAATATCATTAAAAAATTCAAAATAACAAGATGGTATTTTTCATTAAAATGAACCTTCTATTATTATAATGGAATATTAAAATAAATGATTGGTTATATTTTAGGTATATACCATTCATTACGAGTACTTTAAAAAATATTCATTTCACATTTTGGTAAAAAGTAAAAATGTAACTTTTTTAGAAATTGTCAAGAATATTCCTTTTACAAAATTTTAAAAAAATCAATATTATGTAAAACATAATGTATATAATTATAGATGAATTTTAAAAAAATTATTTAAATCATCTTTATAAAAAATTTACATCGGTGAAAATTTTATCCAAAAGACGAGGGAAGCAAAGTAATAATTTGAAGAAATTTTTTATCATTAAATATTTTTCTTCCAAAATGAGTGAAATGGATATATTACATTAAAATATCATGAATAAATATAATGACCCAATCTTTTGGAATATGTTTTGTATATTGAAAATGTGTGTTCTTTTATTTTATACTCAAAAACTATATCAATTTAATAATGAAAATATTATAATTGAATGTGGAATTTTTTCGATTTAATAGTTGTATGACCACTGGTGAATTACGACCTTGGTAAATATGATCATTTGAAACAATACTCTTCATAATTATTTAATCACTAAAACATGAATTTTAAATACAAATTAAAAAGATTAATTCATCCAGAAATATGAATCAATGGCCTCGTCCAGTATAATCATGATGCTCAAATCCAATTTGTTGGATCATATGTATGACGTATCATCATAGGTATTCACTCTTGACCAAGCCCATGAATAACTTGAAAATTGTAATCATTAATGAAATATCATAGGAGATGAGATAATTGTTGTGGATATTACCACATGGGTGATGTTTTATGAGTGGCTCTATAAGTCGATCACTATCACACACCTCACCAATTAGTTGTTTGAGAGTTTTATAAGTGTTATTTATCAAGGCCCTAGTTACATAAAATGTAAAATAATTTTTTATTAAAATTTTTATTTAATTATATCTATTTTAAGATTATTTTTTATTAAAAAAAATTATATATTTTGATAAATTGTTTTTTCAGGAATGAATATTAACTTTTAAAATATATAATTTATTGTATTATACAATGGTTTTATCAATAAATTTTTTTATAATGAAATATTGTTTTAGAGACAATATAATTTATATAAAAATGATAAAATAATTTTTGTTTTCAATTTTTAAAACATTTATTATACATTTTATGTCCATGTTTATTTAAAAAAATGTATTATCAAAGATAAAAGATAAATTTCCCATATTTAGAGCCCCTTTATGAAAAAAGTAATTTTTAGTTTCAAATTTATAAATCTTATATTAGGCATTCAAGACCTTATGAGATGTTTATAAAATTCTTGGATTTTCGGTGAATAGTAAAAATACAATTTTTAGTTTTGAGTACGTTTAATGACAGCATAATGATGTTATATGAAACTAAAATTTTTTATTGAGTATTTTGGGCAAATACATGATAATATGAGTCCCAAATTTCCAATAAAATGGTAAAATACAATGGAATTCCTATATATTTTCACATACCTCATCTTAGGTGTCCTCAGATAATAATAAACAACTCCCTCACTTTTTCTATAAATAGTTGCCACTTTCAACGTTTCCCATCATTCCAAAATAATATTTTTTGTTTATCAGATTGTTTTACCTCCCACAGAGTCCTCCTATGGAATCCTTAATCCCCATGGTCTCGATCATATAGTTTTAAGAGTCACTATTCAAGATATGGTAACGATCAACTTCCCTTATACCATTGAGATTCCTTGTTTAAGTGGTATGTATTTCAAATTTCTATAATATATTTTTATATCCAGTTTATTTTATCTATATTCTATACTATGGGTATTTTATTAATTGAATTCCTTTTTCCCGTTTATATTGAAAAATTTCTAAAACCATGGTTTAGGTCTGTTATGTTGATGTCTTTTAATCTCAAAATTTCTATCATTTTCTCAAGAAAATATTTAATTTTATATTAAGAATATCCAAACCACTTTATTTAATAGGGGTATTCACATAGCTGTAAATTAAGTCTATTTATATCATGCACTTAAAAACATGATACCCTCCACCCTTTTCCATGGATTTAAAATTTCAAAATTATCTTTTTCTTATGAACTTTATAAAACATGTTGATTTTGATATGAAAGTGGTTTCGGTTCTACTCCATGAGTTATTTATGCAATTTTTTTTATGATATATTTTATTCACATTATTTAATACTTGTTAAGGGTTCACCTTGTAACACCCCATGTATCCATGGTATGTTTCCCATTGAAAAATGAAATAGCATTCATTATACGCAACTTTAAGATTCTAACACATCGCGACCACTAAAACTAGCCGTTATGGATAGTAATACCCACTTCTTGAAATTTTATATATTTTATATTTCAAAATGGACTTCAATTTGAATTCATAATATCAAAATTATCTAAGGGTGAATTGATTATATTTTTCTGAAAACATTCAATTTTTGATGAATAGTGAAAAACAATGCATTTGTGGTCAAAATCCTCATTTAATTTAAATAATTAAATACATTAACATAATTTATTTTATTTAAAAATAGATATATAATATCTATATATGTTTAAATTAATATATTGGAGTCATTTTATAATAAGATTAGATATATAAAATTTTATCAAACATTTTACCGTCTTTTAACAACCTCCTAGGAGTATTTGAAAATTTGAATAAAACATATTTTTACAACTTTTGTGAGTTGAATTTCAAAAACATGAGAGACAAAATTAATATTAGTATGTAAAATGTGGATCAAAAAGATGAAAATAATTTTTTTAATAGTAACTTTTGACTTTTATTTACCATAGTTAAAAGTAAATATGTTAATTGAGGGTAAAATGATATCATAATTACCGAAAAACATGTCCTAATTCTATTGGATATGTATAATTCGACCCAATACAACATTAGGAATAAAATATTATCCACTTTGGACCACTTTGATTAGATTAGGATGGTAACGACCCAAAGTTTCATTAATGGAAATCCCTCTTGATCTTATTAAATGACTTGTTATGTTTAAAAAAAAGTTCAACTTCATTGGTTTTATGTAAATAATTATGACCGTTGCTAATATAGTCATTGAAAAGTGATCACATGATTAGTATAAATATAGGGCTTTAACACATCCAATTTTACTTAGACAAAAGAAGTGATGGCCTCGTCCAGTAGAATTTATCCATACGAAACCCATTTGTCGGTGCTTGGAAAAGAGATGGTGTCTTTGGGCTTCTCCCTTGACCAAGCCCAAGCTGAGCTTCATCTTGTCAAGCTCAAACATGACCATCTACAGTAAAAGTGGAAGTTGATTCAAATTACCACTCGAGCGATGCTATCCGAGCCACCCCAAGAGTCTATCACCATCGCACACCTTACCCTTATGTCTTATGCAGCTGTTTAAGGGGTTATGTAACAAATAAGTAGTACTATGTTCATGTACATTATTTTTTTTCTATATAATAATGAATATAATTTCTAGTCTTTTTTGATACATTGAAATTAGTTTTTAAAGTAAAAAATTGTTTTTTTAGTTATTATTTAACTAAGAATTCTATTTTATTAAATTAAGTAATTTTTGAATTAAATAATAATTTAATAAAATATTAATATTATTTTTAAATTAATTTTTATTAAATATAAATGATTTTATAAATTTATGAATGAAATTATAATTTTGATTAAGGTTTGAATGCCATTTCTGTCCAAACCTGTGAATTTTCGATAAAGGTCGGTTTTTATTTTAAAAGTTAAAATTAACATATTTAGAAAATTAATTAGATAAAATAAATGTTATTTATGGAATCAGGACTTCAAATTATCCAACAGTGAATTTTTTATAATTTACTGAGACAGTCAAATTTTGGGTAAAAATTAAATATCATTTAAATATATAATGTGTTTTATGACATCGTAATGACCAAATAGTGATGTAATAAAATACTATGATCCTTATGTTCTACCAATATATGTTTACCATGAAAATAATGTGATTTTGGGTTTGTTTGACTTACTCTTCAAAGCATTAATAGACCCCTCAAGACTTATTCAACACCTTGCCTTTTTAAATTAATTTCTATCGGAGTGTGACTCTCCTACACATAAGCAACCCTAATATTTTAAGATGTTCGGACTTTGGCCTTATAAAATATTGTTTTCCTCTTCCTTATGCCAAAACCCATGGGCAAAAACCTCAGGATGGTTTGTGGTTTGGATTATTTTAATATAAGGGGTCCCAAAACTAAATAATAAAGAATTCCCTCACCTTTCCTATATAAACCCACCCAAGCTCCCACTTCCTCCTCACTCAAAGCCTTTGGAGTTCGTCCAACCTCTTCACTACACTCTCTATAATTCTCCCAAGGTTCCCCAATCTCCTAAGAAGCCTCTCACAAGCCTCTCTCTAGCCTTTGGAAGCACACATCCAAGTAAGGGTTTTTCTTCCTTTCTCATTTTTGTCAATTTTCTTTAAGTTGTATTACCCTTTTAATTACAATTATGAATGTTGAGGTATGGTTTCGAACCTCCACCATACTACCCTCTTATTGTTTTAATTATGGGAGACCCCTTTCCCTCTCATTAAATGCCTCCCATGTACACCCGTTACTATGCCGAAATTCCGAAAGGAACTTCTCTCTCCTATTTTACATTGAAGCAATAATTTTGTATCATGAATCTAAATTCCATTACAATTGTTGGGACAAGTATCAATATTAACTCCTTACTATCCATTACATGTAAATATGATTAGGAACCCATTTCTCTCTCATCAACCATTTTTATGAAATCTTGTGTCATGTTGTTACGCTGCCGAAATCGCACCGATTTTCTAAGCTAATGCCATTGTGTAGTGAATATCATGCCCATTTCTCCATCCAGGGTATTAACATTTATGCACATTTACTTATTTATTATAAGGTTTCATGTATGAATTCCACATTCCTTTATCATGGAATAAATTATTGTGTTTTATGAATCCAAGTTTTATGATCCATGTGGCACACTTATGCATGAAATAAATTTTTAAGAAGGGTGTGCCCTTATGGAACTCCAATGCATTGGGTAAAGTATAGTATCATGATACGTCATGTGCAATGAGTTATTACTCATGCTAATTCAAGTGCACTGAGGTTTTTCTATTGCTTTATGTGCAATGAGGATTTACTCATGCTCCATGTGCAATGAGCCTTGGCTCAGGCTAATTCCATGTTAAGTGTTATTGCCACATTTCCATGTTATGATTATCATGCTTTCTCATGAATTTATGTTCATGTTTCTTATATGATCTATTTATATGCCTATTGTCTAACATGTATTGTACTCCTCATGCTATTCCATGTGTACTCCCTTACTGGGATTTATAGCTCACCCTTTTGTTATGCATGTCCTCAGGTTATCCCATGCAATGCTAAGTACGAGGGAATGTAGTGGTCTTGTAAAGGAATTTTTCAATAAAGATGTTGTATTTCATGTTTTATGTTTTTATGTAATGGTCCTAAGCCCCAAAGACACTAAACCTCTTGATATTATTTGTTATATCAAGTGAAGTTTTATGTAATAAATCATGTTTATGTTTGTAATAAATGCAGGGTTGTCATAGTTGGTATCAAAGGTTAGGTTTAGTTATTTTTGCGATTAGGAAACCCTACTAATGATTTAGATACAAGAATAAGTATAATAAAAACATCTTTAATTTTTTGTAAGTACTGATTAAATGGTTTATCAGAAAAATACATCCCTGTCTGGATACGAGCAGGTAGAGGCGGCTCTGGAACAGATGTATCCTAGGGGTAAAACCCGAAAACACCGCTTTGAGCTAGACTCGAATGGTAACTGGTGCACGACAATGGGCCTTGATGCACTCTTGGATACGACACTCTAGGTGGATATGTTTTGATAAATTCACAATCTCAGTATGAACCCTTATTAATTGAAAAAATTCCCCTAAGAATATATGTTATAAAGTCGGTCATGAAAATCCTAGATTGAAGCCTATAGACTCATTAGTTAAGGAAATGAAAGTTTATTTATAAGTCATCAACTTTTGTCTTTGGATTACTATTTATGTGTTACCCCTAACATTCCTTTTATTACAGCCAATGGCCCGTAATAGGATGATTCAGGCTAACAATCGATGTGAAGATCAGTGTGATGACTGTACTAATGAGATACCCAATCCAATGGGAGTGGGAATCACAAACTTTGTCATGATTATCTCTCAGCTAACTCAAGAATTTAATAGAAACACGGGTCAAGAGGAACATTCAACCCCCCCTAAGAATGAACAAGTCACTATCGAGAGCTTTATGAGGCAAAGGCCTCCTACTTTTAGTGGATCATCTG
The DNA here is from genome assembly GCA_963277665.1 of Viscum album. Classification (NCBI taxonomy): domain Eukaryota; kingdom Viridiplantae; phylum Streptophyta; class Magnoliopsida; order Santalales; family Viscaceae; genus Viscum; species Viscum album. The sequence continues at coordinate 1,356,467,418 of OY728120.1, forward strand.
ATCCCATGATGGTTGAACAATGGATCAACTCCATTGAAAAGATATTTTCCATCCTTCAATGTTCTGAACAAGAGATGGTTCTCCTGGCTGCCTATTTTATGGAGGGTGAAGCTGAACAATGGTGGATGTTGATAAAAAAATATGAAGCCTAAGGAGGAGATCGATGCGTTGGAATGGAAGGATTTCCAGAATATGTTTTTCGATAAATATTTTCCGCGCACCCTCCGGCTTAAGATGGAAAGTAACTTCCTTTCCATCAAGAAAAAATATGAAGAATCTATTGGATCATATGAGGAGTACTTCACAAGGCTTGTACGATATGCTTCCGACTTTGTCGTTACCCCCAAATTCAAGGTTGACCGCTTCTTTAGTGGGCTGAAGCCTAGCTTGTGGAAAGAATTAGTGATCTGTGATTTCGACAGCTATGAGGAAATTGACTGATGTTCCCTCAAGGTCGAAATGTAGATTGGGGAATCACAGGGGTATCATGGGGACAAGAAGCGTAAGGTGGACTTCAATGCTGGTGGACTGATTGATAAATCCAATGGTTCTAAGAAGATCCACCACCCACTTTCCAAAAGTGCGGAAAGGAGCACCCTGGAAATTGCCTTAAGGGGATGAGAAAATGCTTCAGGTGTGGAAGAGAAGGGCACCTATCTGTTAATTTTTGGCAAGAAAGACCCACGGTTGTGATAGAGGATAGTAATGCTCTGTTCGAACATCAACGCGTTGTTAAATGCTAAAAATACAAAGAACCGGGTCATTTTGCAAATCAGTGCCCTAATCCAAGTGTTTTCGGATTTGACCAACAACCTCCAAGGCAGTAAGGAATAGCTTTTTCCATCAATTCTGCCAAAGTGAACCCCCACAACGAAGTGGTGATAGGTATGCAAGTTATTCATTCAAGAATAGAAAATGAACTTTTTGATTCAGGTTCTATGCATTCTTTTATATCTCGATAGTTAAGTAGAACAATACCAGCACCACCACAAATCATGGAAGTAAAGATGTCGGTGAGTACGGAAAATGGGGAAATCATTACATCCCATGAATATAAGTCCTCCCCTATTATAATATGTGGATTGAATTTCCCAGCGAACCTCGTCATACTCCCTCTGGTGGAATTTGATGATATTCTTGGCATGGATTGGATTTCCTTATATAGAGCCAATATAAATTGTCAGGAGAGGGAAATCACAATTTATAAGGAGAATCGACCCCCGATTCTGTACAAGTTATAGGAGGAAGATGAATCACTTTTAGCTCCATCATCTCAAGCATGGATATTAATGCCTTATGAGCATACGTATCTGGATCAAATGATTGAGTCCAAGGATGAAACCATCCTTGAAGAAATGCCTATTGTGAGGGAATTCGCTGAAGTGTTTCCCAAAGAAACTGCCTGGTCTTCCTCCTAGAAGAGATGTTGAGTTCTCAATTGAACTTATACCTGGGGTGATACCAATATCCAAGACTCCATATAGAATGGCTGTTGTTGAGCTTGAAGAGATGGAGAAACAACTACAGGAGAATCTGGATAAAGGGTTTATACGCCCAAGTGCTTCACCATGGAGTGCACCAGTCCACTTCGTCAAGAAGAAGGATGGGTCAATGCGGATTTGCATCGATTATCGTGAACATAAAAAAATCATGATAAAAAGCAAGTATCCTCTCCAATGAATTGATGACTTGTTCGATCACCTGCATGGATCACAATACTTCTCCTAAGTGGACTTGCGGTCGGGATATTATCAGGTAAGGGTAAAGAAGGAAGATGTCCCCAAGACTGCTTTTCGTACAAGATACGGGCACTATGAATTCAAAGTAATGACTTTTGAACTCACCAATTATCCAGAAATATTCATGGACTTGATTAATATAGTCTTTAGAGATTACCTTGACAAATTTGTGGTAGTCTTTATAGATGATATTCTAATATACTCCAAAACCGAGGAGGATCATGAGGAGCATTTAAAAACTATCCTAGAGACTTTGCGCAAGGAGAAGCTCTATGAAAAGTACAACAAGTGTGAGTTTTGGTTGAAGGATTTCTCATTCTTGGGAAATATCATCAAAAGCAATGGGATATCTGTGGACCCCACCAAAACAGATGCAATTGAGGGATGACTGAGGCCAACATTGGTAACAGATATTTGTAGCTTCTTGGGGTTAGCTGGATATTATCGACGATTTGTGAGAAATTTCTCACGATTGTCCAACCCTCATACCAAGCTAACTCGGAAGGGATTAATGTTTTCTTGGAGTTATGAATGCGAAAAACGATTAAAGAAGTTGAAAAGGAATCTTATCACTGCGCTCGTGATCACATTACCCACAAGTGGGGAACTTTTTTTGGTATTTAGTGATGATTCAAAGAAGGGATTAGGATGTGTGCTGATGCAGAATGATAATGTGATATCCTATGCCTCAAGGTAGTTGAAAATCCGTGAGTGAAACTATCCAACACATGATCTGGAGTTGGCGGCTGTGATCTTTGCCTTGAAAATCTGGCGGCATTATCTCTATGGGGAGAAATGTGGGATATATACTGAACACAAGTGTCTTAAATATATATTCACGCAGAAAGATCTTAATATGCGCTAGAGAAGATGGATAGAGCTCATCAAGGATTATGACTGTTCAATACATTACCACCCTGGAAAAGCGACCAAGGTGGCAGATAACCTAAGTAGAAAGGATCCAGCGATTCTATCAATGATGAGAATTTAGAAGGATCCAATCTTCTTAGACTTGATGAAGATGGACCAGGGAATCATAAAGGATGAAACATCATCAATCCTTTCACAAATGATTTCTGAACCACCTCTTTTGGAAAGGTTAAAGGATTCTCAAAAAGATGATGTGGGAATTCAAGAAAAAGTGGAAGCTATACAAAAGGGGAAATCCTCGGAGTTAAATGTTAATGAAAAAGGAATTGTGTGGTTTGGGAAAAGACTATGTGTTCCATTAAGTCTGGAGCAGAAGAAGGAACTTTTAGATGATGCACATAGTTCAAATTTCTCTGTTAACCCAGGGATCACAAAGATGTATCGAGATCTTTGAGAAAACATTTGGTGGGATAATATGAAGAGGGAGATTTTTGAATATACATCAAAGTTCCTGGTGTGTCAGCAAGTGAAGGCAGAGAGGCAGAAGTATAAGGGTATGATGCAACCATTGCCCATACCAGAATGGAAATGGGATAACATCCCTATGGACTTTGTCACCGGACATCCAAGGACATCCAAAGGCAACAATGCAATCTGGGTTGTTGTGGATCATCTTACAAATACTGCACAATTCATTGCTATTTGGGAGGATTTCTCATTGGATAAACTGGCATGAATATATATCTGGGAAATGGTATGGTTTCATGGAGTACCACTATCTATTGTGTCTGACCAAGATCCAAGATTCACCTCAATGTTTTGGATAAGTCTTCAACATGCTATGAATACTGAACTGAACTTCAGTAAAGCCTATCATCCTCAAACTGATGGCCAAACCGAGCGGACTATCCAAACACTTGAGGATATGTTGAGAGCCTGGTCATTGGACTTTAAAGGAGGATGGTATCAATATCTTCCCCTGGTTGAGTTCTCTTAAAATAACAATTTCCACTCGAGCATCCATATGGCACCATATGAAGCCCTGTATGGGAAAAGGTGCAGAACACCAGTATGTTGGGATGAGGTTGGTGAACGTAAGCTGCTTGGACCAGAAATGGTTGAGGAAATGGTGGAGAAGGTGAAAACCATTCAGTAGCATATCAAGGCAGCTCAGATTCGACAGAAGAATTATGTAGATAACCGTCAATGAGACCTTGAGTTTAAAGTTGGAGACATGGTTTTTATACACATATCTCCATGGAATAAGGTCATGAGGTTTGGAAAAAAAGGTAAGTTATGTCCAAGGTACATTGGCCCCTTCTAGATTCTTGATCGTGTCGGGGTTGTGGCCTATCGACTAGCACTTCCACCTACTATGGTCAAAGTACATGATGTCTTTCATGTATCCCTCTTAAGGAAGTACATACCTGACCCTTCACATGTTATCTCTTCGGAGGTGGTACAATTGGAAGATGATCTTTCTTATGAGGAGCAACCAGTGAAGATCTTAGATCGTAGAGAAAAAGTTCTACGAAATAAGACAATTCCCCTCATCAAGGTGTTGTGGAGAAACCACAAGTTGGAAGATGCAACTTTGGAATAGGAGGATATGATGAATCTGAGTTACCCACATTTGTTTTAGTGTGGGAAAAGGAAAACTTTCGTGGGCGAAATTTCTTAAGGGGGGAATATTGTAATTACCCAAAGTTTCATTAATGGAAATCCCTCTTGATCTATTTAAATTTATCTTTATGTTTATATAAAATTTCAACTTCATTGGTTTTATGTTAAGAATTTTGGCCATTTCTAATATAGTCGTTGAACAGTGATCACATGATTAGTATAAATATAGGGAATTAACACATCCGATTTTACTTAGACAAAAGATGCGATGGCCTCATCCAGTAGAATTTCTCCGTACGAAGCCCATTTGTCGGAGCATGGAAAAGAGGTGGCATCTTTGGGCTTCTACCTTGACCAAGCCCATGGTGAGCATCATCTTGTCAAGCTCGAACGTCACCGTCTATGGGAAAAGTGGAAGTTGATTGAAATTACCACCCGAGCGATGCTCTCTTAGCCACCCCAAGAGTCTGTTACCATCACACACCTTACCCTTAGGTCTTATGCGGCTGTTTTAAGGGGTTATGTAAGAAATAAGTAGTACTATGTTCATGTACATTATATTTTTTCATATAATAATGAATATAATTTCTAGTCATTTTTGATACATTGTAATTAGTTTTTAAAGTACAAATAGTGTTTTTAGTGATTATTTAACTAAGAATTCTATTTTATTAAATTAAGGTCATTTTGAATTAAATAATATTTTAATAAAATAATAATATTATTTTTATTAAATTTATTTTTATTAAATATAAATTATCTTATAATTTTATGAATGCAATTATAATTTTTATTAAGGTTTGAAAGCAATTTCTGTCCAAACCTGTGACTTTTTGATAATGGTCGGTTTTTATTTTAAAATTGAAAATTAACATATATAGAAAATTATTTAGATAAATTAAATGTTTTTTTTGGAATCAGGACGTTGAAATTATCCAATGGTGAATTTTTTTGATAATTTTCTGAGATAGCCAAATTTTTGGTTAAATATTAAATGCCGTTTAAATATATAATGTGTTTTGTGACATCATAATGACCCAATAGTGTTGTAATAAAATACTATAATCCTTCTGTTCGGCCAATATATGTTATACCATTAAAATAATGCGATTTTAGGTTAGTTTGACTTACTTTTCAAAACATCAATGGACCTCTCAAGACTTATTCAACACATTGCTTTTTTAAATTAATTTCCATGGGAGTGTGACCCACCTCCACATAAACAACCCTAATATTTTAAGAATTTCGGACTTTGGCCTTATAAAATATTTTTTTCCTCTTCCCTTTTCCAAAAACTATGGGAAGAAACCATGGAATGGTTGTCAATTTTCTTTAAGTTGTATTACCCTCTTAATTTCAATTATGAATGTTGGGGTATAGTTTCGCACCTCCCCCATACTGACCTCTTATTGCTTGAATGATGGTAGAACCCTTTCTCTCTCATTAAATGCCTCCCATGTACACCCGTTACTGTGCCGAAATTCCGAAAGGAACTTCTCTCTCATATTTTACATTCAAGCAATACTTTTGTATCATAAATCTAAATTTCATTACAATTGTTGGTAAATTTATCTGTATGACTTCCTTATTGTCCATTACATGTAAATATGATGAGGAACCCCTTTCTCTCTCATCAACCATTTTTATGAATTCTTATGTCACGCCGTTATGCTTCCGAAATCGCACCGATTCTCTAAGCCAATGCCATTATGTAGTGAATATCATGCCCATTTCACCATCAAGGGTATTCCCCTTTATGCACATTTAATTATTGATTATAAGTATTCATGTATGAATTCCACATTCCTTTATCGTGGAATAAATGATTATGTTTTCTGAATCCATGTTTTATGATCCATGTGGCACACTTATGCATGAAATAAATGTTTAAGAAGGGTGCACCCTTATATCACTCCAATGCATTGGGTATATTATAGTATCATGATACGTCATGTGCAATGAGTGTTGAATCATGCTAATTCATGTGCCAAAAGGGTTTACTCGTACTTTATGTGCAATGAGGATTTACTAATGCTCCATGTGCAATGAGCCTTGGCTCATGCTAATTCCATGTTAAGTATTGTTGCCACATTTCCATGTTATGATTATCATGCTTTATCATGTCTTTATGTTCATGTTTCTTATATGATCTATTGATATGCCTATTTTATAACATGTATTGTACTCCTCATGTAATTTCAAATGCACTCCCTTACTGAGCTTTATAGCTCACCCTTTTCTTATGCATGTCCTCAGGTTATCCCATGCAATGCTATGTAAGAGAGAATGTAGTGGTCATGTAAAGAATGTTTTCAATAAAGATGTTGTATTTCATGTTTTAAGTTTTTATGTAACGGTCCTAATAACCAGAGGCACTAAACCTCTCGATCTTCTTTGTTGTATCAATTGATGTTTTATGTAATAAATCATGTTTAAGTTTGTAAAAAAAGTTGGGTTGTCATAAGGACCTTTATTTTAATTTTGTTTAAATAAGAGTTAAAAAATTTAAATTAAATGTTTAATAATGAAACAATTTATATTACATGGTTATGCACAATATAAATTCGACTATAAATATTAATTAGAGAGGAAAAATTATTTTCTACATAATGGTATTTTATTTGAAATTTTTAGACATTAATTAATTTATTTTATTTAATACACAATGATGATACAATAATTACCTTATTAATAAAATATTAAAATATTTGATATTATAAATATCCAAATAAATGTAAATTGAGACTTATGAGGAATAAAATAATTATATAGTTTAACATGAAATTTTGGGGTTGGTTAAATAAATTTTATTCGAATTATAATGTTTTTATGGCTTTCGAAAAATCAAATACTAAATACTATCAAAATTGACATAAATTTGTTTTTAAAACAAATATTATATTATTAATTGGTATTATATTCCAAGAAAACTATGGATTTGAAAAAAGAAATATATAAGGTCATATATATTAGAAATGAACCACATGGGGTACGTTTGACATGTTATAGATTGTTTATAAACCATATAATATAAAAATACAAAGAGATATGATAAATGTCAAACTATTTAACAAAGAGTTAAATCTAATAGATAAGGCTAATATGATGAACTAAATTCGTCTAAAACCAATTTTATTAGTGTTTTTCAACCCATACCAATCTTATCCTTTAAAAAATTCATTTTTGGGAAATTAGAAACCGAAAATTCTTTTATTATATGATAATACTTCAAGCTTTTCCTAAAGTGACCCACACCACTATTATAAAAGGGAACATCAACTTCTATTAATTTCACACCACCAAAAAGCCTTTTTACATGGCCAAACCCTACCCAACTTTCTGCCCAAAATTACTCCATTCATCCTAGAGGCCTTACTTTGGTCAGAAATCCATCTTATGGATCCCTTTTGTTCCAATAAAAAAGAAGAACCCCAAGAATAGGTAAATATTTAATCACCCCTTTCATGTTCTTTTCTTCTTCCTCTTCCCCTTACATTTTTGTTTCCATTCTAAAATAATAAATCCAATATATTCTAGATATTTTGATGTGATTATTAAAATGGTACAACGATATTAATTATTCTATTCATCCTATAAATGACGAAGTCGCCATATGTGCGTACGTACGGATTACCGTCTCCACATCATGGTGTAGTTTTTTATTCAAAAACTCCATTATTTGAATGAGAATAATAACGAGTATAAATGATTAAATAATAAATATAACCTGTTAATTATTCAATTTATATGATATACCATCCAATTAAATACTATTTAGACATTAATATATTAATATGAACATTATTTAATTCTATATAAGAGTCAAATACATCCTATCCATAACAAACAAGGCTTCTATAACCAAACATATAATGGAATATGAATCAGTTAACACACGAAATGAAGATACTACTACAATATATTTAACAAAGAAATATTATATAATCATCTATGATATCATATTTATGTATTTTTTTCTTTTATAATTTAATAAACATGTTTTAACTATTATATAGGAGGTTAACATAACATTGACTAAGTAAAAGTACACTGTAAGTGTTTACTTCACAATCTCTTTATTATCTGAGGTTTGTTTTTACGTAACTATCTACTAGGACCTCTTTATCTTCCACATCCATGTATTCTTAAAAATGTATTTCAAAACATTTTTACTATATTCTAGAATACTGGTTAAAGGAATTTATACCCTTATTTTACCTTATGTGTTTTTAAATTAATCTTCCCCTCATTTTCAAAACAGGGTACTTTAAAACCTTTTCGATAAAAATAAGGTTAGAATTTTTTTAACTTATACGGCGAGTGCGGCTATTTTCCACCGTTATAACATCATCGAAGCTTCCCATATAGGCTTATAATAAAATTTTCCAAATAAATGTATTATTTTATAATTATGTGACTCTTAAATGGTTTCAAAATAGAAAGAGGTATCTCTTTGAAATAGTTTTCATTTCTTCTATTTCAATATCCTTTGATAAATTTTAAAAATTATTGAAGTTGATTTATTGTGATACATATCTTCCACGTTTTATTGAAGGTTTTGTGGTATGATTGACTATGAATGTGTTATTTTTATATCATTCATGGTTCATGGTTAAATTATTGACATTGCTTATGCTATTTTTAATACGAATGTTAATGCCATGTTTGAACCTTCTCATATGATGAATTTATTGGTATTAGTATGTGACAGGTGGAGATCGTTATAGATACTCGGTGCATCTGAAGGATTCATGATAGAATTAGATATGGAATTGGAAAAGGACTTTCCAAATTTGATATATGGTTTTGGCTGAGGACTTAATCATTTTTAGAGGTCTTGGTAGAGGCCTTGAAAAAATGTTTCAGAATGTCTGGCATTATAAATTCCCTCATTATGAAAATAATAACGATGGTTCATGTGTTTATTCGACTAGTAGAATACCCGTGAAAATGATTTATTATGGAATTTTTTACTTAGCTCATATTCTTGCCACAAAGTGTTCATGATTATTATTTATAAAGTCAGGTGTTATGAGTTATTCATCATGCATATTTTTTATGTTATCCTCCACTGTATTTCATACCCTTACTGAGCATTTGAGCTCACCCCTTTCTTATGTTTCATTTTACCAGGATATAAGGTAGTTAGTTATAAGTGACTTGTAGGAACAATCAAGGATTATCAGTAGTTTCTAATGGAATAAATCGATGTTGTATTTATTTTCAAGTTGTAATGTTGAACTTATGTTTGTATCTGGTTTCCAATAATACTAAAAAAATCGGTCTTTCGGAACACGATTCCTTCTATCATGCTAATTTTATCTAATAATTCACTAACTTTGGGTAACTGGGGCCAGGGAACTACATTTGATATCAGTGGAAGTTTAGTAAAAACCTCAGAAAGTAGATTTAGAAAAACTCTAATTAGAGAAAAATTAACCTAAGATAGTCTTTAAGAATTAGTATAGGAGAACATCCTAAACTTTGGTACTGTAGATTTTTTTTGTTTTCTAAGAAATACATCCCTGTCTGGATATGAGCAGTTATAGGTGTCACTTTCATCAATTTACATCGGGGTAAAACTAGAAAACACCTATTTGAGCTAGACTCGAACGAGAACTGGTGCACGACAATGGGCCTTGCTACACTCTTGGTTACAATAGTCCCAGGGGATATGCTTACGAGAATTCTCAGTTTCTATAAAAATCATTATGAATTATTTATGAGAATATACCTCCACAATGAAAACATTTTTATAATTATATATTATTTCCATAAACTAATCAATTTATGTTAATATTTTTACATGTTCATAATTATGCATTATGGTTCATAAACTTATCTATTATATGCCATTGTTTAGAAATAGAGCCTATTGGAATGAATGGAAACTATATCAACACACTTAATCCATGTAGGGATTTCCATCCTACTCAAGATAATTATAGAGGAGCTGGTGATGAAACTGGTGCTGATAAACATATCACCATACTGAGATAACTCAAAGAGGTTATGAATAATAACCATACTCATATGGAGAACCCTAATCCATAACTCTGAGGATCAATGTTAGATGGATATAAGAGGCAACAACTACCAAAATTCAATGGATCAACAAATGCATTTGTAGTTGAACAATGTATAAGTTCCTTAGAGAAAATATTTCATTCTTTGGGGAGTAGCGAAAGGAAAAAAATTTCCATGGCAGTTTATCACCTCACCAGAGATATAGATCAATAGTCGACATTAATTAAAAACACAAGGGTGGATGAAAAAGTATCATGTATGAAATTGATGGAGTTTAAAGATATTTTCATAGAAATATACTTTCCTCTAGACCATCGAGCGGATATAGAAATGAAATTTATAGGTTTGATACAAAAGGAGGATTAGAATGTCGCAAAGGTTGAAGCTATCCTTAATAGGGAATAAAGGCATGATGATGATTATAAAAGTAACACAAGAAGTAAGATTGATCATTAATTTTATGGGTTAAAACCATTTCTCCTTTGAGCAGTAGTCTCTCAATCCTTCTCATTGTATGAAGATATTGTATCCTGTGCTATCAAGACCGAAATAGAATTCTCTAAATCTTATGACTTTAAAGAAAATCAAGAGAAGAAGAGATCTAAAAAACACTCTATAAAAGGAAATAAGGAATCTGGGAAGAAAGGAAGAGTTGAATTTCCACCCTGTGATAATTATGAAAGGAATCACCTTGGTCCCTCTCTAAAAGGGAAAGGATTATGCTACAATTGTGGATAGAAAAGCCATATTTCTAGTGATTTTAAGTGGATGATATAAGTAACCAATGTTCAATGCTAAAATTTCAAGGACATGGAACATTATGAAACTGAATTTTCTAAGAGTCAGGGAAACATACCTCCGAAAATTCCAACGGATCAAGAACAAGATTATGCGATCACTACTATTGAGGTTGAGGCTCCAAAAGATATGGTGGTAGGTAATTTAATGGTTTCCTAAACATTATCCAATGCTTTATTTGATTCTGTATCATCACATTGTTTCATATCATCATAGTTTTCTTAAAAAATTAGATATTTCCAATTTTATTTAACAAATTAGTTGTCAGTCAAAACAAATAAGGGTAGTATCATTGCAACAATGTTATGTGAATCAGTCTCCATTAAGGCGTATAAGAAATATTTATCTCTTGATATAATTGTCATACCCATGATTTATTTTTATATAATTCTTAGTATGGATTGTCTTTCTAACCATGATGCAAAAAATTATTTTAAGAAGAAAGAGGTTATAATTCTTGATGATGATCAGGAGTACCTTATCTATAGAGGACAAACATCTCCATCAGATTATTATCTAGATCCAACCCTAGTAGCTCTACTAAATTCAATTATTGGGGAGGATGAGAATGAAATAATTATGGGTGAGGAAAATAATGTTCTAATAGAGGACGAACATATTGTGATAAAATATATTGATGTGTTTCCAGAGGATTTACCATGACATCCTCTAGAATGAGAAATTGAGTTTTCCATTGATTTAATTCCTAGTTCAAGGCCCATATCAAAGACCCCTTATAGAATGGAAACATTGGAATTATTGTAACTAAAGAAACTAATAGAGGAATTGATTAATAAGGGATTTATTTTCCCTAGTGTTTATCTATGGGGAGCCTCAGTCAATTTTGTTAAGAAGAAAGATGGTTCTATGAGGATCTAGATTGACTACAGGGAGATAAATGCTATAACAATAATGAACAAGTATCCCCACACTTTCATGGATGATTTAATCGATCAACGTCATGGATATCCATATATTTCAAATTTTGACCTTCGATCTGGATATCATCAGTTGTGTGTGAAGAAGGAAAAAATTACGAAAACAGCATTTCGAACCAAGTATGGGCTTTAAAAGTTTACAGTAATGCCTTTTGGATTTAATAATTCACCCTCTGTCTTCTTGGATCTAATGAATAAAATTTTCAAGGAATATTGTGATGAATTTTTACTGTTATCTATTGATTATACCTTTTTATACTCCAAAATTAATGAAGATCATGAAAATCACATGGACATTATTCTAAATGACTCTTAAGAAGAAATGAATTATTTGAGAAGTTTAGAAAGTGTGAATTCTCGCTTCAGGATATTTCTTTTCCTGACCATATTCTCTCAATGGATGGAATATCTGTTGATCCTTAAAACACAAAGGCAATCCATGAATGTCTAGCACCAACGAGTATATCTGAGGTACGCAGTTTGCTTGGTTTTGCAGGTTATTATCGACATTTCATCCAGAATATTTCCCGGTTGGCTAACCCATTATCAATGATCACACCTAAAGGGGATAAATTTATTAGGACAAAACAGTGTGAAGAATTTCTTGAAGAACATAAGTGAAGAATAATTAATTCTCCTATCTTGACTCTACCATTAGGGAATAATGGGTTTTAAATTTTTAGTGATGATTCAATGAAATGACCTGGTTGTTTCCTTATGAAGAATGATAGAGTTATTACCTATGCATCACAAAAACTATCAATTCATAAGAAAAACTATCCCACTCATGATCTTCAGTTAGCAGCTGTAATCTTCGCTATAAGAATATGGGGAATCTATCTCTATGGTGGAAAATGTGATATTTAGTCTGATCACAAGAGTGGTAAGTATATTTCCTCATAGAAAGAAATCAACATGAGGCAAATATGATGGATTGAACTACTCAAGGATTATGACTGCACTATACACTACCACCCGGGGAAGGTAAATAAGGTGGAATATGCTTTGAGAGGAAATTATCATGGTGATTTGAACAATATGAGAGTTGAAAAGGATGTTATTTTTATAGATCTAGTAATGATGGATATGAGAATAACCATGGAAGTTGAAACATCAATTCTTTTTCAAATGGTTTCCAAGCCATCTTTACTAGAAAGGATAAAACATTCTCAGGGGTAATGATGAGGAGTTTCAAAAGAATATCAATGATGTGAATGATGGGAGATTGATCTAATTCAAATATAAATATGGGATTCTGAAATTTGGGAAGAGACTTTGTAATCCCAATATACCTGATCTGAAAAGGGAATTTTTAGATTATTCTCATAGCTCAAATTTCTCTAAACACCCTAGTAGCACTAAGATGTATAGATATTTGAAAGAAAATTTTGGTGGGACAACATTAAGAGAGATATTTCATATATTGTGTCAAGGTGTATAGTTTTCCAACAGGTGAATGAGGGAAGACAACATCCTAGAGGAGTCATGCAACCTCGTCCCATACCTGAGTGGAAATGGCGTGATATTAGATGTACTTTTTCATGGGACTACCAAAGACACCTAGAAGGAATGTTGCAATATGGGTCATTGTTGATCGTCATACCAAGACAAAAAAATTTCTTGCTATAAGAGATGATTTACCACTCGAACGTATAAAAATACTATATATTAATAAATTTGTAAGACTTCTTGGAGTACCGCAATCGATTATTTCTAATCGTGATCCCCATTTTAAATCATGATTCTAGAAAAGTCTTCAGAAAGCCCTGGATACTGAACTTCGTTTGAACAATGCCTTCCACCCTCAAACCAATGGACAATCAGAACAGCCTATTTATCCCATAGAAGCCATGTTTATATCTTTCTCACATCACTTTCATGGTATGTGTGATCAAATATTCACCTATGGTATATTTTTCTAATAATAATAGCTTCCATTCAACTATTCAGATGGAACTATATAAATATTTATATGGAAAGAGATGTCGCACACCAACTTGTTGGGATGATTTTGGTGAAAGAAAACATTATTTCCCCGAACATTTCGAGGAAACGATGGAAAAGGTAAAGGTTATCCAATCCCACAACAAAGTAGCTCGTTATAGGCATAAGAGCTATTATGATAACTGAAGGAAGGATTTGGAATTTTAGGTAGGATATCATGTTTTCTTAAAGGTATCTCCATGGAAGGAAGTTATAGATTCGGTAAGAAGGGTAAATTAAGTCACAGGTATATCGGACCATTCGAAATTATAGAACTAATTGGGGCTGTAACTTACCTTTTGGAAATTCCACCTACTCTCTCCAAAGTTCCTGATGACTTCCATGTATCACCATTGGGAATATACATGCTGGACCTAACACATGTACTCACCTATGATGAAATTGAGCTGGAACCTGATCTATCATATTGTGAAGAGCATGCCAACATTCTTGATATAAGAGAACCATTTTTGAGAAATTGGATGACTCGTCTGGTAAACGTTGTTTGGAGAAACCATAAGATGGAAGAGGAAACGTGGGGACCCAAGGAACATATGATGAAGAACCACCTGAATATTTTTATGTAGTAATATTCTAGAAATATCTAGGAATAAATTATTTTATGGAGGGAAAATTTAACAACCCAATCATCAACAGTGCATTTCCTATTGAATAATCCAATAACTTGCATTGTACGCAACATCGAGATTCTAACACATCGCGACCAATCCAACTAGCTGTTCTGAATAGTAATACACACTTTTTGAAATTTTATAATTTTTTTTTCAAAATTGACTTAATTTTTGAATTAGGAATATAGAAATTAGCTTAAGGGGAATTTTTTTATTTTTCTAAAAACTTCCAATTTTTTATGAATAGTGAAAAACTATGCGTTATTGGTTAAAACTGACTTTTTATCTAAATAATTATTTATTTTATATTAATTTATATTAGGTCAAAATCGATACATAATACCAATATATGTTCAACATAAATCTTTGGATTCATTTTATAGTAAGTATAGATATATAAAATGGTAACAAACTTTTTACCGTCTTTTACCCAGCTCTAAGGAGCATTTGGAATTTTGCATAAAACAAAATTTTATCGCTTTTTTGAGTTGAATTTAAAATAATGATAGAAATAGATAATATCAGTTAGTAAAATGTGGTTCAATAAGATAAAAAGAATTTTTTTGAATAGTAACATTTGACTTTTATTTACAACGGTTAAAAGTAAATATGGTAATTAATGGTAAAAATTATATCATAATTACCCTAATACATGTTCTAATTCTATTGGATTATTACAAATTCAACCAAAAAACCCTTATAAATAAAATTTGATCCTCTTTGGTCCACTTGGATTAGATTGAGACATTTATTATTATTTTATTAAACGAAGAGTTAAAAAAGGTAAATTTAATGTTTAATAACTAAACCATTATTAATATAAGGTTATACATAATATAAATTTGACTGCAAATATTAATTACAAATTTAAAAAGAATTCCTACATAATGATATTTTATTTATAAATTTTAGAAATTAAATAATTGAATTTAGTTACGACACAATGATGATGATGTAATTAAATTATTAATAAAATATTAAAATAATTTATATTATATATTCCCAAATAAATATAAATTGAGACTTATGATGAATTACAATAATTTCATAGTTTTAAATGACATGTTACAGTTGGTGAAATAATTTTTATTCAAAGTGATAATGTTTTTATGGCCTCCAAAAAAATAAATTACTAAATAGTGTCCCAATTGACATAATTGAGTTTTTTAAAAAACTATTATATTATTAATTGATATAATATTCCAAAAAAATCTATGGTTCTTCCAAAGGACTTATATAAGGTTATATATATTAATAAATAACCACATGGGGTTCTCTTGGCATGTCATTGTATTTTTATTAACCATATAATATAAAAATACAAAGAGACATGGTAAATGAAAAATGTTTTTACTAAGAGTTAAATCTAAAAGATATGGTTAATATGATGACCTAAACCTGTACAAAACCCAATGGTTGAAATGTTTTATACTAATAACCACATTATACTTTATATAATTCATTTAGCTTCCATTTGAAACAGAAAATTAAATTGTTATAAATAATATTTCAATCTTTTCCTAAAGTGACCCCCACCTCTTTTGTAAAAGGGAACATCACCTTCCCTTAATTTCACTCTTCCATAGACATTTTTCTCATCCAAACGCTACCCAAAATTCTATCAACATTTACCCCTTCTTCCTAGAGGCCCTCCTTTGGTCATAAATACAACCTACGAAGCCCTTTGGATCAAATAAAAAGAAATAACCCAAAGAAGTGGAAAATATTTCATCCCCTCTTTCATGTTCTTTTCTTATTCCACTTTCCCATTATTTTTTGTTTTCATTTGAAAATAATAATTCCAATAACATCTATATAATGGGATTTTATTATAAAAATGGTACAACAATATTCACTATTTTTTCCATCCTATAAATGACGAAGTCACCATACGTGTGTACGTACGAATTACCGTCTACACATCGTGTTATAGTTTGTTATTAAAGCACTTTATTATTTGGATGGGTATAATAATGAGTATAACTGATGTAAATAATAGATATTACTTGTTAATTATTCTTTATATATGATATATCATCTAATTATATATGATTTCTCCATCAGTATAATGATATTGTTGTTCTTGTGTATGTACGGATTATCGTCTCCACGAATTCATTCCCCATCGTAAACATTGAAGAATAATTTTCAATTTGTGATTAAAAATACTTTTTATGAACATAATATCATTATTTATATGATTAAAATACATCATATCCCCAATATACAATAAATTATCATATAAAGTAAAATGAATCAGTTAACACCCGAAACGATAATACTACTAAAATATTATTAACAAAGAAATTTTATAAGATCATATATGATATCATATTTTTTTATATAGTTCATGTGTAATTTTATAACCATTTTTTAACTATTATATAGGAGGTTAAAATACCATTGATTAAGAAAATATAGAAGGTAATTATTAGTTTCATAAACTCTTTATTATCCGATGTTTTTTTACGTAAGTATCTACTAGGACCTCTTTATCATCCACATTCATGTTTTCCTAAATATGTATTTCAAAACATTTTTACTACTTAAATGACTATGGGTAAAAGTCATTTATAACCTTATTTGACCTTATTTGTTTTTAAATGAATCTCTTCTTCGTTTTCGAAACAAGGTACTATATGAACTTTTATAAAAAATTAAACTAAGAATTGTTTTTAACTTATATGGTGGGTGCAGCTATTTTCCACCGTTATAACATCATCAAAGCTTCCCATACTAGTTTATAATAATATTTTAAAAATAATTTTTTTTATAATTATGTTACTCTTAAGTGGTTTCAAAATAGAAAGAGGTATTTCATACAAATAGGTTTCATTTTATCTATGTCAACATCTTTTGATTTATTTTAAACTTGTTTGACGTTGATGTATTATGATACAAATATTTCATATTTTATTGATGTTTTTGTGATATGATTGACTATGGATGTGTTATTTTTATACCATTTATGGTTTATGGTTATAGTATTGACATTTCATATAACAGTTTTAATATGAATTTTTATGTTATGTTTCAACATTTTCATATGAAGAATTTATAGGATGTTGTATGTGATAGGTGGAGCTTGCAATATATCCTCGGTGGATCAGTAGTTCTCATGAAACAATTAGATGTTGAATTTTCCAAGGCCTTTCTCAATTTGATATATGCTTTTGACCGAGGCCTTAATCATTTTTAGACGACTTGGTCGAGGCATTGACAAAATGTTTTCAGAATGTCCAACATTATACATTCCCTCATTAGGAATATAATAATGATGGTTCATGTGATTATTCAACTAGTAGAATAACCAGGACTATGTTTTATTATTGAATTATTTACTCTACTCATATTTCTGCCATAACTTTTTCCTGTTTAATATTTGTAATGGTATGTATATTGAATTATTCATCACGCCTAATGTTTATGTTATCTTTCATTTAATTTCTTACCCATACTGAGCATTTGAGCTCACCCCTTTCTTATATTCCATTTTCATATTATATAAATAAGTCAGTTATGAGTGTCTTGAAGGCATAATCTAGGAGGCTTGGATGATTCTAATAGAATATATTAGTGTAGAATTTCTTTTCAAGTTGTAGTGTAAAACTTTTTGTGTATCCTATTTTTAAAAATACTAAACTGGCCAGTCTTTCGGTATATGATTCTTTGTATTATGCCAATGTTATGTAATAATTCACTGACTCTGGGTAACTGGGGTCCGGGCATTACACACCCTAATAGAACTCCCATTCATTTTTTATATAATTCAATCAATATAAATGAAAATCCTTATGGTGCCCTACTGAATATCTTTGGTAATTTTTATGAAACCTTAGTGACAAACTTCGGTGTTATCATTATGAATGAATCAATGAATTGATATCACCACATTTCAATGTTATTATTCAAGCTCTTGTATTTCTATATTGTGAATTCTCATTTCTTTATGTATTTCATCATTTCCATACCAGTATTCCTCTACATCCCAAGTTTACCATTTCCCTTGATTACAGTTTGTAGGTATAATTCTCAGTATTTCATTCGATGTACCTCTATCGGATATGATACGCAATAATTAAACATAGGATAAAAAAATTATGAATCCATTCATGTGAATTAGAGTAATGTTTTCATATTTTCGTGTGTTATGTACCTTATTTCCAAGTCACATAACATTAAAAGATCCACTGTTAGTAATATGGAATGATAGTTTGGTTAATAAAAAGGAGGTATGACATAGTTGGTATCGAAGGATAGTTTAGATATATGTGTAAATTAGTATTTGAATAATTAGTAAGGAATAACCCTATTGAAAATATTAAATATAGGAATGTGTCATAGGAATTTAGTGAAATATTAAATAAGTTGTATAAAAAAGAATAAAACCCTATCTAGATATGAACATGATGATGTTTTTCTGACAAATATTTATATAGGGGTAAAAACAAAAAACACAACAACGAGTTAGACTTGAACATAAACCACTGAACAACATTGGGCCCTAATTAACTCTTATTTTCACAGTTCTATGTCATATGATTGGTTAATAACATTATTTAAAAAACCATTATGAAGGAATAATAGAAAATAGATAATTTTTAATGAATATCATATTTATGAATTATATAATTTGACATTCATGTTACCTTTGAATTATAGGATTATTAAATGTAAAATATTCCTCAGTTAGGTTTTCTTATTTTAGTTAATGTATAGAAATAATAGAAATCACATAAATGGTGTGCTTAAAAGACCAGAAGATAGCACCCTTCTGATGGAATATGAAATGGAAAACATCATTAGAGTGATGAATCAATTTAATAAAGTTATGGTAAATGACTTGAATCATTTAAAGTGGTCAGACTCACCTTCATGGGGACAACATTCCATTTAGCACCCTTTGCATCAACACCCAAATTCAATTAATGTATCTTATGAACCATTGATTTATGAACAATGGGTAATATCAATAGAAAATACCTTTTCTATAATACTTTTTCTTGTAGAAGAGAATGTCACCCTAGCTGTGTACCACTTTGAGGGAGACGCTAATAAGTGGTTCACAATGGATAAAAATACGATGCCAATAGAAGATATTGATGTTATGGAGTGAGACGAGTTCAAGGGATCCTTATTAAAAAAACTATTTACCCAATTCAATGAAAACAAAAATAGATATGAAATTACATGAGATAAATCAAAATTAAATTGAATTTATATGTAGCTATGAGTTGAAATTTATGAGACAATCAGAATACACCTATACAATTTTCATCGATCCAAATAGTAAATTTGAAAAATTCTTCTGTGAAAAAAGATCATATCTTTATATTAATTTTGAAAATCGAGGCAAGAAAAACTAAAAAAAAGATACTGAGAAGTTATATAATGTTGAACTATAATTTAGTGAGATTCATTGGTCAAAAAAAATTAATGAAAATAAGAGGTCATTGGTGGCAAACTTATCGAGAATCGTTGAAAAAGTAAGAAAACAATAGAATGTGAAACCTTCCACATGAAAAAAATGTGGGAAGAAGTATCTGGGGGGCTACAAACTCATGATCATGAGGTGTTATAAGTGTTTAAGAGAAGCCTATGTTAATGGAACTATAATATTGAGGTGATTCCTCAACTTCTCATCAGGATAAAAAAATGAAAGAATGTGCAGACCCTACCTGAATTACAATGCATCATGTGTGGAAAATGTGACCACATTTCTACTCACTCTCCAAATTTGGAGGAATTGAGTGAGAATCAATGTCAATATCAGAATTACTCAAGGGATAATTGTCTCAATTTTTATAACATGACTGAAGAAGTTCAATCCCTAAATTATGTGGTGGAAGTTACTCTCATTATTCTAACAATGAAACAACTTACATTGTTTGATTCTTATTCCACTCATTCCTTTATATCCAAAATGTTTTCATTGAATATAGAACCAATATATGAATATCCAGAAGTATAATTATTAGTCACAACTCATTGGGATATTATCCATGCATCTACAGTGTAATGAAACTCTATTATTTTCTTTTGTGTGAATAATCCCATCACAAATCTTATTGTTATTCCCATGATAGAATTCATAATTATACAAGGGGTGGATAATCTCACAATGTATAGTGATATGATCCAATCAATTTTGAGGGCGTATCATTAGTATTTAATGGAATCCATACATTTGATTTCAAAGGAGACATATATCGACTGATGTTTTTTCTAGAGGCACTAACCTTATCCATGTTTATAAAGATCATCAGTGAAGAAAAAGAAGGAAATGAAAGTGTACAAATAGAATAAGGGCCCCATTGTTCAAGAATACATTAACATATTTCATAATGAGTTACATAGACCACCCCTAGAATTAGAGGTAGAATAATCAATTGAACTCATACATGTTTCCTATATAATTTCAAAAAACCCATATAGAATTGAAAATATGGAGCTACAGAAATTAAATAATAGACTCCATAACCTATTAGAGAATGGTTTTATCTGGTTTAATATGTCTCTAAGGAGTGAACCAGTTTTCTCTTTGTAGAATAAGGATGGATCAACATAGTTTCTCATTGATTATATATAACTTCATAGAATCATTGTCGAAAACAATTACCCTCTTCCAAGAATTGATGATTTATTGGACTAGCTTTATGGGGATCAACTCATCACCAATATTGATGTTCGATATGGTTATCATCAATTAAGGGTGAAAAAATAAGATAATACAAAGTCCACATTATGTTCATGATATGAGAATTATTATTTTGTATTTATTCCCTTCAGATTGAATAATTCTCATATTCTTCCTAAAGATTTGTTGAATAATATCTCTAAGTGATAACATGATATCTTGGTGGTATTTTTTATTGATTATAATTTGATAGATTAGAAAATATAAAATTAATATGATGATAATATAAGTGTTATATTGAAAAATATAAGGAGGGGATATATGGAAGGTTAATAAAATGTGAATTTCTTCACCAAAAGTATCTTTCTTAGGGGACATTGTAACAAATGAGGGAATCAAAATTGAGCCTACCCAGACATGGTTTTTAGAGGAGAGTCCACAACAAACAATAATAACAGAAATTCATAGTTTCCTTATTTTATTAGTATATTATAAGATGTTTGGGAAAAATATTTCCTGACATTATAATCTACTAACCACATTAACCTAATGAGGATTCAAATTTATCTGGACAACAGAGTGAAAAGAGTGTTTCTATGTGATGAAGAAGATATTATATACTACATATATGATAATGCAACCATCAATTGGTGAAGGAATCATTATTTCTAGTGATCCATCTAAGAAAGGTCATGGGTTCATCCTCATTCCAAAAAAAGTGATTTATTATGGATATAGAATGTTTAATCCTCATGAGAAGAACAATCGTACCCATGACATGGATCATACTATCGTATTAATTTATATGAAGATATATATGCACTATCTTTATGGGTAAAAATATGATATATACACAGAACATCAAAAATTAAATAATATTTTCATGTGAAAGGTAATAAACATGACATAGTGGATATGGTTAGAACTTTATAAAAACTATGATTGTTCAATTAATTATCATCATGGAAGATAAAACAATTTCAATAATGCATTATGTTGGAAACAATATTTTTAACATGAAATGATGATGATTATGATATATCAGATGATCAATGAACTAGTAATACAAGATACGGTAATTTTAATGGAATAGACATTATCTAATCTATTTCATATTATTTCTCAACCATAATTACAAAATAATATCAAAAAATATAAATGAAAAGACACTTTTAACATAATATGTTATAGGTTTTCAAGAATGGGATGTTTACTGAGATCACTATTGATCATGTTGATGTACTAAATTTTTTCGCAAGGTTATGTTTCCATATAATATGTAATTTTAGATAGAAAATATGGATGCATATCCTAGATCAAAATACTATAAACACCCAAGATACATTAAAATTAATAAGGAACTATGTGATCATTATTGCTGGGATAAAATGTAAATGGAGATTGCTGAATACACTACATGTATCTTGGTGTGTTTTCAATTGAAGGAAAATTGAATCATTTCTAATGTGGTACTATAACCACTACTCGTACTATTATGTATATGGAAAAATATCACTAGGGAGTTTTTCAGTGGTCTCATGATGATCTCGAAAAGGAAAAAATTTGATATATGTTATAGTGGAAAAACTCACAAAGACACCCCATTTATCTATATTTGAGAATATTTCTCTCTTGAACAAATTTAGAAGATATACATGAATAAATTTTTAAGGATTCAATGAGTTCCACTTTATAGCATATATGATAACGATGCAAGGTTCACATACATATTCTAGTGTAGTATTCAACATGATCTATGTAAAAAAGAGAATTATAGTATGACATATATCCCCCTATGTGATGTCAAATATACATTGACTATTAATACACTTGATGAAATTCACATAACATACTCAATAGAATTAAAAGCTGGATGGGATTAACATATCCCATTTTTTGAGTTCTCATAAAATAAAATATTAAATTTTATTATTCAAATGGAACCCAATGAAACTATATTAGAAATTTTATGTAGAAATAATTCTTATTGGGATAAAGTTGGTGAAATAATTCATCATGGGTCTGAACTCATGCATGAGATGATGGAGATGGTTTATGCCATCCAATATCACATTATAGAAACATAGATTCAGTACAATATTTTATTCAAACAACCATTTTAGGGGCATGGAGTTTCATAATGGAGATATATTTTCCCTACAAATTTAAACTTAGAAGTGGTTCATATGGTTTTGGAAGAAAGGGATGCTCAGCCCCCTGTATAATTCCCCCAATTAAATCCTTGACTATATAGGCACAGTGGACAATCAGCTAGAAATTCCACAAATCCTAGAACATGTTCATGATGATTTCCATCTATGTATCTTAAATAAGTAAATACCATCCCCTTCACAGGTACTGAATCCTAATTTGGTATAACTGTAACTTTAACTCTCTTTTGGGGAGAAACCAACCGAGATCTTTGATCGTAGAGACATGGCTCTATGAAATAAAACTGCCAACCTCATTAATGTGTTATGACAGAACCACTAATATATATAATCCATGTTTGTATTAGTTGAGAAAATGATGAAACAATACCCTCATATTTTCTTAATTGAGGGAACGAGATGAAATTTTGGGGATGAAATTTCTTATGTGGCGGAGAATGTAATGAACATACCATCTTGAAAACTATTTTTTGTGTTTTAAATGTGTGTTATATTATTTTATTCTAATCAAAACTATATAACATTAAAATTGAAATGAGTATAATCTACTTGTTACCTTTGGGTTTCAATCACTATAATATCCTTTTTCCATTATGAAAATTGGTCAATATGAACATTGGAATGAATACTCTTTATAATAATTTTAATTTTATAATAGGTATTATAAATTGAAATGATAATGGTTGATTAATGTAGAAAGAAGAATCAATGGACTCACCCATTATAATAATTCAATATGTATCCCATTTTTAGGATATTAGTGGAGGTAGATTATGTGGTATTTTCTATCGACAAAACATATGTCAAACCTAAAAAACATAGTTTTTAATGAAATCGCTTAGGGTATATGTTCTAGTTGGCAGAGGTTACCACACTGGAGATGTTAGCGGAGATACCCATTGAGTCAATTAATACCTCATAGCTAAATCTTAGGTATTATGTGACTGTTATATGGGGTAATGTTTCATATCCCAAGTCACATAAAATTTAATTCATTTTTTAGTAAATTTTTTATTTCATCATTTCAATTTTACGAATTGTTTTTTGTAAAAAGTCACATGGAATTTGAAAACTTTATTTTTTGGTAAAATTAGACTTTTTAGAGAGATATAAATTATTTTATTAATGTAATGTTTTAATAATAATTTTTAATATTTGGAAATTATTTTATAAAATCACTATTATTTAATTACAAATGAAGAATAAATAATTTTTCAAGTGTCAAAAAATTAACTATTCATTTTACTATGTATATTCTATGTGATATTATTTTTAATAAATAAGTATTTTCATATGTAAAAGAAAAATTTAAAATTATTATTTCCTTATTATGATTAAATATATTTTATTTTTGAAATCCAAACAATGATATTAGGTTACGTTGATATAATCAATATTTTATGAAATATTTTAGTTTTTATTGAATTGTAGAAATACTATTTTGATATTTCATAATGTTTAATGAAATAATAATGATGTTATTTGTAATATAATTTTTTTTATACTCTTGTAGATTAATATATGATAATAGGTTTCAAAATTTTCCAATATCATCTGAAGAAACTTGGCACAAGCCCATGGTTTTCCAAATACTACTACTGAGGTGTCCATAGAAATTAGTAAAAAACTCCCATACATTTGGAATAAATACCCACTAATTCTTTAATTTCCATTTATTACAAATTAATACTCAATTAATATGTGATATTTTAATTCCCATTTTGTCCTACAAAGTTTTACTCATTCCCCCTGATCTCGACTGTTGAGTGTTAGAAGTCATTATTCTTGGTAAAGGAATTCACAACTATTCTTTTTTTCTTTATTTTTTCCTTTTTATGTGGAATGTATTTAGAAAACCTAGACTCTCTTATTTTATCCATTATATTCTACACATATATAATATTAATATAATTTTAATAATGTTATACCATTTACCCAAATATTATAAGGTTTTCTAAAACCATGTTTCACTCCCATTATGTTCCAAATTTTTCTTTGAAAAATTTCTCTCCTTTTCCCAAGAAATTATTTTATGTTATTACATGAATACCCAAACAAATTTATTCTCTATGGAATATAAATATTTTTCAAAACAATCTATTTTATTATTCTATATTTATGAAATGTTTAATTATAAAATATATTATCACATTAATTTAAACATATTATATATCTTCCATGATAGTGCTCTAATGATTTTAGAAATGAATATAATATGTAGAGAAGACATGTTTTAAGATTCCTTGTAGAATAACATTGGATTTTTTTATGACACCTTAGAGATAATCCTTGGTGATATTATTATGAATGGATCTAGTTAATGTTTTAGACACACTTCCATGTTTTTATTCATGTTTTTATTGTTACTATATGCATATTTCTCATTCCATAAATTATTTCATAATGTTCTTTCTTATATTCCTCAATATCAAAATTAAACTGTTGACCTTGATTTCCATTATTGGGGCTTCAACTCACACCTTAATTTTATGTATGTTTCTAGGTTAAGAGAGAAAAAAATTTAACTCAATATGAACGTATTATGAAGTCATTCAATTGAATTATTATAATAATTTCATATTTTCTTGTATTATTTCCCTTATTTCATGGACACAAAAATTTAAAAGATCCAATATGTGTAAAATTAAATGAATTGTTTCGTATTAAATTAGTGTTATTATATAGTTACTATAGGATAATAAAATAATTAGTTTCCTAGACATATATATCATTATATTCCATTTTTAGAGAAATAATCAGAAACATTTTTTTAAATAATGAGACACTATCATATAAAATTTACCACTGTTATGCCTTTTGAATCATAATAAACATGAATGAAATTATATAATACGAGATATTAAATTACATTAAGATAATGATTATCATGTTGTATCATTTTAATGGTTCATTATGTAATCCTTAAAAATGATGCAGGTGGTGAGTACATCATTTTTGGTAGAGAATTAAAAGTGAGATTACAAATCCATATATGATCTCTAATTTCCATGTTATGTTTTAATATACTATATAATTACTTTACATATACATTTTATAATATAATATAATCATTAACACATTTACCATAAATTATATTTTTTCTTTACAACTTTTTATCAACAATTTTTAAAAATTCATTATTAAAAACACTATTAAGTGTGATAATTGCTCTATTTTTCCTATATGTTTTGGTTTGTTATTTGTAGTATTTATACACATATCATGGTTTCATCATCTCCATTGTTTTACCCATTATATAAATATCTTATCTATTTATAATATCATAATTAACAACAATAAATAAAGTATAGTTCTAGAAAAATGTGTATCAACGTTAATTAAGATGGTGGACCTTTCATACATGTGAAGATTGTTTGAATTTTTTGACTAATGTGACAGAAAATTGTTAATACATTTTTTTCAAAAAAAAATTATTTATTGTACGATATATATCCTAAATAATAATTAAATATATTAGTAGTACCATTATTATTATTGAAACTTGAAAATTCTTTCACCTCACCTTGAGTAAGAGGTATTCCAAATATATGCATGGGTGATGTCATAGTTTTCCTATAGATTGGAAGGTAGAATGATATTTATTATATTCTTGTTTCATTTGTGTAATTATAAAATAAATATCACATATATATATATATGTGTGTGTGTGTGTGTGTGTGTTTGTTAAATACGTTATTTTGTTGGTCTATGATAGGTGGTGATGAAAAACAGGTTATGTTGGTTCGCAGTCTCATAGTCTGACATACACACGAACAAACGTACCATTACCCATTTCATTAAAGATAAAAGGGAAATACATAATTCTACTAAAAATACCTTCTATACGTATGGTAATTATTTTTTAAATTATTTTATTATTCATAATGGATATTTAAATATGATTTATCAATAAATAAAATGAAATTTAATTTTTAATAAATATACCTCTAATTTGTAAAACAACTTCAGGATTAACCAATATACATTCCAGATTGATTTTATGATAAAAAAATTTCATGTCATATGTATGGGATTAAGGAATGAAATTTTATAAGTATATATTTAATCAATGGGATTTAGATTTCGGAATAGTATAAGAGATGGTATATTATTTTAAAATTTGTTGTAAGACCACTTTGATTATTGAAAATAATAAATTGAACCCTAATTTTTTACATACATCAATGCTCAAAAAAAGATTTCTATGAATCCTATAATGATAATAGGTTCAAATTGGACAATATAATTTGATGTGTACATTTTTATGTCATTTAACCCTTGTTATCTTCGTATAGAAATGTGTAAACCTATTTTTACATAAACCACAAAAATTAATTTAATCCATTTTTAATTTTACTATTGAAACAAATAATGTTGATAGTTTTATGTAATAATAATAAATATAAATAAAAAAATTGATTCCTTTTATCAAATTCATTTCATTTATTAATATGATTTTTTTAATAAAATCCCTAGAAGGGATTAAATGATATTTTTTAACTAGAAAACATACAAAAGTATAAAAACCTTTTATATAAAAAAATCACAAAATCTACCAAATTTACATAGTATGTAATAAAAATAATATAATTGAAGTAATTTTATTTATAATATTTTGATAAAAAATAATTAATTTAAATTCTCTAAAACAAAATTTTATTTATAGTAAATATCAATGTTTTTCGATATTCATTATGAAATTATTATTTTTAAAAATATTCGAAGAAAATAACTCAGAAATAATTGTGGAATCATGATTTCTATAATGGAGATAAGTTTTTAAAATATAAATTAAAAAATTGTCAAAATTAATTTTAAAAATTAGTATATAAAATGGGACCAATCGAATTTTAGAAAAATAATGTTTTTCATAAAAACACATATCATGTTCTTCAAAATTATTGCTATTACAGATTAATTGATAAAAAACTAATATATTTTAAAAATATATTATGATTATAATTTTCATCAATTGTTTATTAAAAATTTTCCCCACCAATTTAATAGGAAGATAATAATTCATTACTATTTTATGTTTTTAAGAATTGGGGATGTGTGTATCACATGCTATCATAGAGGTTGAATTTATCTGAAATGTAGTATATCCTAATTTCTATGTGTGTTAAATTATTACCTACAAATATCATATTTTAATTTTTTTCATCATCTCCAAAATCAATTATTGGACATTTGAAAATATCATTAATGAAAATAAACATCATAATAAATGGTTTATAAAAATTAATATTAATTAAATTGTAAAATAAATAATTTAATTTTTATAGAAATACACATATATTGGTTTGAATGATGAAAAAATAGTTTTTGGATGTAAATATATTGAAATGGGGGGAAAATGTTTATAATATGAGATATATATCATTGACAATAAGAAGTTAAAGGATCTATAGATGTGGAAATACCATAAATCCATATATATGTGATGTTTTAAAATACCATTATTTTATCATAAATAATGGTAAATGGATAAAATTATTATTTCAGATTACATTTCTAATATTGATGGATTATTTTACAATTGTTATCTCAAAATAATATACTAAAAATTTTATTTCATTAAATTAATTTCTTTAATTCAATTTTTTTGAAAATTTTTCACTTCATATAGTAATCCATTAAATTAAAATCTATAATTATTTTCTTATGTCAAAATAATTAAAATTATCATTTGTTTTATCAAAATATACATAAAAGAGTGACACATATTTCATTCGTTCTCTAAAAAAAATTCAATAACCCAAATGTGTAACATATGTTATCCAAAACATTTTGTTAATATTAAAATCCACTAAAATACACATATATTGAAACTAAATCCATTCCAAAAATATTTAACCTTAATACTCTTACAACATAACATTAATAAAATAAAAATCACCTAATCAGAGATATTTTATTAATCATTTATCCAAAATCAACATAAATGTCTCATAATGTCAAATAAAAAAAGTGAATATTGTTGTAATATATTTTATTTAAAACACTAACATCATAAATCAAGATAAAAAATTAATGAAATCCCATTATATTGATTATATATGTAACACCCATGGAAAAGTGAAATATAAAAGGCTAACTGTTACTACCCATGACAACAAGGTGCATCTTCCTTTTCAGGAGCATGTTTTATTAGAACTCCATAGTTAAGTGTGCTTGTCCTGGAGTAGTGATCGGGATGGGTGACCTTCTGGGAAGTTTCACTGGGTGTGTGTGAGTGAGGACAAAGCACACTAGAAATGACATGTGTTGGCTTGTAGGGATAGTCATTATTTTGATAAGCGACCCTAGTGAGTAATAGCCTGAGGACAAAGCACACTAGAAATGACATGTGTTGGATTTTAGGGATAGTCATTATTTTGATAAGAGACCCTAGTGAGTAATAGCCTATGGTGTGCAGGGAAGGAAACCAAGGTATTATAGGAGACCCATTGGGTCATATGATAAGGTTCATGGCCCATGGAGGGGGGTCATGACAAATGGTATTAGAGTCAATACCCAACTGGAAGTGTTTAGGCACTGCCTGGGTTTGAGGCTTGGGGTCCACAACGAGGGCGTTGGGCTTTAAAGGGGTGGATAATGTAACACCCCAGGAAAAGTGAGTAATAAAAGGCTAAATGTTACTACCCATGTCAACAAGGTGCACCTTTCTTTTCACGAGCCTGTCTGATTAGAACTCAATAGTTAACCGTGCTTGACATGGAGTAGTGATCGGGAACGGTGACCTTCTAGGAAGATATCCAGGGTGTGTGTGAGTGAGGACAAAACACACTGGAAATGAAATGTGTTGGCCTATAGGGGCAGTCCTTAGTATGATAAGCGACCCTAGTGAGTAATAGCATATGGTGTGGTGGGAAGGAAACAATGGTATTACAGGAGACCCATGGGGTCAGATGATAAGGTTCATGGCTTGGGGAGGTAGGTAGTGACAGTATATCTAGTAAATAAAATATAATAAACTATATCATAAATTTATTTTCCACCAAATCTGTAACCATTTTGATGGTGACTAATAATGTACCATTTATTTCTTAAATTATAGTCACTTATTTATAAAAAGTATCATTATTAACAAAAAATGTAGAACTTATTATGATTAATCTATTTATTTATAAATTATTGTTAAAAAATATCACTTAATTCATCATTCTATTTCATAGTTATTAGAACCATTCAACGTATTATTTCAAGTCAGTAATGAAAAACTATTCTACTAAAATTCGTATAAATGTGATGAATCTGATAACTATAATATCATTGACAATATTTATATATAAATTTAATATTGATTCAAAATATGTAATAACATTGTTCCAAATTGGGTATAGTAACAAAAAGTACTTCCCTTGATCCTTCAGATTCTTGTGAGGTATATTCCATTGACGCATGGGATGTTATTTTATGTAGTTACCCATATGCTTTAGGTTGAATCATTTAGCATAAATTTTTAAATTATTGATCTTCTATTGATGAACCTTCTTGAAAATATCACTTCACATGATTGATACACTAATTCCTTTCATGAAATTATTAGGGTGTTTTATTCCACAAGTATCCCATGTGGAAAAATAATTCTTACCCTGATTACCATTCGTATTTTTTTCTATACCATCATATTATTCTAATAAATAAATTCAAACAAATAATACGTTGTTAATAAGTTCATCATCTTTATAAAATACAATATGTCCTCAAATTATAATAAGGATTGAGATACTATAAATATTTAAGGGACTGTATTTTAAAAATAAATGAAATAGTCAAGGTTAGTATTTTAAAAACATAAATAATCGATAACATGAACTTTTATACTTGTATATTTTTCTTCATATATAGAATCATTTTTTAAATTATTCCACTTACTCTACAATAATATATCTGAATATGCTCATTGATTTTGACAAAAATATTTTTCCAAAAATTGTTAATCAAAATCATTTTGTTCAATGTTTTACATTTAATCATCATCAATTTTGTTTTGATTTTGTTTCCACCATTTATAGACATATCTTATGTGATGATAATATTCCATGTAAACCTTATACCTTTCATTACATCATAATGTTAAAAATATCATCTATAATTATAATATCAATTCATTTACTACAAATGGATTTTTAGTCACATTAAATAATAGATGATACTAACACATGATGATGTATAACATTATTACATAAAATAGTTGATCAATATGACTCTAAATATGATAAATATTATTAGTTATAAATTGATTCATCTACCACAATAAACCCATATTTTCTTCATCTATCGCTATATCTCTATCTGTTGCATAATTATCATTCCCACTATGGAAATCCCCTTCATAATATTAGTGTTTATTATGATTATATTACATCCACTCATGATATTTCTATAAAATTTAATTCGATATAATATATCATAATATAAAAAATCATAATGTAAAATTTTCGAACAAGTGACACACTCGACATAAAAAAATTATTATAGCTAATCTTTGAATCATTATCCTAGTATCATTGATAATATTCTTAAATTATAAATATAAATTCAAATACTTCATAATGGGTTTTTAATGAAAATGATCAATTTTTCAAGCAAAACCAGTAGGTGATTCAAAATTATGTATGTAAAAAGTCCTATTGTCATTCACCTAAAGGTGACTGAAAAAATCACAATAATACCTTTAATTATTTATTAACCATTGTGAGAACAATTTAAAATTAACATCCACATTCATTATATATGTATGTATTTTTATATAAAAAATTTATATAAAATTCACCTTACTAAAACATCACATTGTATTATAATTCTAGGACTCATCCCGATAGTATCTCATCTAGAAATATTTTATATTCTATGGTTTCCAAATTACAATTCGAAATGTTTATTGAAAACATAATATTATTCAAAATATATGGAATTGGACCACCATGTCATAGAGTTAGTGGTTAAATAATTATAATTCCCTTAAATACAAGGATTCCCATCCAGATATACCGAATAGTTTAATTTTTTTGGATAACTAGATATATACAGGAATCTCAAATTAATGTTAAAACCCTAAAACAAATAATGATATATAATTTTATTACACAATTAATTCATTTAAAATATCCATTCCAATCAATAATAACACCATTCATGAAATAATAGTGATTTAAACCTAAGAAAAAGGTGAGCTATATCTATCATTATAATTTTTTGTACGGAATATTCTTTCATTAAAAATAAAGGATTGAACAATATTTAATGGTAAAAAAGTAAAACACATTCCTTTTAATCAATAACATAAACATGAAAATAACATGGATGAAATAAATGATATTCAAATAACTCCATAAAAGTAATCACCTGAGACTAAAATATATAAATTGATATTTTATGAAATCGACTAATGATATGGAATTATTAAATAATCCAATAATTTGAGAATACAAATTTTTGGACATCAAGACATTAAATTCAAGACCTAATTAAAATAAATCTTTAATAAATTCTTAATTACTGATCCAAATAATATATATATTTTTTCTCAAGATACTTTCCAATAAACACAGGGGATATAGCAGGAATCTCCAATTATATACTAAGACAAATTTATTCCTGATATAAAAGCAGAGAAACATAAGACAGAAGACATTAAAAGAAAAAACACATTCATAATAAATATAATTGAATTGAATAATAAATGAAAATTTTCAATTAAAATAATCATATTGGAAAACTAGCTTATGAATGCTTTTACATTCAACAATTAGTAAACATGATCATAAACCATTCAAATTACAATTTATGTAGGTATCATAATATAGAATCTAAGTAAAATTTATCATAAAAAATCTAGAATAAGAATAATGATGGAAAATTTAAAACTTTCTACCATTATAGTATTAGGTATATTGTTGTATTTTTTAATTTTTGGATAAAAATACAATAAAAATGTGATTAAAACTTTTTATGGAAATTATATATTCCACATTGAAAATATATTTCAAAAATTAAAATTTCCATTATATTAAATAAATTAAATTAAAGATTATATTATAATTCATTCAAGGAACATTCAATGAAATTATCGGCCATGATAGTGGAAAATTATTTTAAATTCATTTATGTTAAAAAATTAATCATTTTTTATTTTTTTGTAAAATGTTGAAATGTATCATGTCTGAGAAACTAAAAGATGATTAAATTTAGAAATTCATTATAAATAAAACCACAAAAAAATTAGAATTTAAATAATAATTGTATAATTTTAATAAATTTTTTTATTATATCCTTAAAATAATATAGATGGTAGAAATTATATGTTTTACTGATGAGATAAATTAAATCGGACTTTTAATAAAATATTTAATTAGAAATTTATGTAAAATAGGAGATAAAAATATTAATTTTAGGGGATTTTTTAATAAATAACTATTTAATAATTAAATTATCAAGATTTTTGGGATATATATTAAATTATTTTATCGTCAGAAACATAATAAAAACCATTCTTAATAAATAATGAGACTTTATTTTAGAACATTTTCTTCATTGGGAACATCTGAATCATAAGATCCTTAAATTAAATTGAATAAAAATAAAAAAATATATAAAATGAATATAAATTGGTTCTTGAAATATGATATCAATAGGGTGGCTTATAAATATCATAAAATATGTAAGTGGTGAATATGAAATATGACGCACAGATGTAAAAGTTAGAAGAAAAAATCGTGGCCCTGGTATGATTTCCTTTTTACAAGTTCAATCATCCTTTAAGATAAATATAAATTATTTAAAAATGAATTACAGAACCATAATCATATATATAATACCAAAGATTATTTTATAATAAATTTTTATAACCCTTTTATTAATTTATCATTATTGAAAACACAAATAAATTTGATAATTATATCATCTTTCAGGTATATTATGGTTCCATAGTTTTTGACCTAGTAATTTTATCATTGTTTAATAATATCTGTAATGTTACCCATTATATTAATGTCACATATATTTGTAATATATTTATATATAATATTATATATATATATATATAATGAGTCACACTGCTGATAGAGACATTTTGACAGTGATATATTCCAATTTTGATGGATGGAACGAAATAAATTTAATTATTAATTCATGTTTAAAATTAATAATTATATAATATATGTAATATATAATTATTAAATATATTCTTATAAACCTCAGTTTCATAGTAAATCAAAATATGTTTCAAATCCCTTGTGGAGGCAGTAGTCCCCATGTACGCACAAGTGATGTTATCGCTTCTCAAAAGGATTTGAGTGTAAGAATTTAAATGTGATATTATTATTTTTTGTTTAAAAATATAATAAATAATATATATATGTATATCTATTTATATATATAATTTGAATAAATAATTACATCAAAAGGTGATTGGTTTTGATGGAAAATGAAAGTGTTTGGGTTGCAATGAATTGATTCTTCGTTCACATTATCGATAGTTTCATATCATATTTCATTGAAGAGGTGGTAGATATTTGTATTTAAATTAACAAAAAACATAATGTTATATGGTATATAACAATGTTATTTTTTCAAAATTTATAGAAATATGTGGGGGGGGGGAAGGAAAAAAAATGGAAATGCAAGCTAAAAAACTATTCCACATATTCTGACATCCTCTTTATATTGATTCTGGAATCCTTAATAAATTAGTTTCATTATAATACCAAATAATATAGTTCATGGTTTTGGATTTTTGGAACGTATTTTTGATATTTATTTTGAAACAATTTTCTTTTTCTGTGTCACCAAGATAGGTGATGGTGTTCCATTTTACATGTGTAGGGAAACACACACATGGAATATATAAAATGAAAAAAATTTATCCTAAATTATTAACATGAAATAATTTTGAAACTGGATAATTATATAAAATTTAATGATATATTTCAGGTATATTTCCATAAAATTATAATAGGAAAATTTTATTGATAATTTCACCCTCAATAATCATATATTAACACCTAATAATACCATTATAACTATAACAACTAATTATTTTCTATTTTGTTTACTCTTCATTTTCAACAAATATTTTGTTGAATATATTATATTAAATTTATTATTCTTATTTTGAATATTTAATTTATTTTATAAATTTCAATTCACTAAAGTGTTTAAATTTATTATAAAAAAACCTAATGACTCGATGAAAAAAACATTTACTCAGAAAAAAGAACAATTATTATATAGAATTAATAAATCAAAATCAATCATCAAATTGGTTGGAATAATCAAAAATGGAATAATTATAATTTAATTTAACTAATATAACTTTTAAATTATTTTTTCCTAAATCCATATTTAAAGATAATTATATTAAAGAAATATATTTTTTTTAATAAAAATAAGTATTTTCACTAATTATTGACAAATAATTATTCTAAAAATTAAATCTCAAAAATTAACTCTTATTTTTATTAAAATATTGATTTAAAAATTATGTTCATTTTTTAAAATATTTTTTTATAATAGAACAACTTATGTTTCAAAATAAGAACACAAAATGTGATGAAACCTTGTTTTAGAAATATAATGTTTTTAGGGAACATATTTATTTTTCATTAAAATTAATTAAATTTTTACTTATATTTATATTACAAGAAATATTTTAATTCATTTGTGAACAATATAATTTTCATAAATATGTTGTATTATTCATAAAAATAAAATAAATGTATGTTTTATAACGGTATGATTTTGTATGGTTATTTTAGTCATGTGCTAGCATGTATTTTCCCCTATTGATGAGGATAAGTTTTTTTAAAATGATTTATATCATAAATTATTTGGCAGTTTCATTGAAAATTAACACCCAATAATAGGTTATTAGGGAAATAATATTTGTATATATTGAGTATGATCTCCTATGGGTTGTCAGATTCCCGTAGAATCATGATATTATTTTCAATTGTAATAAATATTTATGTTATATCCTATTCCATCCCTAATGAATAGTTCTAATTTATATTGTTATCAAAATATAGGAATCTCTTATGCTTCATCTCTATATTGGTGTATCCTTATTTTTAATATTTTCTTTATTGAAGTGTTGTCTTATAATATTGAATGGTTATAGGGGATATAACCAATGTCATATTAGGAATAATTTTATAGTTGAAACATCTTTTAAACAATTCATTATACGCTGATCCAACATAACTAACTATTATTTCACTATGTTATTCTATATTACATCGTCAAACACTATGAAATATTTTCCAAATATCATTATATTCATGGATACTTTAGTGGGACGATATGTTTTTTCATATAATATTTATAATTTTGAATAAATATCCCATGTAAATTGTCTTTCCGAAGATTCATTTATAGAAAATATGTTGTTACGTTCAACCTAACAGAGAAGTCATGGACTCTATAAATATCATTTTTAATTCAGTATTAGAGGTTAAATATATGTTTTTTCAATTTAGAGATTATGTAATTAATAAATTGTTAGTGAAAATCATTGTATTCGGTAATAGATTTTTAACAAATATTTAAATAATAACGAATCTTGTTCATGAAATTTACCATAACTAACATCATATCAAGAATATCTCTCTCTACTCAAATTTTCCCATCATATAGCCATAAATTAAAATTCATTCAGTCATGTTTTTATATTTCAATTAATTTCCATTCAATTAATGGAATGTGGGATTCCAATGTTTGGTGGAGGAGGTGTTACATCAAACCACATAGGATACCATTTTATCAGTAATATTAAATTATTACCCAACACTAAATTTATCCCATAAATGTGAAATGAGATATAATTTAATAAATGAAAAATGGATACACCATAAATTCAATCAAAACAAATATAAAAGATTACATGTGTTGTTATCCCACAAACATTTGGATTTGGTGTGCTGTTTATTAAGAGCATGGATGACTTTATCCAAGATAAGATGATTGGTGATGCGGTGAGGGGAATACATAGTACTCTTCCATTATGAGTTTCAAAAAGTAGAGAAATTTGATGGTGGATATTGAATTATTTCTATTCTCCACCCGCACAATTGGACAATACCTTTTTATGAATGATTTAATTACTAGAGATTTCATTATTTGGGCATCATATTTTACTCAATGGAAAGATATAAATTGATTAATTTTAATTAGATTCCCCATAGTTCTTTAGATCAACATAAAATTCAATAAGTGAATCAATTAATAGGGGATTGAATTAATTTGGACAATTTATCAAATTTCCCTATAAAATTTCCATTATTGTTTGCTGATATATGTTACAAAAAAGGTATCTGATGACTTGGATATACTATGTTTATCATTTTCCCATGATTTATGATTTTAATACCTTCATAATAATATCTATTTTAGATTTAAATAGGTATTTACATGTAGTAATATGTTCTATTAGTGTATTTATTATTATATTTTAAATAAAAACATTGATTATGATGTAATTGAATCCTGAAAATAGATTATCACAAGACATATCATCGTCATGATCATCATTTTGAAATTTATTATTGTTGATTTTCAATTTTGAAAGATAAATTTGATAGGGTTCTCTATGTTTTGACAGTAATCTATTAAAGTTGTTCCTTTTCAAATTATTGGAATATAAGTTTTAAGGGGAGTATTTATAAATTTCAATTAATCATGTTACTTAATAAAACAAGGGATAATTGATTCCTAGAAATTGGGAGGGGGGATATTGCATCACTGACCGACACCATGATGCCCTCAACCTCACTATAGGAGGGGGATGGGATGATAATTCATGCAACCCATCTAGATGGACCTATAATTTTAAAACATTTATCATATCATACTACATTCCTATATTTCATAATCGTTAATCTAGTGGAATTGGCTGAAATGAGAAAAATTATTCCAACACTATAACATTGGTCATGTTATAGGATGTTGATATATTTTTCTTCACAAAAGAATTCATAATTTTCTTATAAATGGGTTTGGAATTATAATTTTGTATTATATGAAATAAATTTTAGCTATAGGACACATGTGATTTTTCTATGAATTAGATCCCAAATTGTCTTTTTGGGTATTTTTTTTAATACATTCCTTATTGTCGGAAATAATAGTTTATCATTTTTTCATCCTTGATTATTGTTATAATTAATTAAGTGATAGGAATAATTGTTTCATCAGATGGTTGGGTTGGTATATATATCATATATTCATATAATTTGGATTTATTTGATAACACTCTTTGGCTATTTTGGTGCGAATTCACCGAGATAGTAAAGGATTAGAATGAAAAAGTACACTATATCCCTTTCTATGAAATTAAACATAAAACAATGTATCCATGTATTAATTATAGTGATTAAAAATATTCTAAAGGAAAAATAAATGATGATTCTAATGATGCTTAAATGATTTTATCATCCAAGACAATATATTATTAAAATATTGATTTGATGGAAATTAACAAAAAATATCATGTCATTGTAAAATATGCTTAATAATTACAATGGCTATTAATTAAGATGAAAATATTTTTCCCAAATATGAGGTTCATATATTAGTTAAACCCTATGTTTTATAACTCATGAATATAATATTGAGACGTGTATTTTGGATAAAATATGATGGGAATGTAATCATAATCTTAATTCTTCAACATATTGACAGAATCATTCTTATCATTAATGGAACATTTTTGCTATTTTTTTTATAACCATGTTTTTATCTTTCATAGATTTTTATATATACAATTACATAACTACAATAGTGGTCTTTCGATAGATGATGAGATTATAATAGTTTATAATATATGTTATTTTAGTAAATCAGTAAAAATGACTATTTTCTAGATTTTCGTATCTATAAAGACTTTTACAATGATGTATGTGATCATTATAAGGAGGAATCCCATATGTCATTCCGTAAGGAGTTATTTTGGGAGAATCTTAATGATTGTCTACCATAATATCATGAGGAGGTCCCCCCTAGCATGTATTTTCATATTCATTCAATGAATATCTAGTGGATACTTTGGATATCAGAAAAATATATTGTATATCCCTAGGGAAACTAATAGTTATCATAACATGAATATCAATCAAATCTTCTAATAGAAATGGTGAATTATGTGTAACCCTTCTTCAAATTCCATTTTATGTTACCGGGTCTAAATATTTATTTATGTAGTCCCATTTCCAGACACCACAATTGAAGATCTTTAGATTGTTTTTCAGATATAAAAATATGATATTTGAGAATGAATATCTATACATTCTTATTAAATTTTCACGATTTGAATGTTCTAATGACCCTATTCAGTTTCAATAGGAATACATCCTTAATAATGTCTGAATTTTGGAAAATCCAAATATACCCCCAATTTATTTATCGGAATATGAACATTCCATGATGCTATTTTATATATTTTATGATGTATCCTAGATAGAAGGGTTATTATTTCCAATTATATATGTCTATTATCCTCCAAAACACATCGATGATCCACCCAAATGGGAGAAGGAATAAATTAACTTCCTATTGAATGATATAATGTGTACTGATAATGCTATTAATTTTAATGTGCAAAAATAGAACACCAATTTTTTTTAATCTCGATGGATATGAGGACGATATATTTATTATATTTAAATGAGTACATGTTTACATATATTCCAAACATGGAAATGAATATATATCATCCATTAGATCACTTTTAGAATATACCAATGAGAATATTCAATTAGGTAGAGAATATGTTTAATGACCCATAATTTTCCTCATTAAATTAATATTATTTTTGGTGGATTTATCCACATAAATCATATCAAAATAGAATTTATACCATAAAATGATATCAATGTAATTGGTCAGTATACAAAGGGGAATTTGAGTAAGAAAATGTCGATATTTATATTAAAATAATGAAAAATATTATTCATGTTAAATATCGACATTATAAGTATATGTAATAATGTCTATATGTTTTTATAAAATATAATATTTTTCTTTGTGTAATGTAAATTTACATGAATAAAATATTAACAATATCATATTTGGTAATTTATATGAAAAATATTAAATTATATAATAAAATCTTTCTTCTAGAAAAATTGTTTTTTATTATATATTATGATTTCCATAAAATATAAAAATTATGAAATTTTTTATGTTTATTTAATTTCATTTTGTTATGATTTATCATGTAGAATATAACTTATAAATAAATCTTATAATTTTTCTTAAAGTATAAACTATTAACTAAAAATACCACTTTACACATATCATGAATTATATGATATATATGTATATATGTTTGATATAAAAATAAATTAAATCTTATTATAAGATCAAATATGATAACTATATATGAATTTATAACTTGAAATATTATTATTTCAATTTATAAACCAATATTAGAAAATATGGAATGATATATATTTATTTAATAAATAATACAGTATACATTTCATATTTTTACATTTTTTCACATTTTACAAAAATGATATATATTCAATTCAATGTTTATAAAAACTTGTTCTAAATTTTTTAATATGGATCCATTTATTTTTTTAATCTAGGATAATTATCCATTTTAAAAACTAGTTACAATGGTGTAATACAATTTTTTACTAATGAGATACCTAAGAGGAAAGGAGAAAAAAAAGTTAAAAATGTTTTATTATAGTATATGTGTTATGTTGAAACCTTATCTATTATCATCTATATTATTTCTCTAATTTGGAGTTATTTTCCATTATTTG
This sequence comes from Viscum album, assembly GCA_963277665.1. Classification (NCBI taxonomy): domain Eukaryota; kingdom Viridiplantae; phylum Streptophyta; class Magnoliopsida; order Santalales; family Viscaceae; genus Viscum; species Viscum album. The sequence continues at coordinate 1,356,508,613 of OY728120.1, forward strand.
ATATGTTTTGTGTATTCATAAAAATTTTAGTCTTTCTAACTTGTGAAAAGAACAAAACACTACTCACACCCCCTCTCAAAAAAATCACTATATTCTACCTAATATCTAAATAAACATATCCTTGACACTCATATCAATGTTATAGATTTTTTTTCATGGTATAACATCAAAAAATTCATAAATCCCTTTATATTGAAGATAATCTATAGAGTGATGTACATATTCATAATTTATCATTTTGTTTTTTATTTTATAATATCTTTTATTATTATTGAAATTTCATTTCACAATATAAAAAATTGTATAATCAGTATCCTTGTTATACTATTATGGTAATTTAATAATGGTATATTCAGTAAACCCACTATCATTTTCCGTTAAAAAATTTTAAATTGTGATTCATCCTTTGTGGGAATGGACACCTCTATAAATAAAAATGATTCATTTTCATTCACTTCTAATAAATTATAGTTATAATTTATATTTAATGTATATATAAAAAATACATAAATAATATATATAATTAATATCGTTCTTCTTTTTGAAAACACAATATGTAATTATAGTTAAAATGTAATGTATATATATATATATATAAGTTTCCTTAAAATAGTTCATCACTATTTTGAACATCACAATCCATGGCCACAATTCATATGTATTAGAATTATAACATTATTTTCAATTATAAAACATCAATTATTGTAGTATTAATTCATAAAAAATTGACATTCTTTTAGAAATCATGTATCATCAACAAAAAATTAAATAACACAGTTCCTAATAATCATGATTATTAATGTCTAATGTTAAAAAGATATTACATCAATGTAATTCCGATAGAGATGCATTATTAATGAAAAATATTAATATAAATTAATATTAATAAGGATATGACATATATAATTATTATTTTTTACATTATGATATATGATATTATATAAAATATATATAAATCAAGTGTAAATTCAAGTTACATGATATCTCAAACATTATTCATTCATTTATACACACACTTATTGATTTCCATTTCCATATGTTCAGTATATTTGTTCATTTTAATTATTAGGTTTATCTTATTTTGAATACCAATTTCATGATCTATATCCATTTCAATTAATGTTTTCTCTTCACAAGATAATCATAAAATTGGGTTTTTTTAATATTTAAATTTTCAGGATATGGTTTTCCTTATATTATAATTTAATATCTCTAAAAGTGTTATTCCTTATTATTCATCAGATATTTTTATCAATTCTGTGAATTTAACTTAGGGTTCATTTTTTGTGTGAAATTATTTATCCTGAGTTTTTATATAATTTTATTTAGATTTAAATGAATCTCAATTTCATTCCATGTGTACAACATGGAATGTGAAAAATTTACTTATTGATGTTTTATAAACCCAATTTTAATTTGATACATTATTTATGAAAATATAATAAATTAAAATTTGATGATTTATAAAAACCTTTTTATATAAATGTGATCATTATGATATGAAATTTTCATGATATTTTAGTGGACCACTTATGTATAGATATGTGATCTGTGGTGTCTTATAGTTATAATTAATTATAATGTTTAAAGATTATTTATTATAAGATAGATGTCCATGAGTACATATTTGAATCTCATAATTAGGGGATTAAATTTGTTAATCATGAATATAATCTATCCCAATGTAATTTATTATTCATTAGTTAAGGGATGTCATTAATTATTATATTATTATACCATGATTCAATTATTACATTAAATTAATTTAATCCATGATATATAAATTATGATTAAAATTTGATATTCTATATCATGACATTCATATTTAATGTGCACTGATGGTGAATTATGTTTCAAGGTTATCAATATTGTGATTATTATATCACTGTTATAATAATTTTCTTAAAAATTCATATGTTCTCATCCATGATGAAATGTTTATTATCCCTTTATGTACAGTTTTAGCTCCCCATTTAAAATTTTTTTTCATCAACATGGTATGAGTATTGTCCTAAATAATAAAATGTAAATAATATGGTCTAGTATTCTTATTTTAAGGGGAACTGATCATTGTTTTTACAAAATAAGATTATTGTATTTCCTCTCTCGAATGAAAAAGATCATACAGGTTCATGAAGTATTATTTCTAATGATATGTAATGTTTTTTGTCATTATATCAATTTAAAATAACATCATGTCTCTCATGGAAAACTGTTTATTTTATCATTTAAATAGATTCATTATTTTTTATTTTAATGAAGAATTTATTATATAAATGTGTAGATGACATTAGTGTAAATCATTGGAGATTAGTTTAGGCATAAGATGATATCCTGAAATGATTGAAATTTCTTTTGTATGTGGTTTTTCTAGAATTTATGACTTAGATTGAATAATATGATATTAGTATTTTTTTCAGAGTAGTAACATGGGGTAATTAACACGAACTGGGAATACTATTTGTTAACTCATTTGTTACATGGTGAACCATATAAAGTAATAACTACACAAAATGAAATATAGACCTAATATATATATGATCTTTTTAATCACATAATACTTATAGAAAATTTTGGAACACTTAATACCTTGTTACATTGAGTTAATGGGTAATTAATAATAGGAAAACTATACCAAAATCTGATACATAAATGACCTTAATTGAATAAGAAATATAATTCACTAACATGATAGTTAAAAATAATATTTTTTTGAATTATGAATTTTTTCCTACTAATTTTATATTATATTTTATATTTCTCATCATTCATGGTATCAATTTTTTTAATATGGGGTCATTGGGAAATTTGTTATCAATGTGTTCATGTGAAAATGTGAAAATTTATCAATTAATAAAACAATTGAGTGGGTAATAGAGTAAATGAAAATTTAAATTACCTATCTTGTATATAATATTATCAGTAATAACAAGAAAATAAATTTTATATTGAATAAACTAATGATTTAGTATCATTCAATTGAATCTATCTTGTGGAAATATAAATCATCATTCAGTTCCCCTTAAAATCCATAGTTATTCAATAAATGGATCAATGCGATGTTAAAGATAATTTCCATTCTATTGTTCTCATATCATCATATGGAATTTCTGTTCATGTACCATTTTGATGTGGGGGCTATCTAAGGTGAGTATATTATTATAAATAAAATGATGATTGATGAAGTAAAATAAACTGTATAAGATTAATTTAAAATTAATACATTACATGAAGTTTTAATCAACCTCCTTTCTATAAAATATATAGTAAATTCATATCATTGATTAAATTGAGGAAAAATCCATTAGGACACATAAAAAAATGTCTAATAATATCAATATAATCCATTACATTTATTACAATTCTATAATGAAAAATTGTTTATTAATTTAGTATAATAAAAAATAGCCATCCAATTCATTTGTACAATGGATTTTTATGAAGATATTATGACGTTTTTTTATATGAGTAATAGGAGGATATGGATTTTGGGATATAAAAATATTTCATAGGAGGAAAAATGATGGAAATATTGTAATATATCGATGATGTTAAATTACTTTTGATGATGAACTGTCCACCAAATACTTAACCACAATGTTTGTTGAAAAACCCCTGTAATTTCATTAAACTATTAAGGATATGTTTTATGTTTATTTGATTTTTCAACCAAGATCATAAATATAAAATTATGGATAATTATATATATTAATGGAAAATAACATCCCAAAATATGTTCCACTTGTACTATAATGATTCATGTGTAATGATTTTTTAAAATATATTGTTCAATACGCCAACCCTAAAACCAATGATCTAAATATGAACAATCATATTTCCTAAAAGATTGAAAATTAATAGAATTCATGGTCACCACTACTGAGGTATATATTTCTAACAAAGTGATTTGATGCACACATAAAATTTAATATGGATTTATGGGTACAGAAATTGGATATGGTTTAATATATTCTTTCATATCATACATGTTTTTTATGAATTTTGAATGACCACCTCTATTAATGGATTTTGATAGTAATCAAATTCACATGGTGGAACAATGATTATGTCTATGATCTATCAATATTATCTAATCATGTAATGAGGGAAGATAATTATGGAAGATCCATTGAACAATCCACGGGTGATAATTGATATAAATATGGGTATGGATTACATTTCTAGGTATATTAACCCAATCAATAGTCAGAATTAGGAAATATAATTCCATTTGAGAAATTATCATATTATATATTACCCATAAAATGATGAATATAGAATACCTAAGGATGGAAATTATATAATATGGATTATTATACCCTATATTTAGTGAATCAAGTCTCAAATGGTCGAGGCGGATGTATAAATTGATTACATTCCTAAATTATATGAATAATCAAAGGAATTAAATAAAAAAAAATTCCCATGATCATATTTTAGAGTATTCAACAAAACCCATACCTATATCCATGACTATATCAATTAGTTCATATATAATCTAATCCATTTAATTGTAGGAGTTAAATTAGTTGGTAATTTTGAGTTTTTATAGGGGTTTTCTCAACATCAACGCTTCCCCATTGGGAGTACGACACCAAAATTTTATGAATTAATATAGATAAAAGAGAATTTTAATTACATTTCATGAGAACAATATGAGCAGTATTAAGGATAAATATTTTTTACACAATAACGATGACATGTTGTATCAATAATGTGGATCTCAATGAAATTCAATGAATTAACATTGATCTCCATATCATCATTTATGTTTATAATGTGAATATATCCAACTTACAATATTCTGAATGATGTGTCGATTCTATGTGATTATAATGGTCACATTAAAATGATAAATCCCCCACATTCCTCACAAAATCAATTAATAGAGTATTTGGAGACTACATGAATCAATTTGTATCATATTTTTATATGATAATCTAATTTACACAATGTTGATGTAAGGACACGATGCTCATTTCTAGAATGTGTTTAAAAAAAATATGAAATTAGAATACGTGTACAAAATATTCCAAAGGTGTATTGTTGATAAAAATTTATATATTAAGGATAATGAAATCAATAATTACTTCATATCTATTAATTCTTTAAAACAATATGACATTGTATAATAGAATAAATTGAACACTATAATATGGATCTATAGTTTTATTTAGCTAGTTCTATATTATCCATTATTTTTCATAAATATTTCATGGAAATAAACTCAAAACACTATTTTGACATGGAGTGAATTAATATTTCTTTAGATATAGGAATGTGATGATAACATCAAGTAATGGAAGAAAATGTTTCTCAGTAATATAGTACATTAGTCACACTATAGTTATAAAGGAATTACAATATAAAGCAATGCATCAATGAATTTAATGAGATTCATCCTCAGGTAAAAATTAAAACCTTATTAGTTATGATTCATGAAAATGAAAAACTAATGATAAAACTTAATAAATGCAATATTTTGATCTAGATTTCACGTTCATCGAAATAAATATTTATCTATGTTATCTATATAGTTAAAATTATTAAATAAATATTGAAAAATAAATATTGAAAAAATATATTGGAAAAAATAATTTACCATTACACAAAGTCGATGTTCATAATTGATAAAATAATATGAATGATCAATAAATTACTTTATAGGGAAGGGAAATATGGTGGATGAATCTAATTGAAAGAATGAACATGATACTCTATCAATTGTTATGACAGAAAGATACCCTAAAATCAAATATTATCAATTTAATAACGACTATTTCATAATGTTAGGTGGTAAATCTTGTCATACCTTTATGGTTTCCCAAAATTTCATTCAATTTATCATTAAATATGAATTTAATGAAGATGAAGATATCCATAAATTAATATAAATATTTTTGACATTAATGATGATAAAGATGTTTTTATAAGGTTTTGAAGCACTACATGTATCCAACATATAGGGAGTTGATGGAGGAAAATCTGTATGATTCACAATTTTCCTATTTCCCTATACATATACCAATTGTGAATATTTATTGTGATATAAAACAAAAAATCTGGTGGGATAATATGATATGATAAATTGCATAATAGGTATCACGTTTCATGGAATAATTTCAAGTTATGTTTGATTTAGAAAAAAAATTGATATTGAAAACATTAATATTACATGTTTGCGAATGGGAAAAAACACCATGGATTTCATCATATGAATCCCCATAATATGTAATTTCCATCACTATATTTGTGATATATTTGATCACCTAATGAATTTAGTGACTTTTATATTCATCAAATAAGTTTTATCCCATGTAAAAAATCTATAACATATATAAGTATATGTCTCGTGGTTAATGTATTATAACAATATATTGAATATATTCTGGAAGGAAGGAATACACATGGTTCCATTGAGGTATATAGAAAATATTCTAGACAATGTTTAGTTTCATTAATGTATACCACCATATGATATCTTGATATTTTCTGAGAGCTATTCAAAATCAATAGGATATTCTAAATTTGTATTAAATTGAATAAAAAATAATTTTTTAATTGTTTCAACAAATTGAATAGTAGTCATATAATAAAATATTTGATCCAACCATTCACATCACACAATTTTATGCTCTATATAAGAATAGATGTTGAACTCCAATATGCTAGGATGAATTTATATAGTGGAAGAAGATAGGTTTTAAAATTATCCATGAAATAATGTAGAATAAATGATAGAAATATAATAAACTTATAAAATAACAAACATGTGTTTTTTTCTTGAAAAATTGTAATAACATATAATTGGTGGGACAAATTAAAAATATATTTTTGTCATTGGGTTCAGAACATGAGTTCTTCCAATGGAATGACATAACATTGTTCATCAGGAGACATTAGTTGAAAATTTATCTCTAACGTAGTGTGAATAAAATTATAAATTACATTAATTTATTATATATTATTGATGATGATACATATACTATGTTATAAATAAATAGTAATTGTGAATTCCTAGTATTTTATTCGATTACCAAATGATATGGAGGACTGATGGAGATCCATCAAATGATATTCTAACAGTGGATGATGATTGAATTGAAGATCAATGATCCATGACAAAAAAATTAGAGGATATCACCAAAGAAAATTATAGAACACCTTTATTCATTAGTCAATAATCCACAACAATATTGGATGTTGTTGGTTATATTTTCTGTCCATGTTTATGTTTCTATTATAAAATCAGAATAAAAAACTAGTGGATTGATCTGGGGATCATGCATGTTGTGCCGAATTATTCGATATAGGTTGTTGTTGTTGGTTATATTTTCTGTCTATGTTTTTTTTCATTCCATGTTTAAGTTCTTCTTTATTTTGACTCATCTCCCCCCCCCCCCACAATTCATCATTCATTATGAGAACTCTTCATTTTACCATAGTTCAACACAAGTCTATTTTCAATCATTTTCAAACCATTTGAAGGTGAAAAAATAAAATATTATAGATCTTGGATTAGAAAAAAATAACACTAATGTGATGATAAAAAATATTGTTGATTGAATAATTTAGCTAGGATATATAAATGTTCATCAAATCATAGTGAATGAAAATAATAAAATTTTCTATCCAAACAAATCAAAGACCCTCGTGGTGTTACTCATTTGTGGGAAGGATTAGCCGACATGTATTTTGAGTTTTATGGAAATGGAGTAGTTATAATTGTCTCTAGGTCATCTACAAAAATGCATTGAAACCATATCTGGAAATCTGTAAATTCCTATAATACACAGTTTTTAACACGATGCAACACATTTTGTGAATCCACTAAGCAGTTTTGAGGGTTTGCTAAATTAGTTATGGTTCACAAGACATGTTTCCTCTCACCGGTGGATCATAATTTACCCCATATGGTACGCATAAACGTATTTTAATATGCAGTCTTGGGAAACCATGTAATATTACATGGACACAGACACATGACATGGGCCGTTTACACGTGATAGACTCGGGGTAAAGGGAAACAACATGTGACCCTAATACAAATCGTATACATTCATAATGTTATCTTAGTGGCCTTTTGATGTGTATCATACACATTTATCATTTTTGGGTGTTCCCCAAATCCAATTCATGAGGGTTAGTATGGAATATCCTCCTACACACTAGACAATGACACCTTTAGAAAGACTTCTTGGTTAAATTTGGCAGAATCCTTTAATGAGGCCTGGAGCGAGATCCTTTATTCATATATGTTCCCACATGGATTTCATGGAATCATGAAAACCAGAAATACATAGTAACTGATCATATACATAGATGGGTAATAATAATTGATTTGTTTTATACCTTATGGCCTTTGGTATGATCCTAATATAGGTATTGTATCTCTTCTGACATACAGAATGTACATCCAATGGAGAGACTAGTTGAGATTTTGTTTTCATATAGACATGTTCTACACATTTATAATAAAGGGTGAGTTCTCATGGATGAGTGACATATAGAACCATCTATTTGGAATGCATTGATGGAATTACAATTTTGACATACCTCTATAATGTCTATCTTGGTTGAGTATTACTGAATATTAATTTTATATATGTTAGAGACATATAATTTTAATTATATTACTTCATTCTTTTTTTGTCATATTTGTTTTTGGAGATTCCTACTAGGTATTATTATATTAACCCTTTAATAGGAATTGACAGTAAATATCGTGTCATGTGAAGATGATATCCATTTTTATGTAGTCCTAAAAGGATCAGGAATAGATGGTGCTTAATGAGACCAGCTAGGAAATGTTTTATCCAGTAGTATCTTGAATATTTTCACAAGTTTAACATATTCATTTCACTTGTTATTTGACTATTTTTGATGGGACCTTATTTGTCTCTAATTATTTTCCTTCACTTCTTTGTGTACACATATTGTAGTATTTATAAATATAAAACCATGTTTGATATTTTGATTTTAATTTTAATGATTTGTATGGTATTTGAGATGTTGGAATGTGTATATGTACATAGGCTAGGGCCTTCCATGTTTGTGATATGCCTACTGAACACTAGTCTCCACCCCCATCATATTGGAGGTGATATTTTGTAGTCATATAATGGACCCAAATAGGACCGGTCATGATAATGTTATGTCATGGTATTTTTTCAATATTATGAACAAATTCAATGATACTGTTTGGGTGAAATAGTTTCAAGTGTTTTTTAGTTCATATTTCTAGACTCGGACACCAGTGTTGGGGGAGAAGATAATGTATCAGTACACCATGACTATGATCAACTTATTTTCTACTCATCACATGAAAACACTCATCGTAGGGATGGAAATTTTAAATTCAACAAAAATTAATGTTTTTTGGTTTCCATATCCCTCTACAGATAACTCTCTATATATACTCACTGATCATGGTACATCATGCTTACAACTATGATTCCTATGTGATGTATGCAAGCTATGATTTATCAAAAGGACCATAATGATTATCCCCTCATTGGTGAGGTGTTGATACATGGACCAGTTCTAAAAGTGATACATCTAGGTGGTGCACCATCTATGCCACAAAATCGAGAGAATAAGATGGTACGCATAGAACCAGTCAATGATGTGAATAGGCTGAGAAGACATCACATATTTCAGAGATAATGACCCATTAGGATCTAAAGAAATCATGACCCACAAGCTACCAAGGTTGGGCTTGAGGTGGGAACCGATGTTTTCCATCTGATTAAGACACAATTAGATCATATGGTTGTCCAAGTGTTGAGTCTTCTACATGTATTAGAGAAACGATGGTGGGATTAGTGACCTAGTATTACAACAAGGAAAATCTATCATGGTCAGAGATTGAACATCTATTCATATAATATCTTACTTCACCTACTCTAATGACTTCACACATCTGTGAGATTCTTCATATACATTGTTGAATCTTTAATGTATATGAATATCCATCAAGGATTACCAAAACCTCTAGGCACATGATGGATATGGCTCAGGAATATTTTTTCAAGGATCATAACATTGAGTGAGGGCTTTGTAGAGACATGTGATCCAGTTTCATCCCACTCTATAATCTTACCTTTGTTCAGGTAATATATTGATCATTGGTGTTTTACAGTTTCCTGGATGTGTATAAAAATACAATGGTTTACATTATGGGTTATACATGATTAGGGACCTGATCAGTAGGGAGATAACATTAGTCTATGGTACCTAGACATACAAGGAATTTACAGGGGAGGTTCCAGAATAATGGATCTATATTTAGGGCTCTCAAGATGGATCCAATCATCCTAGAGAGATGAAGTTCTATATACATGATTAACGGTGACAACTTTCTCAATACATTCCAACCCACCATACAACTATTAGTGATATCATGTATGGGCCTCCATGGAAGCGGTAGAAGTTGGAGGTGAAAGGACTACATGGTGTAAGACCTGACATATGTGATAGGAGAGCAGCGTGAGGTGGTATACCCATGGACTTGATACCAACTCCACCCTCATGTAGTCTATTATAGGATTAGGGAATAATAGTATTTAGGATGAGAGAACTATAAGAATTCAAAACAAATGAACCATAGTTTAATAGAACAACACTCGGTATGATATTTTGGTTTTCTACCAATGCATTAGTGCTAATTGACATATGTTCTAGTCACTATATTCGTTCCACATAACATTTTAGAGACATTTATATTCTATTTGATATAATATCTCCACACATATTCTTTGGCATTCCTACATGAGATGACATTTCTATTACACATGTGAGCCAATAGTGTGACTACACTCTTGAAGGTGAGATAGTTAGTTGGTATCCTTTTCTAGTAGCAACGATGCCTTATGATTTCATCCTTGTAATAGACTAGTTTTCTATAGTACCATAACATATTAACCGATTAAGGTGTTGAATGTAGTGGGTCTGTAGTGATGGAAATATGTTCTTCTATTTAGGTGGAAAGGAAACCCATAAAATGTAGGATATACTATTTCATATGTGGTTGATGTAGAATAATCATCAGTTGGATATAATGAACCTTGGTGTAGTGGATCATATGTGCTATTCATTTCCTGTAGTGGTGGTGTAGTACGAGGATGTATTTATTCAGTATATTATATAATTCCTCCCCATTAAAATATGAAATTCATTATTGATCTACACCACAATAATGAACCTATATTTGTGCCAATCTATCAAATAGTTCTCATAGGGATTCACATGGTGAGGGTGCATTTTGAGGACATGAATTATAATGGATTTGTTAAACCTATTATTTATCCCTGGTAATCCTCAGTTATGATTGCGATGAAAAAGGATGATAGCATGAGGTTATGTGTGAAAAACGCTTGCTTGTTCTAGGTTATTGTGAAAAAAAGTATCCACTACTCAAAATTGATTAAAACATTTATTAGTTTAAAGGGGCTATATAGTTCTCATTTGTCAAAATAGTGTCAGACTTTCACCAATTGAGAATAAATTAAGTAGATATTCCGAGTATGGAATTCAGATGTCACTACTGTAATTATGATTACTTAGTTATTCCCTTTGGTGTGATGAATTCACCTATAGTTTTCATGGCGATCTTGAACTAGATATTTCATAATTTTTTATACTAGTTCATGGATGTATTAATAGATGATAGCATGTATACTCACCCTTTAATGAGGATCACTAAATACCCTAATTGTTTGTTCGTCACTTACTTTAGAGCACCATATTTATAAGATTCTCTCGAAGTGAATATTCACGATTCTGGTGGTCCACATTATAGGGAATATTAACATAGAATATTGAGTGGTAATAGACTTGACCAAAGACAAGAACATTTTATATTGGGAGTGTCCCAGCAGCGTGACAGATGTCAGGTGCTTCCAGGGGTCAGCATTCTATTACTAGGTATTCATAACTAGTTTCTTTAAGATGAAAACACCCATCAAAACATGTACTGAAATGGTTGTACATTAGTTTCTAAAAGGGGGTTTGAATAAGATATTCATTATTTGAGGAAGAGATTGATGAGTTCTCCCATTTTGTGGTTTCATGGGTAGGGTGTTGAATTTATCTTGTTCTTCATTACATAAAAAAAAAGATTGGTGTTTTATAATGAAGAGGTTGGTAATGGTTGACTATAAATCATGAATGTTGAGACCACATGAGTCGAACCATGAGAAATAGGATCATGCATTAGTATCATTAGATTTCTATGAAAACATGTCAGAACACCACCTAATTGATGATTGATTTATCATATATAATTATCACAACATTCAAGAGTATATATTCTCACAGAAGGATATTAACTAGAGATGAAGGTGATGAATATAGCTCCTCCATGGATATGAATTTGATATTTTCTACACTCTCGGTAAGGTTAATTTTGTATAATATAACCTTAGTGGGATATCTTATTAACATTTTTAAACGAGTCATCATAGCGGTTTTCCTAATTATATTTTTCCTTTGCGGATGTGTATGGACCAGCTTACCTCCAGTCAATGGTTGTCAACCATCAACTCTTGCAGTGAGTCAACAAGGTATAATTTGGGGAAGCACACTATGAGGGCATATGTAGTTAGATATGCACTGGCTGGGATCAAGATAGATTTTTTGAAGGTGGGTATCATATATTCCCTTTCATAGGATTCACAAATGAACTATTTATTTTATGGGAGGAGGTTATTAAAGAGATTGATACAAATCCTATAATGGTGAATCTTTGTGTTAAGTATGTACTCGAACATCCGATGTCAGTTTTGGGTTTTGGTTATGTAGAGATGAGTTACACAATTTTTTTCTTGATGCCTGACTAGCCAGAAAGTGAAGGATAAAGAACATGTTATGGTGGTATTTTCTCAACCATAGAGTTTATATAGTGGAAGTTGTATGACATATCGATTGAAGTCATTACGGGATTACCATATATGTCGAGGGGACATGATTCTGTCTGTGTGATTGTACACAAACTGAAAAATTTAGTGAACATCATAGTGGTATATGTGGAGTGTTTAGTATAAAAATTGGGACACCAATAAATTAAAGAGATTTTCTGAATTCATGGAGGTACATTATTGATAATTTATTAGATTTATTCACACTTCACATCCCAATTGTGGATGTAATTTCTTGTGGAATTTGGGACATAGTTATTCTTCATCCCTACATTCCACCTCTAAAATATAGTACAAATAGAGGGGACCATTTAGGTTCTGGATGACATCATGAGATATTAGATTTTAGAGTTTAGGCATAGATAAGAGGATATTCTACCACTGTCGGAGTTGTCATAAAAAATAGATACCATTTAAACATATGTATTGTTCCATTTGAAGTGTTGTACAAGTGACCATACTAGTCTCTAGTTTGATCAACTGACCTAGGAGAGTCAGCACTAATGGGTGTAGATATAATGTGAGAAACAACTAAAAATGTGAAGATAACCCAGGAGAAAATGATGATTTCCCAAATCCATTAGAAGGATTATAAAGATAGATGATTTATGCCTTTGATGTTTAGGGATGGATACCATGTGTTACTCGGAGTATAACATCATCCTTGATTATATCATCATTTCTAGGGAGAGAAGCTATATCCACGATTCAATTACCTATTCTATATAATACATAGAGTTGGTTAGGAATTGTATCACTTAGATGTACCTCTACAATTATTACAGGTACATGAAATCTTCTATGTTTCATAGTTGAGGTGGTATTTTGATGACCAATCAAACATTATCGACGGGGAAAGGATGAAATTGACGACAAAACTACCTATGATAAGATCCTGGAACATATTGGGAATCAACACAATATTTACAATCCTTAGTGAGCATTTCCATTGGTGCATGATTTTTGGCAGCACATGAGTCTTCAAGGGAAACCATGGGAGTGGGAGGCTTAGATTCATCCTCAGTACCCAGATCTATTTTTATATCATATTTTAGACATACCATGTCATAAATCTACATGTTGGGTACAATTTAAGGACATATATTCTCAATATAATATTTTTTCAAGATGTATAGAATATTCTATAGAATAGGAGCAGAGATTACATGTGATTCTAAGGACTATTTTCCCGAGAAAAAATAATTAAAATATATTAAATATATTAAATAATATATGTTATTAGATTTCCTAAAAAATGGAATATCTTCAAAATGAGGGGACCAAATTAGAAATCTATGGGCACAATTGAGTTTAGAAGATGTGTTTTTTCTTACATGTGATAAAATATTTTTCATCATGGGGACTTAGTGGAGAATTTTTAATTGGTTTAAAATGAATAAAATTACTATTTATGTTATTTAATTTTATTTAATTTAGGCAATGACCAATAGTATTTTATAATTACATGATTATGTGAGATTACTAATATTAGATGCTAAAACATAGAGATGCATAAGACCAATGAAGTAGCAATGAATTTTATTCCCATGGGAAATGATGACCATAATCAGAGTTTGATATCTAGTGAACAGTGATATTTTCAGGATCTCACAAATGATATTGGTGTAACTCTATTCTACATAATCGGTTGATTAAAATTAAGGTAGGATATAGGTTGTTATGTCATTATTTACTAGTTTTGTTAAAATAATGAAAACATGTAAATATTATAAAATATTTATCAATGTATTATGTTTATTTAGAATGGGATTACTTTGGGGTTTTGATGGGATAATTTCATAGTGATTATTCATTATACAATTATTGTTTTATTAAAAATTAATTGATAACAAAATGATCTTCATCTCATGTTTGTTCACCTTTTTTTATTTTAATTTTCTAATATTTATTCACCATTAACCACGTGTTTTAGTAAATTCCCCATGGTTTAACACATATCGATGAATTTATCGTTGAAACACACATTTCATGGTGAAATGATCCAATATCATATTTAGGATCATCACAATATGATTCTGGTGTGGTGATGGAATTGGAATTAGATTAGACAATGTTGTTGCATATATTTCATGTCAATCTAAATGAAATGAAGAAAATAATTTGATTTTATTTCAAAAATATATCAAAGAATCATATGATGTTATCTGTCAATGAAAATTATTGATCAAACTACTTGTAATATTTTCATGGTGAGGAGAGGCTAATACAGTGGTTAGAGCCCTTGATATGAATTATGGAAACAATATATAGGATTCATGAAATTATAATTGATACAACATGTGACTTCGTTCCAAAAAAACATGTCCACCCCCAGTAGTGGATAAGGATTCCTGAACGAGATAAGGATCAGATAGAGTGTAACCCAAACACATGGCATGTAACCACTCACTAGTGGTTTTGAGTGTTCCTTAGAGGGTACACATACATGTGCTAATTTACACTTGAATGTCAACAATATATACTCCAACACGATCATGGGTTAACTAGGTCTAAATGGTCATAACTATGTACTGGTACACATGAAGAGTACATGGGAATTTGACACTTTGTGTACTATAACAAGGACACCAAATCAAGACATGGTTCATTTAAATGGGCAGGACAAAGGGTCATGGGACATGGGGAGTGAACATACATCTCACTATGTACTAAATTAATGTTCGATGGTATCTCTTTTCATCTATATATTTTCAAGGATTCATTAGTGCGTGTTCCCAATATCAATTTTCTAAGGGTTAGTATGGAATCACCTCATAACATAGGGCACCTATACATTCAGTTTAAATTCTTCAATATAGTTGTTTGAAAGCAATTATGATTCTTGGGGTGAGATACTATATTCATAAGCATTATCTAGGTGGCATTATTTGTATCATTTTGACCAAAATTACATGGGTGATAAGCATCTACTTTTCAGGATAATCCACACTAAGTTGTTTGTATATGTCATGGACGTAGGTGTGATCATCATTTGTGTATCATATATCATTATATATTTAGTTATTACTTCGTATATCATGACCACATGAGAAATACATATCAAATGGATTCCACCAATGACTCTAGACTATGGTGTGTTTTATCTTTGAAGAGTTCCAGGTGGAACCATTGAGCTAGAATCTGAGGATGGCATTAAAGTTGTGACTTACCCCAAGATTGTGTTACATTGTCCAGTATGTCTAGATATTCTTGTTATATTTATTTTAAAAAAATAACTATGGTGATAAGAATTTATTTTATTATTTTATTCATTGAGGATTCATGGTTTCCTTCTAGATATTTTTATACTCATACCTTCACTGGATTTTCTAGCATTTTTTTGGCATGATCACATTATCAGACTTTTTACAGAGTCCTATATGGACCAACACAAGAATGTGCATACTGAGACCTGACATAACAAGGTGTGCTCATATAGTATCATGATAGTATTCCCATGTACAAACTTTTAGTATTGACTTTATATAAAACTATATATTTCATCCTTGTATTTTTCTTTGTTTAAATTCCATTACATCATGTCATACTATTGATTTGATATTTACATGTATTTCATTAACTATTATTTATTTATATTTAAATTTCATCATTTAATATGAGTTTAGATGTGTTCATTTTTATAGGTACATAATATAATTCTTCCCCTGTTATATATATTCTTACTCGGCACTAGATTCCAGCCACTGTCATATTGGAGGTTTGTAAGGTGAGACCTAGCCTAGTCCCCACTAAGATTGGTTGTTATTATTCCAATAAATTAGTAGTATATAAAGGTGTGAAAAATTAAAATAAAAACTTCTGATGATAGAAATTAATGGGATCTATAGTATCTGGTTTATGAAATAATATCCCTTAATATATATTATTAGACTACTATTTGGTTATTAGGGAATAAAGGTTGTTTGGATTTAGGTTTATATTTTACATAGAGATCCATGATCATTTAAACGAATTTAGATTATCTATTTGAACTCATTTGTGTCCTATCATATAGTTTTTATGTGTTTACAAAATTTAATTCAATAATGTACATACTAGATTATTCACATGTATTGTGATTTTACAATGTACAAAATGGACATGGCCTTACATATGAAATACAACCAACTAATATAACTGTTGGAAAAAACATGGTTATGATAAAAAAATTTACCCATCATGAGGTAAATATACGGTAAAATTGAATTAATGAAGAGGCTTACTAAATAAAAGAATATTTTATTAAAAAAATGTTCCATAACATGTTTTATTTTCTTAAATAAAACTGTTGTGGTTGAAATTCTTCTTATAATGGAACAATATAATTCACTCATTTTGTTATTTGGAAATATATATTGTGTTCAATGGAGTACATCACACACAACATAAAAAATATAGTAAATTATTAGGTGTCTATTAAATAGTATTTTATAATCAATAACAATGGATTTATGAAATATATATATAGTGATAAAGAAAACAAAAATAATATTCACTGTAATCATTAACTCAATTATTAAAGCTCTGAATAAATGAAATCATTATGAAAATCATTATTTTTTTATAGACTACATATTTGGATGATAATAAGTTATTTACAATATATTAACAATTAATTTATAGTCAAAAATTATTTCTAACACAGTAATAGTGGATTTCCTAAAAAATTGGTGCATCATAATATTTTTTGTTTTTCATTAAAAATAATATTTATCAATTTGATTATGTTAGATTGAAAAATTTAAGATAAATTTTTATATTTTTCGGATAAATATTATTTGAATTATTTTTGGGATATTAAAAATAATATTTATTTATAGTTAAAAATATATTTTTTACAAAATAAATTCAGATATTATTGATCAATAACAAGAATGGGAAACTTGTGAATCAATTTTCTAATACAATAAATAAATTTTGTAAGGGAATTTATTATTTAATTAATTTTCATTTTTATTTATAAATTTATTTTAAACTACATAGATCTTATGTAATATTTTCTCAATTTTTTCTTTAACATTATAAATATATTTTTAACAAATTAAATTTTATTAATTATAAAGACAAAAAAATAAAATTACTTTTAAAAAATATAATAAAAATTTAAAATTATTATATTAATGATCATTTTAATTAAATGAATAAATTATATATTCCCTAGGAAAATACTAATAACCATTGAAATAACCAAATAAAAAAAATAGTTTCTGAAGTGTTAAAGGGGAAATACAGTTAAAAACACGTTTTCATTGACTCGTTTTTATTGATTCATCCACATATATTCCCAAACTATTCTGTGATTAGTTTTTATATATATATATTAATTAATATAAACATTCCATTATTAAAATTTTATACTATTTGAAAAAAATCACTTATTTTCACTTTTAAAATGGGAAGTCATCTCCTCCCTCCCCTTACTCTAACTCCCATAAAGTTTAGTACATCCTCTATTAAATCAACTCCTACATACTAAATTGAATATTAATGATCATTTGCCTTCTAAAATGACCATCCGTCAATTTCCCAATCCCCTTCAAAATTTATATAATCTAGGATGTAAGGTATTATTTTGTAATGATCTATCATTATTTATTTTTCTGTATGGTTTGAATATTCCTAAAATGTCATTACATTATAATAAAATGATTAATTTGGAGTAATTATTATAAACTAATGTCATTATAATAATTTTTCAATCGTTAATTACACTACATATTTACATTAATAAAATGATGACATCAATATCTCATTGTGTATTCTATCACCTCCTAGAATAAATGATTCTCATATAACATAAAAAAACATTCAAGGGTAATTTAATATTTTATGGTGGTATATATGTTACATATTATTAATTTGTATTATTTTTATTTTTCTTTACAAATTAGAAATGTAATAATATTAATTAAGTATCCGTAAATATTTGTAAATAAATCAAAAAATGTTCATCACCATTTCCATCTTAACGAAATCTGACTAAAATTATCTTATAATAGATAAAAAAATATTCTATTTCTTTAAAAATAAATATTATAATACATTTAGTTGTCTGATTGTTATTACCATTGATATATAATCTATGATTGATTCATATTTTATGATCCTAGACAAAATGGTATATTTTATTAATATATGACGATAAGAATTTATTAAAAAAATATAATATATAAGTTGAAATTTTTAATAAAATATATTATTGGAAATATACATGAATATGTTTTAAAAATGTTTAATTAAATGGTTTATCTTTTTGAGGAAATTGTTTTTTGAACTACTTTGGAAATCCTATGTAATTATAAGAGTCATTGAGGGTGAAATATCTTTATTTGTGTTATTAAAGTTTATTTTTATTACATATTCTCAATATTCAATATATTTTAAATTTTAAATGTATTTTATATTTTATTATATTGAAAAATTATTTTATTTATTGAAATAAATTTTGATAAAATGTTTTCTATTCCATTATTATTCATTAAAAATTAAAATATATTCTTTTTTCAAAAATATATTTCCCAAACATGGTTTCCCAAATCATCATATAATCTATATAATGTTGGGTTATGTTTCAAATTTAACCATATATATTAGAAACATATATAATTATTTTGGATGACCATATTAGTGGTATTATAGAATATAATTCATGATGTTATTTAATCCCTTTGGGAATTTCTTTATGAAACCCATTTAATTTATATGGGATCATTATGAATATTGAAATATTTTATTTCTAATGATTAATTAATCAAATTTTATTTTCATGAGAATTTTTACAATGTGAAATGTGAATGATATTAATTTTCACATTTATTTAGAAATGAATTAATCCCTGCGTAATTTATTTCCCTCCAATGCATTGGATTAGTATTTATATATCATTAAATATATTTTTTTATTAAATATGAGTTAAGCGTAACCATGGTAACTGATAGTGTGGCTCAAAACATTAAGTGTTTCCTATGATATTGTTTTTTCCATTATTAACAGATAATATTAATTATGGTCTTATCCTTTCGTGGATCCTAGATTATGTTAAATGACTCTATACCATGTTATAAATAAAATGTTATTGTATTTATCTATTTTGGTTCTACATTATTATTATATGTAATTTGAATCTCACTTATAGAATATTGATATCACAAACCATAGGAATCTATTTCCCTTATGCTCAAGATTTTACATATTAATATGATCTCATATTTGATTAAATGTTTATCAACCACATACTTATAGTTGGATCTCAAACCTATTTTATGTTTTCATTTCCCAGTTTATGAGGATGAATCATGAAAATGTAATATCTAAATTGCATCCTACTATTTAAAATATATGTGGAATTGATCATGAATTTTGTAAAATAATCATGGAATAAAGATATCCTCTAAGGGAACTGATTCTATTAATCAATGGGAAATTATTATATATTAATGTTATTTTTAAATTTTTTCAATTATGTAAATGATATAATTTTTATCCCAAATTTCAATAATATTTACCTATTAAAACAATCAATTTTCTACGAGAATATGTTATTTTTCATCATGTTTGATGATGACTAGGGAAACTGGCGAACATAATGTAATTATTGAGTTATGCAGATTAAATTATATAGGAATCAGAATATACACTGGATCCTATTCAACATCCTTAAATGAAATAATATGATGATCCTCCTCAATGGGATAAAGAGTATGGATTTCCCCCAAACACATTACTGTAAAAAGTGGATAATAATTTCGGATAGAGGTACTAGAATGTGATATTGTCATTGTAAAATCCTCAGAATGTTTTGATTATTTAATTCTATTATAGGAGAAATATATTGGATGCATAATATAGCCTATGTGTTAATATATTAATACATTATTTCAACTAGAATATTTAGAAATTTTTTTTCCCTAATGGTATATTTATTGTCCCAATAATATTTTATATCAATTCTTGTTCTACAAATATATTAGTTGTTTATAAATTTAAAAGTAATACCATTCTATAGAGTTACATAACATAGTGGGGGATTTTGTGGCATCAAAATGAATATAATAGGTCTATTACTAGGTAAGGGAATATGTTATCAAATCATTTCATATATAGTTGGGATATTTTATTCCTCCTTCAAAATTAATATTATTGGTCTTAATAAGTCAACTTCTGCACCATCGATTACATGATCAGGGTTGGGGACTCAGAAAAGAAATATCATCCAACCTATTTTGGAATATGGGATTCATAATATCAGAAATACCGATAACTACAAATGGGGTCTTTCATATGTTAGACATGATTTACCAAGAGAACCTATTTTACCTTATTTTATGCCTCTATCATATATATGAGAAGCATGTTACTTTATTATGAGGATAGTAAACATACACATTTAAAATATTTAATTAGGCCAGTATATTATCAAACATGATCATTTTCTCATGATGATAGTATTTTCCATGCATCATCACATGGAGTAATTCCCTTATAACGTCTACCATTTTAATCATTCCATTTGGGTGGTACTATGAAAACATAATTTTATATCACTTCCACTGAGTTCATTTTGTGGTATACATATACCTCAGTGGGGATATTATCATTGTGGGAAAGAAATAATTCATGGAACAACTAGAGATATAATCCATTGGAATGAATAGAAGGGATATATGTTTGACATCTATGAAACCCTATGATTATATCCAATCAAAATATTGATATTAATCATTACATCATCCCCAATAAGATCAAATATAATCTTGAAATTACACAATTTTTGTGTATCATTCATTGGAATGTAAATATATACCTGTTTGTAGACACACAGACACAGATATATATATATACACATTGTCAAATCATCACATATATTTCATTTTGGTTCACCATTTTTTTTGATGTTGTTTATTTTAAATACATGATACTAAAGACACATTACCTGATCACACTATTTTTTCTTAAAGAAGGAATTTTTTCCCATGTATGGTGGCTAATAGGCTTTTAACATTGAATCTACAAATTCATGTTAGTCGATTTAATGGGAGGATCAGTTCAGCCAGTCCCTTTATACATAGAATTAGTACTTGTTCATGATCTCCCTCATCAAATTACCTTAGTGTATTTATGTATTGTATAAATACAAACGTGAGACCAACTACCTATTTAGTTGTAATCTAATTTAATTTATTTTATTAATATTTCTAATTATAAAATATTCTATTCATAATTCATGCTATAGATTAAATATAAAAAGGGAACTATATAAAGAAGTTCCTTCTACAATGGAAGCTATTTTATGTTTGTATAAAAACCCAAATAATTTTTTTTTCATACGTATACAAACCAAAATATTTATTAGAAATAATTATTTTTCATGTTCAACAGATCATGTCTTACATTTTAAGGATATTAGTCAAGAAATTCTCCTAGTAGTTTAATAATATGGAGTAAATAAGACATGGGGAAATATTAAATAGGGATAATTATTTTTTTACAAATGTGCAGGAGGATTTCAATGGTGATATTAGTGAGGAATATGACCTAGTGCTGAATAATGGGACCAGCCATTTTGTATTTTTCCTACCCAGTATATTTATGATTTGATTGGGAAAAACCCATGAATGGGAAATATAAAGAGACCTAGAAGGGATATTTCTTTATATATGTGGGTATTTTGTCATTATGGATATATCCTATGAATATAGCATGATTTTTCTGGGAATGTGTCCAAGTGGGGGAACTTATGAATGAATGGATATTTGGGGATATTGGGATTGGGAAACAAAAACATGTATTATGATTTTATTGTACTTTGTGATCAAATATCATGTATTTAAAAAGTACAAGGTTGGGGAATATATTTTGAGATAATACCATTTAATTTAATGACCATTAATAAGGAAATTATATTGAATTGTTTCCATGCAACAATAAATTGAAGAAATTGTTTAATCCCTTATGTGGGGAAAATTATGTTTTGATAGGAATGAAAACCAAAAATTGATTCAACATTATGAATATGATCCCTATCATGGATGGTTTATCTAGAATAAATATCTTGTTGGTGGGGATGATGAAATGGGAATTGTGTAATACAACATTGATGTAGACCCATGATGATGGATTTTTTTTGGATTACATGTCAAGCGGAATGAAATCATTGTTGTGTAGGCCAAATGGAATGATCAATCCATACATATATTCCCATGTCATTCACAATCATCTTGAAAGAAAATATATATTATAGTTTTAGTAACATTTCATGATATAATGGTAAAAGTTTTAAATGAAACTTGTGTTTTAAAGGCCACTTAATGGTGATATTGAATGAGGATTTACATATGAGGCATCCTAAGGATAATATTCCACATAATTTGATTTATGAGTGAGGGAATATGGAATTATAGGGGGGATACATTATATATAAATACGGAATATTTCCATTGTGAAGGATTAAAAAAAAGGAAACCTGGTTTTATAGTATAGAGAAGAAATCTATAACTAAGAAAAGATAAACAATGTTTCTTTGATCTAAGGAGGGTACCTTTTTATAAAGGTAATCTAGGATTGTGGTCATATAAAAGTGGTTTTCACTATATTTATTTATTCTATATATAATAAATTTTTACACAAAATCAATGACCAAAGTGGTGTGGGGTCATGAACAATATCAAAAAATATTTGAATGGTCTCATCACTTGATGTTTGTATCGAGTCTCATTGTTATTATCGATAGATTCAACGATGTAAAATTTTATATAATAGGGTTATTATAAAAGATAGGTTATACATTAAAAGATAACATGGTTCATGAATGTAAATATTGGAGGTCATCCCTTCATTCATTATATGGATAATTATCCTAGTCGATATAGAATAGTACTATTAGAATGGATTTTGACATTATATTTGGGTATGTCTCCTTGTAGAAGTTAAATTATCATTGGAATATGGAATATACTTAATCCATTGAAAATTTCCATTTTAACATGGATTATTCCATGACCAATAAAATTAATCTTAATTGGGGACAGTTACTACAATTCATGTAGTATAATTCCCATAATCTCTAAAATTCTTGATAAATGACATAGATGATGCAGAATCCTTCATTATATAAATATAATTTTTTCATTTTAAAAATGTAAGTATGGTATTTTAAGTAATTTTATAAATATTATTATTTTATAGTTTGTGGCCATGTATAATTTTTCCCTATGATGATATTATGAGAGAAAGATGAAATATTACATGGTTCAAAATGATTTCCATGACATGGTCTATAGAAGAAGGTGAATCGAGTGGGGCCTGGGAGCCTCTCCTGCTTCTACTAGTTTAATAAATTAAAAATATAGTGTTCTCATTATGTATTCATATGATTCTAGGAAATTCAGTATTCGATCTGTAGTGTCGAGTAGTTTATCACTAAAGAACACGGAAGAAGTTGATCTCATTGATGAAATTGTAGGGTGATTCACATGCTTCCCAGAGGTATATGTATCATGATATGGTACAAAGTCATCCACAGATGATGATAGTTTTATAAGTTTACCAAATTGTTCTAATTATAGGTGATCATTTGATATCTATATGAACATCTTGGTAGATCAATTTTGACATCGTAAGACTACGGTATCAAGATGAACTCATATTTGGAAGTAATCATTTGCCAATAATTGGATTGGATTCATCCTTTTTATTTCATGACTACTATTTTCAAGAATCAAAATATATATAGGGATAATTAAATGATGATATGGAATAAATAAATTGATTTTATAATTAATTTATTTATTTTTTATTGTTATATGTGAGTTATTGATGTAATGATTTATGGGGTAATAATTTTTATCGATGAAAGTCACTTGACATATTGATAGAATTTTTTTACATCGAATAATTATGGAATTTAATTATATTAATGTTAAAAAATATTATTTTGGAATTTTATTATATAATTATTATGGGATAAATAGTTTATACAGTAGTATATCAGTTTTCTAAAAATAGAAATTTTTATAGTGATTATGTTATTCAAAGATGATACATTTTTAATGTAAATATTTTAATTTTAAAAATGAAAAATAATTTTATTTTATGGTAAATTCATAATATGAATAATTAATAATTACTAAATGGTATATATAAATGAAAATTTTAATAAATTATGAAAAAAAATTAAAAATATCATTAATTAATTAAATGTTATCTTATTTATATAGAATATGATGATGTAAATAGTAATTCTAAAATGAGATGAAGATGATATTATTGGTGTTTCAAATTAGGAATTGAGTTATTAATAAATTTTGGAAGAGGTTGTGGAGGTTTAGATATATGGTATCACTAGATTTTGATTTCTTGTTCTATGTTTAGTTATTGACATAGAGAATGGAATTATATGGTATTAATTATATAAATTATTCATTATGTTATTTCATAAACACAATAATATAATTAATTTAATGATTTGGATACTCATATGAACTATTTTTTTTATGTTTTTGGAAAATAATTTTGATTTGGGAGTATATATATAATTAACAATTTCCTCTTGAATAAAATTTCTTCATGGTATTTTTGGGTAAAATATAGATAGATGTTATAAGTTAATGATGTTAGAGCATGGTGGAACAATAAACGGGAGGAGGAGGGAATGTGTTTGTTGTTCTTTAGGATTTTATTCTATATAATTATCCTCTATGTGGATGCGACATAGATATGAGGAATAGGTAATTGTATTGGGGTTTTGAGTACATTATTATGTTAATTTATTATTCTATTATGTATTTATGGGGACTTATAGGCACTATGTGGACCATGGAATAATTTATTGGGTAACGTGTGAAACATTTATAGTGGTAATGTTGATTAATGCTTCCTTATTATATATATTTTATCATATTTCCATATATCACTTCAATATTCATTGAGTGTGGCATTGTGAATATTGGGAAATCCATTTTCCTCAATACTACCAATTATGTAAAATTATTGTATATCTAATTAATGAGTATTCACTTCTTATATGATCTATAATTTTTTTAGTGTGAATCATGGTACATATATCATTATACACACCACATTCAATATAAAATTCATCTGGGGGAATCCTGGATATATGGTGTGAATGGTAAGAAGATTTATATTTTACTATAATTTTTGGGGGTTTGTAGCTATTCAATGTTTTATATAGAATTGAGGTTAATTTATGTAGTTATTTTATTTTGTTAAATGTTTGAATATAATTTCATGAAATTTTATTAATGATTATTAAAATCATATATGGAGATTGACAGTGGATAATATAATGATCCAATGAATTACTTATCGAGTTACAAAAAATTATGTGTTTCTAAACCCTTAATTATAGAGATGAACATGAAGCGAATTAAATATAAGATAAAGAGATTAATTATGTAATCACACTGAAAATATAGGGGTTCAAGTTAGGTAGTATTGTGTCCTAACAGATTATATGATTTATTTACTTTTAATAATAATATTTTGAAAAATGTTGAATGATAACATTGAACATTGATGAACTATAATATGTCAATTTAATTTTATTCACTTTTATTTTTTATTAATTTTTAAAAAACATATATTTTTATATAAATTGAAAATAATAAATATAAATATTTTATATGTCCTATATTTAAATGATTATCATGATTTTTATTTGTTTAAGGAAATTTAACTAAACAATTTTTGTGTAAAATAATTTAGTAGCTCCATAAATTTTATTTATATTAGTGGAGTTACTTTCTATTCATGTGTGAGACCCTCGTAAGGAATTTTCAGTTCTCTCCCACACAATATTATTTCACTATAATTTATAAAATCATAATTTGAAAATTTTCCTTAATAAAATTAAATATATTACACTTATGAAAATTGATAAAATTTAGGTTCCATCTTTATATGAATAGTATGCAACCCATTAATATATTAGAGATATCCATATTATTTTTATTGTGAAATTACCAACAAATAAAAATCATACCCACAATATTTATGTTATATTAGTAACAATCCTTTCTGGTTTATGTTTTATTATAATATATATGCTCATTCTGATCAATTAAATTCAACTCATTAATTATGAATGTTTTAGTAGAAAACATAAATTAATACCAATATATATTTATATGTATAATTGTCACATTACACATCCAAATTTTTCTATTATATATATTATATCAATTATAATATTAATATAATTTTTCAACAACATTATAAATTACAATAAATTTTTATCTGAATCATAATTACAAAACTATATTCATATAACGCATCAGAAATCCTGAAATATCAATAAATAATGGAATTCTGGGAATTTGGATTAAAAGATACTAGTGTGGAATGATATTTCTGAAGTAGTATTCAATATTTGAAATCACATTTCAAAAAAAAATAGAATTATAAAATCTATTTAAATGGATTTTGTATTGAAAAAATTATGAAATATATTTGACAACATATACGAATAATTATTATAATGAGACCAAAATCTAACATCATCAAACATATAACTACTATATCCCTATCAAGGATCATTGAATGAAAAAATATGATGGTGAAACATAGATTTTTATTTTTTTCACATCAATCATCATCTTTATATCAAATGAAATGTACATGTGTGGGTTTAGTGATAAAATAATACACATTCCCAATGAGTTTGAAAAAAAAACCATTCATGAATAATCCATATATTTTTTAAAAAATTACTATATTAAAAATATTAATATAAAAAATATCACATTTAATATGAATGTTGACATATTCTTATTCATATACGGAATATGGTAATAATTATAATAATAATAAAACAAGAAAAGTATTGAATGAAATTATTTTAAAACACAAATTTGTAATAACATAAGGAAATATAATCTAGTCATTCACATAGAACCACATATGGTAAATAATAATATTTCCCAACATAAACTTTTTATATAAAATCTATGGTTAAAAATTGTTTTTTTATACTATAACAAACATGTTTAGTAACAAAAAATACAATATATAAATTTAACTCTAGTTGTGATGAACCATCAAATAATGAGTTATTTTTAATGTATAAAACAACCATCTTACCTTTAAAATCCCATAGAATTATTCTATTAAAAAATTATAAATTACAATCCTTGGGAAGAAAAATAGATTATAATATTTATTTGGCCCTGAATAATTTAAAAACATCACACATTTAAAATAATGATAAAAACCACTAATGAAAACATATTCATCATATATTATAATATGATCTGAAACAATTTTTAAATATGACCCAAAACCATGAAATATTAGAAAATAATCACAGGTTAATCTCTTCATAGACGTATTTAAAATGAAATTTAGGAAAAAAATCCCCATTTGATAGTAGAAACTCATTATATATTTTGTATTTCATTAATTATAATTTTAAATTATATGAATTACTAAAAACAAGGGTTATATATCAAAGAATATTTTTCAATAATAGAAAAATAATTTAAAATTTTAAATATTAAATAATAAAAATAATTATTTATAAAAAATTAAAATAAAAAATTATTATTTTATTAAAAATATATAATTTCATGTGATTTCTATCAAAATTAGATAATATTTAAAATCCATCTTCATTTATTTTAATTTTAATATGTTTCCATGAACACTCTGTAAAAATATATTTTATGGGATGATAGAGAAAGTTATTTCATTAGTATTCATTTAAAAAGTTTCCCATTTAAAAAATTATTAATAAAATCAAAAAAATTTATTAACATGGATCATCGATATATTATACCTCTCAAATAAAATTCTGGAGATAAATTTTTATTAAGAAATGTTCCATTACCACTTTCTATTTTTTAGTACATTACATTAACAAAGTGATGTGGGTGTTGATAAACTTGGTACACACCAATATAAACTCACACATTTATAATCATGTAATTAGCGAATGTTTGTGATAAAATATATAAGACGTGGACTAACTAATGATCCATTTTTGTATGTTACTCATAAAATAAAACACATACAATTCCTTATTGAGTTTAATATAATTAATTAATGTTATTTATTCCATGATATTGTAAAATTGTTAAATACATTGATTAATTCATAATATAAATATATAAATTTAATAAAAAAATTAAATTATAACATATTCTATTGAAATTAAAATATATTTTAATATAATTTCTCAAAAACGTTACAAGAATATGTGGACTTCTAAAAATAAACATGTGAGAACATATAAAGTATTATTAACACATAAAAGGAACAATAACAAAATTTCATATAACAATCACATAACATTTGTAATAATCTAATAAAAACTACCTTATAAATAATAATTACACTAAAAAATTTATTTCCATCATAAAACCATCCTCAATTTATATATATATTTTTAGATGATAATATTTTAAAAATGAATCCAATGACTGCCAATTTATCTATTCATTAAAAAAGATCATTGATTTTTTTAAAAAAGCAACACAACTAATATGATCTGAAAATACTATATTAACTAAAGTTATTAATAACATTTACCTAAATTACATCTCATCATAATTATATGGAATTCATATATGATATTTTATCCCAATCACTTTTTGATACATCTATTTTAATATATATATATATATATATTATAATATATAATCCGTTTATCATAGTCCATGAAGAATAAAAATTATGTTAATTTTATTACAATTTTTATATATGCATTGAATTATTCTATTAAATAATATAACAATAGTTAAAAAATTCCATTATTAAACAGTTTTTAAAATGAATAAATTATAAAATTCACCCATCCATAAATACTTTCCTCCTGTACTATTACACATGATCTAATTTGAGTTCTAGATATTATTTCCACATTTGATATTTCATCTACTTGATTTCTTCATTTACATTCCATAATTTCCATTGAATGTAGAAAAATTGAAAATGAACCCCCTTAAAACATCTCATTTTTGTTCCATTTTTTCATTTGGCATGTAATGATCCACATGTTATTTTTTAATACCACTGATTTCTAAAACATAACAAGTGATAGACCCTACTTGTATATATATATCCTTTAATGTGATACATGTTATAAAATATAAACTAAATCATATATTAAATGTAATTATACATTATATTTCAATATTCTAGAATATTATATTATATAAAATGAGTATATACATTTTGACAATAACATCTATTTCCTTCCATTCATATAATATCATAAATAAGAACGCATTGAATAAATGTCCAGAAAAAGATAATGAAATTCAAGTGTAGTCATTGTTGTTTTTTTATTAGTAGGGGAAATATTAAAAAATATTTATATTCTACATAAAAATTCCCATCTTTTTCAAAAACACTTACCCAAATCATAGTACATTAAGGGATCATTCATAGTTTTTCACCCAAATATAATTTCAATTTAAAACATATATGATAAAAACCATAAAATAATAGCATATGAAAAATAAATTTTAATAATTTATATTTTCATAACATTTTATGAATGATAAATATACTATTTCAGTAACCGAATATCAATTACACATATTTATATAATTCTTATAAAATTAATACAATTACATTTACTTGTACTCTATTCTACTTATTGTATACTTTAAAAATTGGGGACTATATAACATAAGTACTTTTAAAACAAATTTATATTCTAGTGGAAGTAAATGAAGAACTATTATTAAATATGAACTATTTAACATCATTATTTTTAGAATCAATCAGGATATAATATACTCCATGGTACTCAAATAAATTAAGGTCCTAAATAAATAATATAAAATACATGTTAATTATTTTATGAATTATAATAAAACTCACTTATTTTTCATATATGATCTTAGAAAAACCTCTATAATGATTAGAGAAAATGTACATCATCAACCAAATCGTAATATCTATTGGAATAATTTATTATGAAAAATTGATTTTGAGTCATAGAAAATGTCAATATTTAATTATGATGACGATTCTACGTTTTAAAAAAATATATCCTGTTGATTTTTTTATTACCCTTATTAATGTTTTGTGATCATTTTTCGGAGTGAATATATTTATAGAGTTAATTTTGATCAAATAAGAAAATTCAAGTTCATACTTAAATAATTTTAAATAAATATTGTGAAGTGTTGGCTGATATAATTCATGGATATATAATTGTTTATATGAAAATTATTGAACATGTTATGGTTGATTTTAAGGTTATCTAAATGACATTGAATCTTGTGAATTATTTTTGATTGAAATGTTCATAATGATATGTTCCATCTAAATCATTATAATTTTCATAACTATTTTAATTTCAAATTATAAGGTGATGGATTTTGGATAATGGATGGGATATTTAGTGGGTTTCCGAATATCATAATTTTTTACTTTATAAATTTAAAATACATCTATTCATTTTTTATGAGATGTTAATATTGTAAAATGACTATTCCTGTGATTCCATCTTTTGTTAATATGATTTAATGAGTTTGTAAACTTATTTACATTATATGAAATAATCATTTCATATTTTTCTTATAACGATTTTGTGGTTACTATTATTTACAGACATAAAAATATAATAATTTGGGATGATTATAGAGTATACACTTTTTTGTATATTAAATTTTTATAGAAACATTTGTTCATAGAGTTCACATAATTTTTATGTTTACATTATTATAGATTTTGATTCATTATAATTCTAAATAATCATATAGAGGATCATCAAAAGTTTTAACACTATATGATATATATATATATATACTATAATAAATTTTTATTTTCAAAAAATGTTTTTTTAATAGAGGATTCATAAAAAACAATATATTTATTCCATATTACCTAAAAAAATTTCTAAAATAACAACACTTAAGAAAACTAATAAGATGGTTCACTATGTTATTTTTCACTATTTTATAAAACACCAATACCACATGATATTTTTGAATATAATATTTTCATAGTCAAATTTTCTATGGTGAGTTCACTACCAGGGTTTTTTCTTGTTTTCATGACAATTTAGAAGATTAATAAAACAGAATAATTGGAAAAATTGAACCATATTATATGAAAAATGTATATATTTCTCTAGATGAATTGGTGTAATGATCATTCCATAAAAATATATAATTTAAAAATAACTTATTTCAAATTTTATACTTATAAATATTGGAGAGTAATGGAATTTATTTTTTATGTCATATAGACGAAGTTGAAGAGGAAATACATGTTCATCATATGACAATATATGATGATTGAAAATTACTCAAAAAGAATATGGAATTCATATAAATCATCCTTATTTTATTTTGCATTCAAACGTGTGTCATTAAATTAAATTATTGTAAATTTTTTTTGATATTAACATTATATTATTTATTGAGTACATTACATACATTGTATATACTATTTTACAAAAAGAAGAAATAAATGGCCATATTAGTGATCATGATTTTATTGAAAAATGCTAAAAATCAGGTGGGTTAGACCATAATGAATATATATATATATATAATGGTTATGAGAATAACAATAAAATATATTATGTATTCAATGAACTTAATGGTATTCATTATGTACTCAATGAACCATTTATACAAAAAAAATTGAGGCTAAATAGATGGATTGAATCATAAGGGGTATTGATCAATGTACATTGAAAATGTATGATACTTTGTAATAAATTTTTATGTATAATTTTGAGAATCTGTTTAAATTAATAGTCATTTCAAATATAATTTAGTTTTTTACAATTTATCAAATGAAATATATTAAACGAACACACCACGGTTGATTTACATAATGGGTATTTGTGATTATATTAATTTTCATCTTCAATTGAAAATATTATATGATATTGGATTAATGTGGTTTTTATGATATAATCCTCAATTAATATGATAATAAAAAGTGGAAATAACCTTCAAAAAAAATTAGGAATGAAGGTATATTGGAAATAATTATTTTTAATTAAAATAATATTAAATTAATAATGAAACCCATGTAGTATAGATTTATGGAAATAAGGAAGAAAATGAATTCATTTAAGAAGTAGGATTATGTTTTATAAAATAAATAAATGAATGATGAATTAATAGAGGATGATGTTGATTATAAAATAAATATTAATGAGTTTGAACCTTTCACATATCATAATAGTCATATAATTGTTTTTACCGACATATAAACCCTAATAGATCATGGAGACAATGTCCAAAGAAGGGTGAAATCGTGGAAAACATCCCAAAACACACAATTTTATTAGGTATAATAATGAAATATAATAAAAGAATTAAATAACCAAGTGTGTGTGTTCAATGATTAAAAATCGACTTATTTTATAATAATGATTTTTTAGTGTTCTTGTCAATTCCAAATGCGAATAATGTTATTGGGACAATATTAGTGTTTAGTAACATGCTATATAAAAATGTTAATTTTTTTAAGAAGAAAAGGAATATGTGATAGCCATGGGTGTATCATAGTGAAATTTATTATAAATTATAACACATTTTTTTCTTAGCAGAATACAAAATTATATAATATTGATTTATATTAATCCTCCAATAATACACATGATATTTTTAATGGGTGTTATGTATTACTTCTATAAAGTATAACTTGAATTAGATATACTCTATAAACCCCAAAATTAATCATTATTGAGAAGGAAGAAATATATCATTTCATAATGATAATTTATCTATAACAGTATAATGAATTGCTAAGACATTTTTAATCCATGTAATATTTATTCTTATTTCATTAAAAATCAAACAAGGATGGAAAACCATGGAGATATAATATTTTCCAGGATAAATATTAAAAATATATAATCCATGAATGATGATTCCATTTTTAAAATCATCAATGTTGTTGTGAAGATATTTACATTAATAAAATACATTATTTTTATATTGGAGAATATAAAATATTTTCTCACAAAATTAGTGTTGTGTTAGATAATTTGAAGATTAAAATTTGACAGTTTTTAATTGATTTCAAAAAAAAATTATCATAGATGTCCTCCCTATTCAAGAATTTTTATTCAAATCATTTTCATTAATAATGATAAACAGTGAAAATACAACATAAATGGAATGATATTGAACATAAGAAAATCATAGTGGTTTAGTGAACATAAATCCCCTTGTCCACTATAAAAACACTCTACTCCATGTGTTTGGTGATTTTCAAAATAAAAATCATATTATTGGGGTTAACCAACTATGTAAAAAATAGATGTCACATAATACAATGGAATAAGATATTTTAACTACAATATTCCTTTACAAGTCCCATTTGTGTCCTCAATTATCAATCCAACACCATGTTTCAAAACAATATGATAAAATGAAACATTCATAGAAAAATATTCATCATGCTTTTGAAAAAATAAACTAACAGTAGATAATGATTCATCAGGATTATATGATAACCATAAATTTATTTATTAGTACGATCTTTATTTAATCCTATAGAAACGTTTTCACAACAAGTGTGTTTTCATTTTATATTTTTCTATGTATATGTGATAATGGAATAAGTTATCTTATCATTCATCAAATCCATCATTATAATGTCTATCCCATGTATATATATATAAACCAATAACTCTAAGCATCGTCGTGTAGTAGCCAAAAATTCCTTTTATAACACTTTTTTAATATAAACTAGAGATAATACAGATGTTCGATATATCCTCCCATATAAAACATGATTATAATGCCTATCCAAAATAGGATTTAATTTGGGAGTATAAATGTCTGAGATATTCTCTTTATTAATATCAATCTATTCATAGAAAATATTATATATATAAACCTTAAAATGAATGGAAAATTCCTATTATGTTTCTCTCTAAATATTTGAAATGGTTTATCAAGAGAATATAAATATAATAATATCATTCCTCAACATTATATATTCATAATATATCAATATTAAGAACAATTCCAAAAAATAAAAATTTTGTAAGATGAAACGGATCTTCTTCATAATATAAGATGACATTAATAACGTGTATGGTAATTTTTTAGCATAAGAACACATCATGTAGGTGTGATACAAAGATTTTATTACTTCCTGTATTGTATCCATGTAATATTTAACAGAAGTATTAATCAAAAGATATCTTCTCTAGAAAAATTATTTTATTCATAAATAAATGCTTATATAGGTAGATAAACATAAAACAGTTTCATATTTTGAGAAGATAATAGCTTTTTATTTATTATTATAAGTTAAAACACATTTATAACGTTCAAATACTTTTCCCAATGTAATACAAGCTCTTGGAGAAAAAATGTATAAAATATTATTTGAAAAATTAAAATCATAAAACATAATAAAAAGTGTCTAAATAAAATAATTACCCATATTTATCACCAAACACATATAAACATAGATATGGTGGAACAAAATATTCATTAGAACAATATTCTATTTATGTATGACTGTAGATCCCATGAGACAGAGAAAAAATTACTTAATGTAATATTTTTCTTCAAAAAAATTAATAAAAGGAAAAATCTTTTTGAAATATATATTTCTTATTTAATTCAACTATTATAACAAAAATATTTATTTGAATATCATTTAATACTTCCATGAACTAAATTTAAATTTTATATTTTCTATTTATTCACTAATTTTTGCGAAAAACATCAATACATACATTTTTTTAACTTCTTTTTGACAGACCTGTTTAGATATGAAAACATTGAAGAGAATGTAATTCAATTAATTTTTCATTGAACTAATACTTAATAGTTAATGTTACTGACTGGTAACATAATTTTTCGTTAATCAATGAAAATACGAAATCATTAATAATAAAGGTAAATATATATTTAAAATTAAATTTCACAAGGATAAATATTTAAAATAGAGTAGAGTTATAATACAAAAATAACCAAAAATGAATATTTTACATGTACTAGAATGAAATGAAGATATAAAAAATGATATTTCGAAACAAAATTGAAGACATTAGAGCATTAAAATCAATCCAGATTTAATATTTTAACAAAATAACCATAAAAGTGTTTTAAGTCTTCCATAAACATGACATGATTCAGTTGGTAAAAGAAAATGAATGAAGTAATAATATCAAATGTTTTTAGGATTTTCAACCACTTGGAAATAAGCCTTGAAAAATAAAGAGTAGTTGTATGAACAAGTGATCATTAAATTGTTTTTTGGATGAGGATTATTCAATTATAATGTTTTTCCATTAGCTAATCTAATTTTTCAAGAAGGGCATGTACAATTTTTCCAACTACCACACCCAAAATCAATAGAGATACTGCAAGACCTTTTTGATCTCCTTAAACTATCTGTACATCTGTGTGACTGAATATTGAGAGATGTTTTCTGAGCGCCCACAAAATAATATTTATCTTCCGGAAAAATAAATATTTTAAATGTTGTTTCAGCTAAAGATAAATAAAAATTAAATTAAACCGTGATATTTTTTAGTGATAATCAAATGTTTGATAAAAAAGATCCTTTAGTCTATTTGAGGTAAAACCATGCCTGTTAAATATATGAAAATATATAATATGTATCAATTGTATTTGTAATAGGGTATATGGAGAAAAATATATTCATTTAACCATTAAATTTTTAGTATTCTACGATGGTCATGAGACCATTCCAAACTCAATGTGAAAAATTACCTTTGGAATATATAATATTTCTTCCCATTGAAAATACATTAACATACTTCCATAACTATTCAATATGATGATCCAAAACATCTATGTGAGGATTATAAGTTATGATTTCTATTGCATTTTTTTATTTAATACTTCTTGTCTTTCTAAGAATAATATGATTCCCTTTCTTTATAATCATTTTGTAACGTCCCGGACCCGGGTGCCACGCAACGGGTGCCCCGAGCCCGGTTCACCACGTGACCTCAAGCGCATTTCACCAAACACCAGAGGCTTCCGACTAGTAGCGAGGGCCCAGTTCTGATAGTGGGGAAACTATGCCCTCGTTTGTCAAAGTGTAGCGCAGCGGAATACCAAAAAATAAACATACAACAACAGCGGAAGTAGTAAACATACACAACTGAAATAACTATAGCAGTGGATATAACCAACAGTATGTAAGTGATGATGCTACATGTTTCATGTTCTAAGAAAACAGCCAGAACATGTTATACATCAATAGAATACAGCAGAAAACAGAGTACAGTAAAAAAAGAAAAACGGCTAGCAGTGGCATCGCGAGCCTAGGCTCGGTCCCATGCGCTCTTACTCCTCAAAAACAGTCAAGTACCTGTATAGGGACTCTTGCCCCTATCTACACCTGCAGCAACGTAATCTGTTTGGGCCAAAATGCGTGACCCAAACAGGGTGTGAAAAATATATCTCAGTAGGCACCCACCAAAGGCATGTGCTCAACTATGTGTAAAACATGCAACAAGTGTGCAATAGTAAATGCAATAACTATGAAGTACTCAAAAGTAACTAACTTAACGGTTAAATTTCCATTTTATTATTCATTAAATTCCTTTAATTTAGTAACATTTTTGTGCTCAACAACACCAATCCCTCAGGCCAACTAGAACCGTGCCCTCAGGCTAAAATAGTAACCACGCCCTCAGGCTTGCCCTCAGGCCATACAGAACACAACCCGCAGGTATTTCCCACAGGTGTAACAGAAGTTCTCGCCCTCAGGCATACGAAGTGTCGCCCTCAGGCACAGAAGTCAAGCCCTCAGGCACGAAAGGTTGCCCTCAGGCGGAATAACGACAGCCCTCGGGCTAAAACAGTCACGCCCTTAGGCTAATCACAACAACGCCCTTAGTCTAAATAGGAAACCGGGCCATGCCCAACATATCAAAATGCAGTAAACAAGCAATTCATCTCAAGGAAATTCTATAGTTACTACATTTAAGGCATACCCTCGCGTATCCTGGACAAACGGCTAAACAGAGGAACACACCCCTCGGGATGGTCCTGGATCCAAGCAACGATCCCAAACATCATTTTATTATCACCATTTAATAACCTATGCAATTATAGGCATTAAATATAGCAACAGCCTTAGACACACGACACCCCAACATGGGTTCGTGGCACGAAAACGTAAAAAAACGCACGACAGTTGGAAAATAAACACCAAGCCACCTACCTTATTCATCAACGAATGCTATACCTGAACACTGACTCCAGAAACACCCAAGAACGGCGTAGATCTGACGAAGAACAAAACCCATTCAAACGTAAATAACATACATTATGAAAAGAATTGGTTAGAATGGTACCAGGAGAGGAGAGGGCTTACCCGTGCGGTTCCAATGAGATCGTCTGAAGCCGAATCGGATTCCAGACGAACACCCAATGGATCTTCAACAATCTAGCCTCCTCCTTTGGCTCAATAACGGCTGAAGTGCGTCCTCTGCCAAATGAGGAGGCTACTGCCTGTTTTAAGCCGAAAACCCAAAGTACACGGCGTGTACTCCTTTCATTTAACTGTTCATTTGGCGGCACCTCCACACTGTTCGCCTGCCGACAAGAGTACACGGCATGTACTCCCATGTACACGGCATATACTTCCACCCAGCTTGCGGCGACTCCACCGCCTTACTTTTTAACCTACCGACTGACTATACGGCGTGTAAAGGACCACTACACTGTGTGTAGTCGGTTCCTAGACCCTTTTTCGCCAGCAAGGCTACACGCCCTGTGTACTTATCCCAACACGGCCAAAATTACACGACGTGTGGAAAAAATACATGGCGTGTAGTTTCAAAATTTTTCATCCTTTTCCATTTTCCATATTTTCTCAAAAACACTTAAGGAAAAAGAAAAGAAGAAACCCGTACCTCAAAGATAAGAACTGGGTTCTTACAAACTTCCCCCTTATAGAAATTCGTCCCCGAATTTCCCTTTCAAGGGTGGCGAAGATAAAGCTTAGAATAGCTCTGGCCACTGAGTACGTACATCGGCCTCCCGCTCACAGTTCTCATCCTGCACTCGGCCATGCTGCCATAGCACCCATACGAGAGGAACTGACCGGCCTCGGAGAACCTTCGGGCTCCTGTCAACAATACGGATCAGATGATCCTCAAAGGACGCATCATGCTGAAGCTCAACCTCATATGGCTGAAAGGTATGAGACGGGCCAGAATGGTAGCGACGCAACTGAGACACATGGAAGACGTCATGAATGGCTCGGTACCGCTGCAGTAACTGCAACTGATAGGCCACCAGCCCGACTCCTTCCAGAATCTCAAATGGTCCCACATACCTCGGTGAAAGATTACCCTGTCTCCTGATCCGTTTGTGTCCCAGCCTCAGCGAAACATGCAAGAAAACCTGATCCCCAACCACAAACATCAATGGTCGTCTACGGCGATCAGCATAAGTCTTCTGACGAGACTGCACGGTAGCCATCTGCTTCCGAATTAACTGGACCTGCTCAATTGTCTCCTGCACGAGCTGTGGTCCTAGTAAATCTGCTTCACCTACCTCTATCCAGCACAAAGGTGATCGGCATAGACTACCATATAAATCCTCGTATGGTGTCATCTCAATAGATTCCTGAAATCTATTTTTATAGTCAATCTCAACAAAGGGTATATGCTTCTTCCAAGAGCCCCCAAAGTCTAGGACGCATGCGCGCAACATGTCCTCTAGCACCTGTATTGTCTGCTCTGACTGGCCCTCTGTCTAAGGGTGGTATGCTATGCTCAGAAGCACATGTGTACCCAGCGCCCTCTGAAAACACTACCAGAAATGAGACATGAAGCAGGCGTCCCTATCTGAAATGATAGAACGAGGGACCCCATGAAGACGTACGATCTCTCAGATATACAGCCTTCTGAGCTCGTCCACACCAAAGGTCTCCTTGATCGGAAAGAAGTGAGCTACATTCGTGAGTCTGTCCACAACAACCCACACGGCGTCATTGCCTCAAGGTGGCCTCGGAAAACCCATCACGAAATCCATCATGAAATCATCCCATTTCCACTCCGGAATGGGAAACTATTGTAACAGCCCAGCTGGTCTCTGAAGCTCTGCCTTCACCTGCTGACAGGTGGAACACCTCGTGACAATACCGGCTATCTCTCTCTTCATACAAGGCCACCAGTACTGACGTCTCAAGTCTCGGTACATCTTTGTAACCCCGGAATGAACTACCCATGCTGAAGCATGAAACCCCCTCATCATATCCTCGCGTATATCCCCTGGAACCCATACACGTTCATGGAAACACAAAACCTCAACATCGTCTATCGTCCAACCAGGAGGAGGGTCCTCACTTGCCACCGACTCTCGTAGAACTAGGCCTTCTGAATCTGATAGATACCTCATCCTCACTATGTCCAGGAGGGTAGAAGTCACAGCTAACGAGGAAAGATAAGTCTACCCCTGATTGTCAAGCACCTCCAGATGCATCTCAGAGAACAAAGCCATATGCTGCCATTCACCATTGGCCTCTTGCACTGCCTGTATCTGAGTCTTCCTACTCAGTGCATCGGCTACTGCATTACCTATACCAGGTGTATAGGCAAGCTCATAATCGAAGGACTGTAGGTACTCGACCCACCTTCTCTGCCTCAAATTTAGGTCACGCTGAGTAAAGATATACTTGAGGCTTTTGTGGTTGGTGAAAACCACAAAATTCTCTCCCAACAAGTAATGTCTCCAACAGTGGAACGCCTACACAACTACAACCAACTCGAGATCGTGCGTCGGGTAATTCCTCTCATGTGGCATCAAATGTAGAGACTCGTACACCACAACTCGGTCACCCTGCATCAAAACAACTCCCAGACCAATCCTTGATGCATCACAGCAAACTGTATATCTATTCCCCTGCTCTGGGAGTATCAAGATCGGTGTTGATGTAAGCCTTCCCTTCAGGTCCTGAAAAGCTGTCTCGCATGCTTCTGACCAAACAAACTTCACACCCTTCTTAGTCAGACCTTTCAAGGGTGCTGCTATGTGGGAGAAGTCCTGTATGAAACATCTGTAGTAACTAGCCAGCCCTAAGAAACTTCATATCTCAAACACGTTCTTGGGCTGCTCCCAGGAAACTACTGCTCTCACCTTCTCTGGGTCCACTGCAACTCCTGCCTCTGAGATGATATGACCCAGGAAGTGAATCTGGCCTATCAAATAGTGGCACTTCGAGAGATTAGCATATAGTCAATGCTCTCTCAGTGTACTCAATACGATCTCATGATGGGTAGCATGGTCGTGTCGAGTGTGAGATTACACCAAGATGTCATCCACGAATACTACCACAAATGAATCAAGATACAGATGGAACACACGATTCATCAGATCCATGAAAACTACTGGCGCGTTCGTGAGTCCGAACGGCATAACCGTATACTCATATAGACCATACCTTCTCCTGAAAGCTGTGAGAGGTATATCAGACGGTCTAACGCGCAATTGATGATTTCCGGATCTCAGATCAATCTTCGAGAACACTCGTGCTCCATGAAGTTGATCAAATAGATCATCAATCCTCGGCAATGGATATCAGTTCTTAACCATCAACTGGTTCATATTCTAATAATCCACACAAAACCTAAGGGTACCATCCGCCTTCTTCACAAAAAGGACCAGAGAACACCAAGGAGAAGTACTGGATCGAATAAAACACTTTTCATGTAGCTCCTCTAACTGCCTCTTGAGTTCTTGCAACTCAGGCATGGCCATCCTATAAGGAGGAATGGGAACCAGTGCTGCTCCTGACACAAGCTCGATATAGAAATCCACCTCACACACCGAAGGTAGACCTGAAAATTCATCTAGGAAGACATCCCTGAAACGATCGAGAAACTGGAGGGAAAACCATCTGACGAGTCCCCTGGTCATCTAGATATAAGCTCACAATCTGGGCTGTGACTCCACCTCACCCATGAAGCTCTGGTCCATCTCAACTCACCTTAACATCCCACTCGCCCTTGTATAGAAATTCCCTGCCCTCTGGTGACGTGAAACGCACCCTGTGACGATAGCAGTCTACAAAGGCTCGAAAGGGAACCAACCAGTCCATCCCGAGAATGATTTCATAGCTCGTCATCTCCAGGATATAGAGGTCCAAAATGAAGTGACACCCACCAACCTCAAGGGGGAACTCCTTGCACTGATGCACACCAACTGTCTTATTCCCCAAAAGAGTTTCTAGCGTCATGATATCAGAATAAGTAGAAACACTGGGCCCAAGGCTCTTCACAACAGGTACAGATACAAAACTATGTGTAGCACCCGTATCAAAAAGTATTGAAGACAAGAAAGAAACTACTAGAATAGTACCTCTGACTGTCGAAGGTCGGGGATCCTGCTCCTGCTGGGTCTATTGCACTGCATATGCCTGACTAGTGCTGCGGCCCTGTGACACAGCCTGGATACCCTGAGCTGTCCCACCCTGGTGCCTCTGCGATCTTGGTGTATGGCTACCACGGCCACGACCACCATCTCTGCATGCATGCCCTGACGTATTCCAGTTCCCTGACTAGTAAGAATCCTCTAGTCCTGCTCTCGCATGAGGAGTCTGCATAGAACCCCTCTCACTAGCCACTGGTAGAAACTCCCTAGAAAAGCGCTGCAGATGACCCATCTTGCTGCAAGCTCGGCACTCCACTGGGTCTTGTGGACACTACGGCCTCTTGTGCCCCTCTCTTCCACACTGGTAGCACCTGATCGAGCCACCTGAAGAAGATGCCTGGCAGGTACTGCCGCCCTGGGAGAATTCCATCGGCCTCTTCCTCTTGCCAGTAGAAATAGTACCAGTAACTGGTGTCGAACCGCCCTAGCCCACAACACTAGATTCTCGCAGGATCCTCTCTGTAATCAACGCTTGGTTCACAATCGCGTGTACAGTAGGTAACCTAAAAATATTCACCAGAACTCGGATGTCATACCGAAGACCATCCTCAAAAAATCTGGATCTCAGCATCTCATCACCCACAAGCACGGCTGCAAAGCAATGA
Source organism: Viscum album (assembly GCA_963277665.1). NCBI lineage: Eukaryota > Viridiplantae > Streptophyta > Magnoliopsida > Santalales > Viscaceae > Viscum > Viscum album. Next base: position 1,356,551,507 of record OY728120.1, read on the forward strand.
AGCTCTGTAAAACGAGCAGAGTAGTCCATCACCGACATAGCGCCCTACTGCGGATTCATGAACTCTCAAGCTCTATCTTCCCTCAGCATCTCAAGAATGAAGAAGTCATAGAAGACGGCCTGAAAATCCTCCCATGCCATGTCCCTGTGATACTCTGACTGGGTGGTAACATCCCACCACCTCTTTGCGGAATCACGCAGCATGTAAGTCGCGAGCTTGACCCTCCACCCTGGAGGCATCTCAAGATGCTCGAAAATAGTCTACATAGATCCAAGCCATGACTCTGCAGCTTGTGGTCCTCCATCCCCTGAAAACGTAGGCGGATGCTGCTGCTGAATGTTACGCGTCAGCTCAGCCATTGATGTGGCAACCTGCGGTGCTCCTTGTAAGGTCTGCATGAACCGCAATAAACCTTCACGGAACTGCGCCTCCACGCCCGTGTCTAATATAACAACTGGTGCTGCATCTGGCTCTACTGGTGGATCAACTGGTAGCCCATGGCCCACCATCTCCAGAGTATAATCATCGCCGCTCTCTTGGCGAACAACTCGCGGTCGTCTAGGCGGCATGACTCTACAAGGTCAATAGCACGCCTCAGAATCAAGATTATTAAGACTGAAAGCGAAGGAACCAAAAAGGTAACAAGAGGAAGTATGTATCCAAAATTGGAAAAACAAGACTGCACGGCGTGTACAATGACTACACGACAAGTACTTGACTTCCTTTCCCTTGCTCGGGTCCTTCTACACGGCAAAGCCACACAACTTCCATTCAACAAAACTACACGGTGTGTATAATACTTACATGGCGTGTACGGTGTTATTTTTCCAACTGCCTGTGTCGTCTGTGACATGGTCGACTACTTGGATTAACTCCACACAGTCTGTCCTCGGACATGACAACACGGCATGTCCTCCAATGGTACAAGGAGTTTTCAAGGAACGGTGACACCGGCCCATGTTGTTAGTTACATGACCGAGTCCCCAGGTCACACTACACGGCGTGGGCATCATTGACACTGCGTGTTCTGTACAGGAGTTCACCAACCCGTGTTGTTAGTTACACGGCCGGACACTAGGTCAAAACTACACGGCATGCCTAAAAATACACGGCGTGTTTTACCCAAGTCCTTCCATACCCCATGTCTCCGTCCACACAGTTAGTGACATAGGAAGAGACTACACGACGTGTACTCAAAAAGTTCATTTTTCTCCTCGAACAGAAGAACATACACGATGTGTATAAAAAAACTACACGGCATGTAGACTGAGTTTCCCGATAGTATGCCTCAAAAACTTCTCCGGAACCCAGAAAATACCGAAAAAAACACCTAAGTGTCACATTCTGACCCGTGGGGGCCCATACATCCCACGAATGAATGTTTGACATCTTATTTGTGTTATAACCAATAACAGTCAATGATCCACCAAATTCCGGTTAATGGGGGCCCATACTCCCCAAAAACCAAAGTTTAGATCCCATTCTATAAACAAGCTCAAACAATAATACAATATCATAGGGCAGGTATTTATCAAGCACCTATCACAACAGCATGATTTTCTAGCACAACAACTATCACAACAACATGCAAATTCTAATGCACCTACATGGCATGGAAACTATGCATGAAATGTGATATCTAGCATGTGCCTATATGATGCATGAGACGAAATACCCTCATCTCATCGGGTTACAACTAAATAGGACCCACAGATAAAATATAAATAGAACAATCCAAGTGTGTCACCCAACGGTGAAAACATAACAACTGTAAAATTGAAATATCAAAGAATGAAAAGTAAGAGGTAGACTGTCTTTTCCCTATACACGGGTTAGCTACGCCCGGGCACAGCTTATTACCAACTACCGTTCGTCATATCCTTGACTAAGTCTCCAAACAGTAAGTCAAAGAAAAGAAACTCCTCTGATACCACTTTGTAACGTCGCGGACCCGGGTGCCACGCAACGGGTGCCCCAAGCACAGTTCGCCAGGTGACCTCAAGCACATTTCCCCAAACGCCAGAGGTTGCCGACTAGAAGCAAGGGCCCTGGTCTGATAGTGGGGAAACTATGCCCTCGTTTTTCAAAGTGTAGCACAGCGGAATACCAAAAATTAAACATACAACAACAGCGGAAACATTAAACATACACAACTGAAATAACTACAACAGTGGATATAACCAAAATTATGTAAGTGATGATGCTACATGTTTCATGTTTAAGAAAACAGCTAGAACATGTTATACATCAATAGAGTACAGCAGAAAACAGAGTACAGCAAAACAAGAAAAATGACTAGTAGTGGCATCGTGAGCCTAGGCTCGGTCCCATGCCCTCCTACTCCTCAGCAACAGTCAATTACCAGTATAGGGACTCTTGCCCCTATATACACCTACAGCAACGTAATCTGTTTGGGCCGAACAGCATGACCCAAACAGGGTGTGAGAAATATATCATAGTAGGCACCCACCAAAGGCCCGTGCTCAACTGTGTGTAAAACATGCAACAAGTGTGCAATAGTAAATGCAATAACTAAGCAGTACTCAAAAGTAAATAACTTAACGGTTAAATTTCCATTTTATTATTCATTTAATTCAACTAATTTAGTAACATTTTTGTGCTCAACAGAACCAATCCCTCAGGCCAACTAGAACCATTCCCTTAGGCTAAAATAGTAACCACGCCCTCAGGCTTTCCCTCAGGCCATACAGAACCCAACCTGAAGGTATTTCCCTCAGGCATAACAGAAATTCTCGCCCTCAGGCATATGAAGTGTCGCCCTCAAGCACAGAAGTCAATCCCTCAGGCACGAAAGGTTTCCCTCAGGTGGAATAACGACAGCCCTCGGGCTAAAACAGTCACGCCCCCAGGCTAATCACAACAATGCCCTCATGCTAAACAGGTAACAGGTCCATTCCCAACATATCAAAATGCAGTAAACAAGCAATTCCTCTCAAGTCAATTTTACAGTTACAACATTTAAGGCATACCCTCAGGTATCCTGTCCAAACAGCTAAATAGAGGAATGCACCCTTCGAGATGGTCCTGGATCCAAGCAACGATCCCAAACATCATTTTATTTTCACCATTTAATAACCTATGCAATTCTAGGCATTAAATATAGCAACGGCCTCAGCCACACGACACCCCAACATGGGTTCATGGCAAGAAAACGTACAAAAACACATGACAGTTGGAAAATAAACACCAAGCCACCTACCTTATTCGTCAATGAATCCTATACCCGAATGCCGACTCCAGAAACGCCCAAGAATGGCATAGATAAGATGAAGAACAAAACCCATTAAAACTTAAATAACTTACGTTATGAGAAGAATTGGTAAGAATGGTACCAAGAGAGGAGAGGGCTTACCCGTGCGGTTCCAACGAGATCATCCGAAGTCGAATCAGATTCCAGACGAACGCCCAGTGGATTTTCAAAGATTTGGCCTCCTCATTAGGCTCCAAAACGGCTCAAGTGCCTCCTCTGCTAAATGAGGAGGCTACTTCCTGTTTTAAGCCGAAAAACAAAAGTACACAGCGTGTACTTCAAAGTACACGCTGTGTACTCCTTTCATTTAACTGTTCATTTGGCGGCACCGCCACACTGTTCACCAGCTGACAAGAGTACATGGAATGTACTCCCAAGTACATGGCGTGTACTACCGCCCAGCTGGCGGTGACTCCACCGCCTTACTTTTTAACCTGCTGACTGACTACACAGCATGTAAAGGACCACTACACGGCGTGTAGTCCGTCTTACACCCTTTGTCGCTGGCAAGGCTACACACACTGTGTACTTATCCCAACACATCCAAAATTACACAGCATGTGGAAACAAATACACGGCGTGTAGTTTAAAAATTTATCATCCTTTTCCATTTTCCATATTTTCTCAAAAACACTTAAGGAAAATGAAAATAAGAAACATTTACCTCAAAGATAAGAACCGGGTTCTTACACATTTGATTATTCATTGTATAAAATTATTTCCTCTATCCAGTTTAGATAATAAAAAAAATTCAATTCCATTGTTATTTTTATCCAATGATCCATTCATTACTTTCTATTCTAGTTATGATAATCTTAATGTCCTTCTTTAGTTCAAAATATTGATTCTATACAACAATAAACTTTATATTCAACAAAATGAAAATCACCTTTATAGATTGATCTGTAAAATTATGTAATTTGCGTGGAATAAAATTTAATCTTCTATGATCACAAATTATTCCTTATTAAAAATCATGACTAATATATATCAATAAAACATCAAAATTCATTGAAAATTGGAGAAGGGAAAATTTTTTTCTCTTAAGATGGATATTCCAATTTCTTAAAAAATATATTACATTAATCTATCATTCTATTAGGATATCTTGATGTTCATTTCTCTAAAATTTATTTCACACACTTCTTTACCTCAAAATATTATTATATATCAAAAATACTTTTATTATTATATATATCATCTCATATATATTCAACTATCTATATAATCATAGACTCAGTATCTAATGCCTGCATGGAAGGGTTTTCTAATGTACAAGACCCTCATGTTCCATTAATTTTTCTTTTCTTCTAGTGTTTGGAACGCCATGGGTGTATGTATTGAGGGTGGTGTTTCGGTGGAAATATTTCGTTGTGGTGTCACCAATCGGTGTGACACAGATCGGTCTGTCACCGATCGATTTGTGGCTGATCGGTGCCACTCTATATTGTTTCTAGGAGGGGCATGTCAACACTTTCATTTCCCAGTATTCTTGTAATGAAACATTTATTTCTTTTAACAATTTTAAATTGGTTTAAGGAGTTTTTTATCCCCATAAACAATTTTTTAAATCCCCTAATTGGGTGTTGACATTAAAGTAATCTATTTTGACTCTTTAAATGAAATACTTTAATTTACAGCTATTATGGAAATCTAAAAAATAAAAATTAATAATAAAAAATTAATTTCAATCATGTGTTACCATCCATCCACATGATGAAACCACAATCCGCCATTGAAGCTGTTCAAAATTCTTATCCGTTAACTAATGTATCTTGCCTTTTTATCACCCTAGAAAACATTATTTCTTCTTCTTGGTGGGTTTCTTTGTTCATCATGGTGAGTTTGGAGTCCCCCTTCCCAAACCTAGTGGTTCACCTATATTGAAACCATTACTATTCACACTTAGAGTCCTCTATGTTCCCCCCTGCAGGTCGCGCATCCGTAGATAGTGGCGCGTGGGAAAAAAACATCGACCGTTGATCATCCACGAAGGGGTTTTCCCTAATCTCTCTTTACTCTGTATCATGTATGGTTGGAACAATAATTTTCTTGTGGGGATTGATTAAACCAACCCTTAAAACAGATTATAAATGGACTTTTAAAGAATGAAGGGGTGTTTTTTATGATGTTGATGTACTCTTTTACCCATTCATATATGTTTTGAATTCTATGGGATTATGTCCACTGAAAATCATGTCCATTGGTGGTATTTCCTTACGCAGTAATGGAACCCTATATCCTTTGATGATTGAATGGCTATAACATTTAAATTTTTTTCATGTAAAGTTAGTTGATTAAATGGACGACCAGTGAACAAGAATCATTATGTGATCACTCGGGTTAACCAAATGGAAATAAGGAACATTATGAATGGTGTGTTATAATCTAGAAAACACCCTTACTCTGTCTTGGTAACATGTGTGGTTGTTCTAAATGATGCTTGAATGACGACATGGATGGGGATGGGATCCCCTATTTTATAGTTTTTGGTTTTTGGAACTATGGCTATGTGGGGCTGTATGTTGCAACTTCTTTTTTTCCAGTACATTAATGGATCTCCGGGATAACTATTGTTATTATAAATTTACAATAGAACTATGTGTGTGTGATTAAATAGCTTCTTGGTTTTTTTTCCTTCCCTGTCATGTGTCTATTCCTGTTAGTTTCCTAGTGGTGTAGAATTGTCTAAATAAAATCAATTGAATTTGATAAAAATAATTGGATCAGTGGGAATTTGTTTTCCCAGAATGAGTAGTGACTTGGTTGTTGCAGTTGTGATATTTATGAATGAATTGTAACGAGGGTGTTTGTGTATGGGATAGTTTTAGAACCCCTAGGATTGGATGAGTGATTGTTTCTATATACATATAATTTATCTCTTATTATTATTATTTTCACCCCAACCTAATTGATAACGTCGTGCCAAACAACCCCATTTCATGGGGTATGGTGTTTTTTCCAACACTCCTAGGAGTGGATGGTTATTTTCTCTGATTCTTCTCCCTTTCCCATGTTGCCCATGATTCATTGGGCAGGGTTTGATTGCTTGAGGTCCAATATATCCTCTGATTCTTCGGTCAGAGTAGTTGTGTTAGTTGGCCCAGGTGTGTTCGGGTAGGTTGTTTCCCAAGTGTCTTTGGGATGAGGCCCTGGTGTCTTCAGGCATGACAGAAGTTGATCGAGACCATGTGTCTTCAGGAATGGTGTTAGTTTTTTTGGACCAGTTGTCTACGGGTGTAGTAATGTGTGGCTGTAGTGGCCTAGGTATTTGTGGGAGGGATATGAGGTTGTGGTAGCCTAGGATTGTGCGGGCGGGTTATGGCAGTGGGATTGCGGTGATAATTGTGGGAGAAGCATGTTGCTTTGGATGTCATCAATTACTACTTGGAAAGTGGCGTGGGTTACCCATACACCAATTTGTTATTACTATTACATTAATTGATTTGTGTTATTTACATAGTGTTACTTGGTGAGGTTGGGTGTATTGTTTTTCTTGCTTGGTGCATTGGTTATCTCCCTTTTCTCACAGGGCATTAGAATGCATCCCCATTTTTCACAAGAGATTTTGGTTTTCCCTACTGTGTATATCTATATACTCACACTACATATAAAAAATTTCATTCAAGTTTCATGGAGGATTTCAGAAAATGTATAGGACTATAATAAATCAAACATTGGGACTGTTGACGTAGCTGATTTACATTTCTTTTGGTACATCATTTGTATTTTATTGTGTTTTTTTTAGAACATGTATTTGGAACATACATATGTGAATAGAATGTTTAGTCCATAATTTTACTTCCAATTTTGGTGTTGTTTGGGATATACTATATTATATCTGTATCTTACTAAACAAAAAGTGTAATGCCTTCCATTTTGTGTGTTATTCTATACCATTGGTGATATTCACCACTTCGAGACCTATTAACGGTGGGTGTGGGGGTCATTATCAATACTTAAACTAGAGTAAGGGAGGATCTAGAAATCTGTTGTCCCTTCTCACATCTTGGTGATGTTGAGTGATGTGAGTACGATATCTGAGGTGTTGGATGAGAGATGGGATGGAGTTTGGCATTTTTCATAGTGATTATTCAATGTAATGGTAGGGAAATAGTGTTAGGAAATCTTTGTGCATGAAATAGCCTAGGGAATACTATCTATGACAATGGATTTTAGCCCCCCCCCCCCTTTATCCGATGAAAGTACTCAGGACTTACCTAACAAACAAGTGAGGATATACTGAATGCATGGTAGAGAACCTAGGAAAGGTACATGCATCTAAGTTACTTGTGTTCATGTGTGTTTTGGGTGTTCTAGGAATTTAAATATATAAAAATAAATGGTTAAGAAAAATTACAATAAATATTCTACACTACCCGGGCATAGTCATTCCTTATTTACCTTGTAGTTATGGCACTAAGACGATGTCCTTGAGTAATGCCGGTGATCATGGCCTAGGAGGTGGATCTAGTTGATCAGTTGAGGACTCATTCGAAAGGAGTATAGTGACTAGGGGAAGAGGACACTTTGTTCCTTTCAACGGATCACCGTCTTGAAGTACAAGACAATCATCTCCGACATAGAGACAGAGAGATGGATCGAGGAGATAGTGATAGATTCCAGATTGATCATGTATCCAGTGATGTTCTAAGGTGTAATGGCTATATTCCAGAGGAGGGGAGAGGCATGTCAGTGGTGGAATCTCTATCTTGGGGAGATAAGGGAGGCTGAGGATTCGTTGATAGACTTCGAGAGGGAGTTTTGTGTAAAATTTTTCTCTTCTATGATGTAGAAGGAGAAGAGGCAGGAGCTACTCTCACTGTATTTGGGCAGAAGATTGGTTCTCTAAGATCAATCTTTGGTCTGGGTATCACCAGTTAATGGTAAAATACTGTAATATCCCGATGACTTATTTTAGGTGCAGGTATGGTCTCTTTGACTTTGTAGTCTTGTCGTTCGGTGTTATGAACGGTACAGATGTGTTTATGGGGGTCTTGAACTCTGTTTTCTATGAGTTTCTGGACCAGTTTGTCATTGTTTTCATTGACGACACCGAGATCAACTCATCATCGGTGGAAGACCATGTTGAGCATCTGATAATGTTTCCAGAGGTCCTCTGACAACACCACCTATATGGAATGTTGTCTATGTGAATGTTCTAGACAAGAGAGGTCCACTTCCTTAGATACATGGTGTACTGGCAGGGAGTATCGATTGATCCATCATAGGTTGAAGCAGTTGTTTCATGGGAAGCACCCAAGAATGTGATAGAGGTTTGTATTTTCTTGGGTATGGTAGGCTATTATTGGAGTATCTAACACAACTTGTCTCGATCTGTAGCTAATTTTACAGCTTCAACCAGAATGGAATGGGCCTTCGTGTGGAGTGATTAGTGTTTGGAAACTTTCATCTATCAAAAGGAAAGGTTGACCAGTGCTCTTGTGCTCAGGTTTCCAGAGGATGGGGTGATGTATGAGGTGTTTCGCGATTCACCTGAAAATGGCATAGGGTGTGTGTGTTTTCATCAGTGTTTAGTGATCTCTTATGGGACTAGGAAGTTACGTCATAGTGAGGGTAAATTTTCCTCCCATGACTTTGAGCAAGCCGCAATAGTGTTCTCATGGACGTTATGGAGGCATTACCTAATTGAGGAGCACATTTTGGTCTTCACAGATTAAAAGAGTTTGAGTCATATTATTACCTAGAGGGAAATGAACTTGTGAAAATGATGGGGGTGGAGTTTCTTCAGGAGTACAACTTCAATATGTCTTACACCGATGGTATTGTTAAAATTGTGGCCGATGCCTTTAGAAGGAAGTCACAATGGGGTGATTTTTAGGAATATGTGCATTCTTGGAATGCAATGGAGGAGTTGGCTAACCTACACCAAGATACAATGGTGGATGGTGGTATAGGTTGTCTATTTTAGAAGATAGTACAGTCCTCTCTGTTGCATCTTGTGGATAATTCTCATTGGGGAGACAAAGAGAGTTATGTGATGTGTGAATAGGTTGACCAAGGCCATTCTCCGGATGGGTGGTCAGAGGATGGTATAAATCAAATACATTTCCGATGGAAGTTGGTTTTTCCAGAGATAATTCTTGAGGGAGTTCTCTGTGATTTCCATAACTCATTCATAGTGGTATACCAAGGAGTTTCCAAAACGTACCGATGCCTGAGGCAATAGTCTTGGTGTCCCAGGGTAAAATGGGCAGTGGAGAAGTTTGTGGCAAGGTGCGTGGAATGTTTACAGGTGAAGTCTTATCATCGCATCCCATGAGGTTTTTTTAGCCTTTATATGTCCTCGAGTGGAAGTGGGAGGACATCTCGGTGGATTTCATCACATGACAACCCAGGGTTCATTGAGGTTGTGATGCTATCTGGGTACTCATAGATGGGCTGAATAAATAATCTCACTTCCCAGCGATCAAGGAGTCGAGTGTGGTGTATGTCTTAGCATGGAGATACGTGGATGAGGTGGTGCTGTTGCATGTATTTTCTAGGACCATAGTCTCAAATAGGGTTTCACGATTTACCACACGAGTATGGAAGGGATTTTAGCATGGTTTTAGCACCCTGCTATGCCAAAGTACTACTTTCCACTCCCAGATAAATGGGCAGACCTAGCGAACCGTCCATACAATGGAGGATATGAAACGAGCTTGTGTTTTAAACTTAATGGGATTAATGTAATAACATTTTCCCTTAGTAATGTATTCCTAAAATAATATTTATCACTCTACTATTGGCATGTCACCATTTGATTCGTTGTATGGGAGGTCATGGAGTTTGCCTGTGTGTCGGTCCGAGGTTGGGGAGGTAAGTGTTCTGGGCACAGAGGTTGTGTAGAGAACAACGAATAAGGTTCAACTTGTGTGTGAGAGGATGAAGTAATACCATCACTGAAAGAAGCTGTATGTCGATCTTAGGAGGAGGCCCTTGGAGATTGAGATTGGAAACCTTGTGTTCTTGAACGGTTCCCATCGATGTGGGTAGCGAAGGTTTGAAAAGGGAAGAAAGCTATATCATAGGATCATCGGGCCTTTTGAAGTGTTAGTGCGAGTCAGTGAGGTGTCATATCAGTTGTAATTCCCCCTCAGTTGTAAAGGTTCCATAATGGTTTCCATGTATCCCAGCTTCTTCAATATCTACATGATAACTCCAATGTCATTGACTGGGGAGATTACATTATAGGGGACAACACCACATATGTGAAGAAACCATTGATGATTGAGGATTTAATGTTTAATGTTCTTAGAGGATGATCCCTCCCATTGGTTTGTGTTTTGTGGTGGCACATTGGCCTCAAGGAGAGTTATTGGGAGCGAGAAACTCAAATTCACACCCAGTACCCATATCTTTTTCGAGTTTCTATTCTGAGCCTTCCTTGATGTTCTTTTTTTGTGACCTTTTGTGATGTAATGAAGACCTTGTTAGTTTATGAGATGATTTTATTACATACATTGTGAATTATTATGAAAAATATTAATATGTGGGGAATGGAGAACCTTATTCCAAATCAAGATGCATCAGTGCATATGCGATTAAACCTATGTGGGTGAGTTAGTTCCACCCAAATTGGATAGTATCTTGACATGGAGTGCAACACCACGACCCTAGTTACCCATAATCGGTGCATTATTACTTAATATTGGAATGATCACAATTAAATCATTTCACTAAAGACCAATCATCTTAGTATTATTGGAAAAGAGATTCATATATAAGATCAACATTACAACTTGAAAAGAAATAAAATGAAAATTTATTCCATTAGAAACATCCATGCCTCCATGATTATGCCTGAATGTCACTCATAACTATCCTCTACATAACCTGGAAAATTGAAACATAAAAAATGGGTGATCTCAAACGCTCAGTAAGGGTAAGAAATACAGTGGAAGATAACATAAATATTAAGAATGTTGAATAATTAAAACCACATGCCTTTACAAATAATAAACATAAATAATCTTATTCCAAGAATATGAGATGAGTAAATAATACCACAATAAAACATAATCATGGGTATTTTACTAGTTTTATGACCACATGAACCATCAATATTATTTTCAAAATGAGAGAATGTATAATGCCAGACATTATGGAACAATTTGTCAAGGCCTCGACCAAGACGTCCAAAAATGATTAAGGCCTTGGCCCAAACCATATCTCAAATTTGGAAAGGCCTCAGCCAATTCCATGTGTATTTGTGTCATTAGACCTACTGATGCATCGAGAGATCTATAGTGGACTCCACCCATCACATTCTAAGTCCAATACATTCCTCATTCGAAAAGGATGAAATATAACATAAACATTCGTATTAAAACAAGCATAGGAAATGTTAATAATTTAACCAGAAACCATGATTGGGATAAAAATAACCCATACAGAGCCAAACATATCATAAAAACATTAGTACAATATGTAATAATTGTATCATAATGAACCGAATTCAAACACGTATAAAATCCATCAATGGATGTTGATATAGATGAAATCGAAACTGTTGAGATAAATATCTCTTTATTTTTTTTGAAATTTTTTAATGTTACATAATTTTAAAAGAAAACATTTATTTTAAAAATATTCTTATAATATTGTAAAGGAAACTTTGATGATGTTATAACAGCGAAGAATAACTGCACATGCTGTATAAGATAAGGAAAACATTCTTACCTAAATTTTTTCGAAGAGGTCGTAAAGTACCTTGTTTGGAAAATGACTGCAAGATTCCATTCAAAAAATATAAGTTCAAATAAGGTTATAATGACATTAAATCATTGTATAGTAAATAGTAAAAATATTTTGATATACATTTATAAGAAACATGGATGTGGATGATAAAGAGGTCTGAGTATATACTTAGGTAAAAACAACATCGGATAATAAAGAGATTGTAGAATTAACCCTTACCTTGTATTTTTCCATGGTCGAAGGTAGGTTAACCTCCTGTATATTAGTGAAATAATTTTTATTAAATTATTCATGAACTATATACATTAATATGATATCATATATGATCTTCTAATATAGGGTTGTTAATAATATTTTAGTATTATCGTCGTTTTGGTTGTTAACTAATTCATTTTCCTTTATATGATTTGTTATGTAAGTAATGTTTTTTATGGATAGGACGTATCTTATTCATATTCATAATTATATTAAGTCTTTAATCTCCATTTTTAATCATCAAATGAATATTATTCTTGAATTGATACGATGGGGAATGAATCTCATCGTGTTCATTGAGAGAGTAATTGTACGTATGCACGAGCAACAATTTCATACTTTGGATATTAAAAAAATATATAATTGGATGGTATATCATATATACAGAATAATTATCATGTTATATTTATTATTTAAATAAATTATACTTCATTATTATACCCATCAAAATAATAATGTATTGAATAACAACAACATGACGATGTGGAGATGGTAATCCATACGTAAACATGTATGGTGACATGTCATTCAAAGGATGAATATAATAATAAATATGGTTATAAATAATTTATAATAACATTAAAATATATAGAAGATAATGGAGTTATTATTTTATAATAGAAACAAAAATGAAATAGGAAGTGTAAGAATAACGGAGCGTGAAATAGGTGATAAAATATTTAACTCTTCTTCGTGTTATTCCTTTTGATTTGATCCAAAGGGATCTATAGGTTGGCTCTATGACTAATGGAAGGTATTAGGAATGAAGGGAGGATAGTAGTGAGGATATTTGGGTAGGGGTAGGCTGAGAAAAATGGCTTTGAAGGTTTGAATTTGAGAGAAGGGGGAGTTCCCTTTTATAAGAGGGTTAAGGGGCACCTTAGGAAAAGATTGAAATATTATTTAATAATAAAATAATTATCTGTTTTTAATTGCTCAAAAATTAATTATTTAATATATAAGTTAGGGATGGGTCAAAAATCGCTCAACCAATAGGTTTTAAGAAGGTTTTGGTATAAGGACCCAGCCTTAAACCTTACTTAATATTGAATTAAATGAATAATTCACATTGAGGATCTTTTCATGGTTTGGAGTTTTAGAGAATTAGGACATAACTATTACATATCAAAATATTACACAGATACATGGAATCTAAAAAAATGTCATGTCTACTTTCGTGTTTATGATTGCATGAATTCTCCTTGATCCCATCCATGACCCTATTCCACATTATTTCCTGTGAAAAACATTTCAAAAAAACTTGGGGTGAGCATACAAAGCTCAGTAAGGGATACACAAAGAAAGAAAACTATTAGTTTTTTAAAAAATCAAGTAAACCATGAATTATTTATCAAAGTAACACTTTTCACCTTTATAAAGTAGTAAAATCTCTTCACTGAATAAAAGATCATTACTTACCCTTCTGTAACCAAAATATTACCATAAAACCCATATAAAGAACACATAACATATAATGGTAACTTGTGACATAAACATACTTAAATGGAATAACCATACTATCGACTTCCACACATATCACTATATGGAATAGCCATATGGCCAACTTCCATACCCAATGCATTGGAGGTTATAACGTAACCACCCGTCCTGGTATTCACGGCACCACCCGTCATATGGTTTATCACGTAACCACCCGTCAAATTTCCAAGTACCATTATAAAATCATAAGACATGAAACAAATATAATGGAAGGAAAACATTTCCACATTTCGATCACAATATATCACATAAATATATCGACATAACAAATCCATTATAAAAACCATTTTCAATACCAAAATAAAAGAAAAGAAAAACTTGGTATTTATTTTTCATTTAAAAAAATGTTATGGATTATAGAGGAATCGAAAACTCAAATAATGGTCATGGTGGCGGAGAAGTTGTTGTCGCCGCATATGTACGAAAAAAAGGCATTCCCTTTTGTCGTTTAGTAAAAATTCTTCATATAAAAATATTCCTATTGAATAAATGTAAAAGTCAAAGGGTTTTATACACCGTATAAAGGAATGTTGTGTATAGAACAAAATATGCCTCAATGAAAGGAGATTGAGATGAGGTCCCTTACCTTGTGTCTGACGTGGCATGATTGCTCTTTAATCTCCTGAATAATAAACTAAAGTGAATTTCTACTGGCTTGAGAACCTTTTTCAAGCTTATTATTCATTTTATATCACTTTTTTCCATGTTATAAACATTATGTAATCATTTAGGTTAATAATGATTGTTTTTTCGATATTTGGTTCTTAAGTCGAAAGTGGACATCTTACAATTACATGTTGTCCATGTGGTCAAAGGTTCATTATATACAGAATGATATTGATGATTTGGATATAATATTATCATATATATACATAATATACATGTATTTATAATAGTATATAACATTTAGAGGTAATAAATGAAATGCACCATTCATGTAGACGGTAAGCCGTACGTACGCATGAACGCTACTTTCATTTCTATTTCATATTTAATGGAGTGAAATCATAATGATATAAAGATTTATTGTAATTTATGTATAATATCATTTTTAATATCATTAACTCCTTCCTTTATACGTCCCACGTATGGAATTAACGAATCAAATCACTTTGAGGGGGCGGTAGTCCGCACTTTCTAAAATGAAATTATCATGTCTACCCATAATAGAAACCATAAAGGTATACCACAAATGAAAAATAAAGAAGAATAATGAAAACATAAACATAATATATATCATATATAAATAGAGTGACATCTTAATGGCCTCCATTAAAGGTGTTAAAAGAAGATTGAACAATCATTGTTACGTGAGGCAGAAATTCGCAAACCACAGAAACATTATGTTCTTTAACCATTAGACGAAGGTGTGTGTAAGTGTTGCTCAAATACATCTCATAAAAACATTCTAGAATATTGAAGATTCTTGTTTTGTTACAAAATAAAGGAATAAAAATATTTTAGAGGGTTGGAGAAGAAAAATAAAACAAAATAACACTAGTGAAGAAGTTACCTTAAAATAGGGTAACTCCTCTAGGTTTGAACCAAAAGGGTTCATTAAAGAGAAATATACCCAAGGTAAGTCTTCTAGGATGAGGAGAGGGATTTTTAGAGATAACATGAGCAGAGCCTGGCCGAACCGAAAGCTTTAGAGGTTAGGGTATGGAGGTAGAGGTGGGGGGCTTTTATAAGAGGATAGGATGGGAACTCTTGGATAGTTAAGAAAAGATACTTTATTATAAAATGTTTTTCGGATACAAAAGGTCCCAAAATTATAAATTTAGAGTATAAGGTGATAAGGGTTAGAAATCCACCCATCCAATAGGTTTTTTACAAGTTTTGGTCATAGATTTTACATTATCGTTTCACTTTATTTATATCGTTAAATAATTAGGTAATCGCTGCATCATCATGGTGTCATAATAATTTAATTTATATAATGTTTAAAAATAATAAAAAAACATTAATGATGTAGGAAATATTTTTATCTTTCAAATGAATATTTATAGTCAAAATTATGACTTTTATAACCCCATGTAAAAATTGTTTTAGAAAAACAATACATGTTAGTGACATTTTTATTTTAACTTTAAATAAAACGTTAATAATATCATTTTCCTACCAAAGTGGCTCCATGGGGTACCCAAGTTGACCCATGTATTTTCTTGGCCGTCCATAACACATAAAATAAGGGTAGGACATGTGTCTATGTCATTTCATATTATTAAAACATTATTTTTTCCTTAAATTACCCTAATTACCTCGAATCGTGATTAATAATCTTAAAAGTTACTATTCAACAAAAATTATTTTAATCCCACTGAACAACATTTTAAGTCCTAATTATAACCATGTATGTAGAAATTTTGAAAATCAAATCACAGAAGTGGTAAAGTTACATTTAAACAAAAAATCTGTTTTTTTTTACTGCCACTTAGTGGTTTCACTATTCATCAGAAATTGCAGTTTTTCAGAAAAATACCAAAAATTCAACCTAAGCTATATTTTATATTCTGAATTAAAAAATGAAGTCTATTTTACAAAATTGAAAACAAATAATTTTCATTAATTATTTTAATAATTAATTCCCGCTGTCAAAACAAATAGCGTGTTTTTATGAAATAGTATGTATCAAAAGATTGACACTAGTTTAAGTACAATTTCAAAGTGAAATTAATTCCAATGACCACAATTGGATTAATTGGTAAAAATATATTCTAATTTAATATTAAAACCAATTAAAAATATAATATAATCATATAAATAAATTAGATTGAAAAGAGGTTTTGAATTAAAATACAACATTTTTCACTATTCATTAAAAAATGATCTTTATCGGAAAAATACCAAAAATTTACATAAATTTTTTTTGATGTCCCGATTATAAAGAAGAGTTTTATTTGGTCCAATAGAATGTATAAGAGTGACCAAAACTATATTTATAGAGGGTTCTCCATCAAAAGGTGATAGTTCGACCTTTTA
Source organism: Viscum album (assembly GCA_963277665.1). Lineage (NCBI taxonomy): Eukaryota > Viridiplantae > Streptophyta > Magnoliopsida > Santalales > Viscaceae > Viscum > Viscum album. Next base: position 1,356,568,218 of record OY728120.1, read on the forward strand.
GTGAATGTTAGAGTATCTATGCCTAAAATTGAATTCCATTCTTATTTTAAGCCTTTATCTTCTATTGGATAAATGTAAAAACATTTAAAAAACATATATAATCATATTTTAGTTATTTCTATTCATTCTCGCCTGTACAACGACTATGTATTAACTACCATATAAAAATATTATTATATTACAAGTGTTTAACGTAAGATTTCAAAGAAACTCATTGTTGCATATCGGGTATGCTATCGAACATAGAAACCCCTTTAATGTAAAATTTATATTTAATTCGCAAAAATTAATAAATATGAAAATGATTTATTCTTTATTTAATTGGTATGTTACATCCTTCCCTCCTTTTGGGAATTTCTTCTTCACAATTTTATTCACTTATCAAAATAAGTGGGGGTATTTATACCTCATAGAATTTTCAGATTCCCACGTTGCCTCATCAACCATATGGTTTTTCCATAAAACCTTTACCTGGTGAATTACCTTATTCTGCAACACTTGCTCTCTCCAGTCAAGAATCTGGACTGGTTGTTCTTAATAAGATAGATTCTCTTCCAAGTGGACTACCTCTGGGCTCAAAACATGAGATGGATCTACCATATAATGTCTCAACATCAAAACATGAAAAACATTGTGTACATGAGATAAACTCTGAGGTAATTCCACTCTGTATGCAACTGATCCAACATTATCTAGAATTTCAAATGGTCCATTATACCATGGACTCAGCTTTCCTTTCTTACAAAATAACAGCACACTTTTCCATGGTGATACTCTAAGAAAAACATGATCACCTACCTCGAAAGATATATCCTTCCTCTGGTTGTCTGCATAACTTTTATGTCTGCTCTGAGCTGTTCTGATGTGTTTCTGAATCACCTGAACTTTTCCTGCCTGCTCTTCTACCAATTCTAGTCCCATCAACTTCCTTTCACCTACTTCATCCCAAAAATCCGATGTTCGACACCGCTTCTCATATAATGCTTCAAACGGAGCCATCTTTATACTGGAATGAAAACTGTTATTATATGAAAACTTAACCAAAAAAGATGTTGGTCCCAACATTCCTGATGATATATAGGGAAAGAACGTAGCATATCCTCCAAGGTCTGAATTGTTCGTTCTGACTGCCCATCTGATTGCGGATGAAAAGATATACTAAAATTTAATTAAGTACCCAATGACTTTTAAAGGCCTTTACAAAATTTATATGTAAACCTGGGATCACGATTAGATACATTGGAGAGGGGAACCCCATGAAACCTGACTATCTCTTTAAAAAACAACCGAGCATGTTGATCTAGAGACAATGTATCTCTACTAGGAAGGAAATGATCATATTTATTCAATCGATCAATAATAACCCAGATTGCATTATAACCTCGAGATGTCCTCGGTAATCCCACAACAAAGTCCATGGATATATTTTACCTTTTCCACTCTGGCATTAGTAATGACTGCAGCATCCCTTTCAGTAATTGCCACTCCGCTTTAACCTGCTGACATGTCAAACACTTCACACTAAAATTGGCAATATCTCTTTTCATTCCATCCCACCAGTAATACTCCCACAGATCTATGTATATCTTAGTACTGCAAGGATGAATTGAAAACGGGGAACTATGAGCCTCACATAACAACTCACCCTTCAACTATGAATCACAAGGCACAAATAATCTCTTCCCATACCTCAAAACACAATCATTATCAAGGTTAAAGACAGGCAAATTACCCTTCTGAACTTGCTCTACCTTTTTCAGAAATCCACTGTCTTTCTTCTATGCTTGCTTAATTCTATCTGATAGGGATGATCTCACTGACACCTGAAACAAAACAGAAGAACTTTCTGCACCAACAAATTCTATGCCAAAGTTCATCAAATCAAAAACCAAAGGATCTCATTCCAAATATATCATGGTTAATGAAGAAATAATTTTTCGACTCAAATCATCAGCCACTTTATTTGATTTTCTTGGATGGTAATGAATTGTACATTGATAATCCTTGATTAATTTCATCCATCTCCTCTATCTCATGTTCAATTATTTCTGAGTGAATATATACTTTAAACTTTTGTGATTAGTATATATTTCACACTTTACTCCATAAAAATGATGCCTCCAAATTTGCAAAGAAAAAACAACAGCAGCTAATTCCAAATCATGTGTAGTGTAATTTACCTCATGTGTTTTCAACTGACGTGAAGCATAAGAAAATACCTGATCATTCTTCATTAGGACGCAACCAAGTCCTTTCAAAGAAGCATCACTGTAGATAACAAAATCACCATTCCTGGAAGGAAGTGCCAAAACTGGAGCATTCAGCAATCTTCGTATCAACTCCTGAAAACAATCATCACATTCTTTTGTCCAGATAAACTTAACACCCTTCCGAGTTAGCTTAGTCATTGGACTAGATAACCATGAAAAAATTTCAACAACCCTTCGGTAGTAACCTTCCAAACCAAGAAAACTACGGATATCAGTTACATTTGTGGGTCTCGTCCATTCTTCAACAACTTTTGTTTTTGCAGGATCAACATTTAGGCCATTTTTTTAAACAATGTGACCAAGGAAAGAAATTTGTTATAACCAAAACTCACACATTCTGAATTTTCCAAACAGTTTATTTTTTTAAAGGTTTTCAAGATAACCCTTAAATGACTTTCATGCTCCTCTTTACTTTTAGAAAACACTAAAATATCGTTAATGAAAACAATCACAAACTTATCCATGAACTCATGGAAAATTCTATTCATAAGGTCCATGAATATAGTAGGAGCATTGGTTAACCCAAAAGGCATAACTAAAAATTCATAATGGCCATATCTAGTACGGAACGCAGTCTTCGGAACATCTTCTTCTTTTACATTGAACTGATGGTACCCCAACCTCAAGTCAATCTTCCAAAAATATTGAGCTCTCTGGAGCTGATCAAACAAATCATCAATATGAGGCAAAGGATACATGTTCTTAATAGTAATGTTTTTCAAGGCTCTATAATCAAAACAAAGTCTCATTGAGGCATCTTTAGTTTTAAAAAACAAGACAGGATCACCCCATGGTGATGTGCTAGGTAGAGTGAAACCTTTATCTAATAACTCCTGCAATTGCTTCTTTAACTCTAAATGTTTAACTTGAGCCATTCGATAAGGGGGTTTTGAAATTGGCTTATAATCAGGAACTAATTCAACAGTAAATTCAACTTCTCAATCATGAATTATACCAGGCAACTCATCAGGAAAAACATCAAGATACTCATTTACCACAGGCACATCATTAATCTGAACAGTTCCTTTATTTTCAATAACATGTGCAAGGTAACATTCATTTCCATATTTTACTAGTTTCTCAACTTCCTGATATGTTATCAAAACCAAGGGTTCATTCCTGTACACAAACTAAAAATCTTTCTGAAAAGAAACGATTTTTTCTCTGCAGTCAATCTTTGCATGATAAACAAAAATCCAATCCATGCCCAAAATAACATCAAACTCTACTAGAGAAAAAACAATAAGGTTTGATGGTAGATTATTTCCGCACACAAGGATAGGAAGTTTCTTATAATTTCTTTTTCCCTCAACGTTCCCTCTGGGTGTTTTTACCATAAGTTCAGGAGTCATATCATGAGATGATATTTACAATTTACATGAAAACATCTAAGAATAGAAAGAATGTGTAGACCCTGAATCAAAAAACACATTGGCATTATCTGAACAAACAAACAGTGTACCTGATATTACTTCATTTGATGGCCCAACATCTGCTGATGTAGTTGCAATGGATTTCACCACCCATTTATGCTTTTAGTCTGGCTGCTTTTCCTCAGTTGAGTTCTTCACTAGACACTCATTTGAATAATGACCCATTTCATTACTCTTAAAACATCTTACCGTTGTCTTTTCATTTCCTGCTTGATCATCTTCCTTATAGTTACGAGCAATATGACCCGACTTACCACACCAAAAGCACTTTCCAGACTTGGATAAATATTATCCAGGATGCATTTTACCACACTTCTCACAGGATGGATATTTGGTTTTCTTACCTCCTTGCTTCTTTGATGAATTCATCCATTTTTCCTGCCAACTGGACCTCTTATTCTATTGTTTGTCAAAGAACACATGATCATCGGAAAACTCCCTTTCCACCTTCTCCGCACATCGAACAAGTTTTTCACAACTTTTGAAATCATGAGAAGCTAAACACCTTCGATACATTGCCTTTAACCCTGAGTAAAACGGTTGATTTTACTATCAAGATCTCATATTAAATTTGGAGCATACCTTGCTAGTCGAGGGAACTTTGCTTCATAAGCAGCCACTACTCAGCATCCTGCCCAATTCTAGGATTTGTTTTTCCATCCAAAGATGAACCACCTTAGGAAAATATTTCTCAAGAAACATACCTTTGAATTTTTCCCAGTGAAGATCATCAATCTCGTCACTATCCATGATATTTTTCATCATCGCCCACCACTGATCATCTTCATCTTAAAAACGGTAAACATAAAGACTATCCTTTTGATGTTTTGAACACCCCATGTCATCAAAAATCTTCTCTAGTTCTTTAATCCACACTTCAGCTAGCACAGGGTCAGATAATCCTCTGAATGATGGGGGATGTTGCCTCATGAAATGTTACACCACTAACATTTTCCTCTATGGTTGATCTGGATGATCTCGTGCATGGATACCACAACCATTTATATCCTGAGTGAACTATGCCATTACTGCAACAAACTGTTCACTTCCAATTCAGACCATCTCTGGTTGCGGATTTGGAAGGTTGTCTTCCTCCTGATGTAGTCCCAACATAGCTTCTTTGTTTCCTCTGTGGAAAACCATTCTAAACACAGAAATATCTTAGTTGATGCAACATAGTAATCTTTAAATGATATATCATTTAAATCATACCATAAATTAACTTATAATTTAACAATTTTCTAACTCTTAAAGTTGTCTAAACTGACCTTTGATACCAACTATAAGGCTCTGGCCTTAAACCAAAATTAATATTGAATTAAATGAATAATTCACATTGAGGGTATTTTCATGGTTTATTGTTTTAGAGAATTATGACATAACTATTACATCTCAAAATATTACATAGTTGAAACTTCTACAATGTCACATTATTTTACAAAACATGGTCTTTAAAAAAAGAGTCATGTCTAGTTCCATGTATAAGACAGCATGAATTTTCTTTGATCCCATCCATGACCCTATTCCACATTATGCCCTGTGAAAAACATTTCAAAAAAACTTGGGGTGAGCATAAAATGCTCCGTTTGGGATACACAAAGAATAAAAACTGTTAGTTTTTTAAAACATCAAGTAAACCATGAATACTTTATCAAAGTAACACTTTTCACCTTTATGAAGTAGTAAAAACTCTTCATGGAATAAATGATCATCACTTACCCTTTTTTAACCAAAATATTACCAGAAAACCCATATAAAGAACACATAACATATAAAGGTAACTTGGGACATAAACATACTCAAATGGAATAACCATACGGTCGACTTCCACAAGCATCACTAGATGGAATAGTCATACGGCTGACTTCCATACCCAATGCCTTGGAGGTCATAACATAACCACCCGTCCTGGTATTCACGACACCACCCGTCCTATGGTTTATCAAGTAACCACCCATCAAATGTCCACATACCATTATAAAATCATAATACATAATAAAATATAATGGAAGGAAAACATTTTTACATATCGATCACAGTATATCACATAAATATATTGACATAAAAAATCAATTATAAAAACCGTTTTCAATACCAAAATAAAAGAAAAGTAAAACATGGTATTTATTTTTCATTTAAAAACGTTATGGCTTGTAGAGGAATCTGAAACTCAAATAATGGTCACGACGGCGGAGAAGTCGTTGTCGCCTCATACGTACGACAAAAAGACATTCCCTTTTTTCATTTTGTAAAAATGCTTCATATAAAAAGATTACTTATGAATAAAAGTAAAAGTAAAAGGGGTTTATACACCGTATAATAGAAGGTTGCGTATAAAACAAAATATGCCTCAATGAAAGGAGATTGAGACGAGGTCCCTTACCTCGATCCGACGTGACTCGATTGCTCGTTAATCTCCTGAATAATAAACTGAAGATAATTTCTACTTGCTTAATAACCTTTTCCAAGATTATTATTCTTTTTTATAACACTTATTTCCATGTTATAGACATTATTTAATCATTTAAGTTAATAATGTTTGTTTTGTCGATATTTGGTTCTTAAGTCGAAAGTCGACTTCTTACAATTACATGTTGTTCGTGTGGTCAAAGGTTCATTATATACAAAATGATATTCATGATTTAGATATCATATATATCATATATATCTAGCATATACATGTATTTATAATAGTATATAACATTTAGAGGTAAGAAATGAAATGCACCGTTCATGGAGACTGTAAGCCGTACGTACGCATGAATGGTACTTTCATTTCTATTTCATATTTAATGGAGTGAAATAATAATTATATGAAGGTATATTATAATTTCAGTATAATATAATATATAATATCATTAACTCCATCCTTTATACATCCCACGTATGGCATTAACGAATCAAATCACTTTGAGGGGGCGGTAGTTCGCACTTCCCAAAATGAAATTATCGTGTTTACCCTTAATGGAAACCATAAAGGTATACCACAAATGAAATATATAGAATAATAAGGAATACATAAACATAATATATTTCATATATAAATAGAGTTACTTCTTAATGGCTACCATTAAAGGTGTTAAAAGAATATTGAATAATCATCGTTTCGTGAGGCAGAAATTCACCAACCACAGAAACAATATGTTCTTTAACCATTAGACGGGGGTGTGTGTAAGTGTAGCTTGAATACTTCTCAAAAAAAACATCCTAGTATATTTAAGATACTGGTGTTTTTACAATAGAAATGAATAAAAATATTTTAGAGGGTTGTAGAAGTAAAATAAAACAAAAGAACACAAGTGAAGACATTACCTTAAAATCGGGTAACTCTTCTTGGTTTGAACCAAAAGGGTTCCTTGAAGAGATTTCTACCCAAGGTAAGGCTTATAGGATGATTAGAGGCATGCGTAGAGATAAAATTAGCAGATCTTGGCAAACCAAAGGCTTGATAGGTGTGGGTAATTAGGTAGAGGTGGGGGCCTTTTATAAGAGGAGAGGAGAGGTACTCTTGGAATGTTAAGAAACGATACTTTATTATAAAATGATTTTCAGATAAAAAAGGTCCCATAGTTATAAATTTCTAGGATATGGTGATAAGGGTTCAAAATCCACCCATCTAATAGGTTTTTTACAAGTGTATGTCTTAGATTTTACAATATCGTTTCATTTTATTTAAATTGTTAAATAATGAGGTAATCGATGCAGCATTATGGTGTCATAATAATTTAATTTATTTAATGTCTAAAAATTATAAAAAAAACATTAATGATGTAGGAAATCTTTTTATATTTCCAATTAATATTTATAGTCAAAATTATGACTTTTATAACCCCATGTAAAAATTGTTTTAGCAAAACAATCCATGTTTGTGACATTTTTATTTTAACTTTAAATAAAACGTTATTAATCTCATTTTCCAACAAAAGTGGCTCCATGGGGTCCCCAATTTTACCCATGTATTTTCATGGTCGTCCATGACACATACTATAAGGGTAAGACATGTGTCTAGGTCATTTAATATTATTAAAGCATTATTTTTTTCCTTAAATTACACTAATTACCTCTAATCGCGATTAATAAACTAAAAAGTTTCTATTCACCAAAAATTATTTCAATACCATTGAACCAAATTTTACTTCCTAATGAAAACCATTTATTTTGAAATTTTGAAAATCAAATCACAGAAGTGGTAAAGTTTCATTTATACGAAAAATCAGTTTTTTTTAATGCCACTTAGTGGTTTCACTATTCATCAAAAATTGAGGTTTATCTGAAAAATACGAAAAATTCACCCTAAGATATATTTGATATTCCGAATTCAAAAATGATTTCTATTTTAAAAAATTAAAAACATATAAGTTTCATTAATTAATTTAATAATTAATTGCTGCTGTCAATACAAATACCGTGTTTTTATGAAACAGTGTGTATCAAAAGATTGACACCAGTTTATATCCGATTTCAATGTGAAATTAATTCTAATGACCACAATTGTATTAAATGGTAAAAATATATTCTAATTAAACTTTAAAACCAATTCAAAATTTAATCTAATCATATAAATAAATTATATTAAAAATAGGTTTTGAATTAAAATACAACATTTTTCACTATTAATTAAAAAATGAACTTTATCGAAAAAATACCAAAAAATTTCAAAAAGTATATTATGATGTCCCGATTATAAATAAGAGTTTTATTTGGTCAAATAAAATGTATAAGAGTGAAGAAAACTATATTTAATTATGGTTCACCATCAAAAGGTGATAGTTCGACCTTTTTGTGAATATTAGAGTATTTATGCCTAAAATTGAATTCTTTTCTTATTTTAAGCCGTTATGTTTTATTGGATAAATGTAAAAACATTTAAAAAACATATATAATCATATATTAGTTATTTCTATTCATTCCCGCCAATACAACGACTACGTGTTAACTACCATTTAAAAAATATTATTATATTACTAGTGTGCCACGTAAGATTTCAAAGAAACTCATTGTTGCGTATCGAGTACGCTATCGAACATAGCAACCCCTTTAACATAAAATTAATATTTAATTCCCAAAAATTAATAAATATGAAAATTATTTATTCTTTACTTACCTAGGATGTTACATCTGGTCTCTATATTATCCTTATCTTCTAGATTTATGTCTTAGTTAAATAGATTGACATTTACCATGTCACTTTTTATTTTTATGTTATATGGTTAATAATCCTACTATAAACTACCATGAGAACACCAAGTAGTTAATTAATGACATATATAGTAGTATTTAATCCCTTTGTCTTATCCATAAATTTTTACGAATAGAATACCAATTAATAATTTAATATTTGTTTTAAAAATTTATTTTGTGTCAATGTTGACACTATTTGGTATTTTGTTTTTTATAAATTTCTAACCAAATTATTACTTCAAAAACAATTAATTTAATCAATTATAACATGTAATTTTAACATATAGAATAATTTTAATTCATAAAAAGTCTCAAATTTCATTTATTTTGGTATTTATAATATCAATTATTTTAATATTTCATTATTAAGGTAATTATTAAATCCTCATTATGTCATACATAAATTAAATTATACAATGTCTAAAAATTATAAATAAAATAAAATTATGTATGAAATCGTTTTATCATTATAATGAATATTTTTAGTCGAAATGATATCATATAAAACCCTATGTAAAACGTTTTTTACTAAAATATATATGCTTATGTCATTTTTGTATTTACTTTAAATTAATTAATATAAACTGTCATTATCACATACAAGTGGCTCCATGGGGTCCGAAAATCGACCAAAGGATGCCCATGGTCAGATATGTATCATCCAATAGGGTTAGAACACGAGTTAGGGTAATTTAATATTATTATAATATAATGTTTTACCTTATTTATTAGATTTACCCTTTAACAATAAGAAATAAAACATTTACCAAAGTAATTATTCATAATGTCTAAAAATAAAGGTTACCTATTTACACAATTTGGACTTCCTTTTTCTAAATATTGAATCAATTTTTCAAAATTCAAAACATAGAAGTTACAGAAATTAATTTATAATTAATTTTCATTGTCAAAACAAAATGCCTGTTTTTAAGAAAAAATTACTATCGAAATATTGAAAATTGATTATGTCCAGTTTAAATATGAAATTATGTCCAATGACCAACATTAATTAAATTGTAAAATTGTAGTCTAATTTTACATAAAACCCACTACGTAGTATAATTTATCACTATAAATTATTTTGATTAAAAAATTTGTTTTTAATTAAAATTCTGTATTTTTCACTATTCATAAAAAACTAAATGTTTTCAAAAAATTATAAAAAATTCACCCAAAGATAATTTTGATATTCTAAACCCAAAAATTAATTCAACATTGAATGATAAAATTGATAAATTTTCAAAAAGTGGGTATTAGTATTCATAATGACTAGTTTGATTGGACACGATGTGTTAGAATCTCGAAGTTGCGTACAACGTAATCTATTGCATTATTCAAAGGGAAACAAACCGCATAAGCTTTTTGTGTTACATTCTCCCCTACAAATAATTTTGTCCTCGAAATTTCTAAAATATTATGCATAAAAGGATTCTGGTGATTCTTTATCATATGTTCCTTAGGTTCCCACGTTGCCTCTTAAATTTTTTTTCTCTATAGATATTTTACTAGACAAGTCAATCGGTATCTCAACACATGTTCTCTTATATCACGAATCCTGATAATATCTTTGCAATAGGACAGATTGGGTTCCAGTTCTAATTCCTCATAGGTGAGTAAATGCATTGGGTCAGGCATGTATTTTCTCAAAATAGATATGTCAAAGACATCATGATCTTTGTAGAGACTTTGCGGCATTTCCAAACGGTAATCTACAGCCACAATTCGTTCTAGAATTTTGAATGGTCCAATGTACCTAGGACCCAATTTACCCTTCTTATCAAATTGTATAATTCCCTTCCAATGAGATACTTTCAAGAAAACATTATCCCTTTCCTGAAATTCCAAATCATTCCTTCGTTTATCAGCATATCCCATCTTCATACTTTGAGCTGATTTCATGTTGGTTTATATTAGCTTCACATTTCCATTGTTTCATCAACAAGTTCTAGTTCTATGAGTTTCCTTTCTCCATCATCATCCCAACAAGTTATTGTATAACATCTCTTTTCTTTTAATGCTTTATAAGGTAAAATATGAATATTTGAATGAAATCTATTGTAATAGGAAAATTATACTAGATGTAAATATTTATCCCACCTACCTTGAATGTCTAGTGAGAAAGATCTCAAAATGCCTTCTATGGTTTGAATAGTGTGTTCAGATTTTCCTTCATTTTGATGGTGGTTGGCAGTGCTCAAAGGAAGTTTAGTAACAAGGGATTTCTAAAGAATTTTCTATAATATAAATGTAAAACATGGATCACAATCAGAAACAATCGATAAAGGTACTCCTTGAAGTCTTACCAATTCGTTAATATACAGTCTTAATTAACATTCAAGTGGTAAATCTTCTCTTATAGCAGGAAAATGTTCATGAATTGGTAAGACAATCCACAATGACCCATATTGAATCATTCCTTTTAGGAGTATTTGGTAATCCCATGATGAAGTCCATCATAATATTATCCCATTTCCACTCAGGCATGGGTAAAGGTTTCATGACTCCTCTAGGTTGTTTCCTTCCAGCATTCAATTATTGAGAAACCATACAACTTGAACAAAATTTGTACTCTCCCTATTCATGTTTTCCAAAAAAAATGTTCCTTCAAATCTCTATACATCTTGGTAATCCTAGGGTGTATAGAGAAATTGGAGCTTTGAGCATCATCTAAAAATTCCCTTTTCAGATCAAGTATATCGGGAACAAAAAGTCTCTTCCCAAATTTGAAAATCCCATCTTCATATACGAATTAGATTAATCTCCCACAGTTTACAAATTTAATCTTCTTTTGAAATTTCTCATCATCGGCCTAGGAACTTTTTATCCTTTCAAGTAAAGATGAATTGGAACCCATTTGAAAAAATCATTGATGTTTCACCTTCCATGGTTATTCCCATATCCGTATTTACTAGATCCATGAAAATATGATCCCTTTTAACTCTAATCTTGTTCTAAACTCCGTGATCCTTTCTGCTCAAAGCATCTTCCTATTTATTTTCCTTCCTCGGGTGGTAGTGTTTCATGAAATCATAATTTTTGAGTAGTTCAAGCCATCTCCTTTGCCTCATGTTGAGTTCCTTCTGGGAGAAAATATATTGCAATCTGTTGTGATCAGTATAAATCTCACATTTTTCACCATAGGTACAGTGACACAAAATAATTAAAGAAATGATTACAATTTCTAACTCTAGATCATGAGTATTATAATTTTTCTCATGAAATTTTAGTTGTCTTTTTGCATAGGCAATAAATTTATCATTCTTCATAAGGACACAACCAATTCCTTTCATTGAAGAATCAATATAAATAACAAACCCATAATTCCCTAATGGTAGATTCAACATATTATAATTGACTAATCCTCTATTTAGTTATTATAAAAATTATTCACACTCTTTTGTACAAACAAATTTTACCCCTTTATGTATGAGCTTCGTCAATGGGTTAGCCAATTGAGAAAAATTCAGGATAAAATGTCAATAATAACCAGCTAAACCAATAAAACGGCATACCTTAGTTATACTTTTCAGTGTTTCCCATTCTTGGATTTCCTTTTTCTTATAAGGATCAAAAGATATTCAATCCTTAGAGACAATATGGACAAGAAATAAATCTCCTAATGTAAAAATTCACACATGCTAAACTTCCCATATAATTCTTTTTTTCTGAGGGTTTTCAGAATGGTGCAGAAGTGATTTTCATGATTTTCATAGCTTTTTGAGTATACCTGGATATGATCAATAAACACTACAAAAAAATCATCATGATAGTCCTTGAAAACATTATTCATTAGATCCATAAAAATAGAGGGTGCATTAGTCTTCCCAAAAGGCATTACTGTAAACTAGAAATGCCCGTACTTGGTTCGAAATTCGGTTTTTGGAATGTCTTCCTTCTTCAGAAACACATGATGATATCCAGGTCGAAGGTCAATATTTGAAAAATATTGAGCTCCATGATGTTGGTCAAATAAATCATAAATGCGTGGTAGGGGATACTTGTTCATTATTGTTATTGCATTGATCCCCATGTAGTCAATGCCCAATCTCATAGATCCATCTTTCTTCATAACAAAAATAATATGGGCTCCCCATGGGGAAATAGTAGGGAGAATAAATCACTTATTAATCAATTCCTATATTTTTTTCTTTCGTTCCACTAATTTTTCAGTGTCCATTATATAAGTGGTCTTCGATATGGGCCTTGAACTACGAATTAAATCAATGGAAAAGTCAATTTATCGTTTTGGAAGATGTCATGGTAAATCTTCTAGAAACACATGTACATATTCTTGTACAATAGCTGCATCTCTATTTGAACGTTCATTTCCTCACCCAAATTTATTTAATTTTCTTACTCTATATTAATTGAATTTAGTTGATCTACATAGGGTAGATCTAGATAAGAATGAGGTGGTGACGTTTCTGTACTAAAGATAAAGTGTTCTTTATCATCGTCATCAAAAAGTATAACCTCCTTCTTCTTACAAAAAATAATTACATCATGGTCTGAAATCCTATCCATACCAAGGATTATATAAAATTCAATCATGGGTATGATGATGAGATCAGCAGATAAAGAACATTTATATGCCCTAAGGAGGACTTATTCACAACACTTGTATCAAATGATATTTCCCTTATGAGTTTTTACTAACAACTCCCTTGTTAAACCAAATTTGAAATTTCTTATTTTCTTACCAAACTAGGAAGATATGGAATAATGCGATGATCCAGAATAAAATAATGCATTGGCTAAACTTGAGGAACCCATTAAATTACCTTCCACCACATATTTCTGGGCATCAACCTCAGCAATAGTGATCGAATAAGCTTGGACTTGATCTGTTGTCCTTTTCTATGGTAACATTCTTGGATGATTAAGATATTCATTTTAATAATGTCCCATCACCCTAAAATTGTAGCATTGAACATTTTTATTGTCTTTCATTCCGTTATAATCACCATCAATATGGCCTTTCTGTCCACATTTGTTGTATACTCCTTTTCCATTTAGACAGGAACCAGGGTGCTTCCTTCCACAATTATCACAGGGTGGAAATTCAATTATCCCCTTCTTCCCTATTTACTTTTTTCCTTTCTTAGAGTGTTCATTAGATCTCTTATTCTATTTATTTTCTTTAAAGTCATAAGACATAGAGAATTCCTTTCTATCTTGATAGCACATGAGACAATATCTTTGTATGATGAGAAGGATTATGATACTAATGATTGATGGAGAAATGGTTTTAACCCATCAATGAAATGGTCTATCTTAATTCTTGGGTTACTTGTATAATCTTTAGCATTCCATGATAACCTTGTAAATTTATCTTGATACTTTGCGACATTATCATCCTCTTTTCACCTCAGAATCAGTAAATGTATTTCCTTATCCGCTCGATGGTCAAGAGGAAAGTATTTTTCTAATTTTTTTAAAACTCTATCCATTCTATATTTGATACATCATCATCATCTTTTGTGTTTTGAATCAATAACCACCATTGATCAGCATCTCCGGTGAGGTGGTAAACTACCATGACAACTTTTTCTCTTTCACTACTACCGATGTCATGGAATATTTTCTCTATAGAATTTATCAATTTCTCATCTGCTAATTTATTTGTGCCCCCATTGATCGTTGGTGTTTGTTTCCATATTAAGTGGTCTAACATTGATCCTCAACATTGTGGATCAGGGTGCTCCATATGGGTAACGTTATTATTCATAAACATTGTGATTTGTCCTAGTATGGTGATAAGCTGGCCAACAACAGTTGTATCACCAGCTCCACAATAATTATATTGAGTGGGAGGGAAATCCCTACACTGAGTGTGTGCATTGATACAGTTTTCATTCCTTCCACTAGGTTCCATTTCTAAATAATGGCATACACTAGATTAGTTTATGAATTTCAATACATAAATCCAAACATGTAAAACACGTAAAAAATTGTTAAGTTTAAAGATATAATCCATAATAATAAATATTATTTCATTGAAGAAGTATATACTCAGAAGACCTTCATAATGGTTTGTAATGAAAATGAAACTTATCCTAAGAATATCCCCTGGGAGTGTTGTAACCAAGAGTGCAGCAAGGACCATTGTCATGCACCAGTTTCTGTTCGAGTCTAGCTCAAAGCAGTGGTTTCGGGTTTTACCCCTAGGTACATCTGTGCCAGATCCGCCTCTACCTGCTCCTATCCAGATATGGATTTAAAGCATGGAAAACTCTTAAAATCTCTACAGTACCAAAATTATAGTACATTATTCTATAATAATCCTCAAAGTCTATCTTAGGGCTATGTGCTCTAATAAGAGTTTATCTAAATCAAGTTTCTAAGTATTGTACTATACTTTCTCTGATACAAAATATAATGCCCCAAACATAGTTACCTAGAGTTAGTGTATTATTACATAATATTGGAATGATCACAAAGAAATAATGTCTTGAAAGACTGATTAGTTTATTATTACTGGAAAAAAGATTCACACATAAGTTCAACGTTACAACTTGAAAAGAAATACAACCCAAATTTATTACATTACAAACAGCCAAGCCTCCTAGATTATTCCGGCAAGTCACTCATAACTAACTTCTTAATATCCTAGCAAAATGAAATATACGAAAGGGTGAGCTCAAATTATTAGTAAGGGTAAGCAATACAACAAAAGATAACCAAAATATTTAGCATGGTGAATAATTTAAATCACATGCCTTTACCAAAAATAAACATGAATAATTTTATGGAGGGAATTTGAGCTGAGTAAATAATTCCATAATAAAACATAATCTTGTGTATTCTACTAGTCGAATGACAATAGGAACCTTCAATAGTATTTTTATAATGAGGGACTGTATAATGACGGACATTCTGAAACAGTTTGTCTAGGCTTCAGCCAAGACGTCTATAAATGATTAAGGACTCATCCAAAACCATATATCAAATTGGGAATGTCCTTGGCCCATTCCAAATCTAGTTTTCTCATGAGACCAACCGATTCATCAATGAGATATAGAGGGATCCACCCGTCACTTACAAATTTCATTACATTCCTCATATGAAAAGGTTGAAATATAACATAGACATTCATATTAAAACTAGCATATGAAATGTCAATACTTTAACCATAAACCATGAATGGTAGAAAAATAACTCATCCATAATCAATCATATCTCAAAACCTACTATACAATATGGAATATTTGTATCATAATTAATCGTCTTCAAACAAGAATAAAATCCTTCAATGGATGTTAACATATATGAAATCAAAAATTTTGAGAGAAATATCTATTCCATTTTTTTAAAAACATTTAAAGTTAAAGAATTATAAAAGAAAACATTGATTTTGAAAATATTCTTATAATCTTGTAAGGTAAGATTTGACGATGTTATAACGGTGGAGAATAACTGTATCCGCCGTAAAAGTTAAAAAAAAATTCTTACCTTAATTTTGTCAAAAAGGTATTAAAATACAACGTTTGGAAAACGACTGAATGATTCCATTCAAAAAATATAAGTTCGAATATGGGTATAATGCCTTTAACTAATTTTCTAGTAAATTTTTAAATTTTGTGAAATACATTTTTAGGAAACATTGATGTGGATGATAAATAGGTCCCAGTAGATACTTACGTAAAATCAACCTCAGATAACAAAGAGGTTGTACAATTAACCCTTACCTTGTATTTTTCCTTGGTCAAGGGTAGGTTAATATTATTTATATTGGTTATATAATTGCTATTAAATTATTAAAGAACACTATACATTAATATGAAAAAATATATGATCTTCTAATATTGCTTTGTTAATAATATTTTAGTATTATCGTCGTTTTGGGTGTTAACTAATTCGTTTTCCTTTATATGATTTGTAATGTAAGAAATGTTTGTTATGGATACGATGTATATTATTCATATTCATAATGATATTAAGTCTTTATACATAATTATTAATCCTTGAATGAAAATTATCCATTAATTTATATAATGGGGAATGAATAACATCGTGTTCGTGGAGACGGTAATCCGTACGTATGCACGATCGACAATTTCATTGTATTGATAATAATGTAATATATAATCGGATGGTATATCAAATATACAAAATCATTATCCTATTATATTTATTATTTACATTATTTATAAATCATTATTATACGCATCTAAATAATAATGTATTGAATAACAACTACACCACGACGTTGAGTCGGTAATCCGTACATACGCACGTATGATGAAATGTCATTCAAAGGATGGATAGAATAATGAATATGGTAGTACCATATTTATAATAACATCATAGTATATATAATATACTGGATTTATTATTTTAGAATGGAAACAACAAATAAAGAGGAAGTGGAAGAAGAAAGGAACATTAAAGAGGTGATGAAATATTTACCACTTCTTCGGTTTCTTCCTTTTCATTTGATCAAAAAAGATCAATAGGTTGAATTTTTGACTAAAATAAGGCATATAAGATTAAGGGAGGACAGTTGGGAGGATATTTGGGCAGGGTTTGGCCATGAAAAATGGCTTTTAAGGTGCTAAGATTAGAGAAGGGAAATTGCCCTTTTATAAGAGGGGTGACAGGCACCTTAGGAAAAGATTGAAATATTATTTTATAATAAAGAAATTATCGGTTTATAATGCATAAAAATTAATTATTTAAAGGATAATGTGGTTATTGATAAAAAACTCTCAAAAAATATGTTTTAGTTAGGTTTGGGTAACTAAATTAACCGTATCTTCTAAATTTAACTCTTAGATAAATTGATTTACATTTACCATGTCTCTTTGTATTTTTATATTATATGGTTAATAAACATACTATAAACTTCCAAGAGAACACCAGGTGGTTCATTAATGACATATATAATATTATTTAAGGAATATTTATGAACCATTAATATTTAGGAATGGAATACTATTTAATAATATAATATTTGTTTTAAAACCTCTTTTATGTACATTTTGAAACTATTTGGTATTTTATTTTTTCTAAATTCATAACAACATTATTATTTCGAAAAAAATAATTTAATCAACTCTAAAATTGCATATAAAGATATAAAATTAGTGGAATCCACAAAAAGTATTAAATTACATTTATTTTGGTATTTATAATATTAATTATTTTATTATTTCATTAATAATGTAATTATTGCATCACCATTGTATCATAAATAAATTAAATTATAAAATGTCTAAACATTATAAATAAAATACCATTATGTATTAAATATTTTTATCTTTATAATTAATATTTATATTTTAAAGGATCAAATATATAACTCTATATAAAAATTGTTTTACTAAAAGATATATGCTTTTGTAAATTTCGTATTTACTTTAACTTAATTAATATAAAGTGTATTTATCAATTACATTTGGCTCCATGGGGTCCCAAAATTTCCAATGGATGCCCATAGTCAGAAATGTATTAGCCAATAGTGTTAGGACATGTGTTAGGGTAATTTAATAATATTATAATATTATTATTTTACCCTTTTTACCGGATTTTCCCTTTAACCATGGTAAATAAAATATTTACCGAAATAATTATTCAAAATGTATAAAAATAAAAGATAGCTATTTACACAATTTGGACCTCCTGATTCTAAATATGGAATCAATTTTTCTAAATTCAAAACACATAAGTGGAAGAAATTAATTTAAAATTAAATCATGTAGTAAGTACTGAAAACGTTTTTTAATAAATAATAACTATCAAAACATATACACTTGCTTATGTCCAGTTTAGACGTCAAATGATTTCCAATGACCTTAATTGAATTAATTTTCAATAATATAATCTAATTATACTTAAAACCCACTCAATAGTATAAATTATCACTATAAATTATTTTTATTAAAAAAGTTTTTTTCAATTAATATTTAGTATTTTCACTATTCATCAAAAACTGAATGTTTTCAAAAAAATACCAAAAAATCACCCTAAACTAATTTCAATATTCTGAACCCAAAAACAAATTCCATGTTGGAAGATAAAATTGTTAACATTTTAAAAAGTGGGTATTAATATTCATAACAACTAGTTTGATTGGTTGCGATGTGTTAAAATCATGAAGATGCCTACAACAAAAGCTATTACATTATTCCAAGGGAAATGTTCCGTAGAAGCTTGGTGTGTTACATGTAGGAAAGAACTATCAGATCCTTGTGTCAAGACAATGTGATCCTTGGGATTCATAGGGATATTTGGGTTGGTTTGTCCCTGAGAAGTATCTTCTATAGTATTTTTTGGGTTACTCTTGTATTCTCGCGCATGAGAACATTTTGAGAGGTATCTGATTTAATGGCCTAGACCCTCCTGGTCCATTACATTGCTTTTTTCTATTATTTGGAACACATTGGGTGTAAATCTAGAGGGAGGCATGTCAGTGGAAGGATTTCACCGTGGTGTCACCCCTCGGTGACACCAATCGTTGAAACACTGATCGGTGTGTGCCCGACTGGGGTGACATAGATCTGTGTATCCCTGATCTGTGTGAAACCGATCTATGTGTCCCTGATCGATGTGACACCGATCGGTGTGTCCCTGAACAGTGTGACACTGATCAGTTCGTCGCTAATTATTGGCACACCCAATCGGTGCCACAAGGGGCTTGTCTAGGTTTTCTTTTCACAATTTTCCCATAATTCATCCTACGTGTCTTTTAACCTTTCTAATGTTGTTTACGGACATTTTCATAACCGTAAGAAATGCTTTAATTCCCCTTAGTGTGGGGAAACCTCAAATAACACATTTTCATCTCCTTAAATGTAATAACTTAATGGACAGATGTTATGGCCACCACTCCGATGAAAATTATTAAATAAAAACTAATTTCCATATTGTGTAACTGTGAAATAGCATGGTGAAACCATGATCCTCCTTTAAAGCCAATCCAAATTCATATCCCATAACTCTAGGATCTAACCTTTTTATCGCAGATAATTATTTCATTATTATTTGTGGCTGGCTTCTTCCTTCTCCATGGTGCATTTGGAGTCCCCCTTCTCGAGTCTAGTGGTGTGAATTACTTTCCAACTAACACATAGAGTCCCAAAAGATTCTCCCCTACAAGTTGCTCATCCCCAGTTCTTGGTGCATGTAGAAAAACATCGATATTTGATCATCCTGTTAGGGATTTTCATTTATCTCTCTTTACTGGGTATCATGCGGGGTTGGTACGATAATGTTCCTACTGGGATGAACGAAACCAAACCTTAACAAAGATAATAAATAGGCATTTAATGAATGATGGGGTGTTTTGATGATGTTGATATACTCATTACCATTTCGGATATGTTGTGAATTTTATGGGATTATGTCCAATGAAAATCATCGCCTTTGGTGGTATTTCCTTTCACACTAATGGAAACCTTTCTCTTGTGATAATTGAATTTTTGAAACATGGAAATTTGTTTTTCATGTAAATTCGATTGATTAAATGGATGTCCAGTGAACAAGAATCCTTGTGTGATCACTTCAGCTAACAAAAGGGAAATGATATACATTATGAATGGTGTGTTAGAGTCTAGAAAACTTTGTTACACTGTCTTGGTAACATGTGTTGTTGTCCTGCTTGATTCTTGTGGGGTGACATGGATAGGGATGGGATCCCCTATTGTGTTGTAGATGGTTTGTGGACCTAACACTGTGTGAAGTTTTGTGTTGGGTTTTTATTTGGTTCTAGTACATCGAGGGATCTCATGGAAACCTTTTGTTGTTTTTACATTACTAGAGTATCAGGTGTGAGTGCATAAAGTGTTTCTTGGATGTTTTTCCTTCATTGGCTTGTGGTTATGCCTATTAGTTTCCCAGTAGTGAAGAATTATTTATATGTAATCACATGAATGTGATAACAATAATGGGATCAAAGGGGGTTTGTTTTCTGGGAATGAGTTGTGACTTTGATGTGGTTGTTGTGCCTTTTATGAATGAATAGTAATGAGGGTGTTTGTGTATGGGATCGTTTAGGAACCCCTAGGTTGGGATGACTACTTTTCTACATATATGTATAATTTAGTTCTTATGTTTCTTATTCGTTCCCTATCCTATTTTATCTCTTCATGACGAACACCCTAATTTCATTGGGGAGGGTGTTTTTTCCAACACTCCTATAAGTGGTTGGTTATTAGCTTATTTTATGCTCAGTTTCCCTAGTATCCTATGATTCTCTGGGAAGTATGTGATGGCCTGGAGTCCATTATAGCCCATGAATCATCATGCAGTGTAGTTGTGGTGGTTGGCCCAGTTGTTTGATGTCAGGTTGTTTCCCATGTGTCATTGAGATGAGGCCCAAGTGTCTTCATGCGTGGCAGTAGTTTTCCAGGCCCAAATGTCTTTGGGTGTGGTGGCAGTTTTTATTCCCAATGTATCTATGGGCGTGGTTCCATGTGGTTGTTATTTACCAGGTGTGTGAATGTGGGATGCGAGTTTTTGGTATCCCATGTGTGCCCGGGTGAGGTATGGGAGTTGGAATGCAGTGAGAATGGTTGGAGAGGTCTGATTAATAGGATATCCTCAATAACTAGTGGGAATGTGGCGCAGGTTACCCAAACACCAAGGTGTAATTACTTTTAATTTACTTGATTTGTGTTATTTATGGAGTGTTCCTTAGTGAGGTTTTGTGGATATTTTTCCTTGCTATGTGATTTAGTAATGTACTTTTTCCTACATGGCATTAGAATTCCTTGAGACATGTGTAGGAGTGTTTTGGTTTTCCCTACTTAGTATACCAGTATACTCATCCTACGTATATAAAACTACTTTCAGGATTCAAGGAGGATTTATAGGACTGTACGAGACCGTACTAATTCAGACATTGGGACCATTGACATTGCTTCTTTCCTTTTCCTTTGTTAATTTTTTTTGGATTTCTTGTATTTTTTAGGACATATTATTAGAACATGCCTATGGGAATTAACTTTTTTGGACCTAATTTAACATCCAATTTTTGTTTTGTTTGGTATTTATTATCTTATCTCCTGGTCCAACTAAAAAAATGGTAATTCCTTCCTCTTTTCATATGATTTTATACCCTTGTTTCTAGTCGTCACTCCGGGACCTATTGAAGGCAGGTCTTGAGGGTCATTATCTCTCAATCAACTTGAGTAAGGGAGGGTCTAGAAATGTACTATCTCTTCCCACATCTTGGTGAATGAGGGTCATGCCAATATTTCATTGTCCAAAATACTTATAACATTTTCATGAATTTAATAATTTCAAGAATCATCAAGAACATGAGAATATATATCCTATTTTATACTCATTCTCGCACCATTGACTGTGTGACATTGGTCAGCATTGTGTTCTTTTTCTATATCATGCAATAATTTGGATTCATATATACCAAACCTTCTAAGAGTCACCTTTTAAAACTATTGAGAGTTCGGAACAACACTAATAAGAAAAGTTACATGCCTTATTGAAATGGTACAATCTTGACCAATAGAAACTGTATCGGTGAGAGAAGAGGATATCATTTAATTAACATCACGATGTAGTAAAAAATATTAATAGGATGTGAAATCTATAGAGACCCATATCTTGACGTACAAGGACATTACATTACTTTTGCGGAATACTTAGTACATAACAAAAACACACACACAAGGATCGTAATAGATTAGTGTCTTTGGAAACTCGGAATATAATCTTCTAATCGTGGTGAAAGATCTTCAACATCTCCCATAAGGATCTTCCTTTTTTTACATAAAACCTTTCTTTATATCCTGGGGAAAAGAAAACATAAAAGGGTGAGCTCAAATTCTCAGTAAGGGTAAACAAAAGAAATATCAATCACATCATATTCATAAGAACATAACATTTTGGAAATCATAACCTGCAAAAGAGAGCATAATTTCATAACATGGGATAAATCATGGCAGTGAAATGTAATCAAAATAATCATAACCTAAAACATGAAACTTTGTGTCATACACACATAATTATAGAGAACCATTTCTTGTTAGTCAAGACTCATTACCAATACTATCTTAGTGGACAAAGTCCCTTTCTCAACCGAGTAACCCTCGTTTCAGTCCTGTTTCACTGAACCGGTATACCCTACCACTCCAGCCATGTCTATCTCAGAAGATATAAAATCTTTACCCAATGCATTGGAGGGAGATATAGGTCCCACCCATCTCATAATGATACCATTCTTATGTGTTCCACAAAATCATAAACCATACATCATAGCATAACCCATGTAATAAAAATCGGAATCTTAAACATCATGACATCATAAAACAATTCATATAAGGTAAAAGAATTCATAAAAATATTTCAATCACAACATAATAAAATCCATGTAATATTAGGGATATAAACATAAACCTTTATTATCTTAGATGGAAAATAATTTTGATAAAACACTTGAACTCCATTCTTGAGAAAATATCCTTTCTACTTCAAAATTTTTTTTCCTTTCTTTACATGTCGTACAATTTTAAACTAAAAGAAGTTGATTAAAAATAAATGTGAAAACATGTAAAGGAAGCTTATTGGAAATAATGTTTTAAAAATCCATTCATTCCGTATAAGTTAAAAAAACATTCTTCATACTTTTGTCGGAAAAGTCAAAATAGTACCTCGTACGAAAAACGACAAAAGATTACTTTCATATCATTTACTAAAAACTCACCGAAGGGTAAAATAGGTTTTAAAAAATTGTAGGCGTATGGAAATAATATTAAATATTGAGGTAACATGTATGTGGAAGATAAAATACACCCCAGTAAATACCAAAGTATAAGAAATCTCGGATAAGAATGCGATTGTGATATTTCCCTTACCTTAGGTCTGATTTGCTTTGTAAGTGTCCGAACCTCCTGTATAATGATTTAAATAAAGTCACTTACTTATTACAGAATCATATTCATTGATATGATATCATATATGGTTCACTTATGACTTTATATTACTTGTTCTTTTTTAAATTCCATGTTAAAGAGCGTTTTGGGTAAAATTGTTTCATTTGTCGTCCGTGTTTTGTCTTGTAATTATTCATATGATTACTTAGATAATGATTAATTAATTCCATATTATAAAACATGATTTATATATATATATATATATTCAGAATATACATATATATAAGAAATCAATAAATGGAAAGAAATACACCGTTCATGGAGACGGTAGGCCGTACGTACGCATGAACGCTGTTTTCGTTTCCTTATTGAGTTGAACAGAATTAAGTAGATGAAATTGATATATATACACATAAATCCAGTATCATTATTATGTAATATATTTCATGATTTCTTATTATTTATAATTTATAATCATTCATGAATGGTTTAGAGTGGAGAATTAATCTCATCGCGTCGTGGAGATGGTAGTCCGTACGTACGCACAAGCGATGATATCGTTCTCATGATCGTGGGACTATATTGGAGTGTATGTATAATATTTCAGAATCAATATAACTTTAAAATAATAATATATAGTTATTATTTACACCATTATACCCATCCAAGTAAGGTGGTGGTGGAAAACAGATTTCACCATGGCGTGGAGACGGTATTCCGTACGGACACACGCACGGTGATTTTGTTTTCTATAGGATGGATAGATGGTGAAATAGGATTGTTTCATACTTATAATAACAGATCAGTATATGACTGATACTGATGTTATTACTTCATAATGAAACAACCTAATAAGAATAAGTGGAAGAAGAAATAAAGGTGAAAGAATCGGTAAGGGAAATTACCTCTTCTTTGAAGCGCCTCTTTGAGATCTCCTCTTAGGGCACTAAAATTGGACTTTGAGGAAGACCAGAACCTCTAGGATGTTTCTAGGGAATTGGAGAAGAGAACTTGGAAGGGTTTGGCCGAGCTTGAAGGCTCATAGTTGTGTGAGGAAGAGAGGGAGGAGGTGCCCTTTTATAAGGGATGAGAGGGGCACCTTTGGAATAACTAAAAATATTATTTTATTATAAAGTCAAGTTCGGTTTTAAATATCTCCAAATTGATTTATTTCGAGGCGAAGGTGGGGATGGGTCGAAATCCTCTCATCCAATAGAATTTAGGCAATTTTAGGTTCCTATTTAAACCTTATCATTTAGATTTAACATTAAGTTAAATAACTTTACTTTTACCGTGTCTTCTTGTGTTCTTACACTATATGGTTAATAAACATACTATAAGAAGCCAAACGAACCCCAAATTGTTTATTATTAATATATATAACATTATCTAAGTCATTTGGCCGAGCCTTAGATTTTTAGGAATAAAATAACAATTAATAATATAATATTTGTTTTAAAAACTATTTTATGTCAATTTTGATGCTATTTAGTAATTGATTTTTGTGAAAATCATAACAGAATGATAAGTTCGAAAAAAGTTAATTAAATCAATAATAAAATGTCATATTAACCTATAAAATTAGTGTAATTCATAAAAAGTCTCAAATTACATTTATTTGGGTATTTATAACATCAATTATGTCAATATTTCATTAATCAGATAATTACTGCATCATCTTTGTGTCATAATAAATGATAATTATTTAATCCCTAAAAATTCTAAATAAATTCCTATGATGTAGATAATTTTATTATATTTCTGGAGACTATTCACGTTCGAAGTTTCATGAAGTTTATCAATAGATTAAAATTATTATTCTTATATTATTTAAGAAAGTGACATGTTGTCACATTCTTTGGTTTTAATAATAATTAAATTATTTTCATTGACAAAATTTATTTAAATGAATCTACACCGACCCATAGGTGATATGGGTAGACTTTTAGTCATCCAATAGGATTTTTACATTTGTTAGGGTAATTTTAAAATATTATATTTACCCTTAATTACCCGATTTACCATTAACTATAGTAAATATAATTTACTGTAGTTACTATTCATAATTCCCAAAAAAAAAGTAGCTTATTAACATAATCTAGACCCACTGATTCCAAATATGGAATCCATTTTTCCAAATTCAACACACAAAAGATGCAGAAATTAAAATAAAATTAATCCCGTTGTCGATAGAAAATGAGTTTTTCTTTAAAACATTGCAAAAGATTGAATTGATTTAACCTACGAATTCAAGGTAAAATCAATGCTAATGACATACATTATATTAAATGGTAAAAATATATTGTATTTATACTTTAAAACCATTCAATATTATAATTTAACCACATCAGATATGACGATGAAAACAGTTTTTTTTAATTAAAATATAGCACGTTTTTACTATTCATTAAAATATGAAAGTTATCGGAAAAATATCAAAACTTTATCTAATGTAAATTTTAATATCCTGATTCAAAATAAGAATTCTATTTTTTCAAATTGAGCATATAAACATGTCAAAAAAAGATTTAAAGTGGGTGCACCATCAAAAGGCGGCAAAACTGCATTTTTTTAAAAATACTTATTTTACCCGAAAAATTTATTTTGTTCTTATACCATGTTCTAGAAATTTGTAAGATGAATAATAATGTTATAAAATTAAAAATTTAGTTAACACTATTCATAACGGCTAGTTCATGAAAATATTATAATAATATATTGTTTTTTATTAAAACCCAGTATTGCGCACAACACACGCTATCGAGGAAGGTCGCGATTGCGTGTAATGCAAGCCAAGTCAGGGTTGAGTGTTGTGAAAGAATCCTTCGTTGTTTCGTATAACAAAATCCAACCATATTTCATTTATACATTGAATATATATATATATATATATACTCAATGTTGCGTAGAATAACTATTATCAAAATTGTGTGTAACACGATCCAAAAATAGTGTTGCGTATACTGCAAGCTAATACGGTGTTGAGTATAGCGCAAGGTAATCATGGTGTAGAATACAACACAAGACATTAATGAAATTAAAAGAATATTTTTCATAAAATCTCGGGGTGTTACATTATACCCCCCTTAAAATGAATTTCGCCCTCGACATTCGTTGGGGTTATAAATGGTTTACTATTCAAAAGATTCTTTAATAGAAACCCACATCGTAAAAAGGAATACCAAAACCAATATTTAAATACAAATGTATGAAACGTAATGGTTACCCAAATAAACTAATCACTGGGTTTCCACATAGGTGAAAATATGGATATGGAAGACAAATCTAACCATCATTTTCTGATGGAGAGTGGTAGAGAACATTGCTATGGAAAAGCTACCAATCACAAAGCCATAAATTTGTGATGATCTAAGGTACCATCTGATTCATCAGATATAAGAGCACTAAGACAACATTGTTGGTTTTCAAGATCATTTCCCTAAAGTTGATGAAATTGGAATTAGAAGAAATACTTTCGTGATTTGGGTATAGTCTCATCGTTTGTCGTTCTTTGGACAATTTCCACTTCATCTCTTAAAGAAATGAAGTTTAATTTGTCATTCTTGATGTGTTAGAAGATCATGTGATAGAATGATGGGTCATTCCATCTCTTTCAAAAAAAAGGTTAGAAAAAGTTATAAGTCCATCTTATGGTTAATCGTATATGGTTCTAAAAATGAACTTTTACTTCATCTATCATACCGCTTAATAAAATAAAACTAGTTTCTACTAAACAGGGACTTCCTGTAGGCTAGTGGTAGGCGATAAAGGCCAGTCGCACTTCGGTTGTGGGTTCGATTCCAACATCCTTGTCTGACGCGATGGGCTGTCGCCCGTCTTGCAGGTTGTCCTTTTTCGAAATCTATATTACTATAACATCCCATAAATAATATCAAAAAAAACGTTTTATCCTAACTTATGTCCAACATAATCCATTATAATCTTTAGGATTATCTAAAATACTTGGGACCAAGCTCATAGTATAAAGAAAATGATTAATTGAAATGTCGTCAACCAAGCATGTGAATACCATCATTTATCCCCCATATATCTTGTTGGTCACATTCCAATCTTGTTAATACATTAATGATGTATATTCTTGAAAAATGAATACCCATTAAACCTTTGTGAAAACATGAATACTGTCAAAAGTTAACTCTTTCCACATACCAAAATCCAAAAAAACTATATACTCAAACCATGATATAACCTTCTCCTTATATTAGTCATGAGCTCATGAATACTATCAAACATTTAATTTTCTCCTTATCCCTTCATTATGCGCATATCATCTACATTCCAAAAATATCTGAATAACCTTTCATGGATACTGGTAACATTAATCATAAACATTCAAAACTCAAGGAAAGACAACAGTGTAACTATCCATATATGTCTCTTTATTCCATAGTAGCATGGGATTACTTATACAACATTACACGTGATAAACATGTAATCATTCCACTACATTCTTAAACCATTGACCGAGCTTCAACAATTCTTCCATCTCACATATCATTGGTAGTCTCTTCATTATCATCAACATAAATACTACCCATACGACCATACTGATTCTCTTCATGAGACTTTCCCTTAGGGAATTGGTTTGCATAATGCCCGTACATTCCACATTTAAAACATTTAACCATTGCTGATGTCATAGCAATACCATTATCCTCATCCCTGGTGTTAACTAAACCTTTTCCTTTACACTTACTGGCTTTGTGTCCTTCTCTTCCACACCCAAAGCATCTTCCAGTTCCTTTAAAACATTCTCCTTGATGCCTCATCCCACATGATTTACATAGGGGAAATTGAACTTTCTTTCCTTTATGATCATCATGAAACTCCATCTTTCTCTTATTAGCCGAGTCAGGAAACTTACCAAATTTTACTTTATTGATCATATTATGAGATTGCTGATTCGGCATAATAATGATGTTTGGACTTCCAAATACCATTTCATTTGGTTGCTCATGAAGAATATCATTCCATTGTCCATCATATCCTCCATTATCGTGAATCATCTTGTTTCTAGCCATTTTCTAAAACCCAAAAACAATAGTGTGAGAGGCAAAAATCATAATAAAGGGGGAGTAACTTCAATATCTAACATCTTTGGTTTAATCTAACATCGTTACCATAGTTCTAGGACTATATCCTATACGTATACTTATCCTTAGGGACATCCCTAAACATACCATAGAAATA
Organism: Viscum album; assembly: GCA_963277665.1. Lineage (NCBI taxonomy): Eukaryota > Viridiplantae > Streptophyta > Magnoliopsida > Santalales > Viscaceae > Viscum > Viscum album. The sequence continues at coordinate 1,356,597,147 of OY728120.1, forward strand.
TATCTAGGGATCTCACTAACGTTTTCACATCCTAGTTTCCAAAGGTTGACTAAACCATTCCTCTGATACCAACTGTAGAGACCCGTATCTTGACGTACATGGACATTACATTACTTTTACATAATAATTAGTAAATAAAAAAACACACACCCAAGGATCGTAATAGTTTAGTGTCTTTGGAAACTCGGAATATAATCTTCTAATCGTGGTGAAAGATCATCAACATCTCCCATAATGATCTTCCTTTTTTTACCTAAAACCATTCTTTATATCTTGGGGAAAAGAAAACATAAAAGGGTGAGCTCAAATGCTCTGTAAGGGTAAACAAAAGAAATATCAATAACATCATATTCATAAGAACATAACATTTTGGAAATCTTAACCTGCAAAAGAGAGCATAATTTCATAACATGGGATAAATCATGGCGGTGAAATGTAATCACAATAATCATAACACAAAACATGAAACTTTGTGGAATACACACATAATCATAGAGAATCATTTCTTGTTAGTCAAGACTCATTTCCAAGACTATCTTAGTGGACAAATTCCCTTTCTGAACCGAGTCACCCTCGTTTCAGTCCGGTTTCACTGAACCGGTATAACCTACCATTCCAGCCATGTCTATCTAATGAGATATAAAATCATTACCCAATGCATTGGAGTGAGATATAGGTCCCACCCATCTCATAATGATACCATTTTTATGTGTGCCACTAAATCATAAACCATACATCATAGCATAACCCATGTAATAAAAATGGGAATCTTAAACATCATGACATCATAAAACAATTCATATATGGTAAAAGAATTCATAAAAATATTTCCATCACAGCATAATCAAATCCATGTAATAGTAGGGATAGAAACAGAACCCTTTATTATCTTATATGTAAAATAATTTTGATAAAACACTTGAACTCCATTCTTGAGAAAATATCATTTCTACTTCAAAAACATTTTTCGTTTCTTTACATGTCATGTAATTTTAAACTTAAAGAAGTTGAATAAAAATAAACATGTAAACTTGTAAAGGAAGCTTATTGGAAATAATGTTTTAAAAATACATTCACGCCGTATAAGTTAAAAAAACATTATTCGTACTTTTGTCAGAAAAGTCAAAAAAGTACCTCGTACAAAAAACGACAAAATATTCCTTTCATATATTTTACTAAAAACTCACTGAAGGGTAAAATAGGTTTTAAAAAATTGTAGGTGGATGGAAATAATATTACATATTGAGGGAACATGTATGTGTATGATAAAATACACCCCAGTAAATACCAAATTATAAGTAATCTCGGATGAGAATGAGATTGTGATATTTCCCTTACCATAGGTCCGATTTGCTTCGTAAGTGTCCGAACCTCCTGTATAATGATTTAAATAATGTCATTGACTTATTACAGAATCATATTCATTGTTATGATATCATATATGGTTCACTTATGACTTTATATTACCTGTTCTTTTGTAAATTTCATGTTAAAGAGTGTTTTGGGTAAAATTGTTTCATTTGTCATCCGTGTTTTGTCTTGTAATTATTCATATGATTACATAGATCATGATTAATTAATTCCATAATATAAAACATGATTTATATATATATATATTCATAATATACATATATATAATAAGTCAATAAATGGAATGAAATACACCGTTCATGGAGATGGTAGGTCGTACGTACGCATGAACGCTATTTTCGTTTCCTTATTGAGTTGAACGGAATTAAGTAGATGAAATTCATATATATACACATAAATAAAGTATCATTATTATGTAATATATTTCATGATTACTTATTATTTATACTTTATAATCATTCATGAATGGTTTAAAGTGGAGAATGAATCGCATCACGTCGTGGAGATGGTAGTCCGTACGTACGCACGAGCGATGATATCGTTCTCATGATCGTGGGACTGTATTGGAGTGTATGTATACTATTTCAGAATCAATATCACTTTAAAATAATAATATATTGTTATTATTTACACCATTATACCCATCCAAGTAAGGTGGTGGTGGAAAATAGATTTCACCACGGCGTGGAGACGGTATTATGTACGTACACACGCGTGGTGATTTCATTTTCCATAGGATGGATAGATGGTGAAATAGGATTGTTTCATACATATAATAAAATATAAGTATATGAGTGATACTTATTTTATTACTTCATAATTAAACAACCTAAGAAGAATAAGTGGAAGAAGAAATAAAGGTGAAAGAATCGGTAACGGAAATTACCTCTTCTTTGAAGCGCCTCTTTGAGACCTCCTCTTAGGGCACTAAAATTGGTCTTTGAGGAATACCAGAAACTCTAGGATGTTTCTAGGGAATTGGAGAAGAAAATTAGCTAGGGTTTGTCCGAGCTTGAAGGCTCAAAGTTGTGTGAGGAAGAGAGGGAGGAGGTGCCCTTTTATAAGGGAGGAGAGGGGCACCTTTGGAATAACTAAAAATATTATTTTATTATAAAGTCAAGTTCGGTTTTAAATAGCTCCAAATTGATTTATTTCGAGGCTAAGGTGGGGATGGGTCTAAAGCTTCTCATCCAATAGAATTTAGATAATTTTAGGTTCCTATTTTAACCTTATCATTTAGATTTAACATTAAGTTAAATAATTTTACTTTTACCGTGTCTTCTTGTGTTCTTACACTATAAGGTTAATAAACTTACTATAAGAAGCCAAAAGAACCCAAAATTGTTTATTATTAATATATATAACCTTATCTAAGTCATTTTCCCAAACCTTAGATTTTTAGGAATAAAATAACAATTAATAATATAATATTTGTTTTAAAACTATTTTATGTCAATTTTGACACTATTTAGTAATTAATTTTTGTTAAAATCATAACAGAATTATAAGTTAGAACAAAGTTAATTAAATCAATAATAACATGTCATATTAACCTATAAAATTAGTTTAATTCATAAAAAGTCTCAAATTATATTTATTTGGGTATTTATAACATCAAATATGTCAATATTTCATTAATAAGATAATTACTGCATCATCTTTGTGTCATAATAAATGATAATTATTTAATCCCTAAAAATTCTAAATAAATTCCTATGATGTAGATAATTGTATTATATTTCTGGAGACTATTCATGTTCGATGTTTCATGAAATTTATCACTTGATTAAAATTATTATACTTATATAATTTAAGAAAGTGAAATGTTGTCACATTCTTTGGTTTTAATAATAATTAAATTATTTTCATTGAAAAAATTTAATTAAATGAATCTAATCCGACCCATAGGTGATATGGGTCGACTTGTAGTCATCCAATAGGATTTTGATATTTTTTAGGGTAATTTTAAAATATTATATTTATCCTTAATTACCCGATTTATCTTTAACTATGGTAAATAAAATTTACTGTTGTTATTATTCATAATTCTCAAAAATAAAAGGTAGATTATTAACATAATTTGGACCCACTGATTCCAAATATGGAATCCATATTTCCAAATTCAATACACAAAATATGAAGTTATTAAATTAAAATTAATCCCGTTATTGAAAGAAAACGAGTTTCTCTTTAAAACATTGCAAAAGATTGAATTGATTTAACCTATGAATTCAAGGTAAAATCAATGCTAATGACATAAATTATATTAAATGGTAAAAATATATTCTATTTATACTTTAAAACCATTCAATATTATAATTTAACCACATAAGATATGATGATTGAAAAAGTTGTTTTTAATTAAAATATAGCGTTTTTTTACTATTTATTACAATATGAAAGTTATAGGAAAAATATCAAAACTTTATCTAATGTAAATTTTTATATCCTGATTCAAAAGAAGAATTTTATTTTGTCAAATTGAACATATAAACATTTCAAAAACTAGATTTAATGTGGGTGCGCCATCAAAAGGCGGCAAAACTGCATTTTTTGAAAAATACTTATTTTACCTGAAAAATTTATTTTGTTCTTATACCATGTTCTAGAAATGTGTAAGATGAATAATAATGTTATAAAATTCAAAATTTAGTTAACACTATTCATAACGGCTAGTTCATTACAATATTAAAATAATATATCGTTGTTTATTAAAACCCAGTATTGCGCACAACACACGCTATCGAGAAAGGTCGCGATTGCGTGTAATGAAAGCCAAGTCAGGGTTGCGTGTTATGAAAGAATCCTTCGTTGTTTCGTATAACAGAATCCAACCATATATCATTTATACATTGAATATATATATATATATATATATATATATATACTCAATGTTGCGTATAATAACTATTATCAAAATTGTGTGTAACATGATCCAAGAATAGTGTTGCGTATACTGCAAGCTAATACGATGTTGCGTATAGCGAACGGTAATCTTGTTGTAGAATACAACACAAGACATTAATGAAATTAAAAGAATATTTTTCATAAAATCTCGGGGTGTTACAAAATATCCTGGTGAGTATTTCTATATTCACATTCCCCAAAAACTCTGATTTTGGTGTGCCATTTAGATAGGGTCACTTCTTCTTCATGGATTTATAATTTCACCGAATTATGAGGGTATCCTTTTTGTGGTATCTCTTATAAAACAGATGGATAACCCTTGGATGATGACATAGTTTCATCAGGTTTTATGGATATGGGAACTATCTTTTACAAAATAAAATTCCACCATAAAAAACATTTCATTGAATCACTCACACTTTGTGTTTTCAAACATTGAAATGGATTTCTAATAGTCTCATCCTTAAAAACATCGAAATTTCAAAAAATTAGCATAAATATATTTCTAAGTGGAATGAAATTAAATCACATGTTGTAAACATGATACATATATAAAAAATATAACATGATATATTTTCATTATTTTCTATTATAAACAGGTAAAGAAAAGTATTATCTTGAACAATAATATTCATTAATTCATTATTTAATTGGGATATTATTGAATGTATGTACATTTGGAATAAAATTTCTTCTAGGGACTTAGTACAACAATAGTATCTTTTCAACAACTTTTGATCAAAATAGAGACATTTTTCCTCTCTAGCGGAGTGACGACAACCACCACAACAATGGAGGTACTAAAAGAAGAGTAACTATAATGGGGATATTGAAGGATTATTCCATGAAATAGAGGTTATCATGATATTATTTTCTTTTAATGATGATATAACTAGGAATTAATTTTCACCCTAATGAAAAATAAAAGATTAATAAAACCCTCAAACATCATTTTTTAATATGAAAAAGGTTTTCATTTCATCAAATAATATAATTCCATATAAGATATATAATGACCGTGTTTAGTGAAATATTTTTCATTTCTATAATGTCAAAAAAATTTGTTCGTGTACTCAACACATTTCTCTAGATCTTTTGTCTCTTCACTCTACGAGATTTGATAACATCTATTCTCATCGTATTTCTCATTGAAAAATGATTCATAATGTTGGAAGGCCAGGGTTACAATGGTTTTGGATGAGATAAAGAGGTTTGAAATGTTTTTGTGGCCTTACTTCAATAGAGCTAATAATTTTTTTGCATTTTCTTTAATGGACTGGTTATATACTGATGTGTAGTTTTGTTAGTAATACTAGGTGACATGACCTATTTTATAGGGCCAATACATAATGTAGTGTAACAGAAATAAATTTAAGAAATTCAAATAATATATTTATTTAGAATACAAAATTATTCTATAATACATCATTAAAAAATTAATGAAACAATTTTATGATTTATTTAATTCAAACCAATTAGTTGAAGAGGAATTACTTTAAATTTATGTTAAATGATTTATAGTGTAAACAATTTATATAATGACATCATTATATTGTTATTAGTCTAAAATGAAATGATGTCTTATATCAATGTGCATTATTCACGAATAGTTTATTATATTATTCTTGATGTTTATATCACTGGTGTAATGAAATTTTATTGATATGGAATTATAATTAAATCCAATATCGATTGAGGTGTTTTTCATCCACATCTTCTATTTAGAAACAATTATTTCTATAATATATTCATATTCGATAGTTGATAATGCATAACATTTTTTCCTAATTGATCAATATACTAGTGAATTTACAAATAAATGAGAGGTTATATAGTTTCTCTTCCTTTGTAGTAAACATCAAGAAAAAACTACAACTAAATTAGGGAATAGATTAATGTTAGTAGTATTTACAAAAAAAGTGTGAAAGAAACAAAGTTCCAATTATGTATCATAAATATTATTATGAAGAATTAAAATTTAATTATTTTTTATTAGATAGAATGATTACACAAATAATTATTTAAAATAAAATATATGTTCTACTTATAATATGTTATATTAATAATCTAATGATTTTTCTAAAGATATTTTTTACTGGTTTTCTAATTTTTTCACAATCATGAATAAAAACAATACCCATATTAGATGAATAATCCCTACTATTTTCCAATTAAACTTTTTGATAAAAATAAATACTGCATTTTTTTTGTTCAAAAAAATATCCAAATATTCATGATAGACTTGAAATCATTGAAAATAATTTAAGACACAGATAAAAATCATCTAAAATTCCGTTTGAGTATATATCAAAAATTATTAAATTTTTTTACTTTTATCCAATGTTAAATCCATCTACATATTTTTCGACTAAGAAATTTTATGAGGATGAGGATTTCTTAAAAATTATAGAGTATTTTATTCCATCTATAATCCCATTTTATAAATAAAAATGACTTAATATTACATATTTTGATCTTGGAGCGTGTTTACCACCATAAAGAGCATCAATACCTTTAAATATAGAATTTTTTTTTTCTGTCTTTAATAATTGAATGTTTTTATACATCATCTCCATCAATTGAAAATACTTTTAAATGGAATATTTTATAGACATATGATATAATTTAGAATTCAAAAAAGACTCATATACTAGAAGGATTATTTTATATTTTATTTTGGCTATAGTGTTAAATTATTATTCATAATATATTCATTCATCATGATTATATCCTATTGCAACTTATATATCATGTTTTCTAGATATTAATTTGTTTTCATATTTAAAAAAAACATTTTCATTGAATTAATGAAGGGTTTGAGGGTTTTTAACTAATTCTAGTAATTAATTTCTTATAAAGTGATATAACTATTCTATCATAATTATGAAGAAATGTAAATATGATAAATTTTATTCTACATTTTTAAGATTAAGTTGGGACAATAATTTATAGATTTATTTGACATTTCCTATATTAATTTTTTTCAGATGCCTTCAACTTAGATTACTATCACTATTTCTAGTGATGGGATTTTAGTATTCTAGGTATTCTAGGAATTACATATTCTAGATATCTTGTTTCTAACAATAATAGAATATGTATACTGTAAACATGTTCAAATCATCATTCCTATTTTTTTATGAAAGGGTTGGAGGTCTCATATCCTTGAGATAATCATTATGACCATCAGTTTGAATTTTTTTCTGACCAAATGATCCAATTTCATCAAACATCCCAACTGTTTATTCATTAAAAATACACTACCTTTTTATAAAAACATAATAGGATACAGAAGTAGTATAGTAACATATGAAGATACCATCAACAACATTTGGATCAAACATTCCATGACTATAATTGGTGATTATGATATAAAAAATGATTCCAAATCCATTGAATTATCCTTCCATGTGTATTCTATTAATCCCAAAATCAAATGTTTTATTCAATAATATATATATTATTAGAACACTATTAGAGAAATAAATGGATGTCCAAGCGAATATGGCCTAGAATTGAGGGGTAATGTTATATTCTTAAAACATATTCTTAACAATTTCTTACAGTGTACTACTCATCCTTTAAACAACACCATTATTTAGACATGTCATAGGGAATAAAATATATGTTTCATTTCATACATTTATAAATATTAATTACATTCATTATTCTAAAATTTTCCTATTTGATTACCTCATAAAAACCAAATATTGACTTTTTTAAATTTATTAAAAATTAATATAAATTTCTAAAAATAAAAAATGATTTATGATGAATTATTTAAAAATAAACACCTATAAATTATTAAAACCCATCAAATATAACCTACGAAATAATTTTCAAAGACATTATGTTCTTGTTGGAATAAACAGATCCATGTGGACATGTTCTAGAGAACTAGATATAAAATCACATCAATTGGTGTAAAAGATTACTTTTGCTGCTTTATCATTTAATACATGCCAAATAATTCCTTATTACTATTTCAGGATTGTTATAATGAACCACACTTTTGAAACATGGATAAAAATTCAATTTAGATGAATATTTTTTACAATATTGAAATATATCTCAAAAAGTATATAGTATTTTTGTTCATTTGGAAGCCTATAAATAATTCATATAATCTAGTGAACGATCATCAATGTATCCCACAATGATCTTCGTCTTTAGTACTACTACTACTAATATTTCTCTATAACATGAAGAAATAAAACATGATAAAGTGTTATATCATAATATAAAAAATGTTAAACATGAAATATAAATAATAATATCATGAGAATAATTATTTGAATGTATGAGCATAACATTTGACATGGAAACCATGCATATAAGATATAATAATTCCCAATTATGGAAATAATGATTGGTAGTTCATAATACATGAATCAAAATAGTTTCAAGGGAACAAAATAGGAACACGTTACAATTAATTAATATTTGTAAGTATGCTATAAAAATTAATTTAACACTAGAATAATGTATAAATAGTAATAGGTTCACTCATTAATTTATAGACATTAAATTGGGACCATGAATATATGGACATGAATGATTGATCCACCAAAAAATGGACATGAAAACAAGGTCCACACATAGAATTTTGATCATTAAATCATGTTTAGTCAAAGCATATAAACCTCATGATTGATATATATTTACCCAATGCATCACAGGGAGATATATGTTCCACTGATAATGTATGTAAAGTATATATATGTGTTAAATATTATCACAAGTCATTCATCATATCATAATACATGGAATGAAATGGGTTTCATATACATTAATAAATTAGATAATAGCCCATATAAATTAAATTTTTTTAAATAATTATTCATATATTAAAATAAAGTATTCTCATAAAGACTATCAAATGGTATAATTGGATCACATCCTTAGTAAATAATGGTTACATCATATTATGTTATCGTAGAATAAAATTATTTTGAGATATCAATTTTATATAATTCATGAGGGAAATGTTTTTTCATTATTGAAAATGAATTATTTTATTAAAAATAAATGAAATAATAAATTAAAATATTGCCATTGAAAAACACATTTAATCATGTAAATGAATCAAAAATGAATTACAGTGTCATACAATTTCTATAAATTTCAATAAGGTTCTGTGTTTGGAAGAAAACAAAATGATTCCATTCAAACAATGTAGTAAAATGTGAAAATATTGGTAAAAATGAATTTAATCATCCATATGAGAATATAAAAAATATTTTTAATACATTTTTTGAAAACATGGACATTGAAGATTAATATTCCCCAAAAGTGACATAGAATAAACCAATCCCAAATAATTATGAGATTTGAAATAAAAACACATATCAATATAATCATTAGAAACTTATGCCTTATAAATGAAATAAAATTATATAAATATGAAAATACTACTATATTATGTATATGAATCATAAGAGACATTATTGTTCAACATATACACTACGTAGAGGAAATAAGTTGGGTATAAGGATGTGTCCCACCAAAATAAAAGTGAATCACAAATAACATACATTATATCTTGAATCTCATCGTACTAATTACAAAATCATATAGAATATATATTAATTTATTAAAATAAATTATAGAACCATATTTTTATATATAATTAAATACAATACTTACTTATGACTTTATATTATAAAATTATATCAATTAAATGATTATGTAATTTTGTGAGTAATAACCTATATTTTTCTCATACATTTTTTGACTTCTTATTCCTAGTCTTAAAAAATAAAATATGCTAAAATTATCTCTAAAATGAAAATTATGATATAAATATAATATATATTAACTATATATGTATTTATGATTTATATTAAATAATGAAATAGAAAATGGCATACATCATCATTTGACAAGGTTTTTTTTACATACACATGAATGTTTAATCCATTCAATTTCATATTGAAATAACAAAATTAACTAAAATAGTGTTCATATATTATAAATTCCCAAAACCCATACATAATTTAATACATTTAATTTGTTAATTAGTCACATTTATTTGAGGAGGTGATAGTTAACAGGCCGAATAATGAAGTGATTTTATTTTCAAAAATGGATAGAATGAGGGTATGTTTTCTGTAATATTTAAATAATTATAATGAAATAATATATACCATATATTTCATATAAAACATAGTTTCTATTATAATTCCAAAAAATGAGAGTTGGAAATAGAAAATAGAACAACTTTATTTTGTGACTATGTAGATTGTTGAAAATCATAATTGCACGTTCATTACAAATTTTATTACTGTATGTGTGAGTTTAGGAGGAAACAATAATAAAAAATACTAGTATATTGAAGATATATATATTCTTATTTAAACATGAAATAAAAATAATTTAATGGGTTTATGGAAGAAATAATACATTAACATTTATTGACTAACATTACTATTTCGTTGAGCATCTACTTTTAAATTTCACAATATGACTCTTGGTTATTTTTATATTTAAATGAAGGATTATATGATTAAGAACACGATTTTTGGAGGATATATAGATTGATTTTTTCTATGAAAAATAGGTTCTAATTTGTGGGGAGAATATAAGTATATGTTTTCTTTTATAAGAGTGGTGAGGGGAAATTTTGGAATTTTTCAAACCAATAGTTTATAATAAAATAAATATCAATTAATATAACATGAAAATTTTATTGATTATAATGTAAATTTATATATAATTTTACTATAATAATCAAATATTTGTTTTTACATTTTTTAATGTTATTTTAAACTATATCATTTTTAATAACTTGTAGTTAATCCATTTTAAATAAACCTAGTGTAACAATGTTTATAATAATAACAAGATGTAATTTTTACATATAATGTATTAATTGGATGATAAATGGAAAATATAATATATTTTCTATCTTATCTCCTCTGCATTTCATTATAATGTTTTTTTGTTTTTTTAATATTTGTATAATATTTTTATTTCTTAAAATATTATAAGTTTTAATTTTTTCACTATTCATACAACATAAATTATGAAAATAAATTCAAAAAGGCTAAAAAGAAAAAATCCATTAAATACTCACCTTAGAATTTATATTCACTAAGGAAATTAAATGACCACCTAAAATAAGAAAAAACTTATTTCGTTAAATATTATTATTAGCATTTAATTGATTTTCCCTTAATTGGATAATTAATGCATCATTATTTGTTAATTATTTATGATAATAATTAATTAAATAACATTAAAAATAAATTTATATGATGTATAAAAAGATTTTATTTTTTATAATAATACATGGAATCTATAATATCTTATATTGATCCTTTTATTACTAAAAATATAAATTTGAAAAGTAAGAGTATGACTTTTTGTCACACCCTTTGAGATTAATAATTTTTTAAACATTTCATGGAAATGTGATTCAATTATTAATTTTTTTTAAGGTTTTAACTAAACATAAATGATACCATTTGGACATGTTTTAGAGTAGTTATCTAATATTTATAATATTATTTTTACCCTGAATTATATGATTTTCCCATAATAGGGGGAAAATAAATACAAAAGATACTATTGATATTTTCAAAAAATATAAGTGACATATTCAATAAATATTTAATTTCCAATTATTAATATTAATCTGATTTTTCATTTTTCAGTAGACATCATTTCCTTAAATTTATTTATAATTATTCTCGCTCATGGAAAGAAAAAGGGGCGTAAAAGCAAAATCATCAAAATGTTTAAAAAGTATTTATTTCCAAATTCAATGTTAAATTGATTATAATTACCTATAATATATTAATTGATAAATATTTTATTTAATTATACTTTATAAAAAATCATATATATTATTAAAAACTATAAATTATTTTGATTTAAATGCTTTTTTCAATTTAGATTATTTAATTTTTTCACAATAATCAAAACATGAAACCTATCAGAAACATAAAAAAATTAACTCCAAGGGATTTATGATTTTAATATTAAAAATAAAAAGTTTATATTGTCATAAAAAATTATAAATGTGTCAAAAAGTATTATTAAATTGGTTTTCCATTACAATGTGGTTGAACTACCTTTCTAGATAAATAATTATTTAATGTGTAGAATTGTATTTATTACTATATAATTTATATAAAACTCATAAGATTAATGTTACAAATTATTGTGAATATATTAGATACATAATTTTCATTAATATAATTCAAAAATATCGATCTATTCAATTATTTTTAAAAACACAGTTATGCATTTTATATAATTGTTCAAAGAAATATTTCAATTTATTTTTAAAAAAGGGTTTACACTAATTTGTAATTAATTGGTAGAAGAATTATATGAAAATAATAATTTCAAAATTTAGTTAAAAATGTCCATAACATCCATTCCAATTTCTCGGTTTCAATTATGATGTTTAAATAAGTATAATATGTTAATTTAAATCCTTAGAAACATTGCATTGTATATAATGCGAGTTAATCTAGTGTTGTGTGTAATACAAGATACATAAGAAATAATAATATTTTTCAAAAAATATATTTCATCAAATTATTATGATGTTAAATAATTTCCCCCATTAAATTAATCTCACTAGATATTCCATTCAGATATCATGTGTTTTATACTTGAATGTTCTGTTCATAGAATCCCATGTCAAAACGGAACAATAAAACGTCCTTTTTAAAAGGTAATGATGGAAACTAAACATTTACAAATATTAAATCCGTACTACATTACACCATAGAAAAACAAAAATTTAATGTTAAAAAGTTCTAATATAAGATTAATCTATCAATTCTGATATGATGCTCAGTGATAGTGAACATTGTCAAGAAAATGTTAACAATCAAAAATACATATCCATAAGAGGCTTGATAATTTCATTCAAATCAGGTAAAATGATCATAAAGTGACAGCATTTTAAATTCATGTACATTTTTGAAATTTTTTTGAAATTTCACAAGAATATATACTAAATTTAATTGAATAAATTTTTTAAGTCTGATGTCTTCCATCAGTTGTTCAGTGATCAATTTCTATATTATCTCTAGCTCCAACTAATGAGGTAAAATCTATAATTCTTGTAGAACTAGAGGATAATAAGATCCATAATGGGATGGTAATTAATTCCTTATTTTTATAGTTATAACCAGAATAAATTTGTTTGAATATTCTATATAATATTCATAAATCCTTATATTATGACACATTAATCTACAAAGCCACATTCAATGGTCAAAATAAGCCTTATCATCAGTGGTTATGATTTTGACCCTTTAAAAAATGAAAATTCATTATTGTTGAATGAAAATCACAAATTTTTTTTAAAATAATCTTTACCTAACCCCCATATATCATTAAGTATCCATTTATTGTAACAAATGAATCATTTGAAAACCTTCAAAACATATTCTCTTGAAACATTGTAATAAGGTAAATTTCAAAAAAAAATTAATGAAAAAATTAATGCACTATAAAATTAACTCTTTACTCATTCAATAATTGAAAATATTATAAATAATCAATAAATTAAATCATAAACAATCATTTCATCTTATCAGTCTACGGGTAATCAATAATATCACATTTATTTAATCACAATAAAAAATCACTTCATTTCCATATCCAAAAAACATGCACTAATAAAGAATTATCTTTCCCTTAATCAAGTGTTTCTAAAAAGTATCATCTTACTTCCTAGATCACATTTCATTGTTTCCAGTACCATGAAACAAAAAATATCAAATCATTTTGAAAAACTCCAATGGTACAATCTTAAGAAGTTTAATTATTCCATAATACCGTAAATGTATATCTAAAATATTATATATCAATTCAAATTGATTATCCCTTATATTTAAATGATTAGCATGAAATATATCAATAATTCTTATAAATGAAACTTTTTTGGATAGAGGATGATGCTAGATAATTTCCATATCCCTCAGACACAAGACACTAAACTCAGCAACAAGTTTTCACTCAATAAACATCATTTCCACAATGATAAAATCCTCCCCTCATTTTTAGATATTTCTAATGTATTCTTTCCCTTCCTTTTAACATGTAGGATCTGAATCCTAATTCAGCTATGTTCATAACCACATGAAATTTTAAATAATACCATCTTCAAATTATTTTACATTTTAGGAATTTCACTAATGTTGATATTTTTTATCAGAATATGAGATTCATGATTATGTATAATAATAACATCCTTCACTCCAATCAATATCAAATTTTATTTCTTATTCGAAAATATTATATCACATTTAATATTAATCCAATTAATTATTTTTTCATATATTTACTAGAAAAAAATTATTATTGTGAGAAATACTTGTAGTACTAGGAAATTGTCATTATAATGGTAAATTATCATCAATATTCATTATCATGGGTTTAATGCTTGGTTTTTCATGATCATTCCCAAAATTCTAGTATCATAAACCATACATTTAATTATACATGGAAACTTCTCCAGAAATATATCCATAGATAAAACTAATTTTTTCACTTTTGAACTTCCACGGATAACTAAACATAATATATGATACCAACAATAATGAACCCAGATTTTTAAACATGGATATTTAATATTATTAAATTAATATAAATATAATTTCCCTAACACATGCGTGATGAACATAATTGTTTTCTGACCTTGGAATCATAGATCACATTATTCTAATTTTGTAAAATATTTTCACTAATTCCAAGAGAGATATTCATATTTAGTATACTTACATAAAACCTTCTTTTATAACCTGATCAAAATAATTGTATTAATGTTTTATTTCATATACTATGTATGGGTATGAATGGAATGTAAATAAGCATATAATTATCAGAATTGTAAGAAAACATGAGAATATGATTTCATAAGAAATCAATGTATATATATTATCATAATAACTAATTATGGGAAATGTTTTGTGGGTTTTAATATTTTATTCATATGGGAGTCAAAAACATAAACCATGAATGTATAATATATGAATAATACATGGAATTGAGGTTTACAAATAAACATTTTAGTTTGTGAAGATGTATAATCTGTAATAGTTTCACCCATTAAATCAAGGACATGAATTTAGGTGCTTCCATATATTAAACAAAAAATATTGTCCAAAATTAAAATTATTGCATGGGTAACCCGGTCAATTCATAAAATTGTGGACCAGAAATTAGGTTCATGGAAAAAAATATACCTTATGAGTTATAAATATTTTCCTAATGAATGGGATGAAGGTATTAGTCCCACTTATAAGATAATTAAAAACACACTTATCATATCCATAATAACATATTACTTTCATCATATTAGAATCCTTATAATTAAATTTTTTTCATTAAACTAAATCAATCACAACATAACCCATAAAGACGAATAATGTTTCATAACAATCACTCCATCATAATAATAATACTTTATAAAAAATAATAATAATGTTATCATTGAATAATATCACTAGTGAAACACATGTACTGTCAAATAATATTGTCTTTGATGGAATTTAATTTTGATATATCATTGGAAAACAATTCTTGAAGAAAATATCATTTATTCATTTAAATAATATCTTTTTCAAATGATGCATAATTTTAAAATAAAATATTATATTTTTTAATAAACCTTGTATATTTTAATGAAAATTTAAATTCATTAATAATTTATTCCAGTGTAAAATTCAATTCATGACATATAACGATTAAAAATTTATTCCTTTCATACATTTTCAAGTAATTCCACAATGTGCCTCTATGGAAAAAAATAAAAACATTCATTTAAATCTATGTAGTAAAAAGAAAATAATGTGTAATAAGGAATATATAAATTAATGTGACCCTAGTAAAAAAAATTCTAGAAGTTTTTTATATAAATCATGGACATGGTTGATAAATGTTCCCCAATGGAGACATGAATTAAAACAATCCCAAATGTTGATAAGGTTGTGAAATAAATACTCGTCACTTTAAAACAAGTAGAATAATTTTCCTCATGAATAATGTAAAATTATATGGGTATTAAAATACCATTATATTCTAGATAATACTAATAAAATACGTGAGTGGGAATTATATACATGATGTAGATTAAATAAGAAGTGTATCCCATAGAATTAAAAGTGAGACATATATTATATTCAGTATGTCTTGAATCTCATCATACACTTGAAAATAGAGTATATAATAATTATCTGTTTTTTATTAATATATTATTGAATCATATTATTTTATTTAATATCATATATGGAATACATGTGACTTTATATTATCTACCAATAAAAAATTAGAAGCTTAAGATAATATCTATATAATGACTTCATTGTTTCATATACATGTTTTCATTTTTTATTAATTTACATCATTCATATATCATGATTAAATTATCACAGAAATTTTTAAAATGGTATAATTATCATATATTTTAATTATATATTTATTTAGTGTTATTTAATAAATATAGAAAGATAAAATAAAATACACCTTTCGTGAATACTGTTAGATGAATGTACACATGAATTTTATTTAAATTGAATGACTTATAGAAAGTAAATAACAGAAATATATATAGATTTATAATATTATTATAGTATAAATATTAAGTTATATATATAGTATATACATTTACTAAAACCATAATTAATATATTCTATGTATTCTGTGATTGAGTCACATCTCTTTGAGGAGGTGGTAGTCCACATGCTCACAGATAATGTTATCATATTTTCAAAAAATGGAAAAACTGAATGTATATTTTCTATAAATTTTAACTAAGTATAAATATTTCATTTATAATATATATATATATATATAAAATATATTATCCATAAAATTTCAAAACCATGATATGTGGTACAGGAAAAATGAATAACATCATTTCGTGTGGTGACACATGAATTATTAGTTCATTACCCATTTTATGGATGTTTGTGTGAGTGTAGATAAAAATAATAATACAAACATCTTGGAATATATATTATACCAAGGCTATTAGATAAAAAATAAATAAAAATAATCTTTGTGTTATATGTAAAAAATAAAACTAAAATATTCATTGCTGAATTATACATTGTCTTTGGAAATCCCTTTTTTTCACAGAAGAAATATATTTTTTGGATTTCTGTAAAAATTATTTCTTATATCACGAATTTAGGCATTTTTGTAATATAATTAGATGTATTAGGGAAAATTAGAATAGAATCTAATGTGGGGATAGAATATAATAAAAGGTTCCATCTTATAAAAAAGTGAAGGGGAACTTAGGTATTTTATCAAAAGATAAATTTATAATAAAATAAATCCAAACCCAAATAACTAAAAATTATATTTTTTAGAATAAATGATATTATAATGTTTTCATATCATCTTAAAATATATTTTATTCATTTTTTGATGTTATTTTGACGATTATAATTTTGATTAACATTTTTTAAATCTATTATCATTTTAACTATATTATCAAGGTTTTTAATGTTATAAGAACTCAATTTTAACATATGAAGTGTAAATTGGATCATAATTGTAATACTTAAGAAACATTAGAACATCCCCAACCACATATTTTATATTTAATGTTATTTTATTAAAAATAATTTTGTAAAAAATTAATTTCAAAAAATAACATTAGATCCAATTTTGAAATTATTTATAACATTTACATTAAAAAATAAATCCAAAAATAGTAGGTAGAAAAAATAAATTATATACAGAACTAAAATAACATATCAAACTATAAATATTTCTAATAACAATAATCAGTTAACATTTTTTTAATATATATACTATCATTTAATTGATAGTTTCATTAATTAAATTATTACTGCATCATCATTTCGTAATTATTTATAATAATGATTTTATTACTAAATATTTGAAATAAAATTTTATCATGTATATAAACATTTTACCTTTTAGAATAATATATATTTTCTAGAAGATATTCTATTTAACAACATATTAGAAATATTATAGTAATCAAATCTAAGGGTGGGGCATTTCTAAAGACTGTAATGCCCCGACCCTAATTACCCAGAGTCGGTGCATTATTGCATAACATTGTCATGATCACAAAAAAGATCAAATCTTGAAAGACCGATTAGTTTAGTAGCCTTGGAAACACTAGATATATTCATAAGTCTTACATTACATCATAAAATGAAAAACTACTACAACTACATATTGTCTCCATAATCCACACTCATATCCCCACATAATATCATGCAGGTCATTCATAATTTACTTCTTCACTTCCTGGGAAAAATAAAACATATAATAGGTGTGAGCTCAAATGCCCAGTAAGGATAACAATATAGTGGAAACTTTCATAAATAAGAATAAACATTTAAGGCAACGTATAACTAAAACAAAAGTATTTCAAACTTGAACATTCAACATGGTATGGAATAAATAAAATGAAATAATGCCATTTACTTATTCACATGGATATTCTACTAATTGAATAATCACTTGCAAAATCAATAACCACTTTCATAATGTTGGAATGCATAATGCCAGACTATCATAACCACATATCCAAGGCCTCGTGCCAAGACTACAAATAAGAATTTTCCAAGGCCTTGTTCCAAGACACTAGTTTGTCTCATGAATCCTACCGATGCATCGAGGAGCTATAGCGGGCTCCACCCGTCACATATTAAGTCCAATGCATTCCCATATGAAAAGGTTTAAACATAACATAACCATTCGTATTAAAACTAGAATATGAAATGTCAATACATTCACCATAAACCATGAATGGTATAAAAAGAGCACATCCATAGTCAAACATATCACAAAACCATAAATACAACATATAAGTTTTGTATCATAATAAATAAACTTCACATAAGCGTAAAATCCAACAAAGGATGTTGGCATAGATGAAATCAAAACTCTTTTTAGAGAAATATCTCTTTTATTTTGAAATCATTTAAGATCCATATAAAATAAAACATTTTCTTTGAAAATATTCTTATAATCTTGTAATGGAAGCTTTGACGAATTTATAACGGCGGAAAATAGCCGCACCTGTCGTATAAGTTAAAAAAAATTTCTTACCTTAATTTTGTCGAAAAGGATAAAAAGCACCTTGTTTGGAAAACGACGGAAAGATTCCTTTATAAACCTCTTATAAAAAGTCAAACAAGGGTATAAATGACTTTAACCCATATTCTTGTGAATATTAAAAATGTTTTGAAATACTTTTTTATGAAACATGGATGTGGATGATAAAGAGATCCCAGTAGATTATTATGTATAAACAACCTCGGATATTGAAGAGATTGTGAAATAACCCATAACTTGTACTTTTACTTGGTTGGGGTAGGTTAACCTACTGTATAATGGTTAAATAATTGTTATTAAATTATACAAGAATCATATATATTAATATGATATCATATATGATCTTTTAACGTTGATTTGATAATGATATCTTTGAATTATCGTTGTTTCGGGTGTTAACTTACTCGTTTTCTTTTATATGTTTTGTTACATAATACATGTTTGTCATGGATAGGTTGTATATTTTCCATATACAGAATGATATCAAGTCCTTAAAAATCATTTTTAAATCATCAAATGACAATTATAGTTGAATGGATACGATGGAGAATGAATCTCATCGCGTTCGTGGAGACGGTAGTCTGTACGTACGCACGAGTGACAATATCATTCTTTTGATATTAAAATAATTAATAAATGGATGGTATATCATATATACATAATCATTAACATGTTATATTTATTATTTACATGAGTTACACATCATTATTATACCCATACAAATAATAATATATTCAATAACAATTACACCACGACGTGGAGACGGTAAGCCGTATGTACGCGCGTATGGTGACATGTTATTCAAAGGGTGGATAGAATACTGAATATGGTTGTACCATATTTATAATAAAATCGCAGTATATATTTGATACTTGAGTTATTATTTTAGAATGGTAACAACAAAGGAAGAAGAAGTGGAAGAAGAATGGAACTTGGAAAAGGGTGGTGAAATCATTACCTCTTTTTCAGTTTCTTCCTTTTGATTTGATCAAAAGGACTCCACTGGTTGGATTTCTGATCAAACTAAGTCCTCTAGGTTGTAGTGAGGGAAGTTGGGAGAGTATTTCAGCAGAGTTTTGCCGATTCTAAAGGCTTTTAAGGTGTGAAGAAATGAGAAGGAGGAGTGCCCTTTTATAAGAGGGGTGAGGGGCACCTTTGGAAAAGATAGAAATATAAATTTATAATAAATTCATATTCGGTTTACAATGGCTCAAAAGTTGATTATTTAAATTTTAAGGTGGATATGGGTCGAAAACAACTCACCCAATAGAATTTAGATAGGTTTGGGTACTTATATTAACCTTATATTTAAGTATTAACTCTAAGTTAATTATTTTCACTTTTACAATGTCTCTTTGTATTTTTATATAATATGGTTAATAAACTTACTATATACATCAAAGAGACTCCCCAGTGGTCCTTTAATTAAGAACCTATCATTATATAAGTCTCTTGGCCGAACCTTATATTTTTAGGAATTTAATATCAATTAATAATATAATATTTGTTTTAAGAACTCTTTTATGTCAATTTTGACACTATTCAATAGTTGATTTTTGTGAAACTCATAACAGATTGATTACTTCAAAAAACGTCAATTAAATCAATAATAATATATCATATTATCCTATAAAAATAGTTTAATTAATTAAAAGTTTCATATTATATTTATTTGGGTATTTATAATATCAATTATTTTAATTTTTCACTATTATAGTAATTATTTCATCATCATTGTGTCATAAATAAATTAAATTATGTAATGTCGAAAAATTATAAATAAAATATCATTATGTAGGAAATAATTTTATCTTTCTAATGAATATTTATAATCTAAAATCCAACATATATAACCCTATTAAATTTTTTTTTCTAAAACATATATGCTTCTGTCATTTTTGTATTCATTTTAACTTAATTAAAATAAAGTGTCCATGTCACCTACAAGTGGCACCATGGGGTCCCAAAATAGATCCAAAGATGCCTATGGTAGATAATGTATCAACCAATAAGGCTAGGACACGTTTTAGGGTAATTTAGTATTATTATAATATTATTTTTTAACCCTTATTTACCGGATTTACCCTTAACCATGGTAAATAAAATATTTACCGCAGTAATTATTCAAAATGCCTAAAAATAAAAGTTACCTATTTACACATTTTGAACATCCTGATTCCAAATATGGAATCCATTTTTCTAAATTAAAAAAAAATAAGTGGCAGAAATTAATTTAAAATTAATTACCGTTGTTAAAACAAAAAGCGTGTTTTTAAGAGATAATAACTATAAAAAGATTGACCCTTGTTTATGTCTGGTTTAAATGTGAAATTATGTCAAATTAACCACATTGTATTACATAGTAAAAATATATTCTAAATATACTTTAAAACCACTCAAATTCATAATTTATCACTATTAATTATTTTGATTAAAAAGTTGTTTTTAATTAAAATTTAGTAATTTTCACTATTCATCAAAATATTAAAGTTATCCGAAAAGTACCAAAATTTCACCTTAGGATAAATTCAATATTACGAATACAAAAATGAAGTCCATTTTGAATTATAAAATATATATAATTTCAAAAAGTAGGTATTACTATTCATAACGGCTAGTTTGATCGGTTGTGGTGTGTGTCAAAACTCGAATTTGTGTACAACACACGCTATTGTATTATTCAAAGGAAAGCGTACCGTGGAATCTTGGGATGTTTCATTTTTAATTTTTGATGTCCCCATTTAGTCAAAAAGTTTAAAATATTGTATTTAAAAAGGGTTCACTATTAAAAGTTGATAAAAGTGCAATACTGAAAATGAATTTGTTCTTAAATTATGTCTAAGAAACTCATAATATGGATTCTAAAATTATAAGGATTATATAAAGTTTAAAATTTAGTTAATAATATTCATAACCTCTTTTGAACGGCTTGTTTGGTAAGTCATGGTGCGATTGAACTCGGTGTTGCGTGTAGTGCAAGTTATTGAATTATTTTGAAGAAATAACACACTATGAAATCTTGGGGTGTTACATTCTCCCCTCCTTCAATAAATTGTGTCCTCACAATTTGAAATTGTTCATCAAAAATAAAAGGTTGAAAATAGAAAATATATTTGTGGGAAAACCCACATCAGAAATTGGGTTACTAAAATTTAGTCTTATTATGTGGAAAAGAGATATCAAAGGGTCACCACCAAATTATGATCTCGATTAGGAGAACATTGGTGGCAATTAGAGACATATAATTGGAGGAAAAATGTAAATATTTATAGGTAGTGATTGAAGTCATCAATCACAAACAAGTGTAAAATTGAGGTCCTTAAATTCATCAATCTATGATGATTTGAAATACCATCAGTTCAACAAAACATAGGGTATAAGTATAACACATTTTTGATGTTTCAAAATATCTTAGATGAAATCCCACATCGAAAAATGAATTAATGAGGCCTCTATTTAAAATGAAGATTGGAAAGTATGAAGATTACCGAAAATAACACATACTAGGGTTCCATGTAAGAAAATATGGATATGGAAGAAAAATCTAACCATCAATTATCTAATGGAGAGTGGTAGAGAACATGGCTATGAAAAGGCCAACAATCCCAAAGCCATAAATTAGTGATGATTTAAGGTACCATCTATGACAAAATTTTTATTCTAAGTTCCTTTTCTTAATGTTGAGGAATTTATTTATGAGATTGGCTAAGATCATAAGGAGATATAATTACTTTATAATTACAGTTTTATCCATTAATAAATTTCTACCACAAACTCATCTTTCACTCTAAAAGATAATAGAACGTAAAAAATTCTATTTACACTATTCATATAGGGTTCCAAAATAAACGAATTTATAATTCATCTACAATATCATTTAATAAAAACTACATTATTTTATCCAGGTCATCTCATGGTCCAGTGGTAGGTGATACACCATTGTCACCCTTCGGTTGCGGGTTCAAGTCTCGCAGCCTTGCCGGACGCGACGGGTTGCCGCCCGACCTCCGGGTTGTCCTTTTATGGCAATCCAAAATAATCCAAACTAGAACTATCCAAAATAATTCTGTCCAAACTCACAATCAAACATTTATAAGGAAGGTAAACATAATGTAGATCCTTTTTACCCCGTATTAGCATATGAATACCTTCATCATGTATTCTTTTAATACACTGAAACATCCTGAATTACCATATTCCTTATTCATGCTCCCTTATTCCATATAGAATGCTGGATATACTTTATCAATCCCAAAATGTTTTAAACCCCTAAAATGATGGAATATACAAATCATTAATTAGTTCCAAGGTAGTCAAGAATATCCAATATAATTTATCCAAAACAATCATGTATTATACAAAAATCACTACCTCGGTATCAGAACTATATTATGGTTTATCATTCTCTCAACCATATATTTTCCAAAAAATTATCCTGCAATTGAGTCAATTTTCTTTGTTCCACACAATCTCAAGTCCTTAATTAAATAGTACTGTAGTACAATCCTTATATACTCCATAATTATTATAACAAGTACATTGTTTATACAACACTCAAATGACATAATCAACATAAGAACTCTAATCATTCCTCTTCATCTGTGGTAGTATCATAACTTGATTATTATCCAATAGAATCATTTGCGGCATAGTCTGATGACTGGGACATAGGTTCGCATAGTGTCCAAACTCCTTGAAAATGAAGCATTGTACTTTTGAAACCATTTTCATACCCTTGCAGTCACGTACTTTGTGCCCTTTTCCTCCACACTTATAACTAACTCCCATTTTTTTTCAGGCAAGTTCCAGGGAGTTTCATTCCACAGTTATCACATATGGGAAAATTATTCTTTTCCCTCTTCCCTTTAGCCATCTTTCTCTTTTCCATCCTTTTCTTCTCTTGCTTCCGTTCAAATCCATAGGACTCAGTAAACTCTTTACTTATCTTATCAACACATGATATTATTTCTTCATATGATGATAATACAAGTGAGACTATTTCTCTTATAAATTCTGGCTTAAGGCCATTAAATATATGATCCTTCTTTCTCTTTGTATCATGTGCATTGATAGAGTTCTCATTCTTTCCACTGGGTGCCATTTATAAACAATGGCATAAATTAGATTAGTTTATGAATAACAATACCTAATCCCAAAATTGTAAGACACATAACATAAATTAAATAGTTTATGGATATAATCCATAATCATAAAAATGTTTTCTTTGAGGAAGTATATACTCATAAACCCTTCATAATGATTTGTAATGAAAATGAGAGTTATCCTAAGCATATCCCCCGGGAGTGTCGTAACCAAGAGTGCAGCAAGGCCCGTTGTCGTGCTCCAGTTCCCGTTCGAGTCTAGCTCAAAGCGGTGTTTTTGGGTTTTACCCCTAGGTACATCTGTGTCAGAGCTGCCTCTACCAGCTCGTATCCAGACAGGGATGTATTGCTCGGAAAACTCACAAAATCTCTACAATACCAAACTTCTAGGAAGTTCTTCTATACTAATCCTCAAAGGTCATCTTAGGTCTACGTGCTCTAATTAGAGTTTATCTAAATCTAGATTCCAAGGTTTGTACTAAACTTCCTCTCATACCAACTGTAACGCACCGACCCTAGTTACCCAGAGTCGGTGCATTATTACATAACATTGGCATGATCATAAGAAAGATCAAATCTCGAAATACCGATTGGTTTAGTAGCCTTGGAAACACTAGATATATTCATAAGTCTTACATTACATCATAAAATGAAAAACTACTACAACAACATATTGTTTCCATAATCCACACTCATATCCCCACATAATATCCCTGCAGGTCATTCATAATTTACTTCTTCACTTCCTGGGAAAAATAAAACATAGAAAAGGGGTGATCTCAAATGCCCAGTAAGGATAACTATATAGCGGAAACATTCATCAATAAGTATAAACATTTAAGGAAATGTATAACTAAAACAAAAGTCTTTCAAACTTGAACATTCATAATGGTATGGCATAAATAAAATGAAATAATTCCATTTACTTATTCACATGGATATTGTACTAATTTAATAATCACATGAAAAATCAATAACCACTTTCATAAGGTTGGAATGCATAATGCAAGACTATCATAACCACATAGCCAAGGCCTTGTGCCAAAACTACAAATAAGATTTTGCCAAGGCCTTGTGCCAAGACACTAGTTTGTCTCATGAGACCTACCGATGTATCGAGGAGCTATAGCGGGCTCCACCTGTCACATATTAAGTCCAATTCATTCCCATATGAAAAGGTTTAAACATAACATAAACATTCGTATTAAAACTAGCATACGAAATGTCAATACTTTCACCATAAACCATGAATGGTATAAAAATAGCACATCCATAGTCAAACATATCACAAAACCTTTAATACAACATAGAAGTTTTGTATCATAATAAATAAATTTCACATAAGCGTAAAATCCAACAAATGATGTTGACATAGATGAAATCAAAACACTTTTTAGGGAAATATCTCTTTTATTTTGAAATCATTTATGATCCATATAAAATAAAACATTTTCTTTGAAAATATTCTTATAAGCTTGTAAGGGAAGCTTTGACGATTTTATAACGACGGAAAATAGCCGCACCCGCCGTATAAGTTAAAAAAAACATTCTTACCTTAATTTTGTCGAAAAGGTTAAAAAGCACCTTGTTTGGAAAATGACGGAAACATTCCTTTATAATCCTCTTATAAAAAGTCAAACAAGGGTATAAATTACGTTAACCCATATTATTGTGAATAGTAAAAATGTTTTGAAATACATATTTAAGAAACATGGATGTGGATGATAAAGAGATCCCAGTAGATTGTTTCGTATAAACAACCTCGGATAATGAAGAGATTTTGAAATAACCCTTACCTTGTACTTTTCCTTGGTTGGGGTAGGTCAAACTCCTGTATAATGGTGATATAATTGTTATTAAATCATTCAAGGATCATATATATTAATATGATATCATATATGATCTTTTAACATTGATTTTTTAATGATATCTTTGAATTATTGTTGTTTCAGTTGTTAACTTACTAGTTTTCTTTTATATGTTTTGTTGCATAATCCATGTTTTTCATGGATAGGTTGTATATTTTTCATATACATAATGATATAAAGTCCTTAAAAATCATTTTTAAATCATCAAATGATAATTATACTTGAATTGATACGATGGAGAATGAATCTCATCGCGTTCGTGGAGACGGTAGTCCGTACGTACGCACGAGCGACAATATCATTCTTTTGATATTAAAATAATATATAAATGGATGGTATATCATATATATAGAATCATTAACATGTTATATTTATTATTTACATGAGTTACACATCATTATTATACCCATCAAAATAATAATATATTGAATAACAATTACACCACGACGTGGAGACGGTAAGCCGTATGTACGGACGTATGGTGACATGTTATTCAAAGGGTGGATAGAATACTGAATATGGTTGTACCATATATATAATAACATCACAATATATATATGATACTGGAGTTATTATTTTAGAATGGTAACAACAAAGGAAGAAGAAGTGGAAGAAGAAAGGAACTTGGAATAGGGTGGTGAAATCATTACCTCTTCTTCAGTTTCTTCCTTTTGATTTGATCAAAAGGGCTCCTTAGGTTGGATTTCTGATCAATCTAAGTCCTCTAGTTTGTAGTTAGGGATGTTGGGAGACTATTTGGTCAGTGTTTGGCCGAACCAAAAGGCATTGAAGGTGTGAAGAAATGAGAAGGATGAGTTCCCTTTTATAAGAGGGGTGAGGGGCACCTTTGGAAAAGCTAGAAATATTAATTTATAATAAATTCATATTCGGTTTATAATGTCTCCAAAGTTGATTATGTAAATGTCAAGGTGGGGATGGGTCTAAAAAAACTCATCCAATAGAATTTAGACAGGTTTGGGTACTTATATTAACCTTATCTTTATGTGTTAACTCTAAGTTATTTAGTTTCACTTTTACAATGTCTCTTTGTATTTTTATATAATATGGTTAATAAACTTACTATATACATCCAATATACACCCAAGTGGTCCATTAATGAAGTACCTATCATGATATAAGTCTCTTGGACGAACCATAGATTTTTAAGAATTTAATATCAATTAATATTATAATATTTGATTTAAGAACTCTTTTATGTCAATTTTGACACTATTCAATAGTTGATTTTTGTGAAACTCATAACAGATTGATTACTTCGAAAAAAGTAAATTAAATCAATACTAATATATCATATTATTCTATAAAATTAGTTTAATTCATTAAAAGTTTTATATTATATTTATTTGGGTATTTATAATATCAATTATTTTAATTTTTCACTATTATAGTAATTACTTCATAATCATTGTGTCATAAATAAATTAAATTATGTAATGTCTAAAAATTATAACTAAAATATAATTATGTAGGAAATCATTTTATCTTTCTAATGAATATTTATAATTTAAAATCCAACATATATAACCCTATTTAAAAATTGTTTTTCTAAAAGATATATGCTTGTGTCATTTTTGTATTCATTTTAACTTAATTAAAATAAAGTGTCCCTATCACCTACAAGTGGCACCATGGGGTCCCAAAATCGACCCAATGATGCCTATGGTCTAAAATATAACAACCAATAATGCTAGGACACGTTTTAGGGTAATTTAGTATTATTATAATATTAATTTTAACCCTTATTTACCGGATTTACCCTTAACCATGGTAAATAAAATATTTACCGCAGTAATTATTAAAATGCCTAAAAATAAAAGTTACCTTTTTACACATTTTGAACATCCTAATTCAAAATATGGAATCCATTTTTCTAAATTTAAAACACAGAAGTGGAAGAAATTAATTTAAAATTAATTCCCGTTGTTTAAACAAAAAGCATGTTTTTAAGAGATAATAACTATCAAAAGATTGACACTTGTTTATGTCTGGTTTAAATGTGAAATTATGTCAAATGACCCACATTGTATTACATATTAAAAATATATTCTAAATATACTTTAAAACCACTCAAATTCATAATTTATCACTATTAATTATTTTGATTAAAAAATATGTTTTTAATTAAAATTTATTAATTTTCACTATTCATCAAAATATTAAAGTTATCCGAAAAGTACCAAAATTTAACCTTAGGATAAATTAGATATTCCGAATCCAAACATGAAGTCCATTTTGAAATATAAAATATATATAATTTAAAAAAGTATGTATTACTATTCATAACGGCTAGTTTGATCGGTTGTGGTGTGTGTTAAAACTCGAAGTTGCGTACAACACACACTACTGCATTATTCAAAGGAAAGCGTACCGTGGAAGCTTGGGATGTTTCATTTTAAATTCTTGATGTCCCCATTTAGTCAAAAAGTTTAAAATATTGTATTTAAAAAGGGTTCACTATTAAAAGTTGATAAAAGTGCAATACTGAAAATGAATTTGTTCTTAAATTATGTCTAAGAAACTCATAATATGGATTCTAAAATTATAAGGATTATATAAAGTTTAAAATTTAGTTATTAGTATTCATAACCTCTTTTGAAGGGCTTGTTTGGTAAGTCATGGTGCGATTGAACTCGGTGTTGTGTGTAGTGCAAGTTATTGAATTATTTTGAAGAAAATAACACACTATGAAATCTTGGGGTGTTACAAAGACTATTTATGTTTAATAATATATATGTCATTTCCCTAGAAATATATACATTCAATTAATAAATTATGATATTTATTTTTTAAGGGTCAAATTAACTTCATCCAATAATATTTTTATATATGATATGGTAGTTTTATAATATTTTATTATTATTTTGATCCTTAATTCCCCAAATAACCCACAACTGTGGTAATTAATGTAATAAAGTGACTATTATTGTTGTCCAAAATTAAATTGAAAACATTTATTAATGGTAGAAAATATTATAATAAATATGGAATCAATATTTCAGAAATAAAAACACATAGTTTTTTAAAATAAATTTAAAATTTATCCCTTCAACTATATGTGAAATCTTGTTATTAATGTGAAAACATTTAAAACGTTAACTTGTTTTTAAATCGAAATTCAACGTGAAATTGTTTCAAAATTAATATATTTTATTAAATAATAAAAAAATTATATAATTATTATTTAAAACCTTTAATATATATAATAAAAAAGTAAAAATTGGCTGGATGAAAAATATGTTTTCAAATTACATTATGTAGTTTTACACTATTCCTCCAAACGTGATACTTATCAAAAAAATCAAAAACTCAAACAACGTAAATTTTGATATCTTGAATTGAACGAATAAGATTAATTTTTCATATAAATATTATAAAAATTTAAAAACAGATATATAAAATTTCTATTTATTTAATAGGAAGAAACGATTTATCTTTTGAAAAAAAATTCATTTAATTGAAAAATTGGGGTTCTTATATAAATAATTATAACAACAGAAGCATGTTTCTTAGAAACATAGTATTGTGTGTAACACATACTAAGCCGGTGGAGCATGTAATTCATGATATAAATTAAATTAAATTACCTAAAAAAATTATTTCATTAAAATATAAGGGATTTAAAATAATACATGAAAAAATATATAAATATATAATATTTTCAATTAATGGGTTTTATACTTTCCATGAATTCTATTCCAAATATACGATTCATAAATTTATTTTTTTAATAAATTTAAATTTTCTCTACATAGTGAATTAATATTTTATGTGTAAATATTAAATATTATAATAGATTAAATCATTTGAACCATTTTTTTCAAAAAAAAATTCCTTATTATTAAAAATACATATGACCCATTATCAAAAAGTCACGTTATACTAATATCATGTTCTTCAATCCTTTAACAAAAAAAACCTTGAAAATGACAATAGAATGAATTTTTAGAATTAATCCAATCCCCACTATTTTAATTTATTTTCTCACCAAATGTGACATATACTCTATCAATATTTGGTAAGGTGATTTTTTTTATAAATCTTCACTCATATTCCTTGAACAACATTATTCCATGAATATTTTTTAATTTTTTATCATGTTTTTATTTCATCCATTCAAATGTGACAAAATTCATATGGTATCCTTTTGATTAATTTCTCCAACATCTGATTGTAATGATACTAATTTTGTATAATATTCAAAATCACTCTAGGGTCCTTCTTGGATTCCATTTTATTCTTATTACAATCCCTTTTAAAGAATATTTTTTTTTTCATATTTATCATTCTGAATTTTTGGATAGTCTGGATTAATGTGTCTTAACTTATTGGACTCAGAGCTTCTCAACTTTTTAGATATTTCATTGTGATTCATGTTCATGTTAAATGGTCTTATAAAACATATTATATTATTGTGGAACTCTTTAATCATTAATGAAGGATTTTAAATATCATAATATGATCGATAATTCATTTTGTATTCTTCATCATCAGATGGTTCAGAAGTATTTACAATTTTATTCAATATTTCATCTTTATAATACATAACCTTTAAGGATTCACATTTCTTATTTATTATTCATGGTTATCCAAATTCTGCATCAATTTTAACTCCTTAACTCTTGATAGTTTCAATAAGACCATTTCTCATGAAATTTTAAACCTTTATAAATTATCAGAATGTTGTTGTGATTCTAATCAACATTGGTGATAGTACTCCAGGATAATTCAATACATTTGTGGGTTCCAAAATGGTTTCTCTTAATTAAAAAAAAGTTATTAAATTTTTTTTCAGTCTAACATTCATTTGAGTAATAATATACCTTTTAGATATTTTGAATTTAACAATCTCAAAATTGGATATATCATAAAAATGTGCCTTGACATTGTATGTACAATCATATAAAACAAATATATTGGTCCACTTAATGTTTTTCATTTTACAATGAGAAAATAATTTTCACTCTTCCAGTCATAATTCGTCAATTATAACAGTCATGTTTTTCGGTTTTGGATCATATTTTTTTAGATGTAGAATCCAATGATTCATGTTCTATCTCAAGAATTTCATAGCGATTTACTTCAATCAAATGATAATTTAGGACATATTTATTCATTTAATAGGTCAAGTTATATTTCTATAAACTATAATTTTCACTATAGAGGTATAAATATCTTTCCATTTACAGACATTCATGGTTTTCAGCTATGGTATCCATTGGAGAATGGATGTTTGGACATCAACCATTGAGAGTTGAGATATCATGTGATACATGCTTAGATACAATGTTTTCCTAGACAATGGCATGATTAACAATCAAGAGGAATGTGAATTAAGTTAAAAATATTTACTGAACCCCCATCAGGTATGAAGACTCAAACGCAAAGAATTTATAATGATATAAACCTTAAATTAAAAACATATAGGTAAAATTTTTATCATAAGATATTTATATTGTTTGAAGGAATTTATATCGGTTATTCTACTACACCAACACTCCACTCCACATGTTTTATGAAAACACTATAAAAAACATTTTAGCAGTGTCTCCCATCACTTACTACAATGGTCCTATAGCTTCCAAATTAGCTCTCACATTTCAATAACTATCCATAGTGTCAATACATGCTCTTACACTAACTGTAAAAAAAATACTATGAATCAAAGACACTGTGAGAAATGATTGCTTCACATTGTGGAAATCTGTAACTGACATTATATGATGATTCATTAAGAAAATATGATATTATTAAATTTATAGATACATATAATTTTCAGTTAAATTGATAGAAATGTTATGTATGACACATACATTTTTTTATGTTTTAAATTGTACATGAATTCATGTAATTATGAATCCAGTTGTTATTCAAATCATTCTATCTCATCTCCATCCTCAGTTTATCTATATGTATAAATATATCACAATGTATGTTTATATCTTTATAAATTGGCCAGATGATTCTTCTCATATACAATTTTAAACCTAATATATATAATTATAATGGTATAACAAGCCATGCATTATAAGCATGATTAGAAAAAAATATAGGAATTAATTTTGCAGTAGTAATTTCTGATATCTTCTCCTTTTTCATATATTTCCATTCATGGAAAATATATTAATGATATTTATTTTAATAAATGGATAATTTTTTTTTTATTTTCTATGAAGGGGTGAAATGAAAATTCTTGAGATTGGAAATGTAATAATTACAAATTGTTATAGTAAGATATTTTTAATATAACTACTAGAAGTACTATTAATCAGAAGACAAATTTTATAATATAAATGTGTTATTATAAATAATATACAAAGACATTAATAGTGAATAATATTATTATTCAGTGCAATAAATATTTATTTAGTTATGGAACATAGATTTTATATCTTCTATGATTCCCGTAATATAACCTTTTAAGAATGTATTTTTCGAAATAGAACGACTTTTTTTGAAAATCATCAATTAACTAAATAATTAGATATATAAAATTTATAGATAAACATCAAACACATTCTTATGTTTATTAGAGAGAAGTTGTTATTCAATCCCTTTATAATAAAATACATCGATATAGAATTAATCCATTCACATATGTTGTACTAAAACATGAAGAAAAAATGTAAGAAATTTTGTTTTGATAAAGAAAATGTAAAAAAAATATGATAAACATTATTGAATAAATTTATGGATAATGATAAAAATAACAACAAATATAAACTAGGATACTATTGAATCACATATTTATTCAAAAAACCTATTATAGTTTTTGGAATTTAAAAATAACGGTCAAAGATAGATATTAAACCCTATTCAACTCAAGGATATTTTATTGTGTTTATATCCTATAGATAGTAATTTTGATGGGATATTCTTTTCAAAGAATAATAATAATTTTTTCAAAATTTTCATTGAAATTACTCCATATATTTATAGAGATATATGAGAATAACTATAATGGTGGAGAATCTAGTGGTATCTATAAACAATTTAATTGAGATGCAAATATTTATAGATAATTTTTTAAAGGGACTTCCATTTACATTGATAGAGTATTGTATTTTTAAAGTGTTTATGAACTGTTTTAACTTGTCTATGAACCTATATTCAGGAATCTATTTATTATATCTTATATGGTATGATCAAATTATGTTGTATTATATACCTTCCCTTGTTTTATCATAATAGTTATCATAGGTTGAGAGAAGATAATTTTTATGTGAAAATATGGTGAATTATAATCTATGTTTTATTTGATATAAATTTTAATTTTTTTACAAAAATAAGTATATTTTTATTTGATGTTTGTGTTTCCAAAACTATTTTTTATCACAAATAATATGAAAAAATGATGATGATTATATATAATTTTCCATTTTTTTAAAAAATGATTTCTGTTACTCTATTGACACCAATATTCAATTGGGGTATATTAACTATACTAGGAAATGTCAATCACACAAGTGTGATAATAAGGATTCATAATAATGTTATTTTGGTCAATTTGAAAAAATATATCCCATAAATTTTTTTTATGTATATATAATGTTAAAATAATATTTAATTTGTATAGGTTTTTTGGGGAATTATTTAATAATATATATCCTATTTCTATATTAATATTCATAAGGCTTGATTTTGAGGTGTGGTGTGTTTACAAGTTTCAAGAAGAATGTTTTTATATATTATATTAATTGAATTGTTATCTAATTTTATTTGATGTTATAATGAAGAATGATATATTTTTGTATAATTTATGTGTAAAAATTATATATGGTCTTATACTTCCTGAATCAACATATGTTTCAGGATAATATTTTCAGTCATAACCCAGACCTCGAATTCAAAAAAGTAATGGGAAATAATTGGGATTCCCAATATCATAAATTATAATTTTTTTACTTCATAATTTTCATAAACATTTTATTTTTCTGTTCTATAGTATAACTAACGGTTTTTCAGTTCTATATAAACAACATTGGTTTGGTCATGTTTATTTGTAATTTTAATATTATGAAAATATTATTTGTAGGGTTGGTCGATGTTGTTTGTAATTATCCATGGATATCATAGAGTTAATAAATTCATATCGTTAATATTTTTTATATTCATGAAAATCATTTGTATGGGATAATATTTTGTTTACAACATCAAAATGATGACAACATAATATGATTCATAGCTACATTGTTTTCAAAACTCATATAGTTAAGAAAACATAACATCGACCATCTCAGGGTTTAGCCTCATATGTTTGATATCATTGTTGAATTTGATTTTATTTTTGGTTTTGGATAAATGTTTGTACAATCTACTTGAATCATAAATTATTATATAGTGTAATAATTTTATAGAATTATTAATTCGTGAATATAAAAACTGATTAAATAATTTATGTCTAATAATTTTTATTTTTTAATAGAATATTAATAATAAAAAATGGAATTTTCATTTAAGTTGGTGTTGATGATTTCCAAACGATAATGCGTGGAATGAAAAGAAAATTAATGCATTCATTAAAACATAAATTAAATTTAAATTTAACTACATGATTCAATGAATGTAGATTTTTTGGATTGAAAATTATTCCGAGATTTTAGGAATAATTGAATCAATGATCATGAGTGATGGTAATGGAAATATCAAATAAATTTATATTAATATATATATATTTTTAGAAGTGTGGTGAATAATTCATAATTTCCAACCGGAGTTATTAATAAAAATATTATTATTTTTAAATTCTTGTTTTAATTTATGAAAATCATATTCAATGAAAAAAGTGGATATAATTTGTTAAAAAGATGAATAACGATAGAAGAAATGAAAATAAAGGGTGATTTGACACATTAATAAAAAAATATATTTTTTATTGATGAATGAGAATATAATGGTTTTAATAGGAAGATGTTAACATAAAAAAAATCATGGAAAATTTGTTTAAAGAGAAAAATCATTCAAATGTGTTATTTGGATATGTTGAAGTAAGAGAATGGAATCCTTATACAGTTATTATTTAGTGGAACAGTTTCTATTGGTTGTACATCCTTTTATTTCATCATAGTTTGTGTGGATTACAAATATAAAATCAATATATTTTTATCCTATTTTCCTAGTTAAACCATACATGTCTCCATCTTGAATGATTATTATAGTGGTATGTGGGATCATAGGTCATTCCAGATCACACCAAATAGTAGTATTTATAGTTTTTATAGATGAACATCATAAAAAGGTATTTCATTATTCGATTTGATCTTTTTTTTGTTTAATAGTGAATTTAAATAATCATGTTTGGGGGTCAATAATTTTTATTAAATGAAAAAAATAAATTAATTTTATTTCATCAATTCACAAAATCTATTTGATTTAACAAAGCACTTTGGTGTATTTTTATCACTTTTCATGATCATCAGTGGATTTTATTTATAAATATCTAATTAATATACATGAAATAACATAAATTGTTAATTATATTGACATTTTCATCTACAAAAATATTAATATACATCTTACATTATATTTCTAATTACGTAATGTTTCCTTTATTTTGAAAGAAGAAATACCCATTTTATTTCATTCCAAAATGTCATAAGAATAAAATTCATATATTAATATAAAGGATCAATTTTGATTCCCATTTTCAATAATTATGATTTTCCACCATGATTTTCTTTCATATTCCCATTTATTTTTCAATCTAATATTTGTCACATTATTTTTTCACTCATTATTTAAATATCACTTTTAATATTAAAAAATATAAATTAAGATTCATTATTATTAAATCAAAATAAAATAATATAAATTTATGAATTTATTTCTACTATTATTTATATTCCATTACAGGTTAATTTTTTCATGCATTGATATGAAATAATGAATTTCTATTTCCAGTGGTAAATTAGCCTAAAAATGTTGTATGATAATATTCATAAAAAATTCAATATCTCGTAAGCTGATCTTGATATGGTAATATATACATGAATAAACTGTGATCAATACATAGAATAATATTTTTCAATATATTATTATATTTGAAACTCTTGAATACATAAACCATCATCGTTAGCTCTATATTATGTGTGAGATCATACTTTTCATTTAATTTTAAATATCAAAATACATATAACCAAACAAGAACACATTATATTAGGATAGACACAAAAACATGCACAATAAAATATAAATATATTTCCAATCTCTCACCGTAGTCATTCAAGAAATAAACATCAACTTATGTATATTTTTATTATTATTAATCAATTTAATTTTTTAACATTTCATTCTATTCATACTATTTCTATTTTGGGTCTAAATTCATTATAAAAAAATTCAATATATAAAACCTTTTATTTAGTTAATATATATACTAATATATAATTAAATATAAAAATAAGGAATTTATCAACATAAGTGATGAAAATAATGACTATAAATGTTCTAGATTAATATATTTCACATTAAAAACATCGTCTCGCAAAAACATCACCACACGAACATAAAAATGTCATATAACTAATATTTCCTACAAATTATTTTCATAATACATTCTGAAATAAATATTTAGGATTCACATTACATAAACTAATTATAAAAAAAATAATGATATATTTTACAAATACCACCCAAATTCATTCATTATGATTTTTGACAATGAAATTCATAAAATTGAAGAACATTATTATTATGATTTTATTAATTAACACTTTTACTATAGAATAATAATAGACAAAATAACATATACATACTTCAAGTTAATCACTTCCATATTGACATTATATATATGTTATTTTAGGTGATGATCTGTCTTATAAACACATAAATATATCTTTAACACATAAACAAATTAGTACAATTAGTTATATATTAAATATTTTTAACTATTAAATATAATATAAGTAATTACGTCATAACCAAATTCAGTTGTCACTATTTCTAGATACAATATCCCTTTAGGAATCAAATAAATTCCAATTCAAAAAAAATAATTCTTAAATCCAGTTATTATACTATGTTCTTATTATATTATATTATAGAAAATTGCATTATTTCATTAAAATGATCAAAAAAATATTCCAACTGTACTATTAGAGAAAACACTATTAATAAATTAGGAAAAAAATAAGGATATCAATCATTTAAATATAACATATTTGGAGGGATAACTATCATTAGTTTTATGGAGAAATATTTTTATTTGAAACTAAATTTCTAATATTAAAAATTTATATTAAATACCAAACCACACTATTTTTAAATTTCATACATTATTTATTATTAATGTTGAAATTTTTGAATAAAATTACACTACTAATGGTATAAATATTTTACCTTAGTGTATGGTGTGTTTTATGGACATTTATAAGGGTGAAACCATATTTTCATAACTTATTTATTTGTATAAAACAACTTATATAGGTTCTGGAAAGGGTAAAAGTTGTGTTTTGTTTCAGAAAAATCTAATAATATCCACCATATGAGGAAAAACACACAATGTGTATGGGTAAACCCTTTGTTAATATCATTCATTTGTTTATTCTTGATTTTTTGTTAGGGTAGTACCATTTGTTGTAAGGTTAACTACTTTCAAGACTATGGGTACATAATTTTTTCTGTGTTCTGTGTTTTTTAATGAGGATTTGTGTAAGGTTATTTCATTTAATTCTTAACAGGAAAGAAATATTATAATTCCATTATATGGATAACCTAGATTATAGTTAATTATTTGAATATATTCAGCAATTTTGTAAATGTAAATTCCATTTCCATCAATAAATTTCAATTAATGTTCTATGGTTAAAATTATGTTATTCATATCTATCTCATTTTATAGGTGAAAAATGTTTTCCCCTATTTCCTTTTCATCATCTTTTTGTAGTCCCTATAACAAATTTTAAGGATTCATATGAAAAAATCATTAAAGTAATTCCATAGAGAAGAATATATTTCACATTTCGTATATAAATAAGAAATTAAACAATAATAAATCATGAGTAACATAAAAATAAAATTAAATGATGATATTTATTTACCAATTTTTATTTTGGAAAACCACCATGTTTTTTATATTTTAATAAAATCAAAACCCCCATGGTCTTCTTTTTTATCCTTAGAGTCTTATATATGATTAAATCCCATTAAGAGAGTACTATTATTCACATTTAATTGAATATTTTTTTATAGTTTCACATGCATGACCAAATCCTCTTATCTCTCCCCTTATTAGGTGAATAACATAATATATTTATCCTTGTTCATGAAATTCATGAATTCCTTCCCCTTATCTCATTACTGTTCACTAGAAAAATTTCATCATGAAATTTAAAATTTAATTATTAACTAATAATAAGAAGGAATTTATCAAATTATTATTATTTAATTATAATACTACAATACTATGGAATAAAAATAATGGAGTGTAACATCAATATTGTAATATATATATATATTATTGTCACAAGTTTATATATTTTTATTCATTGAATAATAAATTTAACAAAGATGACAAATTTTTTGTAAATTGTGAAATTATCATGGAGATAGATACTATTACTATATATGAACCATTGTTTCATTATGATGTAAAATAGTCGGGTTTCCTTTTAAGGATACTTAACACAGAAATAAAAATAATTTTTCAAAAATTAAAATAATAGGGACCATAATGATGTGTTTCTGGATGTAGAGGTTTCCAACATTTCTTTTAGAACACAAAGGGCGATTTATCACTAACAATGACAATGAAAAACATGAAGTAAGAATATCCAATTTTTTTGGGGATCTGAATTAAAATTTTTACCATGATTTTTTTTCATTAGTTAGAATACCATGATTCACCTTTAATGATTATTATAACATGTGGGATGTGTGTGTATTCAATAATATCTCTTAAGATAAATGATACCTTTATTTTTCAATTTGAAGGATTTTCATGTTTCATGTTGATGATATGTGTGGATGTTGAAATCCTAAAATAATGATTATATTTATTCCCTTTATGATCTTACCTAGAATAGGTGTTATGTTTCCATGGAATATTCCATTTGTAGATGAGATAGCTGGACTACAATATTTTGGTTATCCCATATTTTGTATGCATTTGTGGAATATGATGATGAGAGTGATGTACAGGTGTACAGGGTGGGGATACACTGTCAATATAAAACGATCTATTAGTAAAGAACTCTATTATTATATTTTTTATATCATGTTTCTTGAAAAATAGTAAATCATCATGCATCATGTAATTTTTGTGGACAAATTAAATCCCTATTTAATTTATGGGAGGGATATTTCACTGGTTTCTGAGAATGAACCTTGTAGCAAGTAGGATTGATTCCATGAGGATGATAAGTGACTTGTTTGATATATAGATTTTAATATTTTTCAACATCACAATTTTGATATACTTATTCATTCTTAGTGAAAAAGAAGAAAACCCTTGTATGTGGTAGGTTTGATATTTAATAAAATAAAATTTTAGTATTAAATGTTTTCATAAATTGTATGAATTTTTAATTAGTGTAACCCATTATTTTATTATACCTTATCATGAATGATAATGATTAATTGGTGGTGTCATAATAATTGATGAACTCACATCCTACTTGGTAATTTTAGAGTGGCTATAAATTTAATGATAATGTATCTGGATATGGGAATCTAACTAATAAGAAACAATTTCATAGAGGATAATGGAGTTAGTAGTGGAATGGAATGGAATTTATAGGATGTAAATATATTATATATTACATTATTTTCACCGTATTAATAGGTTTTGATTTCCATATTTGGAGAAATTTATTAGAATAATGATAGGTATTCCAATTTATAATTTAAATTCCTTATGTTACTATGATCATTATATTATATATTACTATAATTATTTGTTTTTTTGATGATGTGATACTAAGGATAATGTATCTACTATAATGTAAATAAGAACTCAATTCTAGTATATAGAATATTTTTTATGTGGTGTTACTCATTTTTTCAATTAATCTTCCGGAATGGACGTCGTTATTTTGGTTAGTGGGATTACAATATGGTATCAGAGATTTGTTTGTTCATTTCCTTTTTGTACTCTCATAGAACCTGGAAGAAAAGATAATCATTTATGGGACATGTTATAAGAATTTATATAAAATGGTCTACAACATGTGTAATAGGCCTCAATGTAACCAATTATTGGATTTATGTTTAATTTTTTATTATATAACGAGTAGGTTTGTGCTTCCTGATTAAGAACATAAGTCTAAATGACATGTATATAATATTTTATGAGTTAAATAATTGTTACATAAATAAATTACATGAACTTAATGATGATGATGTTGTATATTCCATAATATTTATTATATC
This sequence comes from Viscum album, assembly GCA_963277665.1. Classification (NCBI taxonomy): domain Eukaryota; kingdom Viridiplantae; phylum Streptophyta; class Magnoliopsida; order Santalales; family Viscaceae; genus Viscum; species Viscum album. Next base: position 1,356,637,849 of record OY728120.1, read on the forward strand.
TATTTTTATTTACTATCATGATGATGTTTTATAGTAACTTATTAGTTGAATTGATAATGTTGATGAGGTAGTATATATATAATAGTTTGTTCTAATGTTCATGAATGGACAATAGGGTTAATGATAGAAGAAGTATTCTATGGATTATTTTTGGAGTCCATGGAATATACTTTTTTATCGAATATATGGTATATGATAAGTTTATGTTCCTCATGTTCATCAGGTGAAATATGATTCCACCATATATATGATTGGTGGGACAACCCAAAAAATAGTATTTTACTCAATATAATGCTCCCAAACAAACTATAGTGTTGTTGGTTATCAGTCTAATCAAGAAATGACCAACTCCATAGAGAGATATGGTATATTATTACATGTATTTTCTACTATAGAATCATACTTAATTATGTGGAAGTAGGGTAATGTATTTTTATGAGGACTATGTGGATAAAATATAGGCTATCTATATCATTTTTGGTATATTTTCTGATAGAATGGTTATGCCTAACTAAATCAATCTGTAAGGACCCACCATACATTGGTGGTGAGTTTTCGACAGTATATAAAATTTGAGGTTCTGTTATTTGAGGCATTCATGAATCATTTATTCATGAATTTCATTCCCAATTCATATATGGATTACTGAGTTTATGATTTTATGTAGTGGAAGTAGGGATCCATTATACTTTCATCATATTCTACTCACACAACTAGCACAATATAACATTCATAGTTTCTATTAGGGAATGATGCATGTAAGACCAGAATGATCAATAATATAATTTTCCATGATATCGTATAATAGGATTATAAATTCAGTGTTCAATCACACCATTAGGTTTTATGGAAGGTATTTACCATATAAATGATCATTTGGTTGGTTGTGTATTTCATATTTTTCAACACTTCATTACTCTGATGGGTAGTCCTCATAATACTTCTACAAGTACCACTTCGAATTATTGGAATTGGGTTGCCACAATAGTGTAAAAGAATATTATAATAATGGTGTAGGATATATTATTCTGTTAAATCCCATCAATAGGTAACCCACACCAATTCAATTACGTGGTAATGGTATAAGACAAATGTGTTTGTAACACATCTATGGTCCAATTTCAGAATTAGGGAATGCATGATGTCTCTAAAACATTAGTGGTATTGAATCAATTGTTATGTTCCAAAAGGGTAAAATATAGAATCATACACTGAACAATGAATAGAATATAGGACATCAATAATATACTCATATGATGAGGAATAAAGTGAGTTAATGAGAAGGCCAGGGAGTTGAAACAATATTTTTATACATAGTGGATTAGACTATAGATTATGGTGGTGAGGGTCCAACTACTATTCACATTATGGTCTATATTTTATCCACATTATCATAAACATTTTCTTTTACTAGTCATCTATAATCCATTATATAATCATAAAAAATTAATGTACATGTCCTACCAATCATGTTATCATTGGGGTTAGTGTATATTGATACAACACTTTGATGAAAATGAGAAATTAATTATCGATTCCCAATGACCCATATAGACATCACATTCTATAGAAATCAATGATTATTTAATATAATAGATATGATTTCATTTTTTTCAATTCCAATAATGGGTTAGATAACTGGCATTAAGGAAGTCAATCATTTCTATAAAATACATTTTATTTTTTACATTTGTAATGGGAGGGCGATTCATAATAACATGAGTCTACGAAATGTGATCAGATAGAGCTAGTCTATAATTTAGTAATATCAAGACATTCATGATGTATATTTAATGCAATGCTCTTTCAATTGGATCTTTGAATACCCCTATGATTATTCTTCCATTCATGGATCACTATAATGAAATATTTACTAATGACGTTGAGGGGATTATTACTGATAGATGTGTTGACAATAAGGTAGATTTCAAGGTGTGTTCATAACCAATTTCGAAACTGATGTATCATATCGTACACTCTGAGACTAATGTGAATATGATACATCTAGATGAATTAGAGGATAAATTATTCATTTGGATAGTAAATCCTTATATAGTGCATCTGTGTTTTTCACAAATATGGAAGAAGTTTCTATTTATCAATGGATTAAATTATAAAAGATAAACTATACGAAAATATTGAATTTATATCATTTTACCAGGATTGATGTATTTTTCGAAAATATATGGGGATCTCGTTGTTTATGAACTACTGAATATCAACTAGGACATACAAAAAATATGCTGTAGAGAAGAGGAAATCAGAAATATGATGTTATAGAGAAATTATAGGATAAAATATTACATGGTGATGTAATTTGTATTGAAAAATAGGAATTAAGTGTGCACAGAAATCATGAACAAAATCATTCACCCCTCTACATAATCATTCATCATGGTGATATTTTACAACGTATTTATATTTTTAGTGTCACCAATGAAACATTATATAATACTATATATAGTACAAATTAATATTAACGATCATAATTTTATCACAATAATATTTTATAGTACTTTATCTCATAAAGTGAATAAATAGCTTGCTCTTCACACAATAATGAGTTCGAACGCACCACAACTTAACAAACTAGCAATTAAAAATGTTTTTGTTATTATTATTAACTAAATTTTGAATATTATTTATTCTATATAATTTTAACACCCATATTATGTGTTTCTTAGACATAATATAAGATCAAATTCAATTTTTCAGATAAAGGAAGTATTTTTGAAAAATAAAATTTTACTGCCTACTAATTGTTAATTTTTTCAAATGAAATATCAGACACATTTATATTAAATTTGAGATATTAAACTTCTTATTTTTAATAGGGATAGAAATATTATGTTTGGAAAAAAATTTGGCACTTTTCTGATAACTTTCATATTTTGATGAATAGTGAAAAATACTATGTTATAATTGAAAACTACTTTTTAAATCAAAATAATTTATAGTGTCAACATATGAATTTGAACGGTTTTTAAGAATTATTAGATTATATTTTTATCATTCAATACAATTTTTTTCATTATAAATAATTTCACATTTAAATATGACATAAACACAAGTCAATCTTCTAATAGTTTTTACTTTTTTAAAACCCGCTTTTTGGTTTTGACAACAGTAAAAAAAATTTAAATTAATAAATAAAACTTCTATGTATTGAATTTTATAAAATGGACTTCATTTTTGAATTCTGAATATCAATATTAACTGAGGGTAAATTTTTTTTATTTTTATGAAAACTCTAAATTTGTGATGAATAGTGAAAAACACTGAATAATTATTTAAAATCAACTATTTATTTAAATAATTATTTACATTAAATAATTTTATTTTATGGAAAAATTGATATATAATACCTATGTAAGTTCAATTTTATTAATTTTTGTCATATTATAATAAAATTTGACGTATAAAATTTTATTGAAATTTTTGACGTTTTTTAACCCACCTTCTAGGAGAATTTGAAAATTGGCATAAAATATAATTTTACCTCATCAGTGAGTTGATATTCAAAAATCTAAGATACATGATTGAAAACATTAAGTATAATGTGGTTCCATAAGATGAAATTAATTTTTGGTGAATAGTAACGGTTGACGTTTATTTACTTTGGCTAAAAGTCAATAGGGTAATTAAGGGTAAAAATGATATTATAATTACCCTAACACATATACTAATTCTGTTAGATAATTTTAATTCTACAAAAAACAACCTTAGTAATAAAATATGATTCACTTTGGTCCACATGGATTATATTAAGAAATTTATCATTATTTTATTAAAAGAAGAGTTAATAGTTATAATTCAATGTTTAATTACAATACCATTTTTTATATAGGGTTACACACAATATAAATTCAACTATAAATATTCATTAGAAAGCTAAAAAATCCTACATAGTGTTATTTTATTTTATTTATTTAGACATTATATAATTTATTTTATTTATGACACAATGATGATGCAGTAATTACCTTATTACTGCAATATTAAAATAATTGATATTATAAATAACCAAATTAAATGTAAATTGGGACTTTGGATGAATTAACATAATTTTGGAGGTTAATATGAAATTTTATGGTTGAATAGAAATTTTTTTCTAATTTATTCGGTTGTTATGACATTCAAAACAACAAAATACCAAATAGGGTGAAAATTGTGATAAATTTGTTTTTAGAACAAATACTATATTATTGGTTGATATGATATTCCTAAAAATAAAAGGTTCTTGAAAAGGGATTAAATAATATAATAAATGTCAATAATTAACCACTTGAGGTTATTTTGTATGTTTATAGTATGCTTCTTAACCATATAGTGTAAGAATACAAGAAGACAAGGTAAAAGTTAAACTATTTATCTGAGAGTTAAATCTAAAAGATAAGGTTTAAATGGTAACCAAAACATGTATAAAACATGTTGGTTGAAATTATTTAGACCAGTAACCATAAAAGTCTCGAAATAAATTCATTTTGATCAATTATTAACTGAATTTGATTGTATAATAAATTAATATTTTAATCTATTCCTAAGGTGACCCTAACCCCGCTTATAAAAAGGGACTTCACCTTCTCTAAATTCCACACCCCCAAATCCTATTGGCTCGGCAAATCCCTACCCAAATATCCTCTAAACTATCCTCCCTTCATCCTAGATGCAATAATTTGATCATAAAGATAACCTACAGAGACCTTTTGATCAACTCAAAAGGAAAATCCCGATGAAGAGTTAATAATTTCACCACCCTCTTTAATTTTCTTTTCTTCATCCACTTCCTCTTTTGTTGTTGTTTCCATACCAAATTAATAAATCCAGTACCTCCTAAAAACTTTTATGTTATTATAAATATGATACAACCATATTCTTTATTCTATCCATCCTATAAATGACAAAGTCACAATATGTGCGTACGTACGACTTACCGTCTCCACGTCGTGTTGTAGTTTGTTATTCAAACACTTCATTATTTGGATGGAAAAATAATGATTTTAACTGATGTAAATAATAAATATTAAATTTTATTGATTCGGTATATATGATTTACCATCCAATTATATACTGTTTAACTATCAATAAGATTATATTTTCCCTTTTACGTACGTAGAGATTACCGCCTCCATGACGCGATAAGATTCATTTTCACCTACTATATTGAAAGATGATTATAAAAATATATATTATTAATAGGTATGTAATATATGACATAATAATGATACATAATATATATATATATATATATATGTACTTACATATAACTTATTCACTTACTTCCATTCAATATGATATGAAAACTGAAACAACGTTTATGCATACGTACGACCTACCATCTCCATAAACGGTGTTTTCCGTTTCATATATTGATATATTATACATATTTATATTCTAAATATATTTTATATATAAATAATGTGTTATATTTTGGATGTATTTAAATCAGGATCTAAATGATATGATCATAAATAACAAGGTAAAACACGTACGATATAGAAAGGGATTATTACCCAAAATGTTAATTTACCATGGAAATAATTACTAAATGGGTTGTAAAAAGTCATAAATGAATCATGTATGATATAATAAATATTAATATGGTTCTGGAATAATTTAATAGCATACAATGGTCATTATATAGGTGGTTAAACGTACCCTCGACCCAAGGAAAGTGTATAGTATGGGTTAATTTCAAATTCTCTTTATTATCGGAGGTTGTTTTTACGTATGTATTTGCTGGGAAATATTTATTATCTATATACATGTTTCATTAAAGTGTTTTCAATGTGATTATTTTTAAGGGACTAATTTACTGAAACATCATTTTAGATGTTTTAAGGATTTATTCTTCTAATACATTCTCATTAATGTCCATGTTTTCAAAATGACTTTAAGGATTTATTTATTTGGACATGAATTTTTTAAAATGTAAATTCCCTTCAAATGTTTCAAAGTTGTATTGGACACAATGATTAAAAAATATATTTTAAATAACTTCCTTTATAAATTTTCTGACTTTTAAAATGATTTCATGAAAAATGTATATTTCTCTCAAAGAGTTTTACTGATCATTTTCAACTTGTTCAACATCCTTTACTGGATATTATTCGTGATCTAGGATGATTAATTATAATACAATATTAAATATTGTATAGAATGAGTTATGACATGTTTTACTGTCGATGTGCTATTTTTATACAATTCATGGTTTATGGTTAATGTATTAACATTTCATATAATAGTTTTAAATCAAATATTTTTGTAATTTTTAAACCTTTTCATGTGAGGAATGAATTGGACATAGTTGTGACGGATGGATCCTGCTATAGCTCCTCGATGCATCGGTAGGTCTCATGAAGAAACTAGTGTCTTGGTACAAGGCCTTGAAAAAATAATATTTGTAGTCTTGGAATAAGGCCTTGGATATGTGGTTATTATTTTTGGCATTAGACATTCCATCATTAGAAAATTAGTTTGGGGTATTGCATGAGATTATTCTACTAATAGAATATCCATGTGAATATGTAAATGACATTTTTTTATTTCACATTTCCATATTATGCTGAACATTATGTCTAAAAGGATTTTTTTCAAATAAATTGCCTTAAATTTTAATGCTTATTTATGAATGTTTTCGCTATATTGTTATCCTTACTGAGCATCTAAGCTCACTCATTTCTATGTATTATTTTCCCATGATGTGAAGAAGTATATTATAACTGACCTAGATGGATAGTATAAGGAATATTAATGTGGTCAATGTAAAAAATTTGTGGTAGTTTTTCATTTTTCAATTTAATGTAAAAGTTATGTATGTATTTTGTACTTCCAAGGCTACTAATAGATCATTAATTCATGAAAATATCCCTTGTGATCATGTCAATGTTATTTAATATTGCGGAAACTCTAGCCTTTTAGGGTTGTGGTGCTATGGTTGTTGTCAGAGGATGTTTAGTACAATCCATAGAAACTAGATTTAAATAAACTCTGATTATAAAATATTTGCCAAAGATTGACTTTGATGATTAGTATAGAATAACTTCCTTGATTTCTCATAATGTATACATTTATCTTATTTTCCAAGAAATACATCCATGTTTAGAAACAAGAAGTTAGATTTGGATCTGGCACATAAGTACCTAAGATTTAAAACTCCGACAAGGAGTTTCGAACATGACCCAGGGTATCCGGGTACACGAAAATGGGCCATGATACACTCTTTTTTGTGAAAATCCTGGGGGATATGTATAGCATAATTCACATTTTCATTACAAGCCATTATAATGAATTTAAGAGTAAATACTTTTCAAGGAAAACTTATTATGATTATAGATTAAATTCATAATCTTTTCAATTTATGTTTGGAATTTTAATGTTTTTAATTATGCATTGAGATTCATAAACTAATCTAGTGTATTCCATTGTTCAGAAATGACGCTTAGTAGAAGGAATGAAAATGTAGCAATATGCATGATCAAAATATTATGAATAACCATATCATTTATGGTTTTAAGATGACATTTATAGGGAAATAGTCTCCCATGTATTTTAATCATATGAAGATATAGTCTCATGTATTAATAAGATAAGTAACAAATTCTCTGTGTCCTATAGATTTTAAGGGAAGAAAGAAAAGAAATTGATGGAAGAGGGAAATATGGATAAAGGGAATAGGGGAAAGAATGATTTTACCATATGTGATAACTGTGGATAGAATAACCTTGGATAATTCTTGAAGTTAATTGGAGTTTTCTATATGTGTGCGAAATGGGAGACCAAGAACATTACTAAAAGGGTAAGAAAAAAGTTTCAAATCTACCATGCTTCATATGAAAGAAGTTTGGACACTATGCAAATAAATGTCTAAATCATCAGAGTATACCCCAAATGCTGCTATTGGATAATAATCAAGTTCTGATACTACTGAAGTTGAAGAGAAATGATTAGAGTTATTATGATGTTATTAAAATATTGTGACATTTGAGTATTGTATTAGTGATTTAATTATTATAAGAATTATAAAGTTTATAGGGATTGTACTATAGTACTATTTCATTAAGGGTCCGAGATTGTGTGGAACCATGAAAACTGACTCAATAAAATATTTTTTTATAAAATATATGGTTGAGTGAAATATAAACCATAATATGGTTTTGATATTGAGGTAGGTATTTCTGAATAATAAATGAATGATTTGGATAAATTATATTGGTTATTCTTGATAAACTTGAAACAAAATAATGGTTTGTATATTCCATCATAGTTGGAGTTTACAAAATGTTTGGATGTAAGAAGTATATTCAGTATTCTATAATGAATAAGGGAGCACGAATATAATAAATAAGGTTTTTTGGTAATTCGGGGTGTTACCATTTATTTATAGAATACAATATGAAGGTATTCATGTGTTATTAAAAGGAAAAAATGTTCTTCATTGTGTTTACCTTCCTTATAAATTTTGGACTGTGAGTTTGGACAGAAGTATTTTGGATAAGTCATAAGGTTGGAATATATTATGTTTAACATTGGATACTATTGTTTATGTTAAAAAAACATCCTAATATTAATTATTTTATTGTTATAAAAGGAAAACTCATAGGTATGGAAACAACCCCTCGCATCTCGTAAGGCCACGAGACTTGAACCTGCAACCGAAGAGAGACAAGGGTGCATCACCAACCACTGGCCTACGTGACATCCTGGTTTCTATAATGTAGCTTTTTTAAAATGGTCTAATAGATAAATTATAAATTCATTTTTTTTAACCCTATATGTTTAGGATAAATAGAATATTTTTTAATTCTTTTATCTTTTGGAGTGAAAGATGATGTTGTGGTAAGAATTAGTTGAATAATGAAACTCAAATGTTCTAGTATATATATATATATATTACACATATTCTATGAATAAATTAATTCTTAAACTTAAGGGAAGGGATCTTAAAACAAATAATGTGTTACCTTAATACCATATGTTATGTTGAACCAATAATATTTTATATCATGTTATATTGATGTCTTTGAGGCCCTCAATTTTACACTTGTTTGTGATTGATAACCTCAATCACACCCTATAAATGTTTACATTTTCCCTCTAATTATGTGTCTCTAATTTCCACCAATGTTCTCTTCATCGAGATCATATTTTGGGGGGGGGGGTGGAATTTTCCATTTCCCTTCCCTCTAATTAAAACATAATTTTATTAAACTAAATTATGATTTAGGTTTTCCAAAAAAGTATTTTTCAATTTTAAGCAATTTATTTTCTTATAACAATTTCAAATTGCGAGGACTAAACTTATTTAAGAAGGGTAGAATGTAGCACCATAGGATTTTATAGTATGTTATCTCATTAATGTAATTAAATATCTTGTACTACACGCAACACCGAGTTTAAACACACCAAACATACGAAACTAGCCATTCAAAAAGTTGTTTTGACCATTATTAACTGCATTTTGATTCTTATATAATTTATATAAATTTAACACCCATATTATGTGTTTCATTGACATAATATAAGAAAATATTCAATTTTTAAGATAAATGAATTATTTATCAAAAATGAAATTTTACCGCCTACTAATGGTGAATTTTTTTAAATTCCATATCTGAAAAATTTGTATTAAATTTAAATAAATAAAATTCTTATTTATAAGAGGTATATAAAAATTTATTTTGAAAAAAATTTTGGTACATTTCTGATAACTTTCATATTTTGATGAATAGTGAAAATAACTATGTTTTAATTGAAAACAATTGTTTTAATCGAAATAATTTATATTGATAACTTATGGTGGGTTTTATGTATAATTAAATTATATTTTTACCATTTATTAAAATTTAGTTCACTATAAGTAATTTCACATTTATATTCTATATAAACACATGTCAATCTTTTTATAGTTTTTACTAGTTTTAAAACAGTCTTTTTGGTTTTGAAAATCGGAATTAATTTTAAATTAATAATCGAAACTTATATGATTTCAATTTGGTAAAATGAAATTCATTTTTTAATTCAGAAAAACATAATTATCTTAGGATAAATTTTTGGTATTATTTTGAAAACATTCAATTTTTGATAAATAGTGAAATACACAACATTATTATTTAAATCCAAATTTTTTATTTAAATAATTATTTATTTTATTTAAATTAATTATAAGTCAAAAAATATATATAATACCTATATATTTTCAAGGTAATTCATTAGAGACATTTTAAAATAAAATTTGATGTATAAAATTTTATTGAACTTTTTGACATTTTTTTACCCACCTTCTAAGAGCATTTACAAATTTGCCTAAAATATAATTTTACAGCTTCTGTGAGTTGAATTTGAAAAATCAAAGAGACATGGCTGACATAAATAAGTAAAATTTGGTTCAAAACGATGAAATATAATTTTTGGTGAATAGTGATTATTGACTTTTATTTACCGCATTTAAAGGTAAATATTGTAACTAAGGGTAAAAATTATATTATAATTACCCTAAAACATGTATTAATTTTATTGTATAAGTTTAATTCGACAAAAAACAACCTTATGAATAAAATATGTACTTCTATGGATGACTTGGATAAGATTAGGACATTTATTATTATTTTATTTAAAGAAGAGTTAAAAGTGTAAAATTCAATGTTTAATAACAATACCAGTTTTTATAAAGGGTTACACACAATATAAATTCAAATATAAATATTAAATATAAATATAAAATGATTTCCTATGTAATATTATTTTATTTATAATTTTTAGACATTAAATAATTTAATTTAGTTTTGACACAATGATGATGCAGTAATTACCTGATTAATGAAATTTGAAAATAATTGATATTATAAATATCCACATAAATGTAAATTCCAACTTATGAGGAATTATACTAATTTTCTAGGTCAATATGTCATTTTATGGATGATTATATAAACTTTTTTTGATGTGATAAGGGTTTTAGTACTTTCAACAAAAGAAAATACCAAATAGTGTCAAAATTGACAAAAATTAGTTTTATAAAAAAAATACTATATTATTTGTTAATATAATATTAATAAAATACTAATTCTCAGACAAAGAGCATAAATAATACTATATATATCATTAATTAACCACTTTTGGTTTTTTTGGAAGTTTATAGTTTGTTTACTAGCCATATATGTAAGAATTCAAGAACACACGGTAAAAGATAAACTATTTAACTAATTGTTAAATCTAAATGATAAGGATAAAATGACAACCTAAACTAGTCTAAAACCTATTGGTCGATATTATTTCAACTCTTAACCACTTGAGGATCGAAATAAATTCATTTGGAGCCATTATTAATTGAATATGTTGGTATAATAAATTATTATTTTAATCTTTTCCTAAAATGACCCTCACCCCTCTTATAAAAGGTGACTTCCCCTTCTCTTAATTTCACACCTCCAAATCATTTTTTACGGCCAAACCCCGCACAAATATCCAATAAACTATTCTAACATAAACCTAAAGGCCTTACATTGATCTAAAACCCGACCTAGGGATCCATTTTTATCATCTCAATGAGAAACACCCGAAGAAGAGATAGTTTCACCATCCTTTTTCAAGTTCATTTCTTCTTCCACATCTTATTAATATGTTGTTTCCATAACAAAATAATTACTACAAAACATCCAACATACATGGTTGTTATTAAAAATATGGTTCAACCATATTCTTTATTCTATCCATCCTATAAATGACAAAGTCACCATACGTGTGTAAGTACGACTTATCGTATCCACATCATGGTGTAGTTTTTTATTAAAACACTTTCTTATTTGGATGGTTATAATAATGAGTACAACTGATGTAAATAATAAAAATGAGGAAACGTAGAGTCTACTCTAAACTGTAATGGACTATTGTCACGAGGTCTCTTGATTCTTCTAAAAAGGAGTGCACTACAACCACAAACTCGACGATCTTGGTTGACCGGAGCATGAATACCTTTGGGGACTTCAAATCAATGGATACAGATTATACTTCACAATATGAGGTTTCTAATCCTATTGAAATTCTTGAAATTAAACAGAACAAAGTCTCTGACCCAGTAGGGAAGTCTGTGGACTAGGGTGATGAAGAGATGCATGAAAATTCAGAATCCTCTTTGGCGCAAAGAGACGAATTGGCTTATGAACGGCTCATAAACGGTGATATTTCTACAAAGGCCTCTCTTGATATCAAACGAAGACTGTTAAATAAGAGGCTGGTCAAGGAGAATAATACCATAGAACCTTCTTGGAGTTGATACACTTGTTTCTTGATGCGTTTTAACTTCTTTGGTATATCATAATTTTTTTCTCTTGCTTTTGGGCTACTGTAAACGCATTACACCTCGAGCTACTATTGTTCTCCTTTTAATTTAAAAAATTATAGGAACATTAATTGGGAAACCAATTCATGTCCCCATTTGTGTTAAAAAATAACATTTTAATTATTTTTTATATATGATATACCATCCAATTATATATGATTTAATCATCAATATAATGACATTTTCACACGTGCGTATGTATGAATTACCATCTCCACGACATGATTAGATTTATTTCCACATTCAACATTCAATGATGATTATAAAAATATATATTAGTAATAAGTATGTGATATAATATATAATAATTCTACCTAATATATATATTTATATATATGTATGTACTTACATTTAATTTATTTACATATTTCCATTCAATATGATATGAAAATGCATACAATGTTTATGCGTACATACGGCCTACCGTCTACATAAAAAGTGTTTTCCATTTAATATATCTGTATATTATACATAATTATATTCTAAATATATATGATATATAAATCATGTGTTATTTTTTGGACATATTTTAATCATGATCGAAATGATAAGATCAAAAATAACATGTTAAAACACATACGATAAAGAAAGTGATTATCACCCGAAATGTTATTTTAACATGGAATTCATTATTAAATGGGTAGTATAAAGTCATAAATTAATATTTTATGATATAATAAATATGAATATGGTTCTGGAACAATTTAATAACATACTAGGGTCACTGTAGAGGAGGTTAAATGTACCCTCGACCAAAGAAAATTACAAAGTAAGGGTTAATTCCACAATCTCTTTATTATCTGAGGTTGTTTTCACATTAGTATATACTTGGACATATTTATTATTCATATCCATGTTTCATAAATGTTATTTTAAATGGATTATTTTTAAGGGACTGTTTTACTAAAACACCATTTTAAATGTTTTAAATACTTCTTCTTCAAAACCATTCTCATTATTGTCTATGTTTTGAAAATGACTTTAAGGATTTATTTATATAGGCATGAATGTTTTAAAATGTAAATTCTTTTCAAAATATTCAAAGTGGTATGGGACACTTTGATTCAAAAATATTTTTAAATTTACTTCCTTTATAAATTCCAGACATTTAAAATGATTTCTTCAAAATGGGATATTTCTTTCAAAGAGTTATACTGATTATCTTCAACTATGTCAACATCCTTTATTGGATATTATTATTGAATCAGAGTTGATTTATATAATACAATCTTCCATATTGTATTGAATGAGTTGTGATATGTTTTACAATGGATGTTTTATTTTTTATACCATTCATGGTTTATGGTTAATGTAGTAGAATTTCGTATGATAGTTTTAAAATGAATATTTATGTTATGTTTAAACCATTTCATATGAGGAATGCATTGAACATAGTAAGTGATTACTATATTCTGTTATAGATCTCTGATGCATCGGTAGGTCTCATGAGACAAACTAGTGTCTTGGCACAAGGTCTTGACAAAATTTTATTTTTAGTCCTATCATAAGGCCATGCCTTTGTGGTTATGAAGTCTTTCATTATGCATTACATCTTCCTGAAATAGAATATTTATATTGTATGTGATTATTTGAATAGTATCATATCCATGTGAATAAGTAAATGGAATTATTTGATTTATCATTTCAATATTATAATGATGTTTAGGTTTAAAAGGATTTTGTTTTAGACTTACACAGTACCTTAAATGTTGATGTTTATTGTTGAATGTTCTCTCAATATTGTTATCCATACTAAGCATTTTATCCCACCCCTTTATATGTTTTATTTTTCCCAGGATGCGAACACATATATTGAGACTAACATACAGGGATAGTCTAAGGGATATGAAAGTGGTCAATGGAGAAAATGTTGTTGTTGTTTTTCATTTTTTAATGAAATGTAAAAATTATTTATGTATCTATTACTTCCAAGGCTACAAAACCAATCAGTCTTTCAGGACATGATCCCTTGTGATCATTCCAATGTTGTGTAATAATGCACCAAATTTGGGCTTTTGGGGTCAGGGCGTTATAATAAATAATATACAAATTTTATGATCTATGATGTTTTGATTCATGAGGTTAGGTTCATGGGTCATGTGGTGTTGGAGATATTTATATCGATCGACATAGAGAAATTAAAAGTTGTGTTGTGTTGTAAATTTATTTAGGCCATGTTTTTAATTAAGATAATTATGGGAATAAAAGGATATTGATTGTTTTTATCCATTACTTTTCTTTGTTATCATCACCCATGCCATCATTGATGATGAATGGAGTGAAATTACATTTTTCATACTAGTGTGATGTGGATTTTTAGGGTGGAAAATTTGGTAAAAAACTACTAATATAATGAAATTTCATAGAACAAGGATTGTATAAGATGTATAATATGATGCATCAATAATTTTGATAGGATAGGTACAGATGTTGAGAATTTGTGTAGTAACTTATTTATCATGAAAATTGTGAATTCATGAGTAGAACTACATCCCTCATGTTCTGATGTTGGTAGATAAGGTTCATGTTGTGAAGTTCTACTGACTTGATCCCAAGGATGATTAATTTTTACTCAACATTAACAACATGTTCTCCAATTATATCATCATAAGGTATGACATTAACATAATAATTTGTTTTAATTATCTGTCGATGTTGGAAATTAATTTTATATATGAATCAAGGAAATGTAACATCATTATGTATGTCATTAGATATAATATGAATGTTGATCCAGATCATATTTAGTGTTAATCAAAGGAATAGTGGCACATTATAATATAGTTAGATGTATATATATCAAAGATTCTATGGGTCATGGAATAATATTTTATTCTCCTCTTATGGTATCAAATTCTCTGGTACATTGGGTACAACATATATAGGTAAAAACCCATAGTAATTTGTGATACATGAATAGCTAGTTGTAAGAGATATGATAACTAGATGATCATTTAATGATGCTGATTTGATTAATTCACATGGTTGTTTAGTCATCTTGATACCCACTAGAGGGGGTATAATGATGGATTTCCATAGCTCAATATTTTTCATACATCCTAGAGTATCAAATTTCTAAAAAAAATTGGGTGATAGTTATCATGGCCAAGGATGAATAGTTGCATTTTTTGGTCAATACCTTAATTCCTTAATTGTAAAAGGGGAATGGATTAGTGTTATAATCCTTGTGGTTTTCATC
The DNA here is from genome assembly GCA_963277665.1 of Viscum album. Taxonomy (NCBI): domain Eukaryota; kingdom Viridiplantae; phylum Streptophyta; class Magnoliopsida; order Santalales; family Viscaceae; genus Viscum; species Viscum album. The sequence goes on from OY728120.1 coordinate 1,356,653,388, forward strand.
ATCCAATTCTTATTCCCAGTTTCTATGGGATTGGATCATGGAGAACCTTGTGATAACATTTCTGATGTCCCCAAAGAGTCATGATAGTATCTGGGAGATTTTTGATCAGCTAATGATGGATTCACATATCACAATAGTCATAGAAATATAATTAGGAAAATAACGCAGAATAGTTAATGAATGATATATTTGAATATAACATTTAGTTATCAAATTATTTAAACCTAAAAGTGATAAACTAATAATATTGCTGTTATGAAATTTAATTAATTGATCTATAGGGACTCTACTCAGTTTTAGTATAATGTGACATGCTCAATAGATACATATTCCATGATAATGCCATATAAAATAGTGTATATTCTTATTCATTCAATTTAATACATTGGTGGAGCATGGTATGCTCATTTTACATTGGATGAGCACATGTAAAAAATATTTACCAAAAAACTAATGAAAAAGAAAATTAAGATGTTTCTTATGGGAGTCCATTATGTTCCTCAAGTTGTTTCCATGAGGTAGTTATGGTAGCAATATTGTTTCCTACATTACTTCAGGATATTTTAATTTTATTGAAATTAATTTATAAGATCGTGATAAATTCACTGTGTAGTTACCAATATTATAATGACTTATGAGGGGACCGTTTTACATCACTATGTATGATTAGGATTTTTTGAGAGTGACTCAAGGTTATTCCATGAAAATTTATGGGAGTAATAAAAGTATTAATTTCAGGTTTTGACATTTCATGATCAGATAACGATCTAGGACAACAGTGTACTATTTGATATTATATCTCAATAATAAGGTTTGTATGAGTTGGTCCATATGTAATATCCATAATGTTAGATGGATGAAAAAACATATTTTATCAACTATGGGGAAATTGAGTCAGTGCTAGAATAATCTTATGAGGAACACCCAGTGTTGATTATTTTTCAATTTGAAAAATTAAATTGATGGAATAGATTACAACTTGTATATATTTAAAGCTATCAAGGATGGTTATAGGAGAATATGTTGGAGTGGGATACAAAAATTTTAGTGTAGTATCTTGTGTTATTTTAGATATAATACTAGAGACACATATTAAGTATTATATTTCCTTATAGTGGTTGAATTTGAATATTGAATTTTTTTTTTATTTACTCTTTAAACAATCAGTTTTATAGTTTAAATAGTTTTTTGTAAATATCAATACATTCAATGAAAATCACATAATTAATGGATTTATGCTGTTATGTATGTGTATGATTAGTATTTTAAATCACTAAATGTTATAAAACACATTTTTTATGATGTGTGTAATGGTAAAATGGTACATCTTTTTCTGAGAAGATGTAAAAGTGTTATTGTGATTGGGTAATCCTAGAGTATTTGTGAGAAAAAAGGGTAAGAAAACACTATAGAAAGGAAATAAAAATGTAATTTCATTTCCAAAGGGTACATATTGTTATTTATAAGGTTAATAATAATATTAATAATAATAAACAATAGATTTATTGTTTTAAAGTCCCATAATTTTCATGGAAAATATATTCTTAAAATACATGAGAACTTTACGAGTCCGAGAAAATTTACGGCGCTTGATTCCGAGACCCGGTGTGCATGAAATCAATTTCTGATGTTTTTTTCAGGTACGTTCAGTAAACATGCGAGCAGTATTTTATAACATTTGAACCGGTGCTAGAAATAGATATCTGAATGCACTGTTGAACTCACATCACCGATATTCACTTAAGATGAATTTCACCTCAACAACAATTTTTCGGGAATAGAAGACAATTTTTGGGTTTTCAAATAATTTAAATAAAAAAAGGTGATAGATTATTTTTATTTTTTAGTGGTTAAAACCTCCAAGAGGAGGTTATATGCAGGAGCCACCACACCATTACCTCCCATGATAGGTTATGGTGGTGGGTCCCACCAGCACATAACCTCCCATGAGAGGATATCCTTGGTGGCGCCCACAATGGGATTTAACCCCACATTAACCCCCATTTAAGTGGGAGAAAAATCATCACCTCCCCACCATTTAATTGAGCCAACCCATATCATTAATTTGGTTATGTTTTACCATTTAATTAAACACCATTTGAATCAATTGGAATTCTATTCAAGAATTAAAATTATAGATAGTATATTATTTTCGGATGGAAATTCATTTGGTGGAGCTTGAGAGAGGGATTGGAAGGACGTGGAAAATATCATCCTTCAAAAGAATAATGCCACTCTAAACTATAGAGTGACAAACTCCATCTTCGATGCTCAACCGTGCCAAAAGAGAAGGAGTCTACCATGAAGGACGTCTTCTTCGACTTCGTCCCCTCTGAATGCTCATCCGCTAATGACGGGTATCCTCTTCCTTTTGCGACATCGACGAAATGATTCTTCCTTCCCGATACTCCATCACTGATCAACAATCATGATAGGGGTTGTTCTATGTATGATTTTTACCCTTCGTTCTTCGTCATTCAATTTAGGGATTGTGAACTACTGATTGATATCTCCATTACAAGTTGTGATCAGACCACATGAACATGGCCCGACCCTCCCCATTTTTGTTCTATCTCAATTGTTGATGACAGCAGTGGCGCAACAATGCCACTAGAAGAGGGGACTGTAGTGGAGCAACGATGGCTGGCGACAGGCCTGCCGCAAAAGAAACCGGTGAAGCAATGGCCGTCGGGTCACCGGAGGGGCGCGATACTATTGCATCACGCACATGGAAGATCCGCGACCAGGAGGGCTGCGACGGTCGGGTGAAGTAGCGTGGCGCCGTCGCGCCACTAGGAGAAGGTGAGATGTGGCTAGGTTCGGCTGCGGCGATGGAGCAGGGGCATGGTGCCATCGCGTCGCGCCCGTGGTGCGGAACCGACTGGCCGATCGGCCAACCGAATAAGGCAGGGCCCCTTGGGTCCCGCAGGTTTGTTGAACCGATGCCTAGCGCTAGTTCTGTTCCAATGAGAGGAGGGACGCACCCCCACACGCAGCTAGCATGAGTCGCGGACTGCTCGGCCAGTTGGGTCGGGCCACAGGGTCGTGCCGCCCCCTCGAGCCGGGCTGCCCCCTCAGGCTGGGCCAAACCCTTTGACCGGGTCAAACCCGCAGACCTGGTCAGACTCTAGACTAGACCCGGGTCAGGATGGGTCAGTCCCAGTAGGTCGGACCGGACCCAGATCAGCTTTGGCCTGATTTCACCCTTTTTCCTATATCATAGGCTACGTGTGTCCAATCGACGAACCGCCTACGGAGCTGGATATTTTAGAGAGATACGGTTATTTTGGCATACCCCACATATGGTTTGGACATAATTGGGGTACAGTCGGGTTGGATTGAACCTAAAATCAAACTGGGCCCCTCGAACGGAAATGCCAATATCTAACTGAACGGGCGTCTGATTGATGCGCCATCTGTTGAATTGAGATCCCTACAATGAGGCGGACCTTTGAGATACTTTTGCGTGGTTTTTCGGGACAATTTTAGTGTCTACACATAGCTCATGGAGCAGATCCCCCCATAGACGAGCGAGCGGAGTACGGAGACTTTATAGCTAGTTGATACATGACAAATGTTGGCTATTCAACACAAAGTGTTTCTACTAGCCAAGTGGGAAGCGCCTCTGTGTGACGAAGCAGACCCACAGTGGGGAGTTCCTTTTTGTGACGCAGCTGACCCATGGTACTAGACAGTAAGAGTACCTCAGTAGGCTACAAGGGGGAGCACCTCTGTGTGACGCGGCAGACCCACAGTGGCGAGCGCCTCTGTGTGATGCAGCATACCCACTGTACTCAATAGGAGGAGCACAATAGCTGTCCAGGAAGGTGGGAAGTTTCACTATGTGACACGGCAGGCCCACTGTACTCTATATAGGAGGAGTACACCACCAGCCATGATTCTGACAATTTTCTTGTCGATGTTACTTGCAACTACCCCCGGAATGAAATCCTAGTTTGAGTTGAGTCAGTGACTTTTTTTTTACCTCATGATTGAGATGGGTTACTATATAACATATGTATATGTATGGGTATATACCTAAGTAAGGGTTATCCGTCGATTCTTTACCTTGTTATTATCCTTGTTGGATATTGTGAGACCATGAGGGTCTTGGGGTCCATACTGGGTAACGTTCTACTAACCCAGGCACGGGGATTTCCGCACCCCATTGTGTGGGTTAAAGATGACAGACATCGCTGACTGAGGCAGAGAGCAGTAGGACTGGACAGTACCCATAGGTGGACCACATGAAGTGATGGTGCACGGAGCGGACAGATGGATGTGGAGTGGTGAGGACGCCATCTATACCTACCCTTTAGGTAGGAACTCCAGAGGATGACCTAGTAGCTGCCTTGCTTGCTTTCAGTTGTACTTGCTTTTAGTTGTACCTATACATTACTATTGGGCTTGTATTTATGGCCCCTTTTACTTTCTAGCACTTCTTCTGTATACAATATTGTTAATTGTTTTTCTTCGTGTTGTGTACTCTGATTGTTTGTGATTAATTTTTATAATGGCAATGCCTTCCCAGCTTAGGTATTTACACCTTTGGTTCTTGTCGCCAGCCCCTCGCCTATGGAAGGTGGTCTTGGGGTAGTCACGGCATGCATATCAAGGATGGGTCATGACAAGTGTGATTAAAAAGGCACATAAATGAAGAATGTAATTTTATATATGAGTTGGTTCGAGATTTTCCATGTGTTATATAAGGGAATCCCTATCATTATATAGCTACATAAGGGAATCATTTCAAACGTGTAATGGTGGGAATATATTCATCACTTGAATAAGGTTAAACTACAATACCCATAATGAAATTACATGTTATTCTCATGGGAAAATTATAGTTACCCCTATACAACACTCTTTATAGAGAAATTTGTTTGTTTCCCTATATTCGTTTCTAACACCCCTAATTGGATCAGAAATATATGTTAATTAATTCAAAAGGTAAAAATAAAATAATTAAATACATGGACTTGTTTTAATACATAACTCATATTTATTGATGAAATTATAGAATAAAAAATTAATAATCACATTAATAAATTTTAATAAAGATTTTTTTGTTTCATGATATTATTGAGGAGAATATATATACATTTTTTTATTTATAAATAGTTTAACACTCATAACAACAGTTTTTTAATAACACTTTGAGTCAATGCTGCAAAAAAATAACATAAATAGAGATATTTCAAACTATTTTAATCATATATGTTTTTTATAGTTTTCATTAAATATAAGAACCCTCTTAATAATATCTTTTATAGGTGCAATAATAAAGATAAATAATTCACTGTATGAAATTATTATATTCTATTCTAATTATTTCATAATCGTATGGAAAGGGACTTATATGGGACAATTATAAAGAGGTTCATAGAGTAGGTATTGGGATGAGATAGACTCCATATGACCTCACTATTTTATTCATTCTTTTATACCCAATTCTCGTAAATAATTTATCTCTTTACTAACCATTATTTCAGTTTTACAAATATTATTTCAATTTTAAAAAATCAATAAATTGATATATTTTTAGATATATTAATATTAATTTAATAAAAAATATATAAACGTAAATTAAATATATATATATATATATATCATATTCCTATTGTAATAAAAAAATTATAAGACTATATCATTATAAAATATAATAAAAAATAAACATATTTTATGTCATTACATAACATTTAATCCCATGGAGGACTAATTTTGTGAGTTGCATGACTGTTAAGGAACACCTCTAAATGTCCTTAGATTGGTTACTCCAACCATGAATATGAAATATTAAAATGGGAGGAATTACCATAATATAAATAAAAAATATTGAAACAAACCGCCGATAAAAATCCCAAAATAAAAAAATTCAACATTAATAAACTAATACAATATTAATTAATGAAAAATAATTAAGCAAATAAAATACTGATAATATGTTTTGGAAACAATATAGAGAAATACTGAATATCCATACTAGTACTATTAATTTTGTTCCCCAAAATCACTGTGGATACATGATGAAAAGTAATTATATATAGGGGTGAGCATACAAATTACACTTTGTCGGATTAGAAAAATGGATACACATGCCTATATAAGAAGTGAATACTTATGAATTAGTGAACATTCATAATAATCATTAAGAATTATGGTCCTTAATCGCAGCAATACACAATGTATCCATAAAACCAAATATTTCATCTAGTCATAGTACAATTGAATAAATAAATATGATAACAATGTACCATTTTACGAAATCTGTAGCGGTTTTTTGCACTCATATCGCAACATCAACCATTATTTAATCCAAATTAATTCAATATGAATCACAAAACACACCTTGTATAATCCAGACATATCAAATCCACAACAATTGGGTATTGTAAACATGACATAGATAAATTTTTATCTCTTCCCTAAAAATAATGGACCAACATCATATAATATCATCATATCTGATACCTCACATAATATTATAGTGCACATATCAGAGTGACCACATTATATTTAACTAAAGGGTTTTCAATTGCACTTGAACCTACTCAATCATACCTAAAAAATTTACTAGTGCATTGCCTACCAAATACCACACTGATGTCGTGAGGGGTATATTAGTACAAAGTATAATATATTCTAATAATAGTTTATAACTCAAGCTAGCATAGCATGTGATACAACTAGATCGGAATGTGGGGATATATGTGAGTTAATCCATACATTATATTGTAATACTATATGTTAATGGAAATAAAAATGTTCAGAAAACATGTTTTGAATCATTAATGGTGTCATACTATAAGGACCTGAACATAAGCATTACATAATATTGAATTAAGATAATAATTCACATTTAGGATCTTTTTAGTATTAGATTTTTAGATAATTAGGCCATAACATATTACATTGAATCTCGAATATTACAATGTAGACACTTCTACTCATTATCCATTTTTTCATAAAAAAACTCTTAAAAAATGTCATGTATAATTCCATAATTTAGAAAGCATTACTTTTCTAGGATTCCATCCATGACCCTATTCATCATTATATCCTAAGAAAAAAATTCCAAAAAAACATCGGATGAGCATAAAAATCTCATTAAGGGATACATAAAGAAAGAAAAATTATTTTTTTTCAAAATAACCTGCAAACCCTGAATAATTTATCATAAGTAATAATTGTCACCTTTATGAAGTAGTAAATAATCATAACTGAATAAATGATAATTGTTTAACATTTTTTTAAAAAACTATTACCATAAAACCCTTAGAAAGAAAAAATAACATATAAATGTCTCTTGGGACATAGACCTACTTAAATGGAATAACCATACAATCAATATCCAAACATAACATCTATTGAATATCATTACGGTTGACTTCCATACGCTATACATTGGAGGTTATAATGTAACCACCCATCTTGGTATATCAAATCACCACTCGTCATTTGGTTTATCACATAACCACCTTTCAAAAGTCCACATACAATTTTAAAATCAAAACACACAAAATATTGTGAATATAAATATTTCATTTATACAATTTCATTTGAAATAAAAATAAATCACTTCAATATATTGAAATATTAAATTGATTTAAAAAAATATCAATACCCAAACATCAAAATTAAATAATGGGTTTCTTTTTCATTTAAAAAAACATTAAGGATTATAGAGGAAGTCAACTACCGATTACAGCGGTGGAAAGTTCATTGTCACCGCAAACGCTAAAAACATTCCATTTTTCATTTAGTAAAACACATCATAGAAAAAGGTATCATGTTGGATGAAATGAATCTTCACGGGGTTTATACACCATATAATATAATTTCATGTAAAAATTAAAATAAGCCTCAATGAATAGAGATTGAAACGATGTCCCTTACCTCATGTTTCACTTGACCCATTCATTCTTTAATTTTATGAATAACAAACTTCTATTACTTTATACTTTCTGAAGAACCTTTTTCAACTATATTATTAATTTTATATGACTTATTTAATTTATATGACAATTAGTCAATTAATTGAGTTTATATCAGACATTTTACAGATGTTCGGAACATGAGTAAAAATGAACTCGTTATAATTTTAAATTATCCATGTGGTCAAAATTTTATTATATCCAAAATTATAATCATTATTTAAATATCATATATATCATTTATACCTATTATATATATGTATTTATAATAGTACAAAACATTTAGAGGTAATAAATGAAATGAACTGTTCATGGATACGGTAAGTCGTACGTACACATGAACGCTACATTCATTTATATTTCATATTTAATGGAATGAATACATAATGATACATATATATATATATTATTTTTTTAGTATAATATCATATGTATAATTTCCATGACACTGTCTTTAAACATCCCATGTAGGGCATGAACGAGTCATATCGGTTTGATGGGGTGATAGTCCGTACATCCTCAAATGAAATTATCACGTTTACCAATAATGGAAACCATAAAGGTATGATATAAATGAAAAATACAGTTGCATAGAGACAATATAAATATAATATATATATAATATAAATACATTTCACTCATAAATAGCCACCATGATATGCGGTTGGAGATAATTGAACAATCATCATTTCGTGAGGCGATAGTTTTTCGTCCACATAAATTGTAAGTTCATTAACCATGAGATGGCGGTTTATGTAAATGTAGTTAAATTACATCTCATAAAAAACCTAATATATTTAGGATACTTTTTTTGCAAAAAAATAATTGAATAAAAAGAGTTTAGGTTCTTGGAGAAGGAATACAAATATAAAAAACTAAAGAGAAGACATTAACTTTAAATCGGGTAACTCCGTTTGGTTTGAACCAAAAGTACTTCTTGATGCGACTTATACCTAAGGTAAGTCTTCAAAGTAAAAAAGGGAGGTATTTTAGGAGATTAATTTGGAAATTTATGGATTATCCTTGTGGATTTATAGGTCTGAGTAATGAGATAAAGGTGAGGGTTTTTAATAAGTGGGAGGTAGGGCTCTTTAAGAATGATTGAAAAAAATATTTTATTATATAATGATTTTCGGTTTCTGAAGGTCCAAAACTAGTTATATTGGAATATATTATGGATAATTTTCTAAATAAAATTATTAAATAATAATTGGTTAGGTTTGGAATATTTTTTTAATCTTTAGAATCTTATTTATTTGCATCATTCATTAATGATGTAAACACTACATCATTATTAAGTGATAAATAATCATATTTATTTCATGTCTTAATATTATTAATAAAATACCATGGTGTAACAAATAATTTTATATTTATAATTAATTTTTAAAGTCAAATATATCAATTATATAACCTCACATTAAAATTGTTTTATAAAAACAAATCATGTTTATGATATTTTGATTTTTATTTTAAATAAAAAGTTATTAAGGTCAGTATCATACAGAACTGGCTTTAAAATTCCAAAAGTCTCACATAAAGATATTATTAGTCATCCATTACTCATAAAATAAATTTAGAAAAATTGTTATGTAAATTTTATATTATTAAAATTTTGTTTTTATCATGAATTACACTATTTATCTTTAACTGTGGTAAATAAAAGTCCAAAGATGATATTCACCAAAACATTTATTAATCTAATTAAACCAAATTTTACATACTGATAACAGCCATGTATGTTTTATTTTCAAAATAAAATTCACAGATCTGGTAAAATATCATTTAAATGAAAAAATCTCCTTCTTAACTACTACTTTGTGTTTTCACTATTCATCAATAATTGTTGTTTTTCAAAAAAATACCAAATATTTATCCTATTCTATTTTTTATATTAGAAATTGTAAAATGATTTCTCTTTTACAATATTCCAAACATAGAAGTTGGATTATTTAATTTAATATTAATTCCCATTGTCATAATAGAAATCGTGTTTTTAAGAAATAATAATTATCAAATGATTAACACTTGTTTGTGTCCAATTTCAATGTGAAATAACTTACAATGACCAAAATTGTATTAAATGGTAAAAATATAATATAATTACTCTTTAAAACCTATTAAAATGATAATAAACCTATATAAATAAATTTTATTAAAATTCCTTTGGTATTAAAATACAACATTTTTCACTCTTTATTAAAAATGAAATTTATCAGAAAAATACCAAAAATTTACCCAAAGTAAATATTAATGTCCCAATTCTGAAGAAATATTTTATTTTGACATATATAACATATAAAAGTTTCAAAAACTAATTATATAGGGTACACCATTAAAAGGTGGAAAATCGTCCGTTTAATGAATATTAGAGTATTTATGCTTAAATTTAAATTCAATAATATTTTAAGCCCATAAAATTTAGCGGATAAAAGTATAAACATCTAACAAACATTTATAATCATATTATAATTAGTTCTATAAAATACCACCAATAAAAAAACATGGCATTAACATCCATTTAAAATAATATTATATTAGTATTTTTCAGTATCACTCAGCATTATGTGTAACATTAGACATCAAAGAAACCCTTTTTTACGTGTCATGTACGCCATCAAACATAAAATCCCCATTAAAATAAAATTAATATTTAATTAACAAATTTTATTAAATATGAAAATGTAATATTATTTATTTACCCAGGATGTTACATCCTTCCCCCTGTTTTAAATTGCGTCATCATAATGTTTTTCACTTATCAAATAAATGGGGGTATTTATTCCTCATATAATTTTCAGACTCCCTCATTGCATATTCATGCATATAGTATTTCCACAATACCATTAACTCATGAATTACATTATTCTGAAACACATTCTTACATTGATTAAAAATTTGGACATGTTGTTCCTCATAAGAGAGATTCTCTTCCAACTGAACTACCTTTAGGCTCAAAAAAAATTATATGGATCCAGCATATACTTTATTATCATTGAAACATGAAAAAAAAAATTTACCTAGGATAAACATGTATATTAATTCACTATGTAAGAAACAAATCCAACATTCTCCAATATTTTATACGGTCCAATGATCCTCCAACTCAACTTCTCTTTCTTACCAAATCATGTCACAATTCTCCATGGAGAAACATGGAGAAAGACATGATCACCTGCCTCAAAATAATGATCCTTCCTCCGGTTATCTGCATAATTTCTTCTTCTTCTTCGAGATGTTATCATTTTATTTTGAATCAACTGATATTTTTCTTCCATCTCTTCTACAAATTCTGTTCCCAGAAATTTCCATTCACCGACTTCATCCCAAAATGCTAGAGTTCGACAATACTTCCGATTTAATGCCTAAAATATAACCTTTTGTATACTGGAATGAAAAATTTTATTATATGAAAATTTATCCAAATAAATATCTTGGACCCAATATCTCTGGTAATCCATCTAGCAAGAATATAACATTTCATCCATGGTCTGAATTTTTCGTTCTGACATCCCATCTGATTGAGGATGAAAAGATTTACTAAAATTTAATTTAATACCCTGTGAATTCTGAAGTCATTTCCAAAAGATAGAAGTAATCATCTGATCATGATCTGATACAATGGATAATGTAATTCCATGAAACATGACTCTCTCTTTAACATAAAACTTAGAAAGTTGATTTAGAGAAAAATAATCTCAAATATGATGGAAATTAGCATATTTAGTCATTCGATCAACAATATCTAATATTTCATTATTTCCTTGAGATTTCTTTGGTAATCCCACAATAATTTCCATATAAATACATTCCCATTTCCACTTTGGAACTAGTAAAGACTGAAGCATCCCAATTAATAACTGATGCTATACTTTAACCTGCTGACAAGTGAAGCACTTCACAATAAAGTCAGAAATATCCCTCTTTATTCTTTCCCATGAGTAATACTCTATAAGATTTCTATACATATTAATACTTCTAAAATGAATAGAAAACATAGAACTACGAGATTCCCATAACAACTTATTCTTCAACTGAGAATCATAAGGTAGACATAATCTCTTCCAAAACCTCAAAACACAATCATGATCAATGTTAAATTCTAAAAACTTACCCTTCTGAACCAACACTACCATTTTCTATAAGTCACTACATTCTTTCAGTGCTTGCTTTATTTTATATGGGAGTAATGATTTCATTGACACCTAAAACAAAATAGAGGAATTTCCAAGACCAAAAACATATATACCAAATTTCATCAAGTCTTTAATCACCAGATATTATTTCAAATGTAACAAGGTTAATGTAGCATTACATTTTTGACTCAAAGCATCATCCATTTTATTTGATTTTCCCAGATGGTAATGGATTGTACAATCATAATTCTTGATTAATTAAAAGAATGTACTATGTCTCATGTTTAATTCTTTGTGAGTGAATATATACTTCAAATTTTTGTTGTCAGTATATATTTCACATTTTACTCCATAAAAATGATAGCTCTAAATTTATAAATAAAAAACAACATCAGATGATTCCGAATCATGTGTAGGGTAATTTTACTCTTGGGGTTACAACTGACGTGAAGCATAAGCAATTACCAAGTCGTTCTACATTAGGACACAACCAAGTCATTTCAACAAACCATCACTGTATATAACAAATTCACAATCTTTGGAAGGTAATTCCAAAAAAGTATCATTCAATAGTCTTATTTTCAATTCCTGAAAACAATCATCTAATTATTTTTTCCAGATGAACATAACACCTTTTTGAGTTAATTTAGTCATTGGACTAGATAACTATGCAAAATTCTCAACAAACCTTCGCTAATAACATGCCAAACAAGGACAACTATGGATCTCCTTGATATTGATAGGTCTTGTCCATTCGTCAACAACTTTTTTTTAGAAAGATTTATATTTATACCATTTTTATTAAATAATGTGACCAAGGAATAAAATTTTTTGTAACCAAAACTCACACATCTTGAACATTCTATATAGTTTCCTTTCATTCATGGTATTCAAGAAGACACATAAAATTACATTAAAGCACATATTTACTTTTTGAATATACCAAAATATCATCTATAAACACAACCACCATTTATCACCTGAGTCAACTGAGCCATTTCAGTAAAAAAATAGAACAATTATGATTATAACCATCACAGGATGCTGATTTTGAAGGTCATTTCCCTTTATATTCCTTCCCATCACAACTGCCATTTTTCTTCTATGAAAAACCATTCTGAACACAAAAATATGTTATGTGATGCAACATGGAAATCTGTAAAGGCTATATCATTTGAATATTTCAATAAATTAAAAATAATTTATAGATATTAATTTAACAACATCATAACTTCTAATGTTTCCTAAAACGACCTCTGATAACAACTATAAGGACCCACCCATTAATATTATATAATCCTAACTTATGTGATTAATTCACATTGGGGATATTATCATGATTAGATTTTTATAGAATTATTCCATAACTTATTACATTACAACTCGAATATTACAAAGTAGACACTTCTACTCAGTATAAATTTTTTTAATAAAATAAAAACTCATAAAAAATGTCATGTATCGTTCAATATTTTAGACAGTATTACTTTTCCTTGATCCCATCCTATACCCTATTATTCTTTATGTCCTATGAAAAAAATTCATAAAAAACATGGGATGAGCATAAAAAGCTCAGTATGTGATATGAAAAAAAGGAAAACTATTAGATTTTCAAAATAATATGTAAACCAAGAATACATTATCATGAGTAATTATTTTCACCTTTTTGAGGTAGTGAATACTCTTCCCGAAATAAAAGATCATTTCCTACTATTTCATAACCAAAATATTACCATAAAACACATAGAAATAACCCATAACCTATAAATGTATCATGGGAAATAAACATACTTAAATGGAATAACCATACAGTAGACTTCCACACATATCTGTAAATGGAATAGCCGGATGACCAACTTCTATACCTGATACATTGGATGTTATAACGTAACCACCCATCCTCGTTTATCACAACACCACTTGTCATTTGTTTTGTAACATAACCACTTGTACAATGAACAAATTCAATTATAAATTCATAACTTATAAAATATTGCAAATATAAATATTTCAATTATAACATTTCTATTGAATTCAAAATAAACCATATCAAGATATTGAAATAATAAATTGATTTCAAAAACCATTTTCAATACCAAATCACTGAAAAAATAGAATAATGTGTTTCTTTATAATTTTAAAAACAAAACATTAGTGCTTATTGAGGAATCCAACTAATGATTATGGAGGTGGAGAGGTCATTTTTACAGAAAACATTAAAAACACACCTTTTTTTTTAGAAAAATGATTCATAGAAAAAATATTTCCATTGAATGAAATGAAAAATAAACAAGGATTATACACCGTATAAAATAATTTTGTGTATAAATCAAAATATGCCTCAATGAATGGAGATTGAGATGAATTCCCTTACCTCATGTCCGAATTGTCCCGTTCGTTCTTTAATTTCCTGAATAATAAACTTAAGTTACCTCAAAATTTATTAAGAACTTTTTTATGTTTATTATTCCTTTTATATCACTTATTACCTTTCTATATCATGTAGATAATTATTTGATATTATATCAGACATTTTCCCGATGTTCTGAACATGAGTTAAAAATAAACTTGTTATAATTATAAATTTTCCATGTGGTCGAAATTCCATTATCTCGTGAATGATAATCATCATTTAGATATAATATATATAATATATATCTGGTATATATATGTAATTCTAATAATTCAAAACATTTGGATGTAATAAATTAAATGCACTATTCATGCAGACGGTAAGTCGTAAGTTCGCATGAACGCTACATTAATTTCTATTTCGTATTTAATAGAATGAAAACATAATGATACATAGATATAGTATAATTCTAGTATAATATCATATATATAATATTAGTAACACCATCACTTCTATGTCCCTCATAGGCATGAACACGTCATATCAAATAGAGAGGGAAATAGTTTTCACTTACTCAAATGAAATTATCACCTTTACACAAAATTGAAACCATAATGATATGATATAAATGAATGATTCTAAAAAATTTAGACAATATAAATATTTTATATATCAAATATAAATATAGTGCAACCATAATGTCCCCCATGAGATGCGGATGGAGATAATTGAACAATTATCGTTTCGTGAAGAAATAGTTCGCCGTCCACAAAAACAATACGTTCACCACCCATTTGATGTAGGTTAGTGTATGTGTAGTTATAATCCTTTTAATAACAACAACCAAGTATATTGGGGATACTGTTGTTTCTATAAAATTAAGGAATAAATTTTTTTTATGGTTTTGGAGAAGGAAAATAATACAAAAGAACTTATGAGAAGACATTTCCCTAAATAATATTATTTATCTGATTTATAAAAATTATAAATAAAATACCATGATTTAAGAGATATATTTATATTTATAATTAATATTTATAGTCAAATATATGAATTATGTAACCCCACATTAATTTTTTTTAGCAAAACAATACATGATTGTGATATTTTTATTTTTACATTAAATAAAAAGTTATTACTATCATTATCTTACCCAAGTGGAATTAAAAGGCCAAAAGTCTCACCCAAGAATTGTATGGGTCTTCCAATACTTGTCCAACATGTTTAGGACAACTGTTAAGGTAATTTTATATTATTATAATATTTTTCATACCTTCAATTACCCAATTTACCTTTACCCACAGTAAAAAAAAGTCAAAATTAACTATTAAACAAAAATTATTTTCATCACATTAAACCACATTTTACTTACTGATAAAGACCATGTATGTTTTATTTTCTAAATTAAATTCCATAAAGTGGTAAAATTTCATATAAATGAAAATGTCATCTTTTTAACTACTACTTAGTGTTTTCACTATTCATCAAAATTGTAGATTTTTAGAAAAATACCAAAAATTCATCCAACGATATATTTGATACTCAAAATTAAAAAATAATTTCTATATTAAAAAATTAAAAATATATATGTTGGACTAAATAATTTAATATTAATTACCGTTGTCAAAATAGAAAGCGTGTTTTTATGAAATAAACAATATCAAAAGATTGACACTTGTTCATGTCCAATTTCAAAATAAAATTACCTCCAATGACCAAAATTCGATTAAATGTTAAAAATGTAATCAAATAAAACGTTAAATCCAATTAAAAATATAATCTAACCATATAAATAAATTATATTAAAAGGTGGTTTTGAATTAAAATACATTATTTTTCACTATTCATTAAAAAATGAATTTTATCAGAAAAATACCAAACATTTACCCTATATAAATTTGGGTGTCCTTATTTTACTGAAATATTTTATTTTATCAAATAGAACATATAATAGTGTCAAAAAATAGATTTATAATGGGTTTTCTATTAAATGAAGGTAAATCAAACTATTAAAGAATATTACCATATTTATATTTAAAAATACATTCATTAACATTTAAAGACTCTAAAATTTATTGGATAAATGTAAAAACATTTAAGAAACATGTATAATCATATTTCAATTAGTTATATTTATTCCCACCAATACAATGTCTAGGCATTAGCTACCATTTAAAATTATATTATATTATTATTTTTTCATTAATACTCTGTATTGTGTGTAACATTATACATCAAATAAATCTATTGCTACGTATTGTGTAGGCCATCAAACATATAATCCCCTTTAATGTAAAATTAGAATTTAAATCATAAATATTAATAAATATAAAAAGGTATTGTTCTCTATTTACCCGGGATGTTACACATTCTTTATTGGGGTTCGTATAGAAATCACATGGAAAATATAGCATCTGTATATATAACACATTCAATCCCATCATAATATTTTTTATATTATCCAACACATAAAAATATCATAAACATAATATAATTACCATAGAATTTTTCCTCATTGTATCGATATATAACACCAAAATTCGGCACACAATTCTTACAGAATGCAAGACCAATGTTGTGTAATTTCTTATTAAACATAATATTGATCCATTTACTGATATGACAATAATGGAAAAGATACATAAATTAATCCCTCAAAATAAATATTAAATGAAACACTAAATAATACATAAAAATATCTTTTCATTACAATAATAAATTATTTAAGAAGCAATGTTGAGTTTTTTATTAAACTATGAACCCAAACTCCACCATTAATGATGAATTTGAAAAAATTAAATTTCTAACTAAAATTACAATAACTATCACCTGATTTTTTACATATAAAACATATTAAGCATCAAAATGAATAATTAGATCACATACATAGTTGATCATATTATAGGATTATAGTAGTAATGATTTATTAATAAATCATATTTTTAAAATTTATAATATTTAAATGGTAATTTCTCCCATATAAGTATATTTTATTTTTCACATTAATACATGATCATCATCTATATGAAATCCACACTAGACATAAATAATTCAACATCATTCCTAATATCATGTTGAAAATTAATTATAAGAAGTGCGATTTAAGCATCTCCTTAAGGGTAAAAATAATACATAGAAATTTAATATCATCAAGGAGCATGAGATTTACCTAAGGGTATGATGACATAATCATAGTGCATGAGATTTTATTGAATGAACTAATACCCTATAATACATAGATCATAAAATATGAAGAAATATACAGGTAATGTGTAATTAGAATCGAAAATAATAAATCATTTGATATCATCTCATAGGATTATAAACATTATAAAACAAATCATGAAATTAAACACCTTTTGGGTAACAAAGTGATATATTGTCAAAAAACACTTAAAAAACCATTTTATTTGAATAAACATGTGGTTGACATAGAATATAATTAGTACCTAATGAATTGGATAATATTATGGGTGCACCGATGATTTAATCAAAATGGTCATCCTCAGTTCTATTTGGGGCACCCAAAGTATAAGATGCAAATTGATTAACCAGATTTAACAATGAAAACCCATGTTATGTTGTAACAAGTTCAAACGATTCTATATAGAACACAACATATTTAATCTTAAATTTCAAAGAACCAAATCATTAATAATGTTATAGAAAAATTAAATTAATCATTAAACTCATAAAAACCGTCCTTATTATTTCATAACCTAATTAACCCATGAAATTGTAATGGGATTAATTTCAATCATTTTGAATCATGAATATCAGATGGTAATGAAATGGATTCCATAAAAATATATTTTAACAAAGTAATAACCCATAGAGAAAATGGGTTTCAAGAAAAGTATTTGAAAAATATTAACTAATGGAAATTAAATGGGTTCTGTATTAGTGAACATTGTATGTGATTTGGAAATTATTTGAAAAATATTAACTAATAGAAGTTAAATCGGTTCTTTATTAGGATTCCAGAATATTTCTCTAAAAAATAAATTTAAAAATTAAGAGGTGTCTCATAGAAATACAAAAAAGAAAAAAATTATAAACGATATATACATCAATGGAAATTAAATTGACCACCTACCTTTTATCATGGAAAACATATCAATCCGATATCAAGGATTTATTCACTATGATTCTAGATAAATCAATGAATCAATAAAATGCACTAATAGAGTATGAACTTGGTATCACCCAGGTAACTTATATATAGATAATACAAACACATATTGGAATTAATAAGATTCATGATATCATAATATTCTATTCATCCCATCCAATAGCGAGGAAATAAATTTCAGATAACGGATAAGAATATATTCCTATATTAGATGAGTACAACTCAGTGGATAGTGTTTTGAGTAGTTAATGGATTAAGAAAGGGAGAGGATAAATTCAATTTATATCGGTTAGTTTTATTAATATCTATCTCTTTTAAGTGGCGCATATTTTGTGCACATGGTACGCAAAAAACACACCTACTCTATGTGAGTAACAACTAATGTAACCCCTTTCACAAGATAGTCGCTCAGTTTGGCTATCTCTAGTCAACCATTGGAAAATACATTATTCAAAAATATGTGGCAACCCACTCAACTATGAGGATCCTCTTTTATAATTTGAAAAAAACGATTTTATTCATCGAGATCTATTGGGTCGATAGCATAGTTTCACCTAGGCGGTCTCATGGTTTCAAAAAAAAAACGTATTCCCCTACTGGCATCTCCAACAATTGATGATTCAGAGTCTGATGCTTCTAATTCTCAAGGGAATAACCAGATAAACAATCAATCATTGTACCATGTCCACAAAAAACACATTTGAGTGATCCAAATTTTATATTTACATTATGATTATTGTATTAAATAATAAACCACCAACCAAATGACAAAATTCAAATTCCTTTTGAAATTTAATATGATCCAAGAAAATGTGAGATGATGCACAAAGTGTTCTTTGGATGAAACAAAATAGATATCAATCATTCAGGTCTATAAACCACGTCTTTTAGAAACACATTATATTAAATCTTTATAAATTGTATCCTGTGAATCAACACATAACTCTATATTGGAGACAATTACATCATATGAAATTTCAATTAAAATTTACTAACCATCCTTGAATAAATAATACTAAAAATATAAATCAAAATACATGTAATTAATTGAGACATGATGGTTTGTGATGATACCTTATATAGATATCAATTTATCATCATCCAAAAGATTAAAAAAAGATCCTCAAACAAACGAGAAACAACATAAAACATGAATTAACCATTTGTGATACATATATAATGATGTGATTCCATCAAAAAAATATTAAAACTAAATAATCCTAAAATAATAGATGATCTATAAGAACACATTATTTTAATATCATAAAATATTATTTGATGTAGAATACATATAATTACCAATGATTTTAGTAAACATATATTTGTTTTTAATAGAATAATATTAAATACATAACATTTTTATGAACATAATATTAACATACATGTAGTATATTTTAAATCATAGAAATATAAACAAATAGTTCAAAAAATATCTTACGCATTTCCCGCTTATTTCATCATAACTAGAACTGTACTTAAACATTTCAGTATTCATAACTTGTGGAATGAAAAAATATGTAATTGGTGGGATAAATTCTAATGAAGGTTGGAAAAAAATAAATATCCTTATTCACATAAGAATAAAATATGAATAAGTTCTTATTAACATGAAATTAATGATAGAAAATGATAACCAACATATCAGAGATCATAATATTATTTAATATAAATAATTCATTCTCATTGAATGGAGATAAATCATAAAAGAACAAAATAACATAATCCATGAAAGATTCACATAGGCATAATACATTGATAGGCGTGATTCACATAAGAATAGAAAACCATTTCATCAGTAGCCATAGATAACGTAACATTCTATAATAATGTAATTGGTTCACTCCAAAAAACAATCATTGTGTCCTTTTATCACTAAAAATAATATCATAGTGGACATATTCCATTACCTAATAGAGTTCACACCCCATTCAAGTCCTGTTTATATCACTAGACAAGATTAATTACCAATGAATTATAGTAATATATCAATACCAATAGTAACATAATAAAAATATATAAATTTCATCACATAATAACCAATGAAAAAGAATAGGATTTCATAAAAATTTCAACTTTTACTAATATAATAACCCATTGATCAGAATTTGGTTTTATTAAAATATATTTATCATAAACATAAACCATAATAGGAATGAATAAGGAAGATATGATCGGATCATATACCCCATTAATCTTTAGTGAAATCAATATTTTTATTATTATTATATATAAATACAATTAATGGAAAACAAAAATTTCAGGATTAAAAAAATATCACTTTTAAGTCATTTGTAAAAAAAATACATAACCGTACTCAGAGAAAAATTATTTTAAAAGATAATTGTAAACATGGAGAATAATTATAAAATAAAAAATTAGACCTGATGGTAGAAAAATTAAAACATGATGTATATGTTAAAAATAATTATATCTATTCCTTTTTCAAAAAACACACTAATATAACATTTAGAATATGAAATTATTCTTTCATGAAAAATTTTTTTTAACAAGAATATATTTTCTAAAAATGAATTTAAAATAATAGGATAAGAGTAAAAATTAAAATTTTAATCAAATATTTTGAGAACATGTATATATAAGAAAAATTCCTTTTGAATAAAGACATAAATGATGTCTATTTTTTTAGAAAAATATTATATATTCTTTCATGAGAATAAACGATGAGGAAAATTAATATAGTAAATCATTTTAAATAAAATTATAATTGGAGATAAAAATTCATAATTTTCAAAATAATATAGTTAATATGATTTCATATTAAAAAATGCAATGATTACTTATAATGATAAACTATGAAATTATAACATAATAATCTTTCTTCTAGTTTATCATGTTATGATATATTTAAATATTCTTATATAATGAAATTTAACAAATTAATGTAATATAATATAGTCATGTGATTTCAAATAAGATCATATACATTTCCATTATAATATTTCTTCATCTTCAATTATCTATAATTCCTTTTCAAAAGCATTATTTTCATGTGTTAACTATTTTGTTTATCGTGAGTATTTTATAACTGTAAATATTATCATTATACATTTCGATATCTGTATCATTTGAAAAAATTTAATCATGATATATATACCATATATATTAAATATATATTTATTTATATTCATAAATAAATGTTTGATATTGGAAAATGAATAACACTATTCTTTGAGATGATAGGAAGTTTGTACTCTAGAAATATTTTTTCATTTTTTAACATATAGAATGAATAAAAGTTATATATTGACTACCATTATAGAATCATTACAATATTATTTATATTCCACATATTGATCAATTTCTTTTTCATTACGTTTAATATTAAATGTTAGTGGAAAATTAGTCACTTCACATATTGGAGGAGATAGTCGACACGTACACACAAATGAAATTATTGTCGTCTAATGGATTGAAGGGTAATTAGGTTGAAGTGATTTTATAAATAAATAATTCTAATTTTTAAATAAGTATGATATATAAACACTAATACCTTTATAATACCCATTCATATATGATGGTGATGAAAAATGGATTGTATCGCTACATAGAGACATTGAGTAATATTTATGCATGAGCAATACATTCACATATCATTTTTTGTAAAGTGGGTTTATAATGGTGTTTTGAAAATTATAATATTATTTCATAATATATATAGGTTGATGATGTTATTATATTAAAATGAAAAACATGTATTAATAGTAGTTATCGAATTAATAGAAGGAATGTGATAGATTAAGTTCATTACATCTTATTTAAAACTAGTCCATTATATCTTCCCTAAAGGGATACATGGTTTTAAATTTTAGATTTCATAGGAAAAAATATATTTATTGGGACATTTAAAATAAAAATTGTTATATAATGATAGATATATATGTTATAATGTATTATAAAAAAATGGAATAGGTTCCCATTTATAATTGAGGTGAGGGTAATTTTGGATTTTATTAAAAGTTTAAATCATTATAGATTAACATTGAATAAAAATACCTCCTTAAAGACGTGTTATTGAATACACAAATGGATAGGGTTGTAATTCCATATATAAATTTAAATTTGACATCTATTTGTTTCACAATAAACATTAACATTTTGACTAAGCCTTAGTTATCCCTTTTTTAACTACACCAACATCTTTATCGATATTCGTTGTTATGATGTTTACCAATTCAGTGTCAATTTTCCCATAATTGGCCAATTAATGAAATTATAATCCATATCATATATAATATATATTTTTTATTATTTTTATTATTTTTAAATTATTTAATAAAAATAATTCTCAAAAATATCATTAACATCAACTTTTTACACAATTCATTTAGTTTGACTTAAATAACCTAAAGAAAATATGGAACTCAAATGTTTTTGACCATGACACAAATATTTCATACACATTAATAAAATTATTGTAACATAATAAAATACTAAAATTATATCAAATATTATATATTTTAATAAATTATTTTTTCCCTTGATTAAATAAATATTGTATTTTCATTGAACAATGATTTAAGGGAATTATATAATACTAAAATATTTGATATAAAATTCAATAATTAATATAATTTCATTATTCATTAAAATAATTTTAATATTCATTCATAACTATTTTATTTCACTGTCTGAACAGATATATGATATTTAGAATTAAGATAGGGACATTTTCAATCTTTCATTGAATTTAACAATATCTACATCATTTTAAAGGAAGGTTTACATTAATATAATATCCCATAACTTACCCCACCATAAATGATTTATTATAATAATGGATCTTATTTTAGTGTTTAAGAACCAATTTTTTGATAAAAAAATGTAGAACATAAAATGAAAATTAAGGATCACTTGAATACAAAAGACCTTTTAGGCATCATATTTGAGATAATTAGGACGAACTCATATAAAAATAATACAAATGTATTGAAGGGAGTATCAATCCTCTTATAAATTGATATTATTATTAAAAAATATATCATTATCATAATCCATATTATTCCATTCTCTACATAATTCATTTACATAAATGCATGATAGGCAATGGATGATGAATCATATGATTTATGAGCTCAAATTTTGAGTAATGTTAACCTTATGAATTAACAAATGAATGTAAATAGTGAGAATAAAAAGATCATAATGGTATTATGAAATAATAAAATATACAAAGAATTACATCTAAATATTCATTGCCATTAATATTTGGATTTTCAATCGTGAAACATGGAATAAGCCTAATTAACTGAAATAGTCGGTGAAAAAATTATCATGTTCAATGTGATTCCAACCATGATAAAGGAAATCATTAAAAACCCAAACCTAGAATAACGAAATCACGTTGGTATCCTAGAACATTTTTTTTATAATTCCATTTATAACTCTTATAAGAGAATATTGTTATTATAAACTTCCACGAATAATGAAATTGGGAACTATTTTGGAACACCATAAAAAAATTCATATTATGCTCACATTTGAGCTATAATGGGGATAGACCCATCAGAAATGGTTTATAAGAACCATATAAAAAATAAATTACATAAATAATGAATCTTATCATAAATATCATATGAAAATCCATTAATCCATTGATATATTGATTAACCCATGGATAATTAATCGGTTCCACGACAAACACCAAGTAACATGATTAATATACAGAAATTAAGTGGGTTCCATATTAATCACATTTAAATATGATTATAATGTGGAAAACAAATAGGATTTAAATATTTATCATGGAAATAATCATAACAAATCCTAACAATGAATGGAGACTATATAATTACAAATGAATCCCATATGGAGCATAGTTAACATCAAGTGTTACTGGCATTGATGAATGGAAATACCATTAAAATAAAAAATTAAAAAATTATTCATAAATAATATTAATAAGTTTTCAGTAATCACATATAAATAGGATTATGTTTGAATTTTGGATTTATTTTGAAATTTAGTTTTTGGTGAATAGTGAATATGTATTTATTTATAATACCGTGTATTATTTTCATTAAATTAGGGGACAAAAAACCATTACATTTTTATATTTGAAGATTATATATCAAATGATTATTTTATTATTTAATAATCAAATTAATTAATTTTAAATACTTTTTATCATTTAATTTTTTATAATTTCATCTTTGGGAAGAAATATTATTTTTTTAAAACAAATTATCAATAACACCATCTGTATCAATAAGAAAAATAATTTCTACAAAATATATGATTTTTATAACGTGCTTTTATTTCATTTTTAATTCTTAAATTTGAAATTATACTAGATTAAATTTCTCATTTTTGTCTAAAGAATATCAATATATTTGAGAATAGTACAAAATATATGGTATTTATGTATTATTGTTTGTTAAAGATGTCACGACCCGACCCTACTCGGGCTCGATCCACAACTACCCATAGCCCGCCTCCATAGGCCAGGGGCTGGTGACAGGCACCGATGGCTAAACAATTCCGGGAGGCGTTTGCCTGTGTACCTGTACACACACACACACATCCCACTCAATGCAATAGTTCAGAGTAAAAAGAGAAAGTAATGTACCAACTGCTATATACAACCACAAAGGTGTATCGACCTATAAATAGTACAAAGTAAGTGCTGAAGGTAAACTGAAATGAAAAGGAAAAAACACATGCCCAACTAGAAAAGTGACACAACATGGAAACATGTAAACAAAAGTAAATAGCTGGGAGAGTCCCACACCTAGAACCCGACTATGACCACTGTACGCGGTCTAAGCTCCCGAACTCCTAAGCTCCGCTGAAGTAACGACCAACATGTCTATCTCCTGAAAGGCCACACCAAGTGCGAGAAAAGACAAAGCAGTGGTGAGTATAAAAATACTGAGTTGGATGCCCCGAAGGCTCGAGGGAGCAACAAAGGAGGTATTGAAAAGGTGAGCAGTAGATCAAACAGAGAATATTAAATGAGTACAACAGAGAGTGTAGTAAAGAGTACAGCACAACCCAACAAGAGGAAGGAAGTAGACTCGTCCTAATAGAAAGAGTTAGAAACAATGAGAAGTTGAACTTCTTGTAGAGCCTTCGCTACATATAGCAGGAGATTAGGCCCATCCAACCCCGAGAAGCTAGACACAAAAAGCATGTGGCATACCTTGCACGACTTCTCCTCTCCAAGAAGGAGAGTAACCAAACCCAAGATGTGGGTACTCGAACAAGGTGTACACATATATATATGCTCAATCAAGAAGCCCGAACAAGATTTTAAGGGGATCTCCATCCCACAACTCAGCCCAAGAAAGTGAGTAGCCAATATCCCCAGATGTAAACACCATCAATGCCCAGCATCTGTACGCCTTCCCCGAACTGCAAGTCAAGGGGCTCAAATCACAGCACCTTGACAATATCCGCTTTGGGTGGCACTAAATCGCCTTCCCGGTTCTAGGTCGCGTCAAAAGGATGAATCTCAATGGAGAAAACACCCCCTTGTCCTTGAAAGTTCTAGGGGAGCATGAAGTCACACCTCATCACTATTGCACAGTCGAGAGGTCTTATCAAAGACAAAGTTGTCACAGTGGTGCATGACCACGTCTCTGAAACCGGCGTATGGAAGGCCGCCCACATCGAGGTTCTGTCTGCTGACGCCTTCTACCTACGAAAGACGTCTCGGATCCATCGTTCCTACTACCACCATCAACTAGAAAGCACAACAAGAATCTACCTATCACCAGTTCCTTCTCGAGCACCTCGGCATATGTGGGAATGCCCAAAGGTACTATGACAGCACGAATCTCTCTGCAGAGACCCTGCTCTAAATTACATGCTCTAAAGTTTCCATCAGGGACCAAGTCTGGGTAAAAATTGTGCACGGTCTGCGAAACTAATCCTATACTCGGTCACCTTCATCCCTCCCTGCTGAAACTGCAGGAGCTCCAGGATCTGAACAGAGCATAAGCAGGAGGGGTGAAACTCCTCACGAAACAGCACCTGAATGTCTCCCCATGAAAGCGACGACTCCTCAAGAAACTGAGTCACTAGACTCCACCAATGACCAGCTGCTCCATGGAAAAGGATGGCAGCCAAAGAGACCATAATATAGGCTGACGTCTACACAATCCTGAAAAGGCGAACCACTGTCCCAAGCCAAACCTCTGCTGCATGAGGGACTGGATCACCACTGAACCTCAGCGGTCTCTATCGCTGGAAGTCACAGAGCGCGCTCAACCTACGTTAAAGCTCTATCTGCTCTGTTGGGCTCTATTCTACACACTAGGTGGGGGTGCTGCTACCGAACCACCCGGAGAAAGGGACTCGCATGATGGGTCCTGGACTGAGGCCTCGTAGCTCAATGGGTTGTCGTCACGAACCAAAGATGGTATCCTAGATGGCTGTCTTCGCAAAGACATCTTGAATGTTATCAAGGGGTTTTAATATCAGATGATCATATATAACAATAACAACAATGGGGAGAAGACTCATGAAGGATAGTAAAGAATCAATCCTCTGTGATGTACAAACCAATTGTCCCTACAATTGGTGTCTCAGCATGTCGAGATGACAAATGGGTTTTCAGGTTCCTGGTGAATGGATACATCGGCCGCCACACCATCACTGGACACCCTGGCCTGAGAGCAACTCTCGATACATGATGAAAATGTTTCACTAAATCCCAACCAATTCCTTTTTAGGGACGCCCAAACAATGTCCCAAGGAAAAAACCACATCTAATACCACTTTGTCATGACCCGACCCTACCCGGGCTCAAGCCGCATCTACCCCAAGTCCGCCAACATAGGTTAGGGGCTGGCGACAAGTGTCGAAGGATAAAAAACTCAGGGAGGCCTTTGCCTGAGTACTTGTACACACACACACGCAGCCCGCTCATTGTAGAAGTGTAGAGTAAAACGAAATGTAAAGTATTAACTTCTATAAACAAGTACAAAAGTGCATCGACCTCTAAACAGTATAAGG
The DNA here is from genome assembly GCA_963277665.1 of Viscum album. NCBI lineage: Eukaryota > Viridiplantae > Streptophyta > Magnoliopsida > Santalales > Viscaceae > Viscum > Viscum album. The sequence goes on from OY728120.1 coordinate 1,356,680,919, forward strand.
TAAAAGCTGAAGGTAAACTGAAAACAAAAAGGAAAAAACACGTGCCCAACCAGAAAAGTGCCACAACCCGGCAACTGGTAAACAAAAGTAAATAGTTGGGAGAGTCACACACCTGGAACCCGACAACAACCACCGCATGCAGTCCAAGCTCCCAAACTCCTAAGATCTACTGATGTCACGACCAAATTTTTCATCGTCTGTAAGGGCACACCAAGTGCAGGAAAAGCCCAAGCAGGGGTGAGTATAAAAAAATACACAGTAGGATTCCTTGAAGGCTCCAGGGAGCAACAAAAAAGGTACTGAAGAGGTGAGTAGTATATCGAATAGGTAAAATTAAAAGAGTACAATAGAGAGTGCAGTAAAGAGTACAACTCATCCCAATAAATGTAAGGAAGTAGACTCGTCCTAACACAAGGAGCAAGAAACTGTGAGATGATGAACTTCCTGTTGATCCTTCGCTACCTATATTAGCAGAGTATATAAGGCCCTAGCCTTAAACCTTACTTAATCTTGAGTTATTACAAGATTACACATTGAGAATCTTTTCAGGTTTAGAGTTTTAGATAAATAGATCATAAAACTTGCATTACATTCCACATAAAAACAAAGTGGTTACATAAAGATAGTATTCTTCATTCCCATAAATGGAAACATATTTAAAATAAAACATGGATTCTTTCTTGACACTTCCTTGACACTATCATCATATCATGTACCTTTCCCTTGACCTGTGAAAAACATTTCAAAAAAACATGGGATGAGCATAAGAAGCTCAGTAAGGGATATAAAAATATGGAAAGGAAACATGGGTACATATATACATAAGAATGAGATCATAATTTACCCATAAAACATAAGCACTTTAACATACCTCATCAAATCATGAATAAATCATAGAAATCATAAGACATAAAGGTAACATGAGGCATTCATAACATTCTTACGTAGGGAGTAACCCTCTTGGTTACGTTTTGAATACCCATCAAAGTATATTCCCTAAATCTATTCGGAGAAACCTTAACGTTACACTCCTTTGTGTTACCCAATGCATTGGAGAGCTATATCGGGCTCACCCGCCCTTAGTTTATCATGGAACCACCCATCTTCATAATAATGCCCAAGAACCTCAACATAATCGTATCACATAAAACATGCATAAAAGAAACAAAACATTTCCACCTTTCAATCACAAGATATCAATACAACACATTGATATAAAAACATTAGAAAACCATTTTCAATACCAAAATAAAATAAAAGTAAAACATGGTATTTATTTTTCTTTTAAAAAGAAGGTATGCCTTGTAGAGGAAGCCAAAACTCAAGTAACGGTCACGACGGCGGAGAAGTCGTTGTCGCCGTATACGTACGACAAAAACATTCCCTTTTGTCGTTTAGTAAACACTTCGTATAAAAAAGATTCCTTTTGAATAAATGTAAAAGTCAAAGGGGTTTATACACCATATAAAAAAAGGTTGTGTATAAAACAAAATATGCCTCAATGAAAGGAGATTGAGACGAAGTCCCATACCTCGGGTCCGACTTGACTCGATCGTTCTTTAATGTCCTGAATAATAAACTTGAGTTAATTTATACTTTATTAATAACCTTTTTCAAGTTAATTATTCATTTTATATCACTTATTGGCATTTCATGAACACTGTAATTATTTATGTTAATAACGGTCGTTTTAACGATCATTAGTACTTGAGTCAGAATATACCTTTATAATTACAAGTTGTTCATGTATCCATTTTATCCAGGATTATAATAATGATGTATATATCATATATATCATATATATCCATTATATATGTGCATTTATAATATTACATAATCATTTAGAGGAAGGAAATGAAATGCACCATTCATGGAGATGGTAAGCCGTACGTACGCATGAATGCTACTTTCATTTCTATTTCGTATTTTATAGAATGGAATCATAATGATATAAAGGTATATTATAATTACATTATAATATCATATATAATATCATAGTTCCATACTTTATTCATCCCACATATGGTATTTAACGAATCAAATCACTTTAAGGGGGCGGTAGTCCGCACTTCCTTAAATGAAGATATCGCGTTTACCCATAATGGAAACCATAAAGGTATGCCCAAAATGAAAAATACAGAAGCTTAAGTAAAACATAAAAATATTATATATCATATATAAATATAGTGTCATCTTATTGGCCACCATTGAAGGTGTTAAAGGAATGTTGAACAATCATCGTTTCGTGAGGAATAAATTCACCATCCACGGAAACTGTATGTTCTTTAACCATTAGATGTAGGTGTGTGTAAGTTTAGCTTGAATCATTCTTATAAAAACATCCTAGTATATTGAATATACTGGAGTTGTTACAAAAGAAATAAATAAAAAGAGTTTATGGGGTTGGAGAAGAAAAACAATACAAAAGGACTCAAGTGAAGACATTACCTTAAAATCGGGTAACTCTCTTAGATTTGATCACAAAGGCTTCCTTGGGAAGTCTTCTGCCCAAATTGAGGCTTCAAGGAGTAATAGAGGGAAGTGTAGAGACAAAATGGGCAGGTTTTGGCCGATCCAAAGGCTTTGCGAGTGTGGGTAAGGAGGTAGAGGTGGGGGCCTTTTATAAGAGGAGAGGAGGGGCACTCATGGAAAGTTAAGAAATATTACTTTATTTGAAAATGAGTTTCGGATTTAAATGGTCCCACATTGATATAATTCGATTATATGGTGATAAGGGTTCGAAATACACCCATACAATAGGTTTTGGACATGTTTAGGTCATAGATATTACATTATCTTTTCATTTTATTTAAATCCATTATTAATGAGGTAATCGCTACATCATTATGATGTCATAAATACATTTATTTGTTTAATGTCAAAAAATTATAAACAAAATACTATGATGTATGAAATCTTTTTAGATTTCCAATGAATATTTATAGTCAAAATTCTGACTTTTAAAACCCCATGTAAAAATTGTTTTCGTAAAACATATTATGTTTGTGTCATTTTTACTTTTACATTAAATAAAAAGTTATTTATGTCATTTCCCAACCAAAGTGCTTCCATGGGGTCCCCAAGTTCACCCATGTCTTTTCTTGGTCGTCCATGACACATCCAATAAGGTTAGGATATGTTTCTAGGTCATTTCATATTATTAAAGCATTATTTTTACCTTAAACCGCACTAATTACCACTAATCGCGATTAAAAACTTAATAAGTTACTATTCACCAACAAATTATTTTAATCTAATTGAACCACATTTTACTTCTTAATGAAAACCATCTATGTCGGATTTTTGAAATTCAAAACACAAAGGTGGCAAATTTTCATTTAAACGAAAAATCAGTTTCTTTAACTACCACTTAGTGATTTCACTATTCATCAAAAATTTATGTTTTTCAGAAAAATACCAAAACTTCATCCTAAGCTATATTTGATATTCTGAATTAAAAAATGAAGTCTATTATAAATAATTCAAAACATATAAGTCATATTAATTAATTTAATAATTAATTCCCGCTATCAGAGCAAATGGCGTGTTTTTATGAAACAATAAGTATCAAAAGATTGACAGTAGTTTAAGTCCGATTTCAAATTGAAATTGATTCCAATTTCCACCATTGGATTAAATGGTAAAAATATATTCAGAATACACTTTAAGACCAATTCAAAAGATAATCTAATCATATATGTAAATTAGATTAAAAAGCAGTTTTGATGTAAAATGCAGTATTTTTCACTATTCATAAAAAAATGAACATTGTCAGAAAAATACCAAAAATTCACACAAAGTAAATTTTGATGCCCCAATCATAAAGAATAAGTTTATTTTGACAAAAATAGCTTTTAAAATTTCCAAAATATATATTTAAAAATGGTTTGCCGTCAAAAGGCAGTAAAACAATCTTTTAAAAATATTACTGTATTCCATGCTTAAGATTGGATTTATTTTCATTTTAAGCCTATAAAACACTATCTAGTTCATTAATAGACATAGATAAAAATATCTATTATTCATTACTTAATTGGGATGTTATATCCTTCCCCCCTTTAGAAAATTGCGTCCCCGCAATTTATTTATTTATCGAATAAATGGGGGTACTTATCCCTCATTGCATTTTCATATTCCCATGTTGCATCTTCAATCATATGGTTTTTCCACAAAACCTTTACCTGGTGAATCAACTTATTCCGTAACACTTGCTCCCTGTGGTCAAGAATCTGGACTGGTTGTTCCTCATAAGATAGGTTCTCTTCCAGCTGAACTACCTCTGGACTCAAAACATGAGATGGATCTGGCATGTACTTTCTCAACATCGAAACGTGAAAAACATTGTGTACCTGAGATAAACTTAGAGGTAAAGCAAAACAGTATGCAACTGATCCAACTCTCTCCAGAATTTCATATGGTCAAATGAACCTTGGACTCAACTTTCCTTTCTTACCAAATCTCATCACACTTTTCCATGGTGAGACTTTGAGAAAAACATGATCACCTACCTGAAAAGTTAGATCCTTCCTCCTGTTGTCTGCATAACTCTTCTGCCTACTCAGAGCTATTCTAATGTGCTTCTGAATTAGCTGATATTTTTCTGCCATCTCTTCTACCAATTCTAGTCCCATAAACTTCCTTTCACGCACTTCATCCCAGAAAGCTGGAGTTCGACACCGTTTCCCATATAATTCCTGAAATGGTGCCATCTGTATACTAGAATGAAAAATGTTATTATTTGAAAATTAAACCAAAGAATGATGTTGGTCCCAAATTCCTTGATTATCCATCGAACAAGCTCATAGAATATCCTCCAAGGTCTGAATTGTTCGTTCTGACTACCCATCTGATTGAGAATGAAAAGCTATACTAAAATTTAATTCACTACCCAATGACTTCTGAAGGACTTTCCAAAAGTTAGAAGTGAACCTCAGATCACGGTCAGATACAATGGAGAATGGAACTCCATGTAACCTGAATACCTCTTTAAGATACAAACGAGAATGTTGATCCAGGGAAAAAGTATCTCGTATAGCAAGGAAATGAGCAGACTTGGTCAACCGATCAACAATAACCCAGATTGCATTATTACCTCGAGTTTTCTTCGGCAATCCCATAACAAAGTCCATGGATATATTCTCCCATTTCCACTCTGGCACTGGTAGAGGCTGAAGCATCCCTTTTGGTAACTGTCGCTCTGCTTTAACCTATTGACATGTCAAACACTTCACAGTAATGTCAGCAATATCTCTTTTCATTCCATCCCACCAGTAATACTCTCGCATATCTCCATACATCTTAGTACTGCTTGGATGAACTGAAAATGGAGAACTATGAGCTTTACATAACCACTCTCTCTTCAAATGTGAATCACAAGGCACACGCAATCTCTTCCCAAATCTCAAAACATAATCATTATCAATGTTGAATTCAGGCAACTTACCTTTCTGAACCAGCTCTACCATTTTCTGCAACTCACTGTCTCGCTTATGTGCTTTCTTAACACTATCTGATAGAGAAGATTTCAATGATACCTGAAACAAAACAGAAGGACTTGCTGGACCAAAAAAATCTATGCCAAAGTTCATCAAATCCTTAACCAATGGATCACGTTCCAAGCGCAATATTGCTCATGAAGCATTACTTTTTCGACTCAAAGCATCAGCCACTTTATTTTCTTTTCCCGGATGGTAATGAATTGTACTATAATAATCCTTGATTAATTCTAGCCATCTCATTTGTCTCATGTTCAAATCTTTCTGAGTGAATATATAATTTAAACTTTTGTGATCAGTATATATTTCACACTTTACTCCATACAAATGATGCCTCCAAATTTTTAAAGCAAAAACAACAGCAGCTAATTCAAAATCATGTGTAGGGTAATTTACCTCATGAGTTTTCAACTGTCGTGAAGCATAAGAAATTACCTGATCATTCTGCATTAGGACGCAACCAATTCCTTTCAATGAAGCATCACTGTATATAACAAACTCACTATTCCTGGAACGTAGTGCCAAAAATGGATCATTCACCAATCTTCTTTTCAATTACGGAAAACAATCATCACATTGTTTTGATCATATAAAATTAACACCCTTCCAAGTTAGCTTAGTCATTGGACTATATAATCGTGAAAAATTTCGAACAAACCTTCGGTAATAGCCTTCCAAACCATGGATGCTACGAATCTTGGTTACAATTGTGGGTCTTGGCCATTTTTCCACAACTTTTGTTTTTGCAGGATCAACAGTTATTCCATCTTTAGAAACAATATAACCATGGAAAGAAATTTGTTGCAACCAAAACTCACACTTGATGAATTTTCCATACAGTTTATTTTCTTTTAAGGATTGCAAGATAACCATTAAATGTCTTTCATTCTCCTATTTACTTTTAGAAAACACCAAAATATCATCATTGAAAACCACCACAAACTTATCCAAGAACTCATGGAAAATTCTATTCATTAATTCCATGAATACAGCAGGTGCATTGGTTAGCCCAAAAGGCATTACTAAAAATTCATAATGGCCATATCTTTTATGGAACGCGGTCTTCGGAATATCTCCCTCCTTTACCTTCATCTTATGGTACCCCAATCTCAAGTCAATCTATGAAAAAAACTGAGCTCCCTGGAGCTGATCAAAAAAATCATCGATATGAGGCAAAGGATATTTGTTCTTGACAGTGATATTATTTAAGGCTCTATAATCAATGAAAATTATCATAGAACCATCTTTATTTTTAACAAATAAAACAGGAGCACCCCAAGGTGATGTGCAAGGTCGAATGAAACCTTTCTCTAATAAATCTTGCAATTTCTCCTTCAACTGTAAAAGTTCAATTTGAGCCATTCGATAAGGGATTTTTGAAATTGGCTTAGCATCAGGAACTAAGTAAATAGTAAACTCAACTTCCCGATCTGGTATTATTCCAGGCAACTCATCAGGAAAAACAACAGGATACTCATTTACCACTGGCACATCATTAATCTGAATAGTTCCTTTATTTCCAACGATGTGTGCAAGGTAACATTCATTTCCATCTTTTAGAAGTTTCTTGACCTCTTGATAAGTTATCAACAGTAAGGGTTCATTCTTGTACACAAATTGAAAGTCTTTCTGAAAAGAAACTTCTTTAGCTCAACAGTCAATCATAGCATGGTAAACAGAGAGCCAATCCATACCCAGGATAACATCAAACTCTACTAGACGTAGAACAATAAGGTTTGCAAGTAGGTTCTTTCCACAGATAAGGATAGAAGATTCTTATAAATTCTTTTTGCCTCAACATTTCCCCCAGGTGTTTTTACCACAAGTTCAGGAGTCACTTCTTGAGATGGTATTCCCATTTTACTAGAAAAGTTTTCAGAGATGAAAGAATGTGTAGACCCCGAATCAAACAACACACTGGCATAATCTGAAAAAACAAACAAAGTACCTGATACAACTTCATTTGATGGCCTGATGTCTGCCGAAGTAGTTTCAAATGATTTCACCACCCCTTTCTGATTGTAGTCTAACTGCTTCCCATCACTCAATCTCTTTTTTCGGACACTCGTTTTCATAGTGACCCATCTCATTGTACTTATAACATTTCACTAACTGTAAATCAAAATTGGTCTTACCATCACCCTGATCATTTTTAGTGAAATCATGAGCCTTATGTCCCATATTACAACATCGGTAGCACTTTCCAGAATTCATAAGACATTCCCATGCATGCCTTTATCCACATTTATCGCAAACTGGATACATAGTTTTCTTACCATCAGACTTTTTTGAAGAATTCTTACCTTTCTCCTGCCACCTCGGTCTCTTCTTCTGCTGGTTGTTATAGAACACTTGATCATCGACAAACTCCATTTCCACCTTCTCAGCACATCGAAAAAGCTTTTCATAACTTTTAAACTCACTAGAAGCTAATGCCCTTCTATATTTTGGCTTTAATCCAGAGTAAAAACGATTGATTTTTCTATCAAAGTCTCGGATAAAATTTGGAGCATACCTTGACAATCGAGTGAACCTTTATTCATAGGTAGCCACTGAGCCTTCATCTTGCCTCAATTCCAATAATTTCTTTTCCATCCTAAGTCGAAAATCCTTAGGAAAATACTTCTCATGAACCATACCTTTGAATTCATCCCAGTCGAGAGCATAAATCTCATCAGCGTCCCTCATATTGTTATCCATCGACCACCACTGATCTGCCTCACCCTCCAAATGGTAAAGAGCAAGACTAGCCTTTTGATTTTCTGAACACCCCATGACATCAAAAATCTTCTCTAGTGCTTTAATCAACCCTTCAGCTAACACAGTGTCAGATGATCCTCTGAATGATGGGGGATGTTTCCTAATGAAATGTTCCACCACTGACATGTTCCTCTGTGGTTGATCTGGCTGATCTCATGCATGGATACCACCACCATTTATAGCCTGAGTCAACTGTGCCATCACTGCAACAAACTGTTCAGTTCCAATTCCGACCATCTCGGGATGCTGATTAAGAAGGTTATTTCCTTTTGTATGCCTTCCTAGCACTGCTTCCCTGTTTCCTCTGCGGAAAACCATTCTGAAAAAACATGTCTTAGATGAAGCTACATGGTAATCTTCAAATGCTATATCATTTCAATAAAAATATTTTTGGATAATCATTTAATAGAATTCAAACTCCTATAGTTATCTAAACCTACCTTTGATACCAACTATAAGGCCCCAGCCTTAAACCTTACTTAATCTTGAGTTATTACAAGATTACACATTGAGGATCTTTTTGTGTTTAGAGTTTTTGAGAATTAGATCATAAAACTTGTATTACATTCCACATATAAACAAAGTGGTTACATAAGGATAGTATTATTCATTCCCATCAATGGAACATTTTTAAAATAAAACATGGATTCTTTCTTGACACTTCCTTGACACTATCATCATATCATGTACCTTTCCCTTGACCTGTGAAAAACATTTCAAAAAAAACTTGGGATGAGCATAAGAAGATCAGTAAGGGATATAAAAATATGGAAAGGAAACATGGGTACATATACACATAATAATGAGATCATAAATTACCCATAAAACATAAGCACTTTAACATACCTCATAAAATCATGAATAAATCATAGAAATCAGAAGACATAAAGGTAACTAGAGGCATTCATAACATTCTTACGTAGGGAGTAACCCTCTTGGTTACGTTTGGAATACCCATCACAGTATATTCCCTAAATATCATCGGAGAAACCTTAACGTTACACTCCTTCGCATTACCCAATGCATTGGAGAGCTATATCGGGCTCACCAACCCTTAGTGTATCACGGAACCACCCGTCTTCATAATAATGCCCAAGAACCTCAACATAATCATATCACATAAAACATGCATAAAGAAAACAGAACATTTCCACCTTTCAATAACATGATATCAATACAACACATTGATATAAAAACATTATGAAAACCATTTTCAATACCAAAATAATATAAAAGTAAAACATGGTATTTATTTTTCTTTTAAAAAGAAGGTATGGCTTGTAGAGGAAGCCGAAACTCAAATAACGGTCACGACGGCGGAGAAGTCATTGTCGCCGCTTTTGTACGATAAAAACATTCCCTTTTTTCGTTTAGTAAACGCTTCGTATAAAAAATATTCCTTTTGAATAAAGGTAAAATTCAAAGGGGTTTATACAACATATAAAAAAAGGTTGTGTATAAAACAAAATATTCCTCAATTAAAGGAGATTGAGACGAAGTCCCATAGCTCATGTCCGACTTGACTCGATCATTCTTTAATGTCCTGAATAATAAACTTGAGTTAATTTATACTTTATTGAGAACCTTTTTCACGTTCATTATTCCATTTATATCACTTATTTCCATGTCATGAACACTATGTAATTATTTAAGTTAATAACGGTCGTTTTAACGATCATTGGTACTTGAGTCAGAATAAACCCGTTATAATTACATGTTGTTCATGTATCCATTATATCCAGGATTATAATAATGATGTATATATCATATATATCTTATATATCCAGTATATATGTCCATTTATAATAATAAATAATCATTTATAGGTAAAAAATGAAATGCACCGTTCATGGAGATGGTAAGCCGTACGTACGCACGAACGCTACTTTCATTTCTATTTTGTATTTTATAGAATGGAATCATAATGATATAAAGTTATATTATAATTCCATTATAATATCATATATAATATCATAGTTCCATCCTTTATACGTCCCACATATGGTATTTAACGAGTCAAATCACTTTGAGGGGGCGGTAGTCCGCACTTCCTTAAATGAAGATATCGCGTTTACCCATAATGGAAACCATAAAGGTATTCCCAAAATGAAAAATACAGAATCATAAATAAACATATACATATTATATATCATATATAAATATAGTTTCATCTTAATGGCCACCTTTTAAGGTGTTAAAGAAATGTTGAACAATCATCGTTTCGGGAGGCATAAATTCACCATCCACGGAAACCGTATGTTTTTTAACCATTAGATGTAGGTGTGTGTAAGTGTAGCTTGAATCCATATTATAACAACATCCTAGTATATTGAAGATACTGTATTTGTTACAAAAGAAATAAATAAAAAGATTTTAGGGGGTTGGAGAAGCAAAATAAAACAAAAGGACACAAGTGAAGACATTACCTTAAAATCGGGTAACTCTCTTAGATTTGAGCTCAAAGGCTTCCTTGGGAAGTCTTCTTCCCAAAGTGAGGCTTCATGGAGTAAGAGAGGGAAGTGGAGAGACAAAATGGGCCGGGGTTGGCCTATCCAAAGGCTTTGGCAGTGTGGGTAAGGAGGTAGAGGTGGGGGCCTTTTAGAAGAGGAGAGGAGGCGCACTATTGGAAAGTAAAGAAATATTACTTTATTTGAAAATGAGTTTCGGATTTAAATGGTCCCAAAGTGATATAATTCGAGGATAAGGTGATAGGGGTTCGAAATACACCCATCCAATAGGTTTTGGACATGTGTAGGTCATAGATTTTACATTATCATTTCATTTTATTTAAATCCTTTATTAATGAAGTAATCGCTACATCATTATGATTTCATAAATAAATTTATTTATTTAATGTCAAAAAATTATAAAAAAATAATATGATGTAGGAAATATTTTTATATTCCCAATTAATATTTATAGTCAAAAATCTGACTTGTATAACCCCATTTAAAATTTTTTTTCGTAAAACATATTATGTTTGTGTCATTTTTACTTTTACATTAAATAAAAAGTTATTTATGTCATTTCCCAACCAATGTAGCTCCATGGGGTCCCCAAGTTGACCCATGGCTTTTCTTGGTCGGCCATGACACATCAAATAAGGTTAGGACATGTGTCTAGGTCATTTAATATTATTAAAGCATTATTTTTACCTTAAACCACACTAATTACCACTAATCGCGATTAAAAACTTATTAAGTTACTATTCACCAAAAAATTATTTTAATCTCATTGAAACACATTTGACTTCTTAATGACAACCATTTATGTAGGATATTTGAAATTCAAAACACCAAGGTGGCAAAATGTCATTTAAACGAAAAATCAGTGTCTTTAACTACCACTTAATGATTTCACTATTCATAAAAAATTGAAGTTTTTCAGAAAATTACCAAAACATCACCCTATGATATATTTGATATTATGAATTCAAAAATGAATTATATTTTAAAAAATTCAAAACATATAAGTCACATTAATTAATTTAATAATTAATTCCTGATGTCAAAGAAAACAACGTGTTTTTATGAAACAATAAGTATCAAAAGATTGACACTAGTTTAAGTCCGATTTCAAATTGAAATTAATTACAATGTCCACCATTGAATTAAATGGTAAAAATATATTCAGATTACACTTTAAGAACAATTCAAAAGATAATCTAATCATATAAATAAATTAGATTATAAAGCAGTTTTGATGTAAAATGCAGTATTTTTCACTATTCATTAAAAAATGAACATTGTCAGAAAAATACCAAAAATTCACACAAATTAAATTTTGATGTCCCAATCTCAAAGAATTAGATTATTTTGAAAAAAATAGTTTATAAAATTTCCAAACGATAGATTTAAAAAGGGGTTTCCATCAAAAGGCAGTAAAACAATCTTTTAAAAATATTAGTGTATTCCATGCTTAAGATTGGATTTATTTTCATTTTAAGCCTCTACAACACTATCTAGTTCATTAATAGACATAGATAAAAACAACTATTTTTCATTACTTACTTTGGATGTTACAGATTAGGCTCATCTAAACACAAGAATCTAGACACGGAAACCACGTGGAATACCCCGTGTTTCATCGCCTCTCCTGGAATGAGAGTAAACAAACCCAAGAAGTGGGTACTGGAACAAGGTATATAAATATCCATATGATCAAATCGACAAGCCTGGACAATATCGTAAGGGGATCTCCATCCCGTAGCTCAGTCCAAGAAAGTGAGTCGCCAACAGTCTCAGAAGTAAACACCATCGACGCCCGGTATACGTACTCCTTCCCCGAACTGCAAGTCAAGGTGCTCAAATCACTGCACCATGACTCTATCTACTTTGGGAGGCACTGACTCGCCCGCATGGTTTTAGGTCGCCTCACAAGGACGTTTCTTGGTGGGGAATGTTCCCCTCGTACTTGAGAGTTCTGGGGGGAGAATCAAGCCAATCCTCATCACTGTCACATAGTCGAGAGGTCTTCTCAAAGTCAAATTTGTCACATCACTGACCCGTACAACCAAGGGTCCTACTCTGGTAGTCACGAAGAAAATCCAAAAACATGCCTTGGAGTAAGGACTGAGTCTGAAAGAAATCTTCGGATAACCCACTGCCCAGTCTCTGCTGGATGGTAAAGCCTAAGAGATCGTAAGGTAACCCACTGCCCAGTCTCTGCTGGTGGGTAAACCCAAAGAGGTCATCGGGATACCCACTTCCCAGTCTCTCCTGGAGGGAAAACCCTAAGAGGTCATCGAGTAACCCACTACCCAGTCTCCGCTAGAAGATAAACCCTATGATGACATAGGGTAACCCACTTCCCAGTCTTTGCTGGAGGGTAAACCTTAAGAGGTCATCGGTTAACCCACTACCCAGTCTCTGATGGAGGGTAAAACCTAATAGGTCATCAGGTAACCCATTTTCCAATCTCTACTGGAGGGTAAACCTTAAGTCGTTGATGAGAAACCGAGTGCCCAGCCCCACTGGAGGGTAAACTCGAAGAAGTTGATGATCAACCCAATGCCCTTCCCCGCTGGAGGGTTAACCCGAAGAAGTCGATGAGCAACCCACTGCCCAGACCTGCTGGAGGGTAAACCCGGAACTGCTCTGGCCATCCCTACTGGAAACAACCCCATTGGTATAGGATCGGTGCCCGCGTGGTGTATTGGTCACACATAATCCTCAAAAACTATACCAGAGAATATGAAGAGATGTGATACTGAACTTGCTCATATCTGAAGAAACAGGGGAACCCAAACAACATTCTCAGCCAAACCATCGAGAACAGGAGGACCCTCTATGTTGTGAGAGGTCAAATGTATGTAAAGTAGAACACGACACACACATGCGGCCCACACAACGTGTGGCACCAACTCATCTCCAAACCAAGCGCACAAAGGTTCTTAGGTTCAAACTACAACATGTAACTCCATGAATTCTCATATACTCCCAGAGTATACTACATTTCCAGCCTAAGGGCAATTGTGCACACAACACCCAATCTCAATGCAAAAAGGCGTAAATATAGTTTCACCAATGTGCTTCTTCCATAAACTTAGCATTGCCAACCATATCTCTTCAATAATCAACTTCACTCACATGGGAGTGAACGCGATCACACACCAAGGGTTCTCTATAAACACCACAGGAAGAAACACCACCGGTACACCTTTCATGCTTCCACATTTAATGAGATCTTGAAAGAGACTTTGCAAATACAAAAAGATCATACCGTTGTAATTCTCGGTGAAAAAACATGCGAGATAAACTATTTAATCACCTCAAATGGACATCTGATGACATATTTGAGCGTCGTATACAGCGTTGCGACACTGGCATCGAGACGAATATTTCCAAGGGGTTTTCGAGCACTGAAGTCAGAGTTGAGATGTGGGCCCCATGGCCAGTCTTTTAAGCTGTGAGCAGCGTTTAGTAACTTTCCCATCGGATGTCCGTTCGGGGCATGCGAGCAGTCGTTTTTGGGAGTATTTACGAGGGCATTGCAATGGTGTGGGCCCCATGTAGTCCATTATGGGAGTTGGTGGAGATTTTTATCTTTATCACCGGGTGTCCGTATCGGACAAGTGGATAGTCAATATTGTGTACATTTTCAAGAGTATCTCAATGGTGTGATCCATTCGTTGTGCTTCGGGACCGGGATGTAGGTTCCACGAATCACCACTCGTGTGCAGTATGGAGAAATCAATATTTTTCTTCGAATATTCATTCCTCGTAGATAGGATGCCAATTTGATATGATTTTCTGAGAGGATCACAATGTTTTGATGCTCCCGACTATTTTCGGGACCGAGGCTTGGGACCACACATTCGGGCGTAATGCAGTTTTGGACGGATTTTCCATTGGAGGTTCATTTGAGGTGAGTAAATAGTATATCTCACATGTTTTCCGCGAGGATTACAACGGTATGATCTGTTTGGATCTCCTGAGTCTCTTTCAAGATCACTGTAAATGTGGAAGCATGAAATGTGTACTGGTGGTGGTTATTCCTATGGTGTTTATAGAGAACCCTTGGCGTGTGATCGAGTTCACTCTCGTGTGAGTGAATTTGATGTTTGAAGAGATGTGGTTGTCCATACTAGGGTCGTGGAGGATGTAGGTTGGAAAAACGGTGTTTACACCTTTTTACGTTCACACTGGGAGTCGTGTGCACGATATCCCTTTGGCTAGAAATGTAGTATACTCTGGGAGTATACGGGAATTCTTGGAGGTACATGTTGTAGATTGTACCGTAGAAAGTTTGTGCGCTTTTTGTGGAGATGAGTTGGGGCCACACGTCGTGTGGGCCCCATGTGTGTGTTGTGTTATACTTTACGTACCTTTGACCTCTCGCAACGTAGAGGGTCTTCCTGTTCTCGATGGTTTGTTCGGCAGAGTTGTTTTGGTTCCCATGTTTCTTCAGCTATGAGGGGTTTCAGTATCACGTCCATTCGTGTTCCCTGGTAGTGTTTTTGGGGATTCAGTGTGAACAATACACCATGTGGGCACCGATCCTCTACCGAGGAGGTTTTTTCCCGTATGTATGGCTAGAGCAGTTATGGGTTTACCCTTCAGCGGGGCTAGGAAGTGGGTTTCTCATCAACATCGTCGGGTTTTTCCTCTAGCGCGGCTGGGCAGTGGGTTGCTCGTCGACTTCTTCAGGTTTACCCTCCAGCAGGGTTGGGCAGTGGGTTACTCATCGACGTCATAGGGTTTACCCTTTAGCATAGACTGGGATGTGGGTTACCCAATGACCACATAGGGTTTACCCTCCAGCAGTGACTAGGCAGTGGGTTACCCGATGACCACTTAGGGTTTACCCTCCAGCAGAGACTAGGTAGTGGGTTACCCCAGGACTTCTTAGGGATTACCCTCCTGCAGTGACTGGGCAGTGGGTTTCCCAAAGACCTCTTAGGGTTTACACTCCAGTAGAGACTGGTCAGTGGGTTACTCAACGAACTCTTAGGGTTTACCCTCCTGCAGAGACTGGGATGTGGATTACCCGATGACCTCTTAGGGTTTACCATACAGTAGAGTCGGGGTAGTAGGTTACTCGATGAATTCTTTCAGACTCAGTCCTTGCAAATAGGCTAATCTGTGGCTTTTATCCATAACTAACGTGGTGGGACCCTTGGTTATACTAGTTAGTGATGTGAAAACTTTCACATTGAGAAGACCTCTCGATTGTGTGACGGTGACGAGGTGTGGCTTGAAGCTCCCCCTAGAACTCTCAAGTATGAGGGGAGCTTTCCCCACTAAGATGAATCCCTGTAACACGACCTAAAACCATGCAGGAAAGTTAGTGCCACTAAAAGCGGATAGTGTCAAGGTTCGGTGATTTAATCCCCTTGACTTGCAGTTCAGGGCAGGCATACAGATACTAGGCATTGATGGTGTTTACATCTAGTACTATTGGCCACTTACTTTCTTGGGCTGAGCTACAAGATGGGGATACCCTTACGATCTTGTTTGGGATTCTTTATTGAGCATATGGATATTTATATACCTTGTTCTAGTACCCAGTTCTTGTGTTTGGTTACTCTACTTCCAGGAGGGGCAAAGATGCACAGGGTATGCCACGTGTTTTCTATGTCTAGGTTCTCATGGTTGGACGGGCCTACTCTCATGCTATAGGTAGCGAAGGTGCAATGGTAAGTTCATCTTTTCACTGTTTCGAGCTCCTTGTGTTAGGAAGAGTCTACTTCCTTCCTATTATTGGTTTGAGCTATACTATTTACTACACTCTCTATTGTACTCTTTTACTTTTCCCTGTTCGATCTACTGCTCACCTCTTTAGTACCTCCTTTGTTTCTCCCTCGAGCCTTCGGGGCATCCAATTGAGTATTTTTTTTATAATCACCCCTACTTGGGCTTTTCCCACACTTGGTGTTCCCTTGCAGATGACGAACAGGTTGGTCGTGACTTTAGTGGAGCTTATGAGATCGGGATCTTGGACCATGTGTGGTGGTCATAGTCAAGTTCCAGGTGTGGGACTCTGCCAGCTGTTTACTTTTGTTTACCTATTCCCTGGTTGTGGCACTTTTCTAGTTTGGAACGTGTTTTGCCCTTTTTCTTTTCAGTTTACCATCAGCTTTTACTATGTACTAGTTAGAGTTCGATGCACTTTTGTGGTTGTTTATAGCAGTTAGTACATTATATTTCCATTTACTCTTCACTTCTGCATTGAGCGGTTGCGTGTTTGTGTGCAGGTATGCAGGAAAAGGCCTCCCCGAGTTGTTTAGCCTTCAGCGCTTGTCTCCATCCCCTGACCTATGGAGGCGAGCTTGGGGTAGCTTCTGCTCGAGCCCGAGTAGGGTCGGGTCATGACAAAAGATATTTATAAGTCACTAATATGACAAAAAAATATGAATCATAAAAATTACTCATATTTCATAATATAATTACTATATCACTCATAAAAATAAAAAACCAATAAATTATAATTTATTTCAAGTTAAATTTTACATTCTATTTCATTTTCTATATAGTTCATTTAGAGAACAGGAAAAGACATATTTCATTTTCTAAATATTATTTTTCAAATGTTAAAATTATTTTATTCACATAATTATATAATCAGAATTTTAATTGATGATATGAAATTATAAATTTGAATTACGGTGTTATATAATAATATATTTACCCAAAAACTTTTTCAATTATCATGCATGGTTATAAATATCCAAATAACAAATTAAATTTGATTTCATGATATAAGGTTTACAAAATATAAATATTAAATAGAGATAAATGTTTTGTTTTAATTTTAATTTTCTATTCTTTGTTGTAATTTTATATTAGTTTTTTGATTTTATTAATTAAATTATATTATTAAACAATAGTTACAAAAAACATATTAATTATGTAGAAGAATAATTTAAATTATTTTTAAAACAGAAATATATTATTCTTCTTATGTAAAAATAATTTTATGGTTAATTATATGGTATCAGTGATGAAAAATGGTCTACAATGGAATTATATCTTTCTATTCTTAAAAATAATTTCAAATTCCATTAATATTTCTAAGAATGAAATTATTTATATTTAAAATTCACATAGTATTTTGTTAATATTTATAAATATAATAAACATATTAAAAGAGGATGTGGATGGGATATGGTAAAAAATTTATCTTACAATATTAGTATTAATTTTTTTATCATAATATTTGGTAAAATTTGAAATCTATGTGGTAAATCCAATTGGTAGTGTATAAAATTCCACAAAATCATGTCCCAAACTACTGCAAATCTATTCTCATGGATGGTGAAACATGTTCTGCTTGGAATGAAGGTGTGATGCATCTGAGAGGTAGAGTCATATCACCTGGCCTACCGCCACTGGCCTTGATACCATGGTCAGAGATGAAAACCTAGTCATAACTCATGCTCAGACTACTAATCGTTGGGATGGAGGATGAACGAAATATTTTGTTTACAATTAGATATTTTCATCAAATCCATATTGTGCTTGGGTTGATCAAAATATTATTCTTCAACATCGAATTGTGAGGATCTAGCTCCTATTGAAGTTAGTGTGAAAAAACATTATTCGTCGGTTGTGTTGAATGTTCGTGTAGTCCAGGTTTCCAAATCCAAGATGCATTCTTGGGAGAATGGTTCTCATCATGTGAATGAAGAGGTTGAGAGGGAAATATGTTCCATAAGGGGGTTTCTCTTAATTATTTGTGTTTACTATTGTGATTTCTAATCCACGGTTGAATGCATCACAACATGTTTTTACGGTCTTGAATTAAAATGGATTTGTAAATGATCTAAGTGAAAGAGTTTCAATGGGAATTACGACATTGGAACCACAATTTTCATTGATCATTAACTCCTCCTCTAATATGATCCATTTGAAGGGTTCAGTTTCTCATTTTGATGTTAATCCTAATATCTTTGCTGAGAGGATTGATGTTGGGATGAATTCAATGATTGCAAATTTTGTTCTTCCAAAAGGTGAGAAGCCTGGGAGGTTTGATTATCTCATCAATAGAATCTCATTTTAGGGGGATCTTCTAATTGGATCTGATTTTCTCTTTTCCGTGGATTCATTAATTTTATTTTTCCTTCATATTCTCTCAAAATACTAGTTTGGATCATTGGGTCTATAGCTCTAATGCCTAGATGGCTTCAACATCATGAATGGTATCTGTAATTCAATGCCTCATGTGTACTAAATGCCTTTTATTAGTATAGGTTTTGTTTTCATTGACATAATTGGGTACTTTGGCATCCGAATATTATGAATAACATTGGCTTGGATATTGGGGCTCTTATTCGTCTCTATATGTTCACTGATGTTGTTCTATTAGTACATTTTTATAGAATGATTTTGGATACTGATCAAATATCTTCCTTTATTGAGAAGGTAACACTCTCCACTCCCACTTATAATATTAAAATTTCTATTGAATATGAATGAAATCATCTTTTCTATTCTAAAGTATTAGAAATTTGACATTCTTTTGAGGTAGGATGGATGATGATCTCATGTGAGAGATGTGGAATGAAGGGTCATCCAGCTACTCTATAAAGACAAAATCCCAAGAGAACTCATGTGGCTTCGTCAATTTCTCTTCCTCATGATGTTGATGTTATAAAAAAAACCAGTTTCCACTAAGGCATAAATGTTGGACAAGTCCTCCCCTCTGGTGGCTAGTTTGAATGAAAAATGTATAATGGTGGATTAGTTCCTAATTTGAACTTTTAATAATACCTCTTCTTATTAGATTTATTTTTCTAAGGTGATTACATCTATTACTGTATTTGAATTGATTGAGACTGGAATAGATAATAGCCTCTCTACTGATGGGTCTCCTAATCATTATAACCCTGCATTTATATACATGAATATTAGACCTGGTACAAGAATGCACCATGAAGGGAATATTGAGTTGACTCATGGGTTGGATTGCATTGGGACTCTGTACCATGATGATTTACATAATGAAATCTAGAGACTTGATAATTCCTCTACGATATCTAGAACGTGGGGGTGACATCTCAAAGGTAGAAGGGAAGGAAGTGGGAAGCTGTGATCCAATCATTTTCAAATATTCCCTCTTATCTAGAAATGGTCAGGTGAAAAAATGTATGGACATCAGTCATACTCCATAAAATGGAAGGGCTAATAAGGATTATTCTAACACACCTCACACCGTGTCTACTCGATATTCTATGTTAGCGGGTGAGTTCAATATTGATTTTATTAAGATCCTCAATTAGGCTAAGTCCCAATCTGAATGGAAAAATGCTGATGACTCTTATTATGGTAATGACATGTCTTATTATGATATTTCACTTTTTTTATGTATGGGGGAAAATCCATTTGTTTTACCCCACCCTTCTTTATGTATGTTTTCATTTATTTTAATAAATGTTCAGAAGCTTAGCTTCTAGCTAGACTTGATGGTATTTATATATATAATGATACCGCCTATAATATATATATCACACATAAATGCGCCATTAAATTTACAAAACATTGAAGAACCCACTTCAAAACGTCCTTATCATTTTTATAGTGGTGATTTAATACATAAAATAACATTCATATAGTCCAAAATGAAATATAGAAATAGTTCATCAAATATTAGGTAATAATCGTAAGTGGGCATTCTCGTTATACATCACCATAAATCTCTATCAATTCTATCCTAAATATTAAAATATAACATGATCATATATTTCCATATAAGTAAATTCAATTCTATTTATATATAATCCTTATACATCTCATTTTCTAACCAATGGGTTAAAAGTCATCAATCGTACATACTTCTTGAATTCGACCTCCATGAGATGATGTGTTACATTTTCCATCAAAGTCTCTTGTGAATGGTTTTAATGAAAGATTCAATAGATAGATATATTTTATATTTTGATAAATATTTAATTTAGAAAATATATCATATCATATTTATCTATACACTTATATCCATTGGAAACTTACATTGTCATTACAAAAAATGTGTTGATGACCACGTCTACGAAGTGATGTGATTCATTTTTTGTTTATTCCGTTAATTTAAATTTATGAAATTATAGAAAAAATAATAATTATTTATAATGTTGTGATTATTATTCCTAATATGATGAAATAATTTCAATTTAACATATTTCTAATTCAAATGTTCTTTTTCAATTTTTAATTAAACATCATAAATATGGAATTAACTGATTTAGTAGTTATATATAACGTCCAAATGAATTAAAATAATAGTTTAATGAGATTTTTTTAATCCCATAAATTTTTTTAATGATTGAAAATAATTAATTTATTATAATTATTCTAGATTTATGATGGTACGTGACACACTGGGAGATTATGTAATAGATTTTGATTAAAATATCCTTCAATCATTTACATGTTTAATTTTAAAATTCATTTCTTCAAACTAGATATTTTACATTCAAAAATTCAATTAGAATATTATATTTATTTATAAAAGGATTAAAAATTATTTTTATTCAACTTTTACTTCATCTTCAATGGTTAGAAAATAAACTAATTGTTAGTTTTCAATAGAAGTAATTTTAAAAATGCGTTAATGGAGTCAATATTTTTAACATTTAGAAATTGAATATAATTTCCCAACATCATTAATATTTTCCAAATCTATCATTAAATTAACTATTTCAATCATTTTTTGAAATGAATAAATATTTTCAATATTTATTTGAATTATTTTTAATGAGTTTTCAAAACCGAAAGGTTTCTCACTATATTTTGATGTAAACCATGAAAGTGCTTCCCATATGTGCTTAAAAGATTTTTTTAAAGGATATGTGACGAAAATGTGTATGTTTATAGGTTTTATGATATGGTTAATTATCATTATCAATTTTGTTGGGTGGTCATTGTATAACATATAAAATTGCTGACCCGAATACATCTTCTATGATGGGTGACCATGATATAGCTTATTTGATGTTCATGACCAATATAAATTACGTAAAGGGGGTACCTTAAATAGAATATGTTATGGGTGATCCTATTATACCACCCCAACACATAGAGTAATGTTTCTTTTTTCTAGGAAAATAATGATGGAGTTAAATAGGATGTCGACTAATGCGGATTTAATAATGATCAATGTATTTTGGATATGAGTTTACAAAGGTTATTAAAATAACAATCTGTCAATATTAATTGGGGATCTGTTTGATTCCTATGGTCATTCGAGCATTTAGTTTCGAAAAAAAATATGTTTTCAAATTAATATTATTTAAATTCTAAATATATAGAAAAATTTTCAACAGGTAAAAATTATATTTGTTTTAATGGTTTTAAATAGACTAGTTTATTTCACTCATTTATATCACATAATTACTATTTATATTATAAAAAAACATTCCTTTATTTTTCATAGGATTTATGGATGTGTATGAATACTTATGATGACTACTTGGTTTAAAAAATGTGGTTAACCGTTGAAAAAATCCTATCTTATGTACATTGATATTTTTCTGTAAGGGTTTAACCTAATTATTTAAATGTCTAAAACTATATGGTCAACAAGAATAAAAATTAAATTAAAATTTTTTTAGTTCATTATATTTTGGATGACCTAAATAGAATCACATTTATTGGTATCATATAAGAAAATATAAATTTAATGTTTCATGCATTGAATCTAGTAGTG
Organism: Viscum album; assembly: GCA_963277665.1. Lineage (NCBI taxonomy): Eukaryota > Viridiplantae > Streptophyta > Magnoliopsida > Santalales > Viscaceae > Viscum > Viscum album. The sequence continues at coordinate 1,356,703,313 of OY728120.1, forward strand.
AATGATTCATGTTATTATATGATAATCATAATGGAATAAACAATATCAATTAATCACCCCCATAATCACCGTATTTGACATTGAAAAATTAATAATTAATCTCATGATATTGATCTGACATATTTGAATAACATTATCATCTACTCTGATATATACCTATAATTTAACATATAAATCCAAAAGGGAAAGGAATCACCAGTGTAGAGACCCGAAGCCTGACGTACATGGACATTACATTACATTTGCGGAATACTTAGTACATAACAAAAACACACACTAAAGGATCGTAATAGTTTAGTGTCTTTGGAAACTCGGAACGTAATCTTCTAATCGTGGTGAAAGTTCTTCAATATCTCCCATAAAGGTCATCCGTTTTTTTTTCCTAAAACCTTTCTTTATATCCTGGGGAAAAGAAAACATAAAAGGGTGAGCTCAAATGCTCAGCAAGGGCAATAAAGGAAATAAAAATCATATCATATCTTTTTGAAAATTATAACCTGCAAAAGAGATCATAAAATCTTAATAAATCATAGAAGTGAAAATGAGATCCCCATAATCATAACATGAAACTTGAAACTTTGTGGCATGCACACATAATCATGGAAAATCATTTCTTGTTAGTCATGACTCATTGCCAAGACTATCTTAGTGGACAAAGTCCCTTTCTGAATCGAGTAACCCTCGTTTCAGTCCTGTTTCACTGAACCGGTATAACCTACCGTTCCAGCCCTATCTATCTCATGAGATATAAAATCTTTACCCAATGCATTGGAGGGAGATATAGGTCCCACCCATCTTATAATGAATCCTTTCTTATGTGTGCCACATAATCATAAAACATACATCATCGCATAACACATGTAACAAAAATGGGATTCTTGAAACATCATGACATCATAAATCAATTCATATAAGATAAAGGAATTCAGAAAAATAATTCCATCACAACATGATCAAATCAATTTAATAATAGGGATAAAAACAGAACCCTTTATTATCTTAGATGGAAAAAAATTTTGATAAAACACTTGAACTCCATTCTTGAGGAAAATATCCTTTCTTCTTCAAAAACATTTTTCCTTTCATAACATGTCATACAACTTTAAAATAAAAGAAGTTGATTAAAAATAAACTTGAAAACTTGTAAAGGAAGCTTCTTTGAAGTAATGTTTTAAAAATCCATTCATGCCGTATAAGTTAAAAAAAATATTCTTCGTACTTTTGTCGGAAAAGTCAAAAAGTACCTCGTACGGAAAAACGACAAAAGATTCCTTTCATATTCTTTACTAATGACTCACCTAAGGGTAAAATTCGATTTAAACTATTTCAAGTGGATGGAAACAATATTACATATTGAGGGAACATGGATGTGGATGATAAAATACACCCCAGTAAATACTTACGAATAAACAATCTCGGATAAAAATGAGATTGTGATATTTCCCTTACCTTAGGTCCGACTTGCTTTGTAAGTGTCCGAACCTCCTGTATAATGATTTAAATCATGTTATTGACTTATTACAGAATCATATTCATTGTTATGATATCATATATGGTTCACTTATGACATTATATTACCCGTTCTTTTGTAAATTCCATGTTAAAGAAGCGTTTTGGGTAAAATCGTTTCATTTATCGTAGGTGTTTTGACTTGTTGTTCTTGACATCATTATTACTTATATCATGATTTACTTACTTCCAGAATATAAAATATGATTTTATATATCATATATATTCAGTATATATATATATATAATAGATAGATAAATAAAATGAAAAACACCGTTCATGGAGACGGTAGTCCGTACGTACGCATGAACGCTGTTTTTCTTTCCTTATTGTCTTGAAATGGAAGTAAGTAGATGACATACATATGTATATATATACATAAATCCAGTAGCTTTATAATGTCATATATTTCATTATTATTTCTTATATATACATTATAATCATTCTTAAATGGTTAACATAGAGAATGAATCTCATCGCGTCGTGGAGACGGTAGTCCGTACGTACGCACGAGCGATGATATCATTTCTATAAATATTGAATTGAATTGGAGTGGATTATAAAATATATCAGAATCAATATGATGTTGTAATAACTATGTATAGTTATTCTTTACACCATTATACCCATCCATGTAAGGTGGTGGTGGAAAATAGATTACACCACGGCGTGGAGACGGTATTCCGTACATACGCACGCGCGGTGATTTCTTTTTTCCGTAGGATGGATAGATGGTGAAATAGGGTTGTTTCATACTTATAATAACATATCAGTATATTAGTGATACTGATGTTATTACTTCATAATGAAACAACCTAAGAAGAAGAAGTGGAAGAAGAAATAAAGATGAAAGAATTGGTAACGGTAATTACCTCTTCTTTGAAGTGCCTCTTTGAGACCTCCTCTTAGGGCACTAAAATTGGTCTTGGAGGAAGACCAGAACCTCTAGGATGTTGCTAGGGAAGTGGAGAGGAGAAATTGGAAGGGGTTGGCCGAGCTTGAGTGCTCAAATTGGTGTGAGGAGGAGGGGGAGGAGGTGTCCTTTTATAGGGGAGGAGAGGGGCACCTTAGGAATTCTTAAAAATATTAATTTATAATAAATCTAACCCCACTTAAAAACCTCCAAAAATGACTCATATTCGAATCTTATATGAGATAGGTTTGTAATCTCATCAACCAATCAAATTTAGACATGTTTGGATCTTATTTTAAACCTTATCAATTAGATTTAACTCTAAGTTAAATAATTTAACTTTTACCGTGTCTTTTTGTTTTCTTTCACTATATGGTTAATACACTTACTATAACATGCCAAACGAACCCCAAATTGTTTATTATTAATATATATATCCTTATCTAAGTCATTTGGCCGAACCTTAGATTTTTAGGAATAAAATAACAATTAATAATATAATATTTGATTTAAAAACTATTTTGTGTCAATTTTGACACTATTTGATATATGATTTTTGTGAAAGTCATAACAGAATTAAATGTTCGAACCAAGTTGATTAACTCAACATTAATATATCATATTAACCTATAAAATTAGTGGAATTCAC